>OW121711.1:16090000-16707500 GCA_933228805.2 Hipparchia semele | reverse complement strand
TAACCCAAACCTAACCCAAACCTAACCCAAACCTAACCCAAACCTAACCCAAACCTAACCCAAACCTAACCCAAACCTAACCCAAACCTAACCCAAACCTAACCCAAACCTAACCCAAACCTAACCCAAACCTAACCCAAACCTAACCCAAACCTAACCCAAACCTAACCCAAACCTAACCCAAACCTAACCCAAACCTAACCCAAACCTAACCCAAACCTAACCCAAACCTAACCCAAACCTAACCCAAACCTAACCCAAACCTAACCCAAACCTAACCCAAACCTAACCCAAACCTAACCCAAACCTAACCCAAACCTAACCCAAACCTAACCCAAACCTAACCCAAACCTAACCCAAACCTAACCCAAACCTAACCCAAACCTAACCCAAACCTAACCCAAACCTAACCCAAACCTAACCCAAACCTAACCCAAACCTAACCCAAACCTAACCCAAACCTAACCCAAACCTAACCCAAACCTAACCCAAACCTAACCCAAACCTAACCCAAACCTAACCCAAACCTAACCCAAACCTAACCCAAACCTAACCCAAACCTAACCCAAACCTAACCCAAACCTAACCCAAACCTAACCCAAACCTAACCCAAACCTAACCCAAACCTAACCCAAACCTAACCCAAACCTAACCCAAACCTAACCCAAACCTAACCCAAACCTAACCCAAACCTAACCCAAACCTAACCCAAACCTAACCCAAACCTAACCCAAACCTAACCCAAACCTAACCCAAACCTAACCCAAACCTAACCCAAACCTAACCCAAACCTAACCCAAACCTAACCCAAACCTAACCCAAACCTAACCCAAACCTAACCCAAACCTAACCCAAACCTAACCCAAACCTAACCCAAACCTAACCCAAACCTAACCCAAACCTAACCCAAACCTAACCCAAACCTAACCCAAACCTAACCCAAACCTAACCCAAACCTAACCCAAACCTAACCCAAACCTAACCCAAACCTAACCCAAACCTAACCCAAACCTAACCCAAACCTAACCCAAACCTAACCCAAACCTAACCCAAACCTAACCCAAACCTAACCCAAACCTAACCCAAACCTAACCCAAACCTAACCCAAACCTAACCCAAACCTAACCCAAACCTAACCCAAACCTAACCCAAACCTAACCCAAACCTAACCCAAACCTAACCCAAACCTAACCCAAACCTAACCCAAACCTAACCCAAACCTAACCCAAACCTAACCCAAACCTAACCCAAACCTAACGGTTCAGATGTATCTTTAAGTTTACAAACTTACTGCTGCAGTCTTATCCCTAACGGTTTACTTGTGATAGTATCCATTTCATGACACGTTAAGTTGGTCGCTTATACCTTTTAACATATTTAACATTTGATAATTTTAGTAACTTTATTGGCATCGGTATACTCTGTCCTACTCGTTTTTTTTAATTTCTAGGTTTTCAGTTAAGTGGTTCATGTTTTTGTGGGAGGAGACCTGTGAGAGTCGTATTTATTTTCTTAGTTTATTTACGATAATTCTGATGAAATGTGTTTTGACGTCCAGTATTTATTATGAAACCCCTTACTGCAACGCCCATTAGTCTCTCCATCCCTTCGTGGATAAGCGCGACTTCGCCTAGGTGTAGCCAAGTCAACTTACCAGGGCTGCTGTTTCGCTTTTGTAAGTCGGCGAAGCGATAGGTAATATTGTGATGGTCTCTTTTTAACCGACTTCCAAAAAGGAGGAGGTTATCAATTCGGCCGGTATATTTTTTTTTTTTTTTCTATGTATGCCCGCCGATTACTCCGAGGTTTCTGGACCGATTCACGAGATTTTTTTTTAATCGACAGAGGAAGCTCGCGAAATGGTCCCATAATTTTTTTTACCTTCTACTCCTCAAGCCTGATGCTGCAGGGGCATTTCCCCCCTAAATTATGGGACTTTAGGAACCGTCGTTTACGAATTGGTATGCTTGGCCTAAGCATATACTAGATCATAGAGCTCCAGGTCCTACTCTTCAATCCTGATGCTGTAGGGTACTGCCCACCTAAATTATAGGGATTTAGGAACTGCTAATCATGAATTGTTATTGTGTGTAATAAGCATATACTACACCATCGAGGTCAAGGTTCTAGCTCCTCAATCCTGATGCTGCAGGGCACTGCCCACTTAAACTGTGAGGATTTAGGAACTTTCGCTTGCGAATTGATATTGTTAGTATTAAGCATAGTCTACATCGTGGAGCTCATGGTCCTAGCTCTTCAATACTGATGCTGTAGGGGTACTGTGCAACTAAACTGTGAGGATTTAGGAACTTTCGCTTGCGAATTGATATTGTTAGTATCAAGCATATTATACATCGTGGAACTCAAGGTCTTAGCTCTTCACTCCTGATGCTGCAGGGTACTGCCTACCTAAACTGTGAGGATTTAGGAATTGTCGCTTACGAATTGATATTGTTGGTACCGAGCATATACTACATCATAAACTTCGAGGTTCTAGCTCCTCAACCCTGATGCTGAAGGGTTGGAGGAATTACGAACTGTCACTTTCGAATTGATATTGTTGGTACCAAGCATGGACTACATCATGAAGCTCCTGGTCCTAGCTCTTTAGAAATTGTGTATTGTTAAGTACTAGACTACATTAGTACCGTAGCGTTGGAGGGAGGGGAGAAAGAGAGTAGGAACAAGCTACACTAAAAAGCTTAAAATAAAAATTCTTTTCAAAAAACCGACTTCAAACGCCACTACAAAGTATAAAAATAATTTTATTTTGTACACGTTTGTTGAAGTCGGGCGGGCTTAACTAGAAACGATGAAATCGATGCGCGACGCTTACCTTATGGTGACATATAAGAGACACGTTTATTGAATTCGGGCGAGCATCGCGTATCGGTTTCATCGTTTCTATTTAAGCCGCCCGACTTCAACAAACGTGTACAAAATAAAATTATTTTTATACTTTGTAGTGGCGTTTGAAGTCGGTTTTTTGAAAAGAATTTTTATTGAGTTTATATATTGGTGCCATTTTATTTTTTTTATGAATAAAAATGGAACAATTTGTTGATAAGATAGTCCTTGACTGTGATTTTACCTGATGGTAAGTGTCAATGCAGTCTAAGATGGTCGCGGGCTAATTGGGAAGGGTATAGCAGTGTAGATTCAACCCATAACCCCCTTATCGGTTTCTACCGCCATCGTGCCGGAAAGCTAAATCGCTTGACAATTTTATTTGTTTATTTTAATTCATATCGCAGGAATCTCCCCCGCACGTACCAGGCCAGTAGGAAGCCCAGACTAGACTTCCTACATAGGCATCGACCAGTAATGCAGCTGCGGCAGGAGCACTTTGTTAACTCCTTTACAGAAGCTGAGGTTCTCTTTTTCGTGCTCCATAATGGACTCCGAACACCATCTTCCTTCTTTTATCGAAATAAAGTTTAAAATCACGATTGATGAAATCGATTTTATAACAATATGGTTAGGTATTTTATAGGAGACAAAAAAGAAACTTCACCTAAAGATAAAAGATTTTTATTAAAGAATATATTAAAAAATACACAATTCGTCCGAGATAAAAGGATACCTATTTAAATCGGAGAAACTCTCTTAGTAAAAATATCTTTCGAATTGAGCTAAATATAAACAATCTCTACGTAGTAAACGGGTAATCACAACGACATTCACAACATCTACGAAGGAATGAGACATCGACCGAGCCTCCGACGGACTCGACTACGAAAATTATTGTCGGGGAGAGGAGCGAGGAGCGGGGCGGGGAAGCCGCGGCGCACGCGGCGCCTAGCGCAGCGACACGTCCAGCGTGGACACGACGCGGCGCGTGCGGTAGCGCGGGGGCGCGGCGCGGGCCGGCGCCGCGCGGAACGCGAGCGGCTCCAGCGGCGCGGGCGCGTCGGCGGGGGGCGCGGCGCCCTCAGCCGCCGCCGCCGCCAGCACGTCGCCGCGCTCCAGGGACCACTGGCGCCGCAAAACGCGCGCGCCGCCGCCAACCCTTAAAGCAATGATTATTTGCAGTTAAATAAAAATCATCCTCTTCTGTGTCCCTATGTTTTCATTTTTAATTAGATCTTTTTAAGTACTCTTTACAAAATGATAATAAATAATTGATTAAAGCCATTTAGAGAGCGATTTATACTCGGAGATTTCTCGATTCGAGAACTTATTATATTGCAACATCTACGCTGTCAGGTGGAGACCGCGCGATCCGGCGGCCACGGCCACCGCGGCCGAAGGCGGGCGGGTGGCCGCCGGGCGCGGTCGGGTCGCGGTCGGGGTGCACCGGTCGGCGAGACGCGGCGTGTCGGGCGCGCCGGCCACGCTGGCGGTGGAAGCGCGCAGGTAGCGCGCGCGGCGCGGCGCCGCGGGCGGGCTGCTCTCCGCCGACACGGCACCCGAGCGCTGCCACGCTGCGGCAGAGGGCGACCGTTACACACACTCACTGTCGCTGCAGCGTCGCCGGCGCTCTCCCGCGCGACTCACCGAACTTGTCGGGGGCGGGGGAGGGGTCGGAGCATTGGCGTTCCACGGCCTGCGACGCCGCGAGGTGGCCATCCGCGTCTCCGGCGGGCGACGTCTCGCCGTCGCTCTCGCTTTCCGCTTCGAACAACACCTCCTCGGTCCTGCGCAATGAAATCGATCATTCGAGCGGGCGATCGGGCGGCGCGGCGAGCGGCGTGCGCGATGGAGACGTACTCGAGCGGCGGCGGCGTGGGCAGCGGCCGCTCGAAGCCGTCCTTGCCCAGCAGCCAGTAGGTGAGCATGGCGCCCTTGCCCTTGACGGGCGTGAGGCCGCGCGCGCGCAGCCGGAAGCCGCCCGCCGCCGCGAGCCGCGCGGCCGTGGCGCCCGACGCCTGCACGCGCCAGGCCGCGCCCGTGGACTCCATGCGGGAGGCCGTGTTCACGGTGTCGCCGAACAGGCAGTAGCGCGGCATGGTGAGCCCCACCACGCCGGCGCAGCACGGTCCGCTGTGCAGCCCGCTGCGCAGGTGCAGCGGCGTGCCGGGCAGGTGCCGGATGCGGAAGCGCCCCGCCAGGTGCAGCAGGTGCAGCGCCATGGTGGCCACGCGCTCCGCGTGGTCGGCGCAGCGCAGCGGCAGCCCGCCCACCACCATGTAGGCGTCGCCGATGGTCTCCACCTGCAACACGGGGCGTGTAGGGCGCGGGTGCGGGCGTGGCGGTGCAGGGGCGGCGGGACGGGACGGGCTACCTTGTACACGCGGTATTGCTCGATGGCGGCGTCGAAGGTGGTGTACAGGTCGTTCAGCAGGTCCACCACCTGCACCGGCGAGGAGCGCGCCGCCAGCGCCGTGAAGCCAACGATGTCGCTGAAGTAGATGGACACCTCCTCGAACTCCTCCGGCTCCACGCGCAGCCCCAGCAGCAGCCGCTCCGCCACCGACCTGCACGAGACACGCACCGCGTCACGCGACGCGACCGTCGGCGAGACACCGACGCGCACGCCGCGCGACCGACTTGACCACTCACCGGGGCAGCATTCGGTTGAGGAGTTGTTCCGTCTTTTTCTTCTCCATGTCGAGTTGCTCCGTCCGATCCTTAATTAATTCCTCTAAGTTATTGCTATACTTTTCGAGCATCTCAAACATGGAGTCGACGATATTCGTTTTTCTGAAAAATTGCGAGCAAAATTCTTAAATTGTACAATCGGGAACATACTAGCTACATAAGACAACGGTCGGGGTTCGGAACTCGGTACGAGAGGCGCACCTGCCGCGGTGCATGTGTCGGAACACCTCGTGCAGGCGCGCGAAGTCGGGGCGCAGGTCGGGCTGCTCGCTCCAGCACTGGCGCATGACGGCCACGGCGTCGGGCGGCGCGGCGCCCATCGACACGGAGGGCCGGATCAGTGGCGGAGGGCGCCGCAGCTTCTCCACGATCTCTGCGCAAACGGCACGCTTCAGACGTCGGCTCGCAAGTCCGCCGCCCGCCCCTCCCGCCCGCTCACGCGCTCACCTTCCGGCGAGAGAGACAACATGCAGTAGGGCTCGCCGCGCACGATCACCTCCTGCATGATGATCCCGAACGAGAACACGTCGCCCGCCTGCGTGCCGTCGGGGACCGCCGCCGAGCTCGACTCGCGGAGTAGTTCCGGGGCGGTCCACAGTAAATCTGAAAGCAGGGCGAAGGTGACGCGGGTCGCACGGCGGTCGACCGGCGCAGGGGTGGCGCAGGGGCGGCACCGACCTCGTGCGGAGCGCGGCGGGTAGGGCAGCGCCTGCGCGGCCGCGAGCGCGGGCAGCCCGTAGTCGGTGACGCGCAGCACCCAGCGCGCGTCCACCACGCAGTTGCGCGACGTGAGGCGCGCGTGCAGGCGCAGCGGCGACTGGTGCAGGTAGCGCATGCCGCGCACCAGGTCCGTGAGCAGCGACAGGCGGAACGTCCAGTCCAAGCTGATGTCGTCCGCCACCAGCACGTCCTCCAGCGAGCCGCGCCCGCACGCCGCGAACACCAGCGCGGGCCGCGCCTCCGTCAGGCAGCCTGGCAGAGGCGAGAGAGGCTCGTCGGCGATCAGTTGTCACATTGCGCAACACGCACGCCGGCACTGCCGCGCCACTCACCAATGAAGGGGTTCAAGTTTTCGTGGCGGAGGCTCTGCATCACCAGCAAGATGTCCACCGTCTTGCGGCGCAGGTCGAGCGTCGCCGCCGGCAAATACTTCATGTGAACGGGCTCACCCTACGCGCATCAAATTTAAATGCTTTTTTAATTACAATCATATTACACAAAGTATAATTACAAACAATTACAATCATGTTATTATGCAAAGATATAATTATTGCATGTCCGCAATTTTCTCAGTTTTGGTTTCTCATTTATTTATTTATTTAAAGACAAAAAAAAGTGAACACAATTTACACCATAATTTATAGACCAAAGCATTAGACTAAAACTTGTGAAAAATATCAACGACCTTGCCAACCATTGATGCGGGTATTTCACACTTATTATTACGACGTTGCTTTAAATAAGTCCAAAAATATTTTGAATTTGTTTTTATACTTGACTCCACCCTGTCGATGTTACTCTTATAACAAGAAGATATAAGTATCTCTCATCTAGATCTGAGCAATAATTACGAGGTAAGACCGATCGACGCGAGTCGACGTCGGTGATGATGATGACAGTAACGACGGGGAATGCGACAGCGATAGTAAATGTCGAATCAGTCTCGGCCGTGGGCGGCGAAGCCGTACCTTGTACCTGGGCCGGTGGTCGGGCGCGAGGCGCGTGACGCTGCAGGTGGAGGAGGGCGCGGCCGAGGCGGGCGGCGCCGGGCGCTGCAGCAGGTCGGGGCGCTCGGGCCGCTCGCCCACGTCGTGCAGCCGCTGCAGCCAGCTCAGCATGCTCTCCATGCCCTCGCCCACGCGCCGCCGCTCGTCCGCCGGGAACGCGAAGTCGGCGGCGGCCAGCGCGGGCGAGGCGCGCGGCCGCCGCGGCGCCCGAAGCAGCGCGGCGCGCCGCACGCACGCTGCCAGCGCCGCGCCGCCCGCCAGCAGCGCGCACAGCGCGCACGCCGCGCACAGCACCGCGGCCAACGGCCCGCGCGTTGCCGCGTCGCCCGCGCGCTGCCCCTCGCCCCAGCGCTGCAGCGCCAGCTCGCCCGCCGCGTCCACGGTCACGGCGACGGCCCGGGCGCCGGGCGCGCCCAGCGCGTGCCGCACGCTCACCCTCACGCGCGCCGCGCGCCCCCAAGGCGCGCCTGCGCTCGCACTTCCGTATAGAAGGAAGTCGTGTCGAAAAACTTCCACGCCCGTCTGCCTCGCTTCCTCGTAACGCAAGGCGGCATCCCAGATATCGTCAGAGGACGACTGCGCTGCGGAGTCTAATTCATCACTGAGCATGAGCGCGCGACCGTGCGGCGCGCCCACGCTCGGCACCGAGCCTCGCGTCGCATTATCCCAAGGAGACGGCTCACCCGGCAGCGCGTCCGACGCCGATTCCGGAGTCGGGAGCGGCTCGCGGTCGGTCGCGGCGCGCCACTCCGGCGACTCGCCGGCCGCCGGGTCGGCGATGCGCAGCAGCAGAACGTCGGTCGCGGTCGAAGCGACCTCCGGCCAGATCGGCGCATGAGATGAGTCACAAAAGATAAGAACTGAAAGAGAGAAACTTAAAATAAATACAATGTATAGTGTTTCAAATATTAATTATGTGCTGTGATATATTTCTTGATGTTTTTTTTATAAATTGTGATTTTCGAAGCTCTATAAGATTTGTGCCAATAAACTTAGAATAAGAATTATTATAACATTACGTTTGCATGACAATACCCGGCAGATTGCAGTACCTTATAAGTATGTAACACCAATATACCTACATCAATCTAAGCAAATAAATAATTTTGATTTGATTTGAAACATCATTAAATAGGTATTTAAATTCGTGTTCGGGCGGAGCGCTCACCGTGCGCGTCGTCGGCGCCGAGGGTGGCAGCGCGCGGGCGCCGCGGCGCCACGCCGGCCGCCGCCAGCGCGCGCTCGGCCTCCAGCAAGGCGGCGCCGCACTCGTCGGCGGCGCGCGGCGGCGGCGCGGCCACGAGCGCGCTCCGCCAGCGCAGCCGCAGCGCGACGTGCGCCAGCGCGGCGCCGCGGGCCCAGGCTTCGCCGCACGGCGCGGGCTGCGGGCGCCGCAGAGCGCCGGCCGCGGCGGCCACGGCGCCACACACGCGCGCGCCGAGGCGCCCCGCAGCCGCCACGCCGCCCCCCGCGCCCAGCGCCGCCAGCGCGCGCCGCGTGACCGCCCGCTGCCACTCCGCGCCGCACGTCTCTGTGGCGCAACGCAACACATCACTCAACAAACTCTTTATTATTAGATCAGCAATTTCTGCACGTAGAATTTAGTCAACGACAGCTATCCCCACTATTTAGTATGTAATTTTATTAGCATATACCTAAGCTTATGTAAATTGTAAATATCTTGCCACTTATTACCTATCACACCACTGTCACATTGACAATACACAACAAGTCTGTGTTTCTCTACTCTACCAATAACGCTAGTACCTACTGAACATATTCTGCCTCTTTCTGCGGTGAGGTGGGGTGGGTGGGGTAATCACGTACAGCACACATCTCACACTCACTTCCGCACACTCTTGTAAATATGCACACTAACTCAAAAGCTGTCACGCTTACAAGCTGAACCGTACGTTTGTACCTACATGTACTTCGGCAGAGGGGAATGCGTGCGCTTGCCACGTCCCGGCTGAATTGTCGAAGACTTTAGGGTAAACGTAATTCTATATCTAACGTAGTCAAACAATGTCGTATATATATGTATGCGGATGACACATGTTTGCTTTATGCAGATAAAGAAATTAAATGTATAGAGAAACAAATACAGTGTGATCTTATAAACATAATAAAGTGGTCCCATGACAATGGCATAATAATAAACATTAATAAAACGAAGTGCATGCGCATATATTCACCATATAATCGTAGTATTAATCGTTCTAATATAAGTATTATTGGTCATGATTATTCGTGTTTACACAATGACATCACAAATTGTAGCTGCTCAAACATAGAAATAGTAGATCGGTATAGGTATTTGGGCTTAACTGTAGATTCAAAAATGACATGGAAGTATCATATTGACGACGTATGCAACAGATTAAGATCAGTACTTGGTCAATTCTATCATCTCCAAGGTGTAGTTGGCACGGGCACCTTATATACATTATATTATGCACTTGTGGAATTGCTAATGACATATGGCCTTAGTACATATGGGAGGACATTTAAAACAAATTTAAATAAAATTAAGGAGATCCAAGTTAGATTTTTAAAATATTTGGTTAGTTTAGATGTTAAAAATAACTGTAAAGGGGATTATGAAAAATTATTTAAGATTTGTAAGATATTACCTATTGAATTTAAGTTTAAATTACTTTTACTATCAGAGCAAAAAATGTTTTTTGATAACCTTAAAGAAAGCAAGCAGAGCGAGCCGGGAGCAAGAAGGAGGTTGGACAAAAAATTTATAGTACCTAGTAAAGAGAACTACTTCGGTAGCTGGACAACCAAATTTCTTGTTCCTAGCCTATTAAATGAGTTGCCTGCTGAATTCATAGGCACAAATGTTTCACAACTTGTGTCCTTGAATTCAGTAGGCAATAACAATAATAAAAGATTATTTAAAAAAAAGCTAAAAGATATATTTATAAAGCATATGTTATAAGTATTAGTATAAGTAGTTACGTCTTTTGTTTAAATATAAGTAATCGTATAAGTATATTATATTTATTAGTATAACTAGTTTTCTTTGTAAGTATATATAGATATTATTAATTGTATGGCTATTGAATTTTAAAGTTTAAATGTGAGAGCATCGCCCGTCAACAAACTGTCCTGCAGTTTGACGGGAGCATTTAGTTTAGTATAGAAATATTGTCAACTGTTTAATAAAATAAATAAATAAAAAAAAAAAAAATAACGTTCCTCAAACAAGAGCACCAGCTATACTGCAGCCGCGGTGTAACGCAACTACTTTCACTTACTTAGGCTCAGTTGTTTCAAATCATGTGTTATATTTAAATTTAAAGTAACTAGGTACGTTCAGTAATTCAGAAGTTACAAGGCTCTGACAGACGGACGGACGGACGGACGGACGGACAAGTGCACATTCACTCAAGTAGACTCAGAGACCTCGCTTCGCTCGGTCAATTAACTTTTCAATTTATTGAAATCGTGAAAATAAAAACATAAAATCATATCTCTGGATCCAAGGACTCGGAATTTCGGGTGTTCTGCTCATGCATTTAAAATCTTTTACTCTATTCATTAATAAAAGCAATAAAAAGGGGGTGACCGTTTTTCAAGTCACATTTCATACAGTGCGATGTGACGTTCAACGCAATTCCAAAAGTTATAAATGTCAATACGTCAACTGTCAAGCAAGAATCGACAGTCGCAGACGATCATGAATGGAGGGTAACTTTAGGGTTAGGGTTTGTCCCGCGCGTTGCTGCGTGCCGAGCGCCGCGAACCGACTGTCGTGCCGACGACGACGACTCGATAGAGACCTTCATAGTCGAGCAGGTGGTACTGAACGGGCAGGGGCGCGGGCGGGTGCGGGGGGAGACCGCGGCACGCCGAGCGCGCCACCAGCAGCAGCGGCGCGGGCGGCAGCGGCAGCGGCGCGGGCGGCAGCGGCCGCGCCCGCAGCGCGCTCAGCAGCAGCAGCGCCGGCAGCAGCGCGGCGCCGGCGCGCATGGCGCCGCCTCACGCGCGCGGCATGGCGGCGGCGGCGCGCCGGCACGGGAGCACGGCCGGAGACCTGCCCCGTCCCGTTTATTAATATACAGATCGATAACTTACACTCTAATTACTTATTCTTAAAATAAAACATTATTTATTCTTAAAATAGATTGTAACGATAGGTGTGTACTCGATTCAAATTACAAAACCGATACTGTATACAAATTCAGTCCCCGGTATTAGCCGACTTAGATAGGATAGCACTATTCCACTGAAGTTCAAATCTCAGAGTATCTACATAACTTTATGGAGGATAGGTCCATGCGAAAACCCCGATATAATAACAGCGTGTAGGTACATAAGTTGTTCACAAGCAGGTTGTTGTTTTGAAGTCGATAATCTGGAGCGCGGATGTAGGTCGCGCTACACGTGCTACGAGCCACCGTGTACCTGCTACGGGACGGTAGTCCCACTACGTACTTCGTCACGCTGCCGATGTAAGCCTGGGGGCGTCGTAGCGTCGTAGCGCGATAGCGGCCGTGTCGGCGCGAGGTCGCAAGCCAGCGCGCGTCGGCCGCGCTGCAGGCGAGGTCGCGGCGCGCGCTCGCCGGCCACTGCCGCGCCGCGCGGCGCCCGGCGCCCGACGCCCGCCACCTTACCGCCATTGCGCACTCTCCGCGAGTCTCAGGCCGAGTGCGCATCTGTGCCGGCGAGCGGCATCCGCGCTGGGGCCGAGCGGCTCGAAAGCTTCACGGTACGACCACGTACCGTAGGTGTGCACCCTCGCCACGAGTTCTGCCGGCTGGTGGTCCAGCCCCGACCTCGTGGACATCTACCATTATTTACTGTGGTTTTGAATTATTAATTATTAACTACCTAGTTCACAGTGAACTCACCGAGCACAGACATAGATCTACGAGCATTTTTGAAACTTCTGTGTGGAAACATTGTGTGCATAGCCTAGTTTTTTTAACAATTGTAAAAAAAAAATTTTTTTTTGAAAAGAGCAACTGCTGAGTTTCTTGCCGGCTCTTCTCAGCAGAATCTGCATTCCGAACCGGTGGTAAATTTGTGACGTTTCATAGGCGCTACAAGTTGGCCTACATGAAATAAATAAATTTTGATTTTTTGATTTTGAACAGGGTACCATATTACTCTCTAAAATACCTACTTTCCCTCAACAGTGATTTATTTTTTATTTAGTGAATACCGCTCCGCCATTTTGATTTTGTTTCAAAATAACAGCCACTCATAATACCTGAAACCAGGCTCCATACCAAAATATTCAAATTTCTTTTGAAGTAGGTACTTCTAGTCTTAAGGACATAAAAGAAATCTGCATATTTTCCCTGGCTATCTAAATAAAACTACTGGCTATATAAATAAATATGTTTTAAATATGTTTTTATTAAAATTCATATACTTAAAAATAACAAAATTTACAAAATTGACAAAAAAATAAAGCATTTGAGTATACTCATAGGAAGGAGGCGGGTGTGCGGGGTGCGGTGTTCGGGAGGTGAAGGGCGTGTGGGAGGTGCGCAGCAGGTGTCCGCACGCGACGGCTTCGATGCGGGGCCGGTCGAGGCGCAGCGCCGCGCGGCCCTCGCTCTCGGCCAGGTCGCTGCGGGTGTGCGGGAGGTGTGAGAGGCGAGTCAGCCGCGCTCGTCGTCGGCGAGCCGCAGCAGGTGTCCGCACGCGACGGCATCGATGCGGGGCCGGTCGAGGCGCAGCGCCGCGCGGCCCTCGCTCTCGGCCAGGTCGCTGCGGGTGTGCGGGAGGTGTGAGAGGCGAGTCAGCCGCACTCGTCGTCGGCGAGCCGCAGCAGGTGTCCGCACGCGACGGCATCGATGCGGGGCCGGTCGAGGCGCAGCGCCGCGCGGCCCTCGATCTCGGCCAGGTCGCTGCGGGTGTGCGGGAGGTGTGAGAGGCGAGTCAGCCGCGCTCGTCGTCGGCGAGCCGCAGCAGGTGTCCGCACGCGACGGCTTCGATGCGGGGCCGGTCGAGGCGCAGCGCCGCGCGGCCCTCGCTCTCGGCCAGGTCGCTGCGGGTGTGCGGGAGGTGTGAGAGGCGAGTCAGCCGCGCTCGTCGTCGGCGAGCCGCAGCAGGTGTCCGCACGCGACGGCTTCGATGCGGGGCCGGTCGAGGCGCAGCGCCGCGCGGCCCTCGCTCTTGGCCAGGTCGCGCGCGCCGAGCCGCGCATAGAAGCGCCGCGCGCCCTCGTTGCTCGCTAGCACGTGCCAGTCGATGCGGTGCACGTCGCTCGCCACCGCCATCTGCGCTCGAACACCGACACCGGTTACATGCGCACGCGCTCTGCTAGCTCTCCTCTCCCCGCCGACCGAGCGCAAAGCTTTACCTAGAGGTAGGCCGTAGGATAACTGATCTGCGTTCATAGGTCTGCTGGGCTAAACCTTTTCTTTTTCCTCATTGCCGAATGCCGGGTCTTGTGACCCCAGAAGTCATAACGGTCAGGGCGCGGACTGAAAACTTATAGGCATTAATGCAAAGGAGGGATTTGACTACCTACTTTGAATAGAATTAGTTAACTACGGTCGTACCCATCCCTAGAACAAGCTTTTCGCTCTGTGGAAAAAGCAAGTGAAAGAAAGGCCGACCTTGCACAGCTCCCGCACGAGGCGGCCGCCGAGCCCGACGCCGCGGTGCGCGGGCGTCACGTACAGGTCCTCGATGTAGAAAGCGCGGCGCGACCAGCTGGAGTAGGCGCGGCTGCACAGCGCGTAGCCCGCCACGGCACCGCGCACCTCCGCCACCAGCCCGAAGAACCAGCCCGGCGACGACGAGAACCCGTCTTCGATTAGGTCTGGCGAGGGAACAGACTTCGTTCTATTGGCATCTAACTACTCATTGCAGATACTTCTAATAAACTAGTTTAAGAATTGCAATTCTCTTCGTTGGCACCATTGCTATTATAAACTTGCAGGCGTACAGAAAATATGTTGTTTACTGAATAGTATATTTAATTTGCCTTATATCAGAGATATATCTAGATGATTACTAGAATGTGGTGCGATCATGCACAGAACATGAACAGGTAGGCGGGTAGCACAGCTCACCTTGCACGCTGAGCTGCGGCCCGTCAGGCATGCCCTCGAACGCCGCCAGCTCCTGCGTGGACAGACGGAACCGTTTATCTTTATCTTTATCTTTAGCTACAGCATCTGTATCGTCTAACCTACGATCCACAACTTGAACATCTATGTTTATGTTACGTTAAAAATATTTGCGCAGTAAAGAAATTGAAATTGAAACCTTAACGTTGAGTTTACAGAATAGTTAAAGGTTGTGCGAGAAAAAGAATAGGTACCTGAGGTACCTATTGTAGCATTCTGCGTGAACTGTTTGAGTTCCGTTGTAGCTATCTATATCCAACACTCTAAAGTAGATACATAACAAAACGCAGCTGTTGTCGTTGTTGAATACGTCATGGAGGATGTCATCGTTGATGGTATCTTGCACTAAAAATTATAATGCACGATTTCACCCGATTTCACCAATGGCACTTTAATAATTTCCTAAGTAGTAACTTATACCTACCTAAATTAATTCCTTATAGCATTGTAAAACTTCGCTAAAACCGATCATTCACATCACTAAATCATCCGTCGCGTTTGTGATCAGTGGTGTAAATAAATTCGTGCTCAGGCTCATATCGGTAATCGATGTTCCCTTAAAAAGTATCGACGCGACGGTCAAAACGGGTTTAACGAATATTTTTAAGATCGCAAACAAAAATTCCCGCGCTTCACGTAGACGTAGATATATTCGTAGGATCGCAACGTTTGCCATTCGTCGAGCGTCCTCTGTTACAGGTCGCCACCCTCTCTCGTACAGAGCGCGCAGTGAATTTCACACACTTCGGGACAGAGCTCGGCACAATCACGGATCGCACTCACGTGTATCATGCGGTGCACGACGGGCATGTCCTCGCGGCGCATGGCGCGCACCAGCACCTCGTCTGCGGCGCTCGACGACATGGCGGCAGCGGCGCCGCCTCCACCGCGCCTGTCTTCACCTCGCCTCACTCGGCACCACTACCTGAAGCACCTGACGCGATCACTCCGAGCGCGAGTCGTGACAGTTCGCAGCCGACTCGACTAATCGGTCACTATGGATACGTACTCACTGCTCGACAGCTCGACTGATGAATACCTACTAGCAAGTAGCGACTAGTAGTGTGTACGACAATGTACGTCTTGTATCTATAATCTACACCACATTCTCTACACCCATGTGACGTCATGACCTCATAATAAGTATGGCAGATAAATAGCGGATATTGATCGTTCGGTGCGGTTGTTCCGTATCAGCAGATAGAGGCCGCTGTAGGTATTAATTTGTTATCCAATTTCACTTAAATAGCTAATGAATTAAAATAATTCAGTTTCAAATTTTAATTCTAATTGAAATATGGGAGCCACCTCACAGTAAATTATAATTTTGACCTAATTTTAGTCGATTGTTAGTAATTTCACCAGTGCCCTCTGTCGGCACATCCGTACATCGTGTCGTCAAAGCATACTTTGCTGTTTGGTGCCTAGCGGTGATAATATGTATTATGTAATCACATATCACCGTTAGACGTCAGATGGCACTATAGCCAAAACTATATAATAAGTTATAGAGGAAAATCTAAGTGTATACTAGATCATAGACAAAAAAAATTGTCAAAAAAAAAATGTCAAGTCACTTTCTATCTTCATATTCTTCCTCTTCTTAATTTTTATGTAATTTTTATGTAGGTACTTCAATTAATTGTTCTTAGTGTATTTGTTTGCTCAACATTTCTCAAGTAGTAGATGTTGTGGCTACCTGGGGCCCAAGTCTGCTATTGCAATTGTAGTTACATTGTCTATTAATGACATGACAATTGTTATTTTTAGCAATTGTCATGTCATTGATAGACAATTGAACCCCTGGGCCCCAAGTCAAATTGCTAAAAGTAGCAATTGGGATGTCATTGATAGGCAATGTAATTGTAATGTAACTACAATTGCAATAGCAGACTTGGGCCCCTGTAAGTAGGTGTACATTACTTCATAATAATTTTTTCATCTTGTAGTTTTTTTAGTTTTTAATTTATTGTAACCTGTTGGTCGTCCTGAAATAAATAAATAAAAAAAAAATTAAAAAAAAATAAACTAGTGGTTCGCCCCGAACTGAGACCTCGCGGTATCCCATAATTCCCAAAAGATAGTTTTAATTATATATTGTAATAATTAACTTTTAACATTAGACGCAAAAAAAATAATAATAGTTGACGCAAAACTATTTTACTGATACAGCGCCATCTATTAGCATTATTGTGAAGCTATTAGCATTAAAAATTAAATAATTTCGTTTCTTTATAATTGAACGAGCGAAGCGAGTTCTCTGAGTCAACTAGGGCGCTTGTCTGTACTGGACAGAGAAGTGTGTACTTCCAAATGTCTGTCAGAGCCCTATAACTTCTGAATTACTGAACGTAATTACTTCAAATTTAAATATAATATTATGTAAACTGATGGCCTTCAGCCGAACATTGTATAAAAAAATATAAAAAGCTTTATTTCAGGGGGGCTCTCATAGAAGCGTGTTTGAAGTAAAATTCTGTTTGTTGCGTTACATAGACTTGCGATATATCTTTTTTCTCAAACATGCATGGAAATATTGTCATTATTTTCGAAAAAAGAACACGCGAAGTATCGAATTGTCGGACAAAGAAAATCAAATCCATTGCCGGAGCGTTTTTTGAGTTTGGAACATTACAACGCTCCGCGAAACAGTTTCTGTTTTTTTTTAAATATTGCAATAATGCCGTTTCATACAACAGTATGAAATGGCGTGCTGGGGTTACTAAATACTCTTTGATCGGATCTCTTTTGTCATTCTTGGCATACCATAGTCTCTTTGCTTAGTACAAATTGCGTTTACGTGGCTGTATAGCCATAAATGCGTTTGCCTGTCGGCACAGATAATAAAAAAAAATTGGTGGTAAAGCTGAAAATTCGTCTTGATTTGTTATTTACATACCTATTTAATAAATATAAATTTAATAATAATCAAAATGAGTTCCAACGGTTCAGAGAGTGAAATGGAGATTGATTGTACCTACTCCACCAGATTTAAACCAAAATGGCGGATGGATTTGGATGTATAATATAAAAAGTGTTTTATTTCCCTGCATTCTTTTGAGAAAAGCACTATATATGCCTCGGCGGGAAATGGCAATTTGCCATTTCCCGCCGAGGCATTTGCCTGTCTCGTATTTAGTGAAGTCCTCGCCTACGGCTCGGCCTTCAAACTCATACTCGACCTGCAATTGCCTACTTCCCTGCCTTTGCAATAATGTACTATTAAAGACGACTTTGAACAGAGCACAAAAATATATTTTTTTTTTAATTTTTCCCTTAAAATTGACGAAATGGGGGGCTTTCAAAGGGGAGATTTTAATTTGAGCCATATGTCAAGAATGACAAGATATTAGAACTTGAAACTTAGTGGTAAATTCAGTTCTATCTTATACTTGAACAACAAATACTAAAATTAGATAAATATTATAAAGAAACGAAATTATTTAACTTTTAAGTGGAGATTTAATTTGAGCCATATGTCAAAAAGTATTGCATATTAGAACCTGAAACTTTGTTGAAAATTCAGTTATATCCTGTACTTGAACAACAAATACTAAAATTAGATAAATATTATAAAGAAACGAAATTATTTAATTTTTAATGCTAATAGCTTCACAATAATGCTAATAGATGGCGTTGTATCAGTAAAACAGTTTTGCGTCAACTATTATTATTTTTTTTGCGTCTAATGTTAAAAGTTAATTGAACGAGCGAAGCGAAGTTCTCTGAGTCAACTAGGGCGCTTGCCTACTAGACAGAGAAGTGTGTCCGTCTAAATGTCTGTCAGAGCCCTATAACTTCTGAATTACTGAACGTAATTACTTCAAATTTGAATATAATATGTAAACTGATGGCCTTCAGCCGAACATTGTATAAAAAAATATAAAAAGCTTTATTTCAGGGGGGCTCTCATAGAAGCGTATTTTAAGTAAAATCTTGTTTGTTGCGCTACATAGACTTGCGATATATCTTTTTAAAGACGACTTTGAACAGAGTACAAAAATATATTTTTTTTAATTTTTCCCTAAAAATTGACCAAATGGGGGGGTTTCAAAGTGGAGATTTTAATTTGAGCCATATGTCAAGAATTACTGAATATTAGAACGTGAAACTTGGTTGAAAATTCAGTTATATCCTGTACTTGAACAACAAATACTAAAATTAGATAAATGTTATAAAGAAACGAAATTATTTAACTTTCAAGTGGAGATTTAATTTGAGCCATATGTCAAGAATGACAAGATATTAGAACGTGAAAAATGTTCGTAAATTCAGTTATATCCTGTACTTGAACAACAAATACTAAAATTAGATAAATACTATAAAGGAACGAAATTTTTTAATTTTTAATGCTAATAGATTCTATAGCTTCACAAAAATGCTAATAGATGGCGCTGTCTGAACTATCATAAAAAACAGTCAACTTTATACAATGAAATATTATTTCACCATCAAGAAGGCCTAAATACATAATTATGTTTCAGTAGTGTGCTATATAATTATGTCATCATCATCAGGATTGAAGTGTTTTGACTTAGAGTTCAATCGTGTATGTAGTCGTTGCTAGGTAAATATCCCCATTTTCATCAATATAATATCACCAGCAAATCCATAACATACGCGGGCAGTAACTTTGCAGAATCAGGATTAAAGAGTTGGATGAAAAATGTTTATAAAATCATCTCGCAAAGTTTCTCCATCAAGTAAAAAAAATACCAGGTGAATCGGTCAACCAATCTCGGAGAAATCGGCGTAGGTAGGTACCTACAAATAAAAAATATTGGTGACATGACTGGACATTTATTTATGTTTAGGTATATAAAATCTTCCGATAGTACATAAATTACGATAGTGAAAAAATAATAAAAATTGGTTCATTTCCGAATAATAACTTTACTCATTCCGAATTATAAATGTAGGTATTAGCTATTGCCCGCGACTTTGTTCGCGTGGACTTAGTTTTTGTTCTAAGTACTGTAAGTTTTTGTTCTAAGTTGTGTAAGTATTTTGAAATGGCGCTTTGTAAAATGTGCCACGAAAGTATAAGTATGACTCAATTTTGGTCGTCGTGTATCGATTATTAAATGAATGTGTCGATAGATGGCGCTGTGCACAGATTGTTTATTTTGAAATGGCGCTTTGTAAAATGTGCCAAGAAATTATAAGTATGACTCAATTTTGATAGTCATGTATCGGTTAATAAACACATGTGTCGATAGATGACGCTGTACACAGATTGTTTATTTTGAAATGGCGCTTTGTAAAATGTGCCAAGAAATTATAAGTATGACTCAATTTTGACCATCATGTATCGATTAATAAATGTTTGTGTCGATAGATGACGCTGTGCACAGATTGTTTATTTTGAAATGGCGCTTTGTAAAATGTGTCAAGAAAGTATAAGTATGACTCAATTTTGATCGTCATCTATCGATTATTAGTATTATTTTTATAATAAAAACATCATTTTGAACACACTGCACAATTAAGAAAACGGAGTACGGAGAAAAAAAAACACATTCATATTCAATCAAATACATTTTATTCATTCAATTCAAATTGTTGATTTGTTCTTTATTTGCTAACTTTTTAGTTTTTCGTATAGATCTTTGTTTCAGCTGTTTAATGGAGATTTCAAATATAAACCGGAAACACAGTTATAAGTACAATTGAAAATCAAAGTTTCGCACCATTTTCACAAGTCTGTCAAAGTGTGAATTGGACGTCGTTAGTTGCATGATATTTTCTTATTTGCACCCACAAACAGTTTTGCTCACAGATAAGAAATCATTTTTAATTACAGCATTTATTCACTTACCCAGTCTCACCCTAATTAGCCTATGTTCTAATAATTCTAATAATAATTAGCTACGCAAGTTTTGTTACGCAAATGAAATGCCTTTTGCCAGCCTTTTTTTATAGAATTTACAGATTATAATATTCCATTATAGTATTATATAATACACTTCGCCCGCGTAAGTTGAGGTTTTTTATGGGATATAATAAGTCGAGCCGCAGAATTTTTTTTTTGGCCACAAAACCTAGCTTCTAATTTCTTCTTCTTTCCTTTGGTGAATGGCTTTTTAGCTTCTAATTTAATAACTTAGCCACGGGAAAATGATTAAGCTTCTAATGTACTAACTCGCCTTCTTCACAATGGCCACAAAATATTCCAAAGAAAGCATCAAATAAAGAGCCACTATTTTTATTACTTGTCCCCTTGATTTATATCTGGCCTTCTAATTTACTAACTTAGCCACGATAATATTTTTTTCTTTAAACTAAAGTTAGGTTAGGTTAGGGTTATACATGAACATTCAGGTGCCCGGCCGAAGGCCGGGCACTTAGGTTCTGTTGGGATCGTAAACCTACCTAAAACTTTTAAAAAAAAGTTTAAAAAAAAAAATGATTTTTTTTATGCTAATATTAGGTACATTTTGATGATAGAACAATATAGGATGTGTTATAATTATTGATGCTTCAGTAAATTTTAAAGGTGCCGAGTTATGAAATTAGAAGCTTATATATAAAATATATAGTGGCTAAAATAGTATTTTTAGAGGCTCATTGGTTGTGGCTGACTTAGTAATTTAGAGGCCAATAATGGTATTAAATAGAAGCTTGTTTAATTACATGCCGTTTTTTATTACCATGGGGAATCCTTATTTTTCCGGGATCAAAATAAGTCTATGTCCTTTCCGGTATACAACATCTACAACTACTTAACTAGGTATATATTGTAATACTTTTCATTACTTTTGTCGGTAATCATTAATAATTCACAACTGGCTTCGGTAAAAGTAATGAAACAGAGAAAAAACGAACTAAAAACCCTATTAACTCACGCCTAACTCCTCCCTTTTGCCACTGTTTAACCTAACCTACATTAAGGAGTTTTGGGTGCAGGTATTCTGCGTGGTTATATAAAAAAAATGAGAGATATACTCGGAATATGCTTGCGCGATCAAATCAGAAATGAGGAGATCCATGGAGAACCAAAGTCACCGACATAGCTCAGCGAGTTGCGAAACTGAAGTGTTAATGGGCGGGGCACATAGTTTAAAGAGATGATGGTCGTTGGAGTGCCAAGGTGGAGCTGATGGGCGTTGGGGTACCAAGGTGCTGAAGTGGTGACCTTGCACGAAGAAGCACAGTGTTGGCAGACCTCCCAATGAGACCCTAAGCTCTCTTACTAAAACCAAATCTTATTTAAGTACTACATTTGCCAAAATCTTAGGTTAGGTTAGGGTTGGACATGAATAATCAGGTGCCCGGGCGCAGGCCGGGCACTTAGGTTCAATTGGGTTTATATACCTAATTTAAGTTTTAAAAAAAGTGTGATTAAAATTAGAATTATGTTAAAATTTTGGTAGTCATAATAATAATAATAATATACTAATTATATTGGTGATCATTTACTGTTGCTGATGATTAGTTAGACATAAGCCTTTTTTATAACGACCCAGAAAATGTAATATATTTATAACATTCACCGAAAGTAAGGTGTAATTATTAATAATCACCGAAAAAAGTGAAAAATTTATTACTTTTACCATAAATCTTGGTAATTATTAATGACTAGCTGATACCCGCGACTTCGTTTGCGTGGATTGAGGTTTTTTTCCCCTGGGGAGCTCTCTTATTTCCCGGGATAACAATCTTGGGGTAGCCTATGCCCTATTTCAGACTAAAGTCTATCTCTGTGCCAAATTTCAGCTAAATCCGTTCAGTCGTTGCGACGTGATTGAGTAACAAACATACAAACTTTCGCATTTATAATATTAATAATATGATAGGATTATTGGTAATTATTAATAATTTTCAATTATTACATTTACCGTAAAATATATAAATGCGAAAAGTCACTTATTTACGCGTTGACTAAACAAATAAAAAAATTGTCATCGCAGTCGGGGGACGTTCTGTGGAACACATTTTAAATTTTGAGGTCCCCCGACTGCGATGACAATTTTTTTATTTGTTAAGTCAACGCGTAAATAAGTGACTTTTCGCTTTTAACTAATACAACTTGTTTTTAACTTTTTAGTTCGTTTTTGGCAGGGCATTCATGTTATTTAATTATTTATTTTTTATTGCGTCTAATGTTAAAAGTTAATAATAATTACATTGGAAATTATGGGATACCGCGAGTTCTCAGTTCGGGGCGAACCACTAGTTATTACAATATATAATTAAAACTATCTTTTGGGAATTATGGGATACCGCGAGGTCTCAGTTCGGGGCGAACCACTAGTAATAGTATAGATATGCATATTAATGAAGTATTATGAAATCATTTTCACAGATGTAAAATGATCTTTTCTTCAGTGGCCCCGGGTGGGCTGCGACACGGGCTCGGGCGGGCGGGCGGCTCGGGCGGGCGGCGCCGTGGGCGGGGAGCGGCGCGGGCGGCGCGGCGCGGCGCGGGCGCCGGGACTCGCGCGCCGGCCTCCGCAGCGCGCACTCGCGACTCTGTACGCGCACCGCAGCCGGCGATGCGACACCGCGCGCCCGCGCCTGCCTCCCCGCGCGCCCCGCCCGCGCCCCGCAGCCGCCGCTCCCGCCCATGGCCGACGCCGACCACGAGTACCACTTCGGTGAGTGTCCCGCCAACTCCCGCCCCGGCGGCGGCAGCGACCGCGTCGCCGACGAGAGGAACGCCGTCTCGGCTCCGGTAGGTAGGTGCAATGAGGTATTCGGTCGCAACGTTCTCCGTTAAATGGAAATCGTCACGTAGACGTGTACGGTTCTCGGAATCGCTCCGCCCGAACGTGTCTACGATAGATGAGCGAGCGTAAGTCACGACGAGCGACCGGCGGCGACGAGGCGACCGCCGACCGAGCGGGCCGCGCGGCCGAGCGCCGGGCGGGCGGCGCGCGCCGGGCTGCAGGATGCGGCGCGCTGGGCGGCAGGATGCGGCGCGGCCCGTGGGCGACGGGCGGAGGGCGGCAGGCGGCAGGCGGCGGTGCGCTGCGCTTTATCATCCGCGATTAGATAAAGCGAAATCGCTGTTGCGCGGAGCGGCCGCCGCAGTGCCGCAGCGGGCGGCGCGCGCGCAGCCCGCCCGCGCCGCCCGCGCCGCCTGCGCAGCCCGCCGGCGGACCGCCGACCCGCTTCCTCGTTATTGTGGGCGAGTGTTGACCCGCCGCTCCCGGCCCGGACCCCGCGCTCCCGATCCCGAGTTGCCTTATCGCACGAGCCATTTCAATTGCGATTACAACTACTCTTCTATGCGACTGGTGCACGGCGAACCGCTTCTTCCAAGTGTCGGCCGTGAGGGAACGCGCCCGGATGCGGTCGGTGAGTGGACGTGCACGTGTGTGATGTCCTGCGCAGGTCGGCGCGGAGTCGGCGCGGAGTCGGCGCGGAGTCGGCGCGGAGTCGGCGCGGTGTCCCGCGTCCCGCCGTAAGGTAAGGCAGGAGCCGCCGCGCCGTCCCGCCCCGCGCGGATACTGCACTGGAGATGCGGGGGTGCCTCTACCTAGCTACCGTAAGAACCTCATAAACTATGCGTATTTTTATTTGCCCGTGTTTTAGTCAGGCTAGTTTGATGTTAAGAATGTAAAAAAAGACATACCTACCTATATGTGCAAGTGAATAATTAGATTTTTTAATAGGTTTCGTTGCTCTAAAGTCCGCATAAACATTTTTTTTTATTGATTTGCCAACAGGAACTCACACAAGAATTGTAAAATTAAACTAGTACCTAGGTACATCTAGAGAAACATTTCAAGTGTGCACCCAATTACAGGCAAACCGACATGCGTATGAACTTTGATTATCCACATCGTATGAACAAAAGTGCAAATACGGGTTTGCCAGTTCACCACTACAAGAAGTTCACTTAATGTCTACAAGTGAACTTTGAGAAGCATATGAAGCTATGATGGGCATGTGGCTGTTGACCCTCGAGTTCACCCCGCAGCCGCCTGCCTATAATAAGTGGTGACATGCGATGGCCGATGGCATAGCTAAAAGGCTATTACGGCTGTAATTTATTATAAAATCGGTTATCCACTTAACAGTTACGTCATTGTTAGCAATCAAAAATTAAAACACACTTTTCTCTTGCAAAAAATGCCAAATGTTCAATAGGTATCTACTATCTACCAGAGCACAAAAAAGCACAAGTTCAAAGAATTCGAACCTGCGAACTTTCAGGAGGGGCGGTGCCAGTTCGCGGCAGGGGCGACCGCACACCGCTAGTTACAATTAGTATATTCGTAGTATATTTATATTCCATCACCAGCACATAAGCCAGCACCTATTTTTAACCGACTGCGCGACGCAAAGAATGGTAATGAGTTTATCAGTCGATGTATGTAGGTACCTATGTACGTGGCGCTCTATTAAGAATCTAGATCGGTTCAAATCTTCCCAATAATGGATGCCGACTATTTAATTCAGTATTATTTAACAGAATTCTAGATTACTGGACTCGCGCCGCTCCACATTGTGTTAGGTATTTTACCTCAAAATCGGACATCCCTTTTTTATGATACTAATCGAAACTTTAAGCTTTTTTTAATGCTAGAGTAGTCTATAAATAGTTACGAGTCGGGTCACCGGCGCAGTCCATTATATTCATTCTTCATGAGCGTCAAGGCTTTTTTACACTGATTCTGAGTTTAGAAGATGTAGAGTCAGGGAGTCAGGGGCTGGTCTAACTCTTATGTCATAGCACAGCTAAAATGGAAATTGAACTTTCGCAAAGATGTTTGATATGATGTCTCCATAGAATTGAATGACAAATTAATGCACATTATTACCTTGAAAAGTTGCACTTTATGCTTCAAATTATTTGTCGGGCAGGTAGGTAGGTACCTACTTAGTATTTACCCGTGCCTAAAAATCTACTTACCTACCTAATTGGAAATTTCAGTCTTAGGTATAATAATGAACATTAAAATAAATGGTAGCTTTGTGTTAGATAGGTAGGTACTCGTAGGCGGCACTGAGTACATGCACATATCGACATCGTTTGTTAAATTCATTACAGCGGTCCTCGTGTCATACTCGCATGGTCGTACCGCGTTCGGTCGCACACAACATGCAGAGCCGTCGACCTGATTCACATTCAGCGGGGCTGCGCGGGGGTGAGGCGGCGCGGCGCGCGGGGCGCGGGGACGGCGCGCGATAACGGCCCGCGCCCCTCCCCCGCGCCCCGCGCGCCCCTCCGCGCCCCTCCGCGCCGAGGAATATTATCGTGCCCGACTCCATTGTAATGTGGAAAAGAGTTTTTCCAACGAAAATCGTGTACGACACAAAATGCGCAACCGTGCCCGATGGAGAGAGCGGTCGGCAGTGACGAGGTGTGTGTCGGAGCGCGCCGGCCGCTCGCCTGTTCACTCTCGCCTCGAAGGTGCTCAAGTTACAATAGCTACGTAGCAGGAAAAGCGGGCCGGTAGACGATTTAAATCTCTGACCGGAAGGCCATTCGCGTTTCGTATCAGAAGCGCAGAATGAAAGCGCTTCGCGCGCTCACAGTGTGTAAGATAAAGTGGCGTAGTGTACCGTGAGTAGCGTGATAATCAATTGATAACGCTTGCAAAATATTAGATAGCTCAGGGAGTTCCACAGATTAGATTTAAGCTACACTACCTGCGCCATTGGTTCGGGTTATAGGTAAGTTGTTTTCGAGGGTACTCTCAAATCGCCTGACCACTTGACGATTTTCAGCCTCCGAAACAGGCTGGGTTTCGAAAGGGCTATACGGCACCGTAGACCACATCCACACCTTAACGCAGAATATACAGAAGACAGAAGAGTATAGGTAATCTCCCACTGTACCTTGCTTTTGTGGACTACGAAAAAGTCTTCGACTCTATCGAAACTGTTCTGGAGTCACTCCAGCGATGCCAAGTTGATTGGCGCTACATCGAGATGTTGAGATGTATTTATATTGCAGCGTCAATGACCGTCCGAGTACGGTCTCAGCAGACAAAACCTATCAACCTGCGAAGGGGGGCTAGACAGCGGGATGTGATTTCCCCAAAACTATTTTATAGTACCTACATTTGAAGACCTTTTCAAGATCCTGGACTGGAAAGAAGGAGGTCTGAATATAAGTAAATGGCGAGTACATCTCACACCTACGGTTCGCCGATGACGTTGTAATCTCTTGGCGGAGACTCCACAAGATTTCGAGCAGATGCTGAGTAGCCTAAGCCATTCCTCAGACGTGTCGGTCTCGGGATAAACACGGACCAAACCGAGGTCATGTCCAATCAGCACGTCACCCCGATACCCGCAACCGTCGAAAATGTTGGAAATTGTTTTTGATGGCTGAACTGATGATGATGATGATGACATCATCGTCATCATTTCAGCCTGGAGATAATAATGGTTTCCGGAGCTGGACTATAAAAACACGGAAAAACTACTTCCCGCAGTCCGCACCCTTCCCACAACGTATTGCAGCGCCCAGGGACATGTGCGAATTAGTGACAATCAATGGAAAAATAAAATTGATCAGAGGATCAATTTAACACTCTAAAAGGACCGATTCTTGACCGATTGCACCAACATAAAATAATCGTGATCTTGCATCACGTGATATTTTGGCAGATTTTGCTGAAAATCTGCCAAAATATCAACGCTCGGATAAGACTTGTTACCATTTTTAACGTTAGTGAAATCGGCTCTTAATGCTATTGCGCAGAGTAAGGACAGCTATTACTGTGATATTATACCTACTACATATTTGGATTTTGTATTTTAAATTTTATTAAATGACAAAACATAATTTGATAACCTTTGACTGAAATGCCCAAAACACTTTTAATTGAAGACTGCGGTTGTACGTACCTACTCCCAGTGAGGTATATTGACCGGTCATTAACAGAGTGTCACTTTGTGTATGCATCGATGACATTCACCAAAATTGACCCAAGTGAGTACCTCGATAAGTTGAATGGGTTGGACCATTTCGGGGACTTCTAGTAGGGTCCCTTGTCGTGCCTCGGAGAGCACATACTTAGTACCTACCGTTTACATTATCGCTTACAAACAGTTTGCTTATTGTTCTATTTGGCTATAGGTAAGTAGTGCAGGTCGAGTGGCACCTACTACCTACTCTGTTTGAGCTCGAGGCTGGGGAGGCCCCGATGCGGGTTTTTGCCGATACCATATCGACAGTCGACACTCAGTGAAAAGGTTCTCTTACTATAATGTTCTTAGGTAGATTATTTTATTAAATCGACTTAAAATCTTATTAAAAGTTTAACATAATTAGCCTACCATTTTTCAGGAGTCGATCGATAATTATTTACTAATTACGTTAGTGAGAGTTTCAAATCTGTTTGCTCGAGATAAAAATAATTTTGAACTACTTCATGAAATTGTTGACAAATGTATCGACGCTTCGGCAAATTAATATCGCCGATTTTGATGTAACGAAAAAATTAAAATAGGTGCAATAGTTATCGCCGATATAGCTATCGGTGTCGCCTATCGGTACGAGACCCATCCCCTCTCGAGACCGGAGTCAAGTCGCCGAGTCAGCCGTGTGATCCTCGTAGCTCGTGTGTATGTCAGCGGCACGGTCAGCTCCCCGGCCGAGGCGGGTCGGTGCACGGCATGCAGCGGTGCACCCGCAGTGGCAGTCGGCGCGTACGTACCTACTGTGCAGTGTGCGCCCGGTACCCACGTACGGGGGCCGGAGCGGGGAGCGGAGGAACATAATGAGGCATCTCTAAAGTCGTTATCTGCGAGTTCCGTCGCCGCGTCGTTAAAAAGTAGCGCGATAAGGCGCTGTTTACGTCGCGGGTCGACGACTACGCGCTTACGTAAACTTAACTCGGCATCGGTTCGGCTTCACAATTGTTATTCCAACGCAGAGAGGATAGGTACATAGAGACCCTAGAGAACCCTCGAAAGCTGCGCCAGTCGGCCGCCTCAGATAGGCAACAGCGAGCGCGTAAGTCACTCGGGTAGTAGTAGGTAGTGGAGCGTTAAGTTACGGTAGGCCGATAGCGATAACGCCGGCACTACAGTTGCAATGAATGGTAATCTCGCGCCCACTCGCGACACTCCCGCGGAAGCAGACGCGCGACGCCATCGTTGCACCCGCTGCTGAAAAGAAACTTCTAAATAATACTAGTGGTTCGCCCCGAACTGAGACCTCGCGGTATCCCATAATTCCCAAATATAGTTTTAATTAACTTTTAACATTAGACGCAATAAAAAGTAAATAAGTAAAAAAGTAATAATATTCAGTAATTTTTGACATATGGCTCAAATTAAATCTCCACTTTGAAACCCTCCATTTCGTCAATTTTAAGGGAAAAATTTAAAAAAATATATTTTTTTACTCTGTTCAAAATCGTTTTTAAAAAGATATATCGCAAGTCTATGTAACGCAACAAAAAATTTTACTCACCCGGAATTAAAGTTTTTTATATTTTTTATGCAATATTCGGCTGAAGGCCATCAGTTTACATATTATATTTAAATTTGAAGTACATAATTACGTTCAGTAATTCAGAAGTTATAAGGCTCTGACAGACGGACGGACGGACAAGTGCAAATTCACTCAAGTAGACTCGGAGACCTCGCTTCGCTCGGTTAATAAACGTAAAACTTCTTTAATTCTTTTTACAAAACCGGCTTCAAACGCCACTATGAAGTAGGTAGGTAGGTACCTATATCAATTGTGCCTATACAATTTGAAGAGTTCCCTTGATTTCTCCAAGATCCCATTATCAGATCCTGACCTGATGCCAATGGGACCACCTGGGAAGTATACCTACCCCTTCAAACAAAAAAATAATTTTCCAAATCGGTCCAGGTTTCTCCAAGTACCTAATCGGGAAACTATATAAATAAAAATAATAAAAATTCTTTTCAAAAAACCGACTTCAAACGCCATTATAAAAATAATTTTAGTCTGTACACGTTTGTTGAAGTCGAGTCGTAAATAGAAACGATGAAACCGATACGCGATGCTCGCCTGTCTTCAATAAATATGTTTCTTACCATATCACCATGCTTGGTAACATGGTAAGAGACATTTCTAATTCCTCCAACCCTGCAGCATCAGGATTGAAGAGCTAGAACCTGGAGTTTCACGATGTAGACTATGCTTGATACTAACAATATCAATTCGAAAGCGACAGTTCCTAAATCCTCACAGATTAGATGGGCAGTACCCTGCAGCATCAGGATTGAGGAGCTAGAACCTAGAGTTCCATGATGTAGTCTATGTTTATTAGGTGCATGCAATAACAATTCATAATCAGCAGTTCCTAAATCCCTACAATTTAGGTGGGCAGTACGCTACAGCATCAGGATTGAGGAGTAGGACCTGGAGCTCTATGATCTAGTATAGTGGCCTAATCCAAAGCGTACCAATTCGTAAATAACAGTTCCTAAATCCCTATAATTTAGTAGGAAAGTAACTCTGTGTAGCATCAGGCTTGAGGAATTGGAGGTTAAATTTAAAAAAAATCGCGTGAATCGGTCCAGAAACCCCGGAGCAATCGTTGGACGAAACTACATAGAAGAAGAAAAAAACTAACCTCCACCTTTTTTGGAAGTTGGTTAAAAAGAGCTGTCGGTAGCAGCAAAGGCAGCCATATTTGAAGGACTTAGATGAAATACATGTCGAGATTGAACAAAAAGCGTAGATTTACCATCGCGTCGTCTGTGAATTAGTAAAATGGATACTTCTAGCTAATGGGTAGTTTTGGATAGTAGGTCCTACCTACCTAGGAACAAATGGCACGTAGGTAGTAGAACTAGTAGATAGACCAGTCGGTCGTGGGACCCTCCAGGCTGCTGCCTGTATCCCCTGTGGTGCAGTAGGTACGGGTAGATATGCCTACCTAAAGAAAATTGTTATAAATGTAAACATGGTCACAACATTATAAATTGTTCAACATTGCGAGCGGCGAGCGGCGTCGTCGGCGCGGGCAGCGAGGGTCATGAGTGGGGCGCGGGGGACGGGGCGCGAGCTGATAAGGCGCGCGACCTCCGGCCTGTGCTTCAAAATATTAATATCTTATTTATTTAAAACCATTTAAAACTGTCACCGTCCCCCGTCCCCCCTTCTCCTCTCCGCCCCGCTGCCCTACAGCACTGCTCGGCAACAGGCCTCTTTCATCCAGCGGCAAACACAACATTGTGTAGGTAGAGCGTACATCTATACTATACGTAGGTACATACATATTTAGGTATAATTTAACCGAAATAACGACTATACAATATGATACAAATAACGCACGATGCATGCAGAGGTAGGTGTCCATTACACAGATGACCGATGAGATGACGGATGACCGAAATGCCAGCAAACATGAGGCAATCTGCTTTGCATTCAGCGCGAGATAGGATAACGACCACGTTTCGTTATCAGTATTTACTTACATAATATTATTATTATCTCTCATTAACAGTCTCTTTGAAACAAATTAATATCCGGGATAAAAAGCCTACATCACTCTTTGTATAATTCTCTAGCGAGCGTAACCTTCCCTTCAGCGTCAGTTGTCTACACAAGACGAGTTACTCGAATGCGAGCGGCAAGAAATTCCTACTTTGCCATAATTCGATCGAAAATGTATATAAAATTTTCGCCCGCAATTATACATTACATTATATTACATTATTATAATATATTATGAGAAAAACTCGTATCAGTTAAGCAATGCTCGAATATGAGTGGCGAACATTTCGTTCGTATTCGAGACTCTACACTCCTTGTGTAACTGAGCCATTACCGCTCATAAGTCAGTTCGGAAAACAGACAAAAATTGAAAAAAGGGTAAGAAAACTAGTCGTATAGGTATTAATAATAGATAATTGTCATCGATGCCGAGTAAGTACCTACCAATTAGATTATATTAATGAAAAGTTAATTGCTACATTAAGATGAACCATTTCACAAAATAATACCAGAACCGCATGGACAGGTTAAACCAAAAGCAAAATTATAGTTAGTTACACTCGCTTACCGTGTGTCATCTAATAACGATGACCGTTCGTAATTACTAAAGATATTAAATGTACCGTTACTTTGTTTGTCAATGCAGTCTGCTAACGAGGAGTGATTAGTGATTACTGTACCACCAAAACTGGTCAACATAGCTGTCGCTGCACCCGTTCTTGTTCACTAGCGGTGCATGAATTCATATAACAATAAATTATAATAAATACTCACTTACACATACACACTACACACCTACACTGTCAATAACTAATAATATTTGTCTAATGATATAATGCAAGTTGCGACACAGTAAATTCAATAAGTAGTTATCTTAGTCTCATGAACCACAACGAAACGATGATGTGTTAGAGATGACAATCGCAGATAAGGTAGCTCCGTACACAGGCATAGAACATAATTTCAAAGTAAAGTTTCTAAAAACATAACATTAGTCATCATAATGTTCATTCAGTAACAATGGAGCTAAACATGTAGACAGGTACGGACGGCCGCGGCCTCGCTCGGGGCCGAAGGGCGGAGGCGCAGGGCGGCGCGCCCTGCCGGGCCGGCGTCGCGGGGAGCTGGCCGAGTGTCCGTCCGGGCGGTGAATAATAACCCAAACATTTAGCGGAAGGCGAGTTGCCCTTTGTGCCATTATGTCCAACTCCGAGTAATTCCGAGAGCATTACTCATCGGCCGCCGTCGCCCGACACTTCCCTCAATACCATACATTTCGTTCACAAAAGTATAAGAACTTTATTTAGAAACTAGTCGACCCGCCCCGGCTTCCCACGGGTAAGTTACAAAACAAACGCAATGGTACCAACAGCTGAAGCCGGGAGTGCAGTGATATAGTAGGTGTACATTTGGCACCTACAATATCAATGAATAAATAATCGGCTGTCTTTAAATTCCATCAGTTTAGCTGGAGAGTACCTACACAACAGTTCCCGGTTCCAGGTCCCGGTTTCTAAATCCTGATAGGATTTAGAAGCCGGGACCTTCTGGAACATGGCGCCATTATGTATTAGTCCATACTTGGTACCCTTATAGTATAAATTCATAATCGACAATTCCTCAATGCCCACTGTTTTAGGTGGGCAGTACCCAGCAATCCCAGCAGTATCAGGATTGAGGAACTGGAGTTCAATGGCCATTTTGGAATAATTGGCCAAGACTCTCATAATATGTCTGTTATGCTTGTATTATGCGAGTGAATTGCTGTTATCCGTGAGGAGTTCCGTCCTTTATCTCCTGATAATATTTAGTAGATCTTCAACAAAATTTGCCACCTAATATTCCTAATGGTACACAATTTCTGGTAAAGAAAGAATTATCAAAATCAGTAAATTAACAAAAACTTTCATCCCCTATCCTGGAGGAACCTTATTTTTATCGGGACATAGCTATCCTATATGTTATATCCTACATGTTCATATTCATACGAGTATTCATATTCACTTATTGCATTCCATGTTAATACAATGATTCTTAGAACTAGGGGTCATTTTTTACATTGGAACACAGCAAATGTTGATCCGAAGTATCAGCTACTACTATACTAAATTTAATTTTAATCCATTCAGTAGTTTTCGCGTGATGCGCGGACAGACAGACAAACAAAAATGAAATAAAAGTCAGTTTTGGGCTCACTGTCGAGTATAAAGCATTCCCTGCATTGAATGTACAGACATCTTGCAGTTACAGTTTTATTATAAGAGTAGATGAAAAGAAGTCGGTTAAATAGGTACACTTTTTGTCTAGTCATTATGATTTAAATCAATATAAAAAATCAATAGCAAAAGATCCTTCTAGTATCAGAAGACCCAAAAGTTGGGCTAAATGAAACATGTAATTCGTTTTTACCAAAACTTTATTTGAGTATTAAAAATTTAAAATATGTTCTTATCTTTTCACAAATAATTAGGACTACTACAATACAAACAGATAAATGAAAATTGGTAAACATAAACAATGTACCTACCTAATATTATGTACTCGTATAATGTATTCCTCATTAGCTAATGAACTCTTGTCTCACTGCGCTGACTTGGCGCTGACACTCGAGCGAGTGAGCAATTTCTGCAGTGCAAAATAGCTGGGTACTGCTGGGTGCTAGCTCCGGACTATCAATATGACATGTCTGAATATTATATTGAAATAAAACATAAAACAGGACACCTATTGAAGTAGGTAGGTACAGCATGTTTTTGTGTGAACACAGTTTTCCATAAAGCACAGGGCTGGCGATGCTTGAGTGCGCGCCGGAACGATGCGGGCGGCGACGGGCGCCGCGCCGGTACGCCGCCGCCGCCGCCGCCGCCTGCGAGCGCTACCGGCATCGGCAGCTATCGCAGGTGCTCGTTGATCCGCATCGGTGTTTTGCCCAGAGTAGTCTCTATAGTCACGTTCTCGAAACTTAGAAGCGGTTTTATAAAGATTAAGCAGTTCCAGTTGAAAAATCGTATTGTTAAAACCGATTGCCCCCATCCACATACTTTTCCGATTTCATCTTGTATTCGCGATGGTCGAGGTCGTTCAATCTCGACGAAAAGATAACCTGCCCTGTATACGAGCTAGCCGCAGGTAGCCGCGGGCGGGGGCGGGCGGGGGCGGGCGGGGGCGCCGCGGTCGGCGGTTCCCACCGCCTTCTTCGAACTCGTTAACGTATTAATTCCGCTGCGAGGATAATACCTCTTTACCTACGTATTTTCGCCAGTCGCACAATTGCATATTTCCTATAAACATTAAACGCGGTAATGGGTACCGGCTCGAAACACAATGGGTCAAACGTGTAAGTGAGGCTTCTGCGTTAACGCTAAGTCGAATGCAATGCGTACGTGCTCACACAAGGAAAATATGTAGGTCGAAGCTCCGTTGCATGAGCCCGGTCGCTCCACTCGCTGCATTGCGTCAATCCTGAGCCAGTCTCAAGACTCGCGGTATGACCGGACCGTACGGCGGCGCCCGGTGTCGGTCAACTGTGTACCTACCTATCCATTATTCAGTCCTAAACATTCGTCAGCCTTCAGGTCATTACGCGGATCTCTCTTTTACTTCCCGTAAGGAATTCCATTATATTGCGTCAACGTGTTCGCGTTGCATAATCAAAACAGCTGAGCGAGTAGGCGATTAGCTAAGGTCTGCGCGCACACGTGCTAGACTCGCGCCTGTGCCAAGTTCATCGCAGCCGCGATATGCAGACGCTATCTGCGGCGGGCGCGTATCTTATCGGCAAGGACGGGTGTAATCTCTGCAGGCTCAGCGCCCGCGGCCGCCGAGCGCGCTGCAGTCCGCCGCAGTCTGCCGCGTGCCGCAGCTGCAGGCTGCAGTCTGCCGCGTGCCGCAGCTGCAGGCTGCAGTCTGCCGCGTGCCGCAGCTGCAGGCTGCAGTCACCGTGCCGCGGCGGCGAGCCCGCTGCTGCTACCGGCCGCGGCGCTTCGGCTGACCGGTGCATCGTTCGCAATGGAAATAAACCGGAAGTCCCATACTAATATTTTATTATCATGAACAGAAATTCCTACGAACATTAGTAGTACGAATACGAATTCCAAATATGAAAACGTTTTCTTCTTTATCATATACCTAAAGAGATTATACATGTGGGCTTAGAGGATATAACCAACCATGTGGTCATTCCCACTAGTTCAACAGTAGACATGTCCAATAGTTTGTTGCGCCACAACATAAGACACGACACGCAACCTTCTAAGTTTCGTGATTTTCTCTGTTATGAAGAGACATCCGTGCGAACATTACCTATAGTGCATTTTCAAATCTCGCTAGTCGCTATGGTTCGCTAACTGAACGGTACGGCTCTAGAGAAACTCCAAATGTTGCGATGTGCAGAGCGGAGCGGCATGTTTAAGAAGTAGGTAAGTAACACGTGCCCAACTCTTTCCGCATCGAGGATCAGCCAATGTGTTCCATTGTGTTCGGGCATCAGGCGTCAATGTGTTCGTTCGAGGCATGGATTGTTTTTGTCAATATGTCACTCTGTTTGACAGTGGTCGGTGTAAATCACCCGCGACGAGCCGCTCGTAATCCCCGCGTCAAAACAAGCGGCCGGCCGCTCGTCGCTCGCCGCGGGGCGCCGCGCTCGCACGCCGGTTTTTTCTCTCGCGATACTCGGAAGCGAGAAAAACTGCCCCACCCGGATTAACGGCCCCCTAGCCGCTAATGCGATAAAAGTTATAGGTTCCCGGAGACGATAATCGCGAGCGATGATTTGTGGCGCGCTCGCCGCTCGCCGCTGCCGCGCGGGCGCGTTCAGCGCGCGAGTCGCTTCGCGGAACGCCGCCGCCTCGTGCGGTGCGATGACAGATATTACGATCATTGTCTGCGGATTTATCGCTCTTTTTTTAATTTTTCCATGGCGGGTTTTTTGTAAGAAGGACCCCTTTCAAAAATATAATACATTGCGGTTAATTTACTGAGTCAGTTTTTTTTCTATTACGTATTAATAAACACCGTAACGAGGTTCCGAATAGAGTAATTGGCTTTACGGTTAGTATTTACACATATAGGAACATCTTTTAGATAAAAAAGAGGAAGTTGGAAGTGAGATGACAGCGGTGGTAGGCAAACGCAGCCGCTGTCGCTGGGGGTGGCGATGCGTGGTGCCGGTGGCTGGCGCTCACGTGTAGCTGATAACGTCATCGCGCGGGTCAGCTGAGCGTCCTCAGGGCCGTCTTTCACCTACTGGAGGCCCTGGGCACTTAAGGGTTACGGGGGGATATTCTATGATTATTAACATAAAGGTACTAGGTAGGTACTCTGCGGCCCTGGGCGCCCTCGGCGTGCAGCGCCCGAGCCGAGCTGGGTACCCAGCTACCGACTATCCCAACTATTTATAAATATTTATACTGAATGGAATTGATGGCTAAATTGGGTATAGCTAGGTATCTTGTTATCGTTTGCCCCATGCTATTTACCAGTTACCCCAAAAATGGGGCAAATTATAGGGTAAAGATGCCGAATATGAGATACCATTTACATATTCGGCCATAAAAAATAAATTATTGCACTAAGGGCTATGAAAATCATTTATATTCGATAAGTATTTAATGAAGTTTATCCTTGAAAGACCGTTTAGTGCTAGGTATAATAGATTTTTTGTTATATCAGATAATATTAGAAAAGTCAGAAATTACGTCTCAGGGAAATGGTCTCCTATTATGAGATACCAAGGGTTTTTAATATGAGATAGTATAGATTTAGAGAAAAAGGAAAGAAATCAATTCAAAAAAACTTTTTATTGGCGATATTTATTAATCTACAACATCGTACTACTAAATAAAAAGGTTTTAGTAACAACTTAATAATATATTATCATGTGCTTGTGCCAAGTGCTTGATGTTCTTCAGATGTAGATGTAACCCATAAAATCGTTAGTCCAACTTTACAATATTTTTCTATTTTTGCTTCTAAATAGTCAGAAAAAGCTGGAGGTCTTCCCATGAACCTTGACAAATACTTCTGCATTAGCATCTTTTTTGACATAACGTTCTAGGATACTCTTAGGAACATCGAAAGTTTTGATGCTATTAGGTAACATATTTGTTTGCTTCGCACTGCACTCACGGCCCGTATTATGGCATCGTGGTCCTAGGGCTTCCTTGATCGACGGCATCTAGAAAAAGAGGTTTTTAAATAATCGTATTTCTATACATCCTAATATGAGATATCTCATTTAAGGAGCCCCCACGTGTCTCATATTAGGAAAACACCCAAATTTAATAACTAGGCTGCCTATTATTTCTTGACGAAGAAAATACAACTAAACTGCAAATGCATTAAAAATTAATCATATAACTGATACAATGACTGTAAATTTAAATCATTTAGTGTGACTATAAAGTTGTAACATACCTCGTTGTTCGTGTAGATTCACCATTATAGACAATGCAATATCTATGACTCTCATCGTCATCTGTGCCATAGACAAGGGGGACACTCGCCAACTGTCACTTGTGACAAGTGACATTACATTACATCAAGCGACAGGAAAAATGGGCGGTTATAACTCTAAATTTTTGTAAATTTGTAAAAAGACTGCAACGTACAATTGTTAACAACTTGATTAACCTCAATAAACGTTATTAATTCAGACAATCTAGTGTTTGCGAATCCTACACACTAAGATTGGTCCTTCGAGCCGGATTACAAAGGACTAGCACGCGGGGACAAGACTTGTGGTACGAATTCGCATCGCCGCTACGTGAGTCGGTGAGACGTGCCGGCCAAGCCATTATCCCATCTAATCCTTAAATCCGTATCCCTACAATCGAATTCCTATTATTTTATCCCAATTCCTGTTCTAATACTGTGTTAAACGATTCAAAATTGCATAAATACGCGCTACAATCTTCAAACTAAACTGTAAGTACATACACCTCTTTTCACAAATCACGTAAGAAAATATGTCTAAAACTGATCTTATTTTGCCTAAATCTCCTTTGTTAGACCCAACTGCGCAATTAACAAAAGAATTAGTCAAGCAAAGGGGAGTTATAAAGGGTAGATTAACCAAATTGTCTGCATATGTCAGTTCGTTCGAGAATCAGTTCTTAGACCGCAGTAAACGATCTGAATTAAGCCTGAGAGTACAGGGTGCATCCAATTTATTGTCTGAGTTCAATCAGATTCAAACTAAGTTAGATGGTGTTCTTCCGGAGTCAGAAAGTGATGAACAGCTGGAGGAGAGAGAGTCCTTTGAGACTAAGTATTACTCTATTTTAGCACAAGCTGAGTGTTTGTTAGGGAATGATTCAGTGCCATCCACAGTTCGTAATGAGTGTTTAAACAATGCGCATCAGGCGGTAAAGCTGCCAACTATAAATTTACCTACCTTTGACGGTTCGTACGAACAATGGCTTGAGTTTAAGAATACATATGTGTCCCTGGTTCATATGTCAAATACTATCAGTAATATTCAAAAATTTCACTATCTTAAGTCTTCACTTAAGGGGCCTGCGGAGTTAGTTATTAACTCACTAGAATTTACACCAGATAATTACTTTATTGCATGGGAGTTACTTATGAATAGGTATAATAACAGTAGGTTACTCATTCATAATCATGTCAAAGCATTGTTTAGTATCCAACAAGTATCAAAAGAGTCACCTGTTTTACTGCGCAAGTTAATTGATATTGTGTTAAAGAATCTCCGGTCTTTAAAATTACTTGGTGAGCCCACAGAGCATTGGGACACCTTAATTATTTATATGGTTGTTTCAAAGTTGGATGAATCAACAGAAAGAGAGTGGGAAAAACATAGAAGTGATTTAGGATTAGGCGAACGACAAAGTGATAGTACGGGTAAGGTGTTAGTACGAGTTAGTGATTTGTTGGAATTTTTAAAGGCAAGGGCTGATATGTTGGAAACGTTACACATGTCACATAGTAAAAACAATCCAGATTATAATAAGTTTATAAAACATTCTACTTGTAACTCGGGTAATAAGGACACTACAGGTAACAAGGTTCGCTGCAATGTGTCAACCCCTAATTCGGATAAGCAGTTTAAAAGAGTGTGCCCTTATTGCAAGGCAAATCACAACTTGTATTCGTGTCAAACCTTTTTAGACCTACCCATAGACAATAAAATTAACTTTGTTAATACGAACAAATTATGCGTAAATTGTATGCGTTCCGGGCACCGGGCCAGCTTATGCAGGTTCGGACCCTGCCGTAAATGTAACCTTAAACATAATACAATATTACACCAGGGGCTCAACACAACTGAAGGTCAAGTGGCACTACCCCTAGCACCAGTGCAAGGTGAACACGCGAATGATATATCTCAAAGCACATCTGTTCAAACGTATTCTTCGCAGGTTATCAGTGGGACAGAAGTCCAATGCGCGCAGGCTTCACTCACACAACCTGTTTTATTATCGACCGCGCTAGTCAGATTAACAGATGATGTAGGGAAAACAATTATATGCCGTGTACTACTTGATAGTGGAAGCCAATGTTGTTTTATACGTGAAGCTATCTGCGACCAAATTAATACGCGAAAAATACAGTCCACACAAAAAATACAAGGAATAGGAAACTCCCTTACGCAAAGTTTTCAGTCATGCAAGATTAATATTCGCTCACTAAATGGGGAATATTCTACCCACCTACAATGTTTTGTGTTACCTCAAATAACACCAGTGGCGCCACCTATGCCTTTTAATGTCAACCAAATTAAAATACCGCAACACATTACACTAGCTGATCCATCATATCTGGACGGTTTTGATATAGATATCTTAATAGGTGCGGACCACTTTTGGGACCTGTTAAGTGAAGGAAAACTTCCCCTTGAGAGTGGCCCTTTTCTACAGAATACAAAGTTAGGTTGGGTCATTTCAGGACCTATAAACAATTTAAAGGTTAATTCTAACATAGTATATTGCAATTACACACAGTCAATTGACTCTCAGCTACGGAGGTTCTGGGAGCTTGAGGAAGTTTTTCCTGTTGTTCCTGCGCAGTCTGAGATGGAGCGCGCTTGCGAAAATGACTTCATGCAAAATACAAAGCGCGATCCTCAAGGAAGATTTATTGTTTCAATTCCCTTTCGCGAGTCTCCCACCTTATTAGGAGATTCATACACACAAGCGTACAGACGGTTAATTGCTCTTGAAAAAAGGCTTTCCCGTTCACCAAATTGCGCACAACTTTACAAAGCGTTTATTGACGAGTATATAAGGCTAGGTCACATGGATCGCGTCTTCAATTACTCTACTCCACACTATTTTATGCCACACTTTTGTGTGTTTAATGAAAACAGCACCACAACGAAGCTGCGTGTTGTTTTCGACGCGAGCGCGAAATCAACCAGTGATAAATCTCTAAACGACTTACAAATGGTCGGACCACCTATCCAAGGCGACTTATTTGCAATTTTATTGCGTTTCCGCGAAAGCACCTATATAGCATGCGCGGATATAGAGAAAATGTATAGGCAGGTGCTTATAACTAGCAGCCAGCGTGACCTTCAACTCATCCTATGGCGTTCTCATCCCGCAGCTCCATTAGAAATTTATAGGTTGAATACGGTAACGTATGGAACGGCATCCGCGCCTTTCCTTAGCGTGCGATGCTTACGACAGTTGGCGGCCGAGTGTAACGATGCAGACGTAAAACGAGTCATCACACACGATTTCTATGTTGACGACATGATAACAGGTTCGGACAACAAAGGGGAGTTGCTAAAATTATGTGAAAAAACAGCGGACGTTTTAGCAACAGGTTGTTTTCCCCTTCGGAAGTGGCTCTTTAATTTCCATCACGACGATAAGTCCACGTCGCCTCACACCCCTTCGCCAAAAGATCTGTCGTTAGGTGAGCCACCTCAGTCGAAAACGCTTGGTTTGAGCTGGATAAGTCAAAACGATGAACTTAATTATCAATCTAAAATTAGCAAACAGTCCAATAAAATCACAAAACGCGTTATTCTTTCTACGATATCGCAAATATTTGACCCTTTAGGTCTACTAAGCGCCACTATCATGACAGTTAAAATTCTGTTACAAAAATTATGGTTGTTAAAAATTGATTGGGATACGCAGTTGCCCGAGGATGTGTCTAACGAATTTAACCGGTTTCTTAATAACTTAGACGAGCTTAGCAGTTTACGAATACCGCGTCATTGTTTTGCTAAGGATCGCATGCGCGCGGAATTACACATCTTTACGGATGCCTCGCAGAAGGCATACGGGGCTTGTGCATACATACGCACGTTGACACCAAACCATAGCGTAACGGTAAGGTTACTATGCGCGAAAGGGAAAGTAGCCCCTTTAAAACCTTTAACCGTTCCCAGACTAGAGTTGTGCGGTGCCGTAACAGGTGCCAAACTATGCGTTAAAATAATCGAATCACTGCGTTGTGAGTTTGATGACGTCACTCTGTGGACCGATTCAACTATAGTGCTAGGGTGGCTACGTATGGCACCCTATCAACTTAAAACATACGTACAAAATAGAGTAGTCGAAGTGCAAGAAATGACGCGTGATTATGCGTGGTGTCATGTAGCTACTCAGGACAACCCCGCTGATCTAGTCTCGAGGGGTGTAGATTTAAAATCACTCCAAAATTTGAATCTGTGGTGGGAAGGCCCACACTTCTTGCACGATCCAAATTTCATGCCACATTCTGATAAAGCACCTGCTGAGGTGAATTTGCCGGAAGTTAAAGTATTACTTACTCAAAATGAAAGTCCTCAAGAGGACCATTCCGTTGATCCTGTAATCGTATTTTCCAGATTCTCTCAGTTCAACCGCATTCAGCGCACAATGGCGTATGTTAGGCGTTTCATTCATAATGCGCGTTCACCTAGCGAGAAACTTTCCGGTGCGCTGAGTGTGGATGAGCTGAGAGAGGCTGTCAATGTTCTCGCGCGGTTGTCGCAACAGGAATCATTTTCCGAATATAACACGTTACGCAATAATAAACCGTTGACAAAACGGAGTAACTTCATTAAGTTAAGCGTATTTATTGATGAAGATAAATTAATTCGAGTAGGCGGGCGTTTGTCCAATGCTGACGAATTCGCATACGACAAAAGGCACCCCATTCTTTTATCAGGAAAGCATCCTTTTACCCACTTATTGTTTCGCTATGAACATAAACGTCAATTACATGCTGCGCCACAGTTGCTATTATTTACCATTCGAGAGTCGTGGTGGCCTATCGGAGGTAGGAATCTCGCCAAAAAGGTTGTGCACGAATGCGTAACTTGCACACGGTTCAGTGGCAAAACTCTTACACCGATAATGGGCAATCTCCCAGCAGAACGTTTAACTCCGAGTTTTCCATTTGCAATCAGTGGAGTTGACTATTTTGGGCCAGTGTTCGTATTGAATCGAAAAGGTAGAGGTGCTAAATTAACTAAGGCTTACGTCTGCTTGTTCGTTTGCTTCACAACACGAGCTATACATTTAGAGTTAGTGGGAGATTTATCGACTGATGCGTATTTTCTCGCGCTAAAACGTTTCATTTCACGGCGCAACAGACCAGCTGAAATCTTTTCTGACAACGGCAGAAATTTTACTGGTCTAATGACAGAATTCTCGAAATTTCTGGCTACTTGCGGAGACGAAATAAAAGATTTTGCTGTTAGCAATAATATTAAATTTAACTTCATTCCTCCATATTCGCCACATTTTGGTGGTTTATGGGAAGCAGGGGTAAAGTCTTGCAAGCATCACATTCGAAGGGTAGTTGGCAACGCTAATTTGACATTCGAGGAGTTTAGCACAGTGTTAGCGCAGATAGAAGCTGTCCTTAACTCCCGTCCTCTATCTCCTATGTCCACTGATCCAAACGACTTCACCCCTCTTACTCCCGCACATTTCTTGGTTGGCCGTCCACTGACGTCTCCGGCGTGTGAGGACTACGACCAAGTACCAGCGCATCGACTTACGCGCTATCAGCGAGTTGAACAAGCCCGACAGCACTTCTGGCGCCGATGGGCCAAAGAATACGTCTCTGAACTCCAGATAAGAACAAAATGGAGCAAGGCTGGTGACACTTTGAAAGAAGACACACTTGTACTTATAAAGGACGACAACAGCCCTCCCCTGAAGTGGAGTATGGGACGCATCATCGCTACATTCCCCGGAAAGGATGGCGTTTCAAGAGTCGCATCTATACGTACGGCTTCTGGCGGCGTGATACGGCGGGCGTTCTCGAAGATCTGTCCCCTACCAGTGACGTGTGACCAAGCTTCAAATTGATTCTTGGAAGTAGAACTTCCAAGGCCGGGGGCAATGTTCGTGTAGATTCACCATTATAGACAATGCAATATCTATGACTCTCATCGTCATCTGTGCCATAGACAAGGGGGACACTCGCCAACTGTCACTTGTGACAAGTGACATTACATTACATCAAGCGACAGGAAAAATGGGCGGTTATAACTCTAAATTTTTGTAAATTTGTAAAAAGACTGCAACGTACAATTGTTAACAACTTGATTAACCTCAATAAACGTTATTAATTCAGACAATCTAGTGTTTGCGAATCCTACACACTAAGACTCGTTAATATTTGGTGTCAAAAATCGGGTTTTGTGGTTTCGTAAAAATCCGCACGTACACAACCTGACTTCGCCTCGAACTGGAAAGCACCAACACATGTTTCAGCCTGTTGCCACGCGGCTTCTGGTGACAGTATCGCCAAATAGCTGCGGCGATTAGTTTCGCCAAAACCTAACTATCTCATATTTGGCAACCATCTCATATTCGGCGTCCTTACCCTACTTTGTAAATAATTAGGTAGTTTTTGAGAATAGCAGACAATCACGGTGGAGGGATTTTGTTATAATATAAAAGTAAAATATAGAGAGATAGCAATGTATCGAGGGGAGAGACATTTCCATCCCCGTCAGTGCGGCGAGGGTGGAAGGCGCGCGCGCGCGTGTGTGCGCGTGGGGGCGGCGCCTCGCAGCGCGGCGGGCGGCGGGCGCGCGGGGGGGCGAGCGGCATGCGCACGCGCATCCTGCGCGCAGTACACACGCGAGCGACGCGCGGGCAGCACGCGCAGTGAGTAGACGGTGAGTGACAGTGACAGTGATGCTGCACGACGCGTGGCCGCACTGGCACCAGCGCGCCGAGACCTTCGAGCTGGACGCCTTCATCGCGGAGGTCAACAACAACCACACCAAAGGTGAGCGAGCGACGCGCGTAGCCTCACTGGCGAGGCGGCGGGCTGCTGCGAGCGGGCATGGACGGAGTTATCCGTAGTTATGCCTCGGGTTGAAGTCGTGTAGCTTCGGTGAGGGATAGATTGAGTTTAAGTGACGGTATTTTTTAAATGTTTATACCTGTCTACCCACCTTCTTAATAAATAATGAAGGTATCGTTCTATAGCCGTATTCTCTCTGAACGTGTGTATAAGATATCAATGACAACGGCTCGCTCGCTGAAGTGCGTGGTCGCCGTCACTAGTTAGAGCGGAGCGCGGGCCCCGCGGCGACGAGCGCGGGGCGGCGCTCGAGCTCAAGTGTGCGTGTGTTTGTGTGCGCAGAGGGCGCGGAGAGCGGCGCGGAGAGCCCGCCCGCGGCGTTCGGCTACGCCCCCGGCGCGGCGTCGCCGGCGGCGCGCAGCTACCAGGAGCTGCGGCCGGCGCACGCGCGCGACATGGCCGGCTACGCGCACCTGGAGGACGCGCTGTTCAAGGGCGGCTCCACGGACGGCGCCTACCTGCGCCGCAGCCCCGAGCTGAGCCCGTCGCCCGAGCGCCGCGACGACTACCGCGCGCTGCACTACGACGCGTACGCTGCGCCGCCGCACGCGCCGCACCCGCACGCGCCGCCGCCGCCCTACGCGCAGGACCATCACCACCACGTCGACGGGTGAGTCGCTCGCTTGACCCGCGGCCCCTGCAGTCTCTTATAGACCTAATGACTAGGTACATATTTAATTTCAACAGACATGTAGTAGGCTGATTAACTTAGGTAGGTAATGTTCTTGACTGAATTCTATTTGAATCCAAGTAGAATGGTATTTCCATACCCACGGTGTATTTAGTACACCTTCGCTTCGCTTAGAATTAGATATACAAATAATATTTAAGTTCAATAATAAATAATTTGATACTTAGGTAGGTAAATAAAAGTAACCTATGTCTTCCTTAGTAGTATATGGGTCGTTCTACTTTTCTACCGACAATGAAACGACGTTTTTCTGTTTTTTTGGTTTTTGAACTATCTATAATTGTGTTTTATGTGTGGGATTTAAAAAAAACTGCATCTGTGTTTTCATTAGTACTAATTAAAGTTTCCTTCCTAGCTAATATTGATTCTTTTTTAATGTTGGTTTTTGAAAAAATAATGTGACAGAGTGGCCTTTTTCTGTGGAGACAACATTTCAGTTTACCACTCTGTCACGGCATTATACGGAAAACGAACGTATAAAATATGCTGGTTAGAGAACATGAAAAATGACATAATATTAATAGATAAGAAAAATATGGACATTTATTCGAACCGAATAAAAAACCGTTTATATTAATACTCCAACGAGATGCCATAATAAGAAGAAAGACAGACTATTGTCGGTAGAAAAGTAGAACGACCCATATATCTTCAAATCGTTCGTTTCTTGGTTCTACAACTGGCACGCCCTCCAGATGCCAGCTCCGCGGACCGCGGGGAACCACATTGTTGAAAATAATTCCGTCTTCTCTCGCCTCATTCGCTTTGACCTTAAAGATAACTAGATAGTAGATACTGATTCGACTGTAGACTGTCAGCAACAGCAGCGGGTAACGATCACGAGCATTAGTCAGATGACGCTCAGACCATTAGCCGCCGGCGGCGGAAGGTGCCGCGCGACCCACTACCCACCGACCCTCACTTGGCTTTCACTATACCACTCGCTTCTCGTAGCAACAGGCTTTTATCTTAATTACAAGTAGGTTAGGTTAGCGTTAGAAGGAAGCACAACTTTTCGAGATAAAATATTGTTGCACCAAACAAACGATTTATTGTAAGGTACTCTTTGCCCCAAGAATTTTATTATTTGCCCCAGAAACAAGTCTAAAAATTAAGCTAACAGCCGACTCAGGCCGACGTCTTTTATTTAATTGAGTTCGCAAGAGTTTATGTACCTATCGAAGTAGGTACCTATTTGGTTATTTTTCGCATATAGGTACGGTCTATCTTCGTAAATATTAAGTAGGTAGGTAATTAGAGACGGGAGATTATGAGAAAACACAAAATTAAATAGTTGAGTGGCATTTTCTTATTTGACATCAGATTCCGTATACCTACTTATTATACTAAATTAATATTTATACTAGTTTTTTTCTGCGGCTTCGCTCCCGTCATCTATTAAAAGTAATCCGAAATGGTGATTCCTAGCGGTAAAAAATTACCAATTTTGATTATTTCGGTTTTTCAGCTGTTCCTTTGGATTTTCCCTCACTCACTCACTCGTGTACTAAGGCGATCAGAAAAACTAAGTATTCAATTTGGTCGAACCGTTCTTGAGTTTTAGCGACACTAACGAACAGCAATTGATATTTATATAAAGACACATATAACATAAGAAGTGGGCATAGACACGGAATAGACAAATACCTAATAATACTATATAAGTACAAATAGTAATAATTAATAGAACTCTAAGTACCTATAGGTATACAGACCTAAATAAGAGTAAATTAGTTCCTAACTATCTACCGAGCTCAGCAGCTAGGCACAGATAATGATGATATTATGACGGTGAAGTAGAAAGTACCTAAATAAGTTGAAAAGTCACATTTTAAAAATCAAAGCAGAAACGCATTGTTGGGAAGAACAAAGGAGTGATCATCATTAGTGATTTTCTTTCAAACTTAAGTAGTAGGTAATCTCGTGCGCAGTAGGTACGTACTACATATTTAAAGTAAGTGTAATAACTAGATGTATCTACACGTATAAGGGGCTACGTAGTTCACCAACTTACAATAATATCATTTATCCTCAAACAGCGAGCGCAAACAAAGCCTGCTCTGGATCGGCTGTTTGTTATTTGCGGCTAGGCGGCTGGTGGGTTGTTGGCTAGCAATCTGTAGCAATTAATGTGTTTACCAATACTCGGTGCTAAGTACCTAAAATATAGTCGTTGCTTTGCTGCACATACCTACGTACTTATTCTCTTTATGGTGTCAACTAATTATTATAATTATAATAAAAATATTAATTTAAAAAAAACGCAACGCAACGTACCTAATGTACCTATACGCAGTCGGGTTTTTGGTTTTTTAATTTAATATTTTTATTTTACATTTTTTAGGATTATAAGACGGTAAATTTTACAATGTTATGATTTCATTGAAAGAGTTTCATTAAAAGGTAATTTAAAAAAAAAAAATGAGATTGTTTGCTGACCAACTTTAACTTGACATAGGTCATAAATGATCATTCAAAATGAAAAACGATCATAGAAACCTAACAATGATTTCCAAATACCTATTCAATGATACCTACCTCCTTAGTAACATAGTTCGTCAACTTTCATTTTTTCTTTTTCCCAATGTGGCGTCGGCGTCGGGTCACAGCGTCGGGTGGTCGCCGTTTAATATGATATTGAGTTTTGATTACTGTCATGTGTTTAATGACTCTCCCAAAATTAACACAAATCGATTGACGTAAGAATCACCAGAATCATCCCACGCGTTTGGTCTCCAGAGCGCCACATACATACACACATATAATATATACATACATATATATAGACTGATAAACACATTACCCTCCTTTGCGTCGCGCAGACCGGTAAAAAACTATCATCCTCTTTGACGTGTAGGTGACGTACCTACCTACCTAATATAATAGTTTTTTCTAAATTTTATTGTGCAACTTTGTAAGCGTAGTAATGCGTATAACGATGCCAAATTACAGCTCTTTAATGCCAATAGTCTATGCGCAGCCGCGGACAGACGGACTTGGCGAAACTATAATTTTATACTTAGTTTTAATATACACCTCGCAAAAAATCACGTCGATCCGTTGCCGAGTGATTGAAGAACATACCAACAAACAATTTCGCATTCATAATATTGGTGGGTAAGAATCCCATGAAGTTGCATTCGAGGTAGTTATTCTCACGGCGCGCGGCGCGCGGCTGCGGCGTGCGGCGCGGCGAGACCCGCTGCGGTCGCGCACGTGTTGCGTCACAGGGCGGTATCGTGTCGCATCTCGCTATCGCCGAGCGACGCCGCGCCGGCTCCCGGCTTCGGCTGTTCACGCGCTCTTTTTGTGGTTTGAAAGTTATCCTTCGGAATCTCCTCCCGTTCTACACCAACCTGACAGTTTCACTGACAAAAGCGTTGGCTAAACATGTACATATTATGATTTAAATATGAAACTATAATATACCTACCGTAAATGAAGAGTTTTACCTTCAGTCTCGCTCGACCTGATATAAATCCGTACCGGGTATTCGGTAAGGCTGAATTGACGAAGGTTTGCCGGTCCGGTTTCGCCTCACAGCTTACGGTAGGCTTTCCAAAACGCCCGCCCACAGTCTCAAAGCCACCGTTGACTCCGATGTTCGTAAACTTCGGCACCTCGCGCTGTCCGTTCGCGTAGCGAGCGAAAATAGTTTCAAAGAAATTGCGCAATAAGAAGGTTTCCTAATCGGTAACGATGATTGAGCGACGCTGTTTCCGTAAAGTCGTCGCGCCGCACGCCCGTCGCGGCTCGCGGCTTATCGGCGCGCGGCGCTACGTGCCCGGGGCGCGCGCGGCCGCACGTGCGCCGCTGCAACAGTTGCAACCTTGTTGCGACACCGAAGCGAGCTGTACTTTTCCAACTGCTCAAACACTACTGGGTACGCTTTACGATGTCGGTGCACTGTCTCGCGTCACTGCCGAGCTGTCGAGGCGAGGAGGGATGTTCGCGCAACTTCCGTAGCTGGTCGATGTGAACGAGTCGCGACTCCTCCATCCCCGTGTCGTTCGAGCGTCTCGTGGAGTTCACCGCCCGCGCTACGCCATCCTCCGTCCCTTCTAATGTGACTTTATTGTTGACATATTTTTAGACAAGGGTGCCCACCGAGTTAATGATGTGTTTCATCAGCCCTGTTATCAGAAACAATGTAAAAATATTTCGGCCGAGGTGTCGCGAGCAGCGGCGTGTAGTTGCGGTCGGTAACGGGCTGCGGTCGCAGATGTGTTTCATTAACAGCTCCGACTAATAAGTAATTAAAACTAACGCGAGTCTGCGGTCGCCGCGCGATAAGCGCCCGCCGCGGCCCGCCGCGAGCATGAACACGTCTGTTTCGATAAATTGATGAAATATAATAATTATAGAAAAACTAGGTACTAATAATATGCGTAGGTGCTATCTTTATTGGTAGCACAGTGGGTATTCGTTTCGTCGTTGGAGTTTAAACCACTTTCTAAGTAATTTTATTGTTCGTTAATTACGTACGTGCTAGGTACCTACCTACTTAGAATGAGCTATATTATAAAGTTACGTGTAATAGGTAGGTATTTGCGTATGTGTGAGTAGTGGTTAGTTCTGTAATAATACGTGGTAGAACTATTTATAACTGCCGTTATTATTTTGTACCGCAAATTGTAAAATATTGTACACGTACCTATACCTATTCACGGTATATGTCTTTTTATACTTCCACATACATAAACTAGTAGGGCGCGTGGGAGCGCGGCTCGCTAAAGCGAACCGCGTGTTTTCTGTTCACTAAGTAGATCTTCGGGTCTCGATCATCATTTTCCAAGAAACCACTCTTCCATCTTTTATAGTCTCCGAGATAGACACCGACGACATTTGTATGGCCGCCATCTTGAATCCGCCACTTTGGTATTTTTTTCAGCTTATTGCCAATTGGATGATGTTTCGAGTGATTTTTGTTTGGGCACCCTCAACCTATCTTCAATACCCTGACCGTGCTCCTCACCCGTCTCCGAAATCCTCAATCATCAGCTCCCTCCATATTTTTCATCCAGATGAATTTTTGTCTTCTATACGAAACCATTAGTAATTTTGAAAAGAAACCGTATACCGTCTTGCATATATTTTGTATGTAAAAAATAAATTCCGCCATCTTTAATTTTTTTCTATTCATCAATTAGACTTTCGAGTACTGATCATCTTTTTCCAAGAAACCACTCTTCCATCTTTTATATTCTCCGAAATAGATACCGACGAAATTTGTATGGTCGCCATCTTGAATCTGCCATTTTGATTTTTTTTCAACTCTCTGCCAATTGGATGAGGTTTCGAGTGACTCTTGTTTGAATACCCTCCACTTATCTTCGATATCCTGGCCGTGCTCCTCCCCAGTCTCCGAAATCCTCAACTATCAGCTCTCTCCATATTTTTCCTCCAAATGAATTTTTGTCCTCTAAACGAAACCATCAGAAATTTTGAAAAGAAACCGTATTAAAGTCTTGCATATATTTTGTATGGAAAAAAATAAATTCCACCATCTTGCATTTTTTTTCAATTCATCAAGTAGACCTTCGAGTCCTGATCATCTTTTTCCAAGAAACCACTCTTCCACCATTTATAGTCTCCGAGATAGACGCCGACGAAATTTGTATGGCCGCCATCTTGAATCCGCCATTTTGGGGTTTTTTTTCGGCTCTATGCCAATTGGATGAGGTTTCGAGTGACATTTGGTTGAACACCCCCCACCTATCTTCGATACCCTGGCCGGTGCTCCTCACCCGTCTCCGAAATCCTCAATCATCAGCTCACTCCATATTTTTCTTCCGAATGAATTTTTGCCCTCTATAAGAAACCATGCGTGAAAAAACATTTTTTCATACAAAATTTTACAGGAGAGGTGATCAATGAGTCAGTGAGTGAGTCAGTGAATCAGCCCCAGTAGCTATATATATATTAATAATATCAGGTAGGTACTTAGGCACCTATTTGCCAGTCACTGATTCATCACAAAATGTCAGGAATATAGTCTACAACCTGGAGAGGCTGGAGAGTGACTGGGTGCGGTCGCCGGTCGCGGTCGCCGGTCGCGGTGTGAACGTGGGCTAAGCTTTCTCGAAAAAGAAGGGTTCTGAAGATTGTATGAAAGTCCAATTTTTTAAACCCCGATGGAAAAAGGGTTGTCATACGTTTAACGTGTGTATCTGTCTGTTCCTTCGTAGCTCCCTAACGACTAGATCGATTTTGATGCGGTTTTGTAGCAGATATACCTAGTGTGTTTGGGCTCATTGGAATGGTCTCAATGACTAGGCGTCAGATAGACGATAGAGGATCGAGGGGAGGATCTAATGATGGGTGTCAGGATTTCAGCTGCATACCGTACCTGTAGGTACAGTGCGGCCGGGGGGGGGGGGGGGTGAGGGGGTGTTTAATTGCCCAAGGACATAGTGTTTAAACTGAACTGATTTGGTTGATGTTTTCATTGACATTATTTTTGGAGCGTTATTCACATCATCTCGCATCGTTAATTGCCAGTGAAAGTATATAAACATAAATAAGTTAATTAAATTCGAACTAAGTACCTATAATTAGTATAGTATGCTTAGTTCCAATTTAATTAACTTATTTATGTTTGGTGCATCTCTAAAAGCCATAACGAGCCGGATGTACCTACTAGCTGTAGTATGTATTTATTTAGGTAATGATCGTGTGGTTGTTTTGAAGGCTTGAATTAAAAACAGCGGTGAAGTTCAGTTCGGGCGCGTTGTTATCGCGTCAATTAGCGGTGCACGCACACGCGCGCACTGGCGGCCGTGTGCGTGCACCGCGCCGCGCACGCACACAGCCGCGTGGCGCGGAGTGGGCCGGCCGCAGTATGAGTAACGCGCTCCAAACTGAAATAGTAATACTATCTGTGAGGGACATATTAACGAAAACTTCGTGAATAGTGTGCACATAATGCGTATAGTGAAACTACAACATAAATGTCACTCAAATCTCGGTAATGATGGGTTCCCAGTATTGAAATTTTTGAGCACGCAATATATCGCGAACAACGAACACCGATACCTAAACGTGAAATACCTATTGCGCGTCGCATTCGCAAAAGATGGTTTTTAGCTAGGTACCTACCTAAGTAGGCGTAAGCCGAGTGCATTGAACTTTTGATGAACAACTGATCGCGCGCGTATTTCATTGCTATTTGAACGAGCGAAGCGAGTTCTCTGAGTCAACTAGTTTAATTTTGTGATCAATATTGACATTTTTTTTTAAATTAAAATCAAGTTCAGGTTACATACACGACTCCATACTGTAATTAAATAAAAAGTAAAAAAAATTGTCAAAGCCAGAATCATGTACCTACTGAATCCCTGGTTTCCCTGCAGCATCAGGATTTAGAAGTTGGGTCCTGGAATTCAACGATGTAGTCTTTACTTGGTACCTACAATAACTATTTATAATAACAATCGACAGTTCCTAAATCTCCACAGTTTAGGACAGTACCCTTGCAGCATCAGGATTTAAGAGTTCGAAACCGAAGTTTTTATGAGAACATCTCGCAAAGTTTTTGTGTCGATTAAAAAAAGATTCACGCAAATCGGTTAAGAAATCACGGAGATATCGACATACAGAGGTAGAAATACACAACTCCATCTCCTCCTTTTTCGAAAGTTGTTTAAAAAAGTAGCCTATATTACGCCCGATAATATTAGATCCCGTGAAAGTCCCGTCAAAATCGATCTAGCCGTTCCCGAGATTAGCGGCAACAAACAAACAGACAGATAGACAACAATTTTAAAAATTGTTTTCTTGTTATAAATTACGTTGGGATTTACATTCGTATGCAGTTAGTATTAAAAAATCTTTTCAAAAAACCGACTTCAAACGCCACTACAAAGTATAAAAATAATTTTATTTTGTACACGTTTGTTGAAGTCGGGCGGCTTAAATAGAAACGATGAAACCGATACGCGATGCTCACCGGATTTCAGTAAACGTGTCTCTTATATGCCACCATAAGGTAAGCGTCGCGCATTGATTTCATCGTTTCTAGTTAAGCCCGCCCGACTTCAACAAACGTGTACAAAATAAAATTATTTTTATACTTTGTAGTGGCGTTTGAAGTCGGTTTTTTGAAAAGAATTTTTATTTTAAGCTTTTTTTTAAGCTTTTTAGTGTAGCTTGTTCCTGCTCTCTTTCTCCCCTTCCTCCAACACTACGGTACCTACTAATCTATAATTATATAAAAAGGCTTGTCCTGACTGACTGACTGACTGACTGACTGACTGACGATCAACGCACAGCCTAAACCACTGAAGTTAGAAACTTGAAATTTTGACAGTAGGTTCCTTTTATGACGTAGGCGAGCACTAAGAAAAGATTTTTCGAAATACGCCCCCCAAGGGGGTAAAAAGGGGGGTTAAAGTTTGTATGAAACTCCGTCATTTTTCGAGTTATACTCATGAAATTCGGTATTTAGGCTTTAAATTGAAAACAAAAAAGTACGTGTTTCACAGTTTTTAAAAATTCTACCCCCTAAGGGGTTAAATAGGGGTTGAATGTTTGTATGAGAGTCCTTCGTTCTTCAAGTTATTTTTCAAGTTATGTTTATGAAACTTGATATTTTGGCTCTTGATCAAAAATAAAGAATTACGTATTTTACATATTTCGAAAATTCTCCCCCCAAGGGGGTAAAAAGGGGGGTTAAAGTTTGTATGAAACTCCGTTATTTTTCAAGCTATACCCATAAAATTCGGTACTTAGGCTTTAAATTGAAAACAAAAAAGTACGTGTTTCACAGTTTTTAAAAATTCTACCCCCTAAGGGGTTAAATAGGGGTTGAATGTTTGTATGAGAGTCCTTCGTTCTTCAAGTTATTTTTCAAGTTATGTTTATGAAACTTGATATTTTGGCTCTTGATCAAAAATAAAGAATTACGTATTTTACATATTTCGAAAATTCTCCCCCCAAGGGGGTAAAAAGGGGGGTTAAAGTTTGTATGAAACTCCGTTATTTTTCAAGCTATACCCATAAAATTCGGTACTTAGGCTTTAAATTGAAAACAAAAAAGTAGGTGTTTCACAGTTTTTAAAAATTCTACCCCCTAAGGGATTAAATAGGGGTTGAATGTTTGTATGATAGTCCTTCGTTCTTCAAGTTATTTTTCAAGTTATGTTTATGAAACTTGATATTTTGGCTCTTGATCAAAAATAAAGAATTACGTATTTTACATTTTTTGAAAATTCTCTCCCCAAGGGGGTAAAAAGGGGAGTTTCAATATTCATAGTTAAAGGCCGCTGCATACATAACGTGCACGGGACGGGACGGGACGTGGACGGGACGGGACGTGGAGTTTTGGAAACATCGTTTCATAGAAAATGTAAGCGACTGTGCATACGTCACGGAGCACGGACGGGACGGGAACGTGCCACGCGCGGAACGGGAAAAATATCGTCGGCGACGATGTTTAGCACGTCCCGTCCCGTACGTGCCCCGTCCCGTGCGTGATTCCGCTGCGTATGCACAGTCGCCCCGTTCGCTCCGGAGAGCTAAGTAGTGATGTTTGTGTATTTACCTACGAAGCAAAAATGGACGAATGGAAAAACTAATTGAGTGTGTACGATCATTCAAAGTATTTAGACACCAAATATAAAAATTATCTGTGGCGTAAAATTGCAGTCGAACTATCACTCACTGAAAACGGTCAGATTTATTTTATTAATTTGTTGCATTGGTATCTCTACTTATATTTTAATATGTAATAATAATTACAGTTGAACTTTTTATGCTCAAATCAATAGGTATATAGTATCAACCTTTGACGACCTCCCTGGCGCAGTGGTGAGCGCTGTGGTCTTATAACTGAGAGGTCTCGGGTTCGATTCCCGGCGGGGGCAATTTAGGAATTTATAATTTCTAAATTGTCTCTGGTCTGGCCTGGTGGGAGGCTTTGGCCGTGGCTAGTTACCACCCTACCGTCAAAGACGTGCCGCCAAGCGATTTAACGTTTCGACACGATGGCGTGTAAAAACCGATTAGGGGTATGGGTTGTATTTACACTGCTATACCCCTTCCAAGTTAGCTCGCTACAATCTTAGAAAAATCCATCTTTCCTTGTTCACATCACTAGCATTTTAGTTCTGAGTTATTGCCACGTTGCGTATGCATTAAAAATTCCCGTCCGTGTTTACTAACCACGTCCGGGCCACGTCCCGTCCACGTCCCGTGCACGTTACGTATGCAGCGAGCTTAAGACAGGACAACGTCTGTCGGGTCCGCTAGTGTAGTATATACTTGGTACCTTCAGTAGGTACTTATTAACAATACACAATTTCTTAATATCAATTCGAAAGCAACAGTTCGTAATTCCTTACAATTTAGGTAGGCAGTACCCCTGCAGCATCAGTATTAAAGAGGTAGGACATTGAGCTCCACGATGTAGAGTGTAGACTATACTCAATACTAACAATATCAATTCGCAAGCAAAAGTTCCCAAATCCTCACAGTTTAGGTGGGCAGTACCCTGCAGCATCAGGATTGAGGAGCTAGAACCTAGAACTCCATGATGACTATTTTTATTACATACAATAACAATTCATGATCAGCAGTTCCTAAATCCCTACAATTTAGGTGGGCAGTACCCTACAGCATCAGGATTGAGGAGTAGGACCTGGAGCTCTAAGATCTAGTATTTGCTGAGGCCAAGCATACCAATTCGTAAAAAACAGTTCCTAAAACCCCATAATATAGCGGGAAAGTACCTCTGCAGTATCAGGCTTGAGGAGTTGAAGGTAAAAATATTTATGGGACCATTTCGCGAGCTTCTTCTGTCGATTAAAAAAATCCCGTGAATCGGTCCAGAAACCCCGGAGTAATCGGTGGACATACATGAAAAAAAAAAGATACCGGCCGAATTGATAACCTCCTCCTTTTTGGAAGTCGGTTAAAAAGCTCTTCTTTTGATATTACTAACAGACACTTTAACTTTATTTATTTGAGTGGATAATAGGATAATTATAAAATTAATAGCATCAATCAAAGTGAACTCGATTAATTTGCTCCTCTTCTTAATTAGGTACAACAAATTGCAAGGGGTGGGAATGGAACCGTTGATCTTTCAGTTTTCAGTCCGTACTCTTAACCGTTGGGCTACTGAGGCGCAATAGGTCGGTAACTCGGTATGCCTATGTACTTATGAATCAAACCATCGAGGCGGGTACGTATCGGTACTCGGTTACCGAATACCGATACATCGTGGCCGCGGAGGCAAAACAACTAATTTTAAGCAGATAGGTAGGTAGTAGGTAGTAGGTACCTACTCAGCTCCGTAATTGGAGCTCCGTGAGCAAGTCGCCCTAGTTGGAGGCCTGAAGCAAAACAGGAAGCCGATGCATGTTTTGGTTTAGCGTTCATTCTAATTAGGAAGAGCTGTCGCGTGAATGATTTCATTCACTCGCTCGATAGCGGAGGGCGCCTCTCTGCGAGTAGAGTAGTCTCTGGTACTGCACTGCGGTACTGCACTGCGGTACTGCGGCCGCGCCTCGCTGTAAGCCCTGTATGCATTAGGAGCACGTTTTAAATCTCGTCGCGCATATTATTGTGATGACTGGTTAATGTTCCCGCAGTTATACATTCATACATAGCTATGGTGTAGGTACTTAGGAACTACCTAAAACGTTCTTCGTGTCATGACTATTTTTTATATTCTCCTCTCCCCTCCAAATAAACGGAAAGCTTGTGCTAGGAGTGGGGATCGAACTCTTCATGACTCCGCGACGCGCATCTGCGTCCTCTGACCCATTTTCAATTAATTAGGTATAGTTGTAGGTTTTTTACAAATTAAGAAACGAGATAATTAAATAAATAAGCAGTAATCTCAGTGAATGTACAACCTATTCATTCACTTACTCGCAGGTACCTTTTGTAGTCGTGCGCGCAACTCGTGGCTAAGCGTCTGCGGCTAGGCGTCAGGCGTCAGGCGTCAGGCCGGGCAGGGCGAGCTTGCGACATCGTCGGCCCGTCGCGGTGCGTGTGTGCGGCCGCACACTGCCGCAGCGCACTTCCTGCGCCGGCGCCGCGCGGCTGTTAACCCACTAACGACACTACGCCATTAACTATTTTCCAAAGTCGACCATTGTTTCACCTGCAGTCCCGACGCGGGTACTCGTAGTTTATAGTTCTCCTCTCGTCCCTTACGTCGCAGAAACTCGTTTCGCCGTCCTCGCCGTCGACCGCCCGGCCTTCCGCCTCCCGTTATTCCCGGTCGTTTATTTGAGTCCCGCATGCTTCCATCCGCTGGGTTACCTCGCCACTGCCGCGGACTCGAAGCGAGGACGTATTTTGTTGTTCGGATCGAATAGGACATAGATACATACTTTAAGTCCACGGAGGTGTATGGTTCCATAGGTACTTACGCTTCCTGTAACGATGACGTCGCGCGTCGTTGAAACTGGTCCCGTACACACAAACAGGCAGGTGGAGATCGTTAGTCGTTCTCATTCAGCATTCAGGTATATCTTGACACGTACTCGAGGTTCGGCTAAACGCGAACGTCAACAACCCTCTTTTTGTGCGTCGGTAAACATATCCTGTGACGACCTGCAGATTAATTTATGGCAAACGCGCTAAGCGCTCGCGCAAACAGCGGCCCCTCGCCCCCCGCGCCCCGCGCCCTCCCCCGCCCCCGCACTGCGCGCCCCGCGCCCCGCTCCTCGCGCCAGGCCGAGTCTCAGCTCTCAGGGCGGCCAAATAATATAATTGTTTGTCTATTCAAAAATCTTTCAAAAATCATCACCTATGTAGGTTTTAGGACTCCAAAAGGAATCGTAAAGACTTTTATCAACAAGTGTAGGTACCTACCCAAAATAAAAATTTAAAACACCCTGTCTCTGACATATTATAAAACTACTAAATGATGCCCGTGACTTCATTCGCGTGAATTGAGGTTTTAATTCCCACGGGAATTCTCTTATTTTCCGGGTAGCCGAGACTGTTATTCGAGACTATAATCTATCTCTGTGCCTTTCAGCTAAATCGGTTCAGTCATTGCGGCATGATTGAGTAACAAATATCCATCCATCCTAACATACAAACTTTCGCATTTATTAATAGGAATAAGATAATCTCTGGCTCTATATTATAGCGCAGTGCGCGCCCACGCTGCGCGCCGGCGCGGCCGCGGCGTGGGAACCGCGAGGCGCGCGATTCGATCCCGCGCCCGGGGACGTCTCCACTGACGAACCTATATTACCTACCTAACTCCACGCGGACGAGCTCACGGGCAAAAACTAAATCACATCACACTAATAGTAATACATATAATGGCGAAAAGTTTGTGTGTGTGTGTACGCGTGTGCGTGCGTGTGTATTTTAATTACTCATTCGCGCAAAAATTATTGCGGATTTGGCTGTTTGGAACGGAGATAGCTCATACCCAGGATTAACACAAAGGCTACATTTTATCCCGGAAAATGAAAGAGTTCCAGCGGGAATTAAAAAATCTCTACCTCACGACGAATTCGCGGACATCATCTAGTACCTACTCGATATGCTCATCTACTGCAACAATGATTTATCTCTAAGAAGTAGTGATTTTACCTAGGCAGGTAGTAAAGCAGAAAAAATCGCCATTTCATAATTAAAAGTGCTGAAAACTGAAAGTTTGTCGGTGGAATCCCCACCCGTTGTACTTGCCAGTTACCACAGTGTCGTAATCCACTACCAACACGAGCTTTACGTTTATTTGGAGGGGAGGGAAAGAGTCAAGTTTAGCATAGTTAATATTCGTTTGAGAAAACATCTGGGCAAACGTGATACAAAACGGAACAGTGTTCGACATCCAACGTTCGTTAGTCGACAGTGATATGCCCAGTGCCTACATTAGTATCTCTTCTTTAAGGCGTTAAAAGTTAATGGCTCATCTAAACCTACAGAATATAGGCGAAAGTATAAAGGTACCAATATATCAATGGGTAAAATAATTGCTACCTGAATAAGGCTTTTATTACCTGGATTTACTTTTTGACCTTTACTTTTTAAATTTTGAATAAGAGAGGTTGCTGTAGCCGTTTATCACGTCATAGCTATGCTGTAAGCAAAACAAATAAAAATAAGGATGGTGACATCACCCGGCGTTTTCTCTCGCAAGTCGCAACCGTTGCGTTTCGTTGATCCATGCAACTCGCTACCGGTACTACACTCACGCCAACTAAAGGTGCGAGTATAAACCGATACGAGACAGAGCAGTAGGTGCCTTGGTAGTCGTTCGAATTTGAATATGGAAATTTCCAATTGGTGCAGTATAAACAAACGGCTCTTTTGAACAGGAAAACTGAATGTTATTCTAGTTACATAAACGAGTTAATTAAGTACGCCGTCGAGCAAACAGAATATTAGAAATGAACTAAAAATGATATTAGCACTGTTTAAAGCTCGATCGCTTCTCACAAGTTGCATTGCTATAGGTATACTTATTAGATACTAGCTACTTATTAGATACTAGAGTACCTAAGGTTTTTAATTCTCAAACTAGATTCTATCTCTAGATCTATGCTCAGTTTAAATTACATGATTTGCCCAAGACTATTGAACAAGTTAATCAGGATATAGATTCCATTGTTCAATGGAGCAATTCATTTGGTCTCAAGGTAAGCCCTTCCAAAACACAAGTGATTATAATAGGCAGCCAAAAGCTAGTGTCTCGGATAGATTGGACTTCTCTTCCTTGTGTTGTATTTGATGGAGTTCAACTACAGTATAGTGATACCGTTACAAATCTTGGTATTATATTTGATAAATTTTTCTCTTGGGTCCCTCAGGTCTGTGAAGTGAGTAGGAAGATGTTTGCGGCAGTTGGTTCTCTGAGCAGACTAAATTATTTTTTACCCATACCTACTAAAATTGCGCTTGCACAGTCTCTCCTTTTACCAATTCTTGATTATGCTGATTCTTGCTACTTAGACTTAAGTGTTGAGCAACTTAATAAACTCGAGCGCATCCAAAATCTCTGCATACGGTTCATATTTGGGCTTCGTAAATATGACCACGTTTCCGAATTTCGCAATAAACTCGAGTGGCTCCCAATTCGCCTTCGCAGAAATACTCATCTTCTGTCACTTCTGTACTCTGTTCTATTCAATCCATCTACTCCTCCTTATCTGAAAGAGCGGTTTCAGTTTCTATGTGATTCTCACTCAGGTCGCTCTCTTCGCTCAGATAACAACCTTTTGCTTGAATTTCCCTCACATAGCACCACTTTCTACTCCAAATATTTCTTTCTCTTACCATGGGTTGCCTGGAAGAGATCGCTTTTCAGCGATAAGGTCGCCTATTGTACTCTGTATGGTTAATGTGTTAGTAGTGTAAGTGTTTATTTGGTGTACAATAAAGAATATTTCATTCATTCATTCATATCTCTGTGCCCAGCCAAATCGGTTCAGGTTTCAGTAGTAGCGTAACCTACTGACCTATTCTATCTAACCTCATCGTTACCGTCCAGGTTCTATAGACTGAACTGCACTTTGGCAACGGTACGAGACACGGAGCACGAAATGTTATATTACCGTTAGTATGTAGATACTTACCAATCTCCCTACGTCCGTCTGCGTCGTCGATCTGAAGAATCCTCACCCGACCTCGGTCGGTCCGCGGTCGCGTCTGACGCTCGATGCGACAGGCGAGGTGAGGCGCTAGGGCATGTTTGCGCAGCGCGGCTCGTCGGTTTTTGTTCCTCTAACGCGCTATTTTACACGTTTTAAGAGCCCTTCGTTTCTAAATTTGTACCATTTATTTTTTGTCCGTGTCGAGTGACGACTTAAGTGTCCCGAAATGAGTTATTTGTATAGGCTCTGCGGTGCGGGGTGCCTCGAGACTCGAAGAGCGCGAACACGCCTGTCGCTGTTGCCTCGCGCCCGCGCCGCCCTCCATTCAACAAGGCCTGATTTTCAAATTGCGATCATCACCATGTTTGCAAAACCCACAGATTTTCGAAAAGGTATATATCTGATAGCTTGCTGTCACTTCAACGACAGACCATCGAATGGTCCAAGTTCAACGATGTCGGGTCGGATGTCACTTCCGCCTCGTCAACAGACGGCGACAGATAACGAGTCCCTAACGAATAAACGTGGATGCTGTTCGCTCGTGTGTGGTTCGTTTCTATGAACAATAGGAAACAAATATCTGCATCCCTCGGGAGCGGGGGACTCGCACGATGTTCCGGGAAGCGGAGCAGTGAATGGTAGGTACCTACTAACCACACTGTTGCTTGGTTGTTGTTATTGCATGTTGTGAATCGGGTTGAGTCGACACAACTCTATAATAATATATTATTACCAGTGTTGGATGGTGATGGACGTTTGATGTCATTGTAGTATCTGTAACACCAAGTGAATAAAAGTGTGTTCTTTCTTTCTTCTTGTTTCAACACACTGCATATTGAACCCTGACTCATGACTCTACAATATTTATTCAAATTCAAAATTCAAATTCAATATCATTTATTTCATGTAGGCCAACTTGTAGCTCTTATGACACGTCATGACTCTACCACCGGTTCGGAATAGATGCATGAAACACGATTATTAAGTAGGTAGGTACTTATTGCTTTTTATTTCTATTTATAATACAAGCTTTAATTTATAAGGCTTGTGTGAGGACTGAGGAAGACTACAATTTACGGCTACTTAAAAATTACTGTGTAAATTGTTTACCAATTAATTAAATACCTACATACTTATTAGCAGATTGCAACATCAATACGTGGATTGATTCTTGAAACGCTTTGAATATAATTATAGTAAATTTTCAATCTGTAATCGTAATAATAATATAATCAATTTCTGTAACGTAGATTTGAGATAAGATAGGTTTTTAATATCGGTCATACACCGTTGATCTTGTAAAGCTCTATTTCTAAGTATTAAAATATGTCTTACGATTGTGTTTCTGACACCATCAATGTGTACATTCACATAACGGTCGCTAATCTTCGTCGCACACGGCGGCGTCGTGTCGCCAGTTTCGCGCGCTCAGCTCTATAACTGCAAGGTTGACACTCCACTCCTACTCTTAGCTGCATATACATATAAGTACCAGGCCGATGTTGTACCTAGATTTTAGCCTTTATGAAGCGACTATTTAGCACTTTTTGAGAACTACTAACGAAAAAAGCTGTCCATTTCCCAACCGCGAGGTTGAAAGCTTGGCTCCTACTCGGATTTGATAATCCGTTAATAGGCTTCACGAGAAAGTCTCCGGTCCCCTATAGGCTTCCTGCACCGGCAGCACGAGCGATCATCGCATAGACTCGTCTGTTGAACGTGTCGCACACGGTTCATCGACTGGAACGCGGCACGGGCTCGCCGGCGCCATGTGGGATGTAGGAAGTGCGGTGCGAGGTGCGGGCTGCGGGCGCTGCTGGCTGGACGCTCGAATCCTGCGGGACATCACTCGCCTGTATGGTGTGACTACGATCTCGACGTGGAGGTGCACTTGCAATACCCTTGCAAAACTTATAGTATAGTATTGTGTCGAAGTGAAGCGAGTAGCGCGGTCGGCGCTCGGCGGTCGTCGGATCGAGGCCAGTTACAGTTGTAATAACTTTATTATATCCGGGTTCAGGTTGCCTCGTAAACGGATTCGTATTGTTCATTGCGGCGAGGCTCGGATACACTAGGCGCGACCGCAGCGGCTCTTTCGATTTGGAATGCAAGCAACTGTATGAACTCTTCGCACTGCTGAGCGTGCGTAACGGTCGCGCTGCGGTTTTTTTGCCATTTATTTAAGCCAGAAAAGCCACTGCTTTGGTACCTACCTAATATATCTAAATGGAGTGTTGCATGTGTGGTTAAGGTGGGTGCAAAATAAAGTCAGTCATGTCAGCGAGGCGATCTTTCATTCGTCTTCTCATGTGGTTCTCATGTGCCTCAATGATAGTTATACTTAACTATTTAAGTTAAACTTGTTTATAATACCTGTTGCACACCATAAGTTCGAGCCCTGTGACCGCCCCTGCTCGCTACCTACTCGTACATTATACACAGCTGTGCAAGCGTGTTACGCAGTACGCTCTTCTTACGCACGGATCTAGATTTGGTCGGTCTGTGTTCTTACTTCTTACGATTCCTTGCATTACAAACACTGTTGCTAGGCTGCGTCGGTGCAGACCTTCACTGATGGTACCCTCGCTCCACTCCACCGTGCGGCGCCGGTCGCCTCCCGGCAGTGGTCCGCGCGGCTCGCGCCCGAGTGTTGCGGCGTGTTTACACTGGCTCGCCCTTTGTGGCGACGACTAAAACAAACAATCGTAACATGATTAGCTCCGTAAGGCATTGTACCTACGATTACGAGTACATACTCGTACACGACACATATCGGCACAACACGAGGTAGGTAGGTACATTTAACTAGTGTGTCGCCCCGAACTGAGATCTCGCGGTATCCCATAATTCCCAAAAAATAGTTTTAATTTTATATTGTAATAATTAACTTTTAACATGAGACGCAATAAAAACTAATTAAAAAAATTAAAATAACATAATTAGTACATACTAGATCGCCAATAATGCAACGGGTGGGGTTCGAACCTCTCAGTTTTCAGTTCGAACCCTTAACCGTTGGGCTATTGCCGCATGGCTTGTATTGGCTGAGAATCGGTCGTGCCTAGGACCTAGGCAAAAAAACTGACAAGATTTTCTCGCTTGCGCCACGCCTTATACTCGTACAAACGAAACTTTAGAGACTACTGACCGGTCTCATTCCTGCAAACTAGTCCAGTCATTACCCATTAGTCATTAGTTCATCAGCGGCTGGACGCCGGACGGGCCAGGAGAGCGAACAAAGAGTTGTCAACGCGGGCCATGCGCGTAGTGGGTACCTACCTACACTCGTAATGTGTACAACATGTATTATTCTTGTTACTTTTAAACTTCTAAACCGCTGAAACAATTTCAACAGAATTTGGCAATAGAGTTCTAGCTTGCATCCTGCGCAAGAACATAGGGTTATACTTTTACTCCGGAGAATCAGACAGTCCCCGCGAGTGTCAAACTCTTGTCAAACTATTACAGCGGCCCCACGCCCGTGCCGCGATACGCGACCCGTCACCTGGGTCTCAGATGTCTGTTGGAGCTCCCCAAGAATTGCTGTATGATTGCACGATGAGTAGATTATATACCTGAAAAGTATATAAGAAATATAAATAATGGTACAGTCAAGACCAAACTTTGAATGACATTCACTTTGCTCAAGTTCAGCAGCAATGTGATCGCGCGCGTCTCAGTTGTTCTCACACAGCTCGCTAACTACCAGCGATCGCCTACATTGCTATGCGTGTGCATGTCGGTTACAGCTTACGGGTGACGTTGGTGCTCGTTGTAATGTATGCGAGCGGAGCGGAGGGAGGGGGGGGGGGGGCGGCAGGGTCTGTACCTATGATGATAAGGCGGCTACTTCCGAATCGTTCCGAGCCATTAGCTGCGCGCTCCACTTGCACTGGCGCCTGCCGACGCGCTGTTCCGGTAGTGTGCACTGCACTGTACTTACAACTACGAATTACAGCGTTGCCGAGTGTACCTACGTAGAGGGCATTTCAGTTTTTACGGTGGTAAAGTTTCCCTCGCTGGTGTAAAGGTGGTAAAGTTTCTCTCGCTGATCTGAGAGCTGAGCGTGCGAGTGTGAGTCGATGATATTTATATTGGCGTGAGGTTCGTTAGCTTAAGTACCTAGTAGATTACCTAGTACCTATCTACTGAGGTGCCTATCGGTGTCAATGTGTCACCAAGTTGTTCACAAGGTCTCGGCCATATTCGGAGTAAAAACTTCGATCGTTGCTCGTCTATAAGTGACGAATGGGAATGTGTCAGCGTTATGCGTGCACCTCGGCAGCTCTCCACGGTGACCCACCGACGATATCGACCTTTTTTGAGATTGATGGAATAAGATTGGATGAGTTTCCAATGTACCTACCTCGTGAAGTTAATGATTGGATCCAATGTACCTTGTTCGTAGTTTCGTAGTTTGTTCAAAATATCCTTTGGTACACTCAGTTACCTCTCTCTCTGCTGCTACACGGCGGCCCGGACAGGACAAAGACAGTTGACGCTTCTGTTGAGATCTAGGGTCGATGGCCCTTCACATACGATCATTGCGCTATTGTAATAGTTATTTTTAGAATGTTTATGATGATGCATTTCTTGGTCGTTGCCGCGTGCAGGGGCGGAGGCGGCGGCGGCGGCGGCGGCGGCGCGGTGTACGCGCGCTGCGCCTACCCCGCGGCCTCGTCACCGTACTTCGGCAACGGCGTGGAGCTGGCGCACTCGCAGATATGGGCCTGCACCTCCAGCGCAGGTACGCTCAACCGCACACCACTACGCACCACCACACAACACCAGACAACACCACCACACAACACCACACAACACAATACAACACCATATAACACAATACAACACCACGTTCCACCAGACGACAGTGTACCAAACCACACCATACTATCAGTTATAACACATTATGCGAATTTCCGGTTGAAATCGAATATATCGACTCGTATTTGAGACTGCAAAATGTTACTATAGTGTTAAAGTACATGCTATATCTCTTAACTAAGCAAGACGTCAACGTCCAATCCAAACCAAGTCTAAACCCGATAAAAGTTTTTCACGACTCCAACGATCCGACAGCAACAGACAACGCACCCTGTTATGTGCTCATACTATATCTTCTAATCAGCTTCGCTGGTGAAGGGGAGACCCCCAATTTCTGACATTATCCGGGCACGTATTTCTGACTAGAGGGGAAGTATGGATTAGTCGGGTCCAAAGAAACCTTTCGCCCCAAAGTAATTTTAAGTCAAAATTCAAGCCTCACAGGAGGCGCCCTTAGGCCTAAAGCCCCGGGGTTCACACCTCCACCCCGCGCAGAACTTCGCGCTCGCCACCCCAGCGGTGACGCCGTACCTACTGGCGCCTTTAGCCAGAAGTAGGTGTACCTAAAAAATCCATAAAATTTTAAAATTTTGCTAAAACTATGAAGATTGATAAGGATGACTGAAGCACCCGTAGTATCCTGTGTTGTGCAGGCGGCTCGCCCAGCTACGTGTCGGCGAGTGGCGGCGGCGGAGGCGGCGGCGGTGGCAGCGGCAGTGGCCTGGGCGAGGAGTTCGAGGGCAGCGAGGCGGGCGAGGCGCCGGGAGGCGGCGCGCTGCCGGCCTTCAGCGCGCGCTTCGGCGGCCCCTTCGCCGGAGGTGCCGCGCGCCCCGCGCTCTACGCGCCCGCCCTCGCCGCCAACACTTACACACAGTCGGTGAGTAGCGAGACATCCCTCGAGTGTTGCAGCGCTCTGGAGAAGAGTTCGACGGCAGCGAGGCGGGCGTCGGGCGAGGCGCCGGGCGGCGGCGCGCGCTTGCCCTCGCCGCCAACACTTCGCCAGACGTTCGGGTCGCGTGGTGCTGTTGTACTGCTAGAATACTGATATAATATGCATTGATTTTTAATCGTCACAGTTATTAATCTGTTAATCGAGTACTTACTCGTAAGTAATGATTATTCGTAATACTTAGACTAAATAGTAAATATAAAAATAAAATTATAAAAATAGACTTGTACCTATATCTAAAATGTAAATGTCTGATGACGTAGACTAAACAGGTTTGTTTAGTGTTAATATACCTAACCAAGTTTTTATGTAACTTCAATTAAAACAATTATTACCTGCCGATTACTGCCCGATAAGACCGTACAATTTGGCTTTTAAATTAAACCTTATTAGCTTATTATGTATATCCATGAATTCCTTTGAATTTAAAAATTGGGCAAAAATGTGCACTTTCGCTAGTTACCTATGTTTGTTCAGACAAGGGCTAAAGGCATTAAGATAGGGCGTGATAACAGCCTCGGAAACAATAGCTGTATCTACCGCTCGACAAGCCCCTGCCATGTTATGTTGCGCAGCGGCCAGCGGATACGATGCGTCACTCACAGTTTTGCGAGAAATGCTCAATACAGAAATTAAATCAGGAAAGATTATCCGCAGCTTAAATTACTTAGAAGACGTTTACAAGTGACATGAGCAGCAGAGCTCGACGCTTAGACCACTTAGGCTGAGATCTATACGACGTACTCTGACTTACCTACCTGAGTCAGATAGGTAGCTAAATATTTAGAAATTTTGTAAATCAGTAAGGTTCTAGATAGCTGTTGATTGATTTTGTTATCTGTCTCTTTCCAGGAAGTGTGGAGCATAGAGGGAGGGAGGAGGACGCAGCTGCCCGCCTCCGCCAGCCTCTCGGCGTGTAAGCTCATGACTACATAATATTCTTAAACAAAATATAATAAAAAACAAATATACCTAACTCGCATTGTGGGCCGTAATTTTCTGACATTCAAACAAATCTCAAATGTCCAGTAAAACATAAAAATATTGTCCAGTAACCTCTATGACTGACTAAGCACAAGTGCGTACTACTGCGTACAGCTGGCGAGCACAGAGGAAAAGTTCACTGATTCAAAATACATTACAGAGAAATACTCACACGGAAAAAGAAATTCAGGAAGTACTTAGTTAAAGTAATCCAAGAAACCGTAATAATTAATAAGAAAAAAAAGAAGTGGAGAATACCTAACGGAAACTGGCCAACAAATGAATATGATTTGAATGTCCAAGAGAATCAAGGCCCTACTGAAATGTTCAATATGCTTAAAATTAATTGTTCTATGATATCTAATTTATATGAATATTTGATAACAGAAACCTTTTATTAGAATGTACATATTAAGTGTGTCCATTAAATTTAAAGACAAAATCTTTGAGCATACCATCACTGACGTTGTTGCGAACGACATAACGGATAAAATTGAAAAACTGCTGTAAACTGTAATGGATAATGACACTGATTCTGATGTAAAACATCTTTTAACAAAATTGACAACTCTAAACTATTAAAATTCTGTCCCAAGGAGAACATTACAAAAAAGATAGGACATTTTTACATTTTATTAGAGATTATATAAAACATTAGGACGACTGCCGCCCAAGCTCGCAGAAAATATTGGCTATTAGTCTATTAGTAAAAGCATAGATAAACAGAAAAATACACCTACTCTCTGGTAGAAGTTAAAACAAAATTTAAAACTGTAACTCGACTAGGGAAAATTGTTCCATCGGTATTGATTTTGCCCGTATAAAAGTAAATCAAATATTTAGTTCTTCAAGTGTATATTTTGTCTCTCCAAAATATAAGCATGTAGACAACTTGAAGAATACTGACAGAAAGGCAAACTTTGGACTGACAAGTGACGATGTTGTAAAGTCTAGTACAATTATTGTAGGAGAACAAAAAAAATGTTCTGTGAATAGACCAGCTGCAGCGCTTCGTGAGGTCATTTTGTCATCCTTTTGCTACTCAAGTTTACTTTTACAAGAAAAAAATAATAACTCTACGAGCTAGTGAAACTGTGTACCTAAAGGTGTGTAGGTAAAGCGAAAGAAAACTGAAACAGGACACTTGTCCCGTAAAAAAACCTATAATTATTAATTATGTGGCCGTTGTCGTATGTGAGACGGAGTCATATAGACGGAGTAAGCACACTACAACGCTTGAGCAGTGTAGAGCCCGCAGCAGTAAATGTTACGAAATAATGACTCGTATGAGTGACGGTGCGCGTGTGTGCGTGCGTCGACACTTTTTGTGGGGTCACGCGATAGCCCACTGTCAAAGCTGTTATTATTAATAGTTAATACCCTCATAAAACTTCATCGGTCTATGTTAGTGATAAAGTCAACTCATCTCCGTAACTCGGGAGCGATAAGCGCGAGCGCGTCGCGTTCTGCGAGTCGCGACTCCTCGTTGTTCAGAGAGCCACTTGAACCTTCGTCCGTCCTCGGCGGCAGATCGACGGGTTTTATTTCACTTTTGTAGCCCATTTAATAAATAATAGCTTTTCTTTGAAAGCTTCCTCCGGCGCAGTTAAGTGCTCCGGTAAACAGTTTCGGGATTGTTTTTACAACTGAAGTGTGAACCCCATTTTATCCCTTTATTTTATGCATTTCATGATTTTATTTTATTCCTTATTTTATGTAGTTGCAGATTTAATGTTAATCTCGTTATTTTCTTATGGGAAAACGAATGCAGTTTTTATCGTGTTGCAGTTAGTAGGTTAATAGGCTATACAGGCGAGTAAGTCAGTTTCGCTTCAGTTGTTATTACAGAAGATTTTATTGACGTCGCAACACTTCAGTGCTTTTACAAGCCACAAGTGGAGACGAAGCTTAAATTAATAACAGTCTGGTGTTTAGACAATGACATAAATGTTATTATTGTCATAAATTGCTATGACAATTATGTACGCTCAAATGCAATACGATGTGGCGGCACGAAGTGCTCTAGGCTTAGCCCGACGGCGACGGACACGGCGATGTCCGGTGTCGCGGCCTGTTTGCGAAGGTCTACGGTCCGCGTCCCGACAAAAAACAATGTCCTCTTCCAAATAAACTCGTTCCCTTTTAAGCGCATTAAAATCGCATTCCTTATACGGCCGTGGATAAGGCACGTGCCGCGCAAACACCGCGACGTCCGGCAACACCCCGCGCCCCGCGCCTCCCCCCGCGCCTCCCCCCGCGCCTCCCCCGCGCCTCCCCCGCGCCTGCCCCCGCGCCGCCCGCGCGCTCCACATCCATGTCACAAAAAATACAATGTTGTCAAACACCGGCCTTGCGTTTATCTCAACGATACTTTTTTCCTCTCCAAAAGAAATGCTTAAATTTATTTCGATGACAACGTGCCGTGTCGTAAATCAATATCTACATCGTTCGTGGCATCCTTCTAACTCGGGAAATAAATCACTCTTTCTCATTTATTGAATTTAATCACGTTCAAATGCATACTTTAATTGTAATTCAATTCTCTACAAGAAAGTTGAAAACTACCTTACCATAATAATGATATTCTGATGGTTCCATGTTGATTTTTATTTGTTTATGAAGTAGTTTTGTTAATGAAGCAAACTTTGAATTTCGCTGTATGATATTTGACATCGTTGCACATTTCGCATACATTCGCTATATCGCTCCAGGAAGTCAATATTTAACAACATCATAGTGTTCTTGGCACTCTTTTATTATTGTTATCGGTTGTACCTAGTCATCGGTTCTTTATTTTGTCCATTAACTCACTCGCAAAGGAATCCGCGGGTAGATTTCTGAGACTCGAATTGAAAGACGTTATCTAAACTTATTGAAAGCCCGTCAACAACGGTAGCGCCTCCAATATGGCAGGAGGTGTCTACCTATTTAAGTTTCTTTATGTCATTTCCGTAATGTAACAAAGGAGTAAGAAATCCGTTTGCTTGTGGGAGTCGAGTGAATGAAGACACCGGCAGGTTTTCGCCGCGTCAGCGTGTCGGCTCGCCCTTATCTCCGCCGCTGAGAGCTGCCGCGCTCTCCGCGCTCTCCGCGCTCTCCGCGCTCTCCGCGCTCAGGACCCGGCCTCCACCATTAGCCTGTCGACGAGCCTGCCGGGTGACGTCATACGCCAAAGCCTTCTCTATCGCTACTTGCATTAGCCCATTTGTCGATAATAAGGAAGTGACTTACAACTGCAATACTTTCACGTCCTATCGGTGATCAGGATGGCTACTTTGTAACCTGGTTTCTATTCAGGCCCGCCTAACTTCAGATCTCAAAGTATAGGAACGTCACTCTCATCCCATTTTTCGCTCGATTTCAATCCGCCATGTATTCTGTAAATTAAACCAAAACTAGGTATCTCTAGAGACATGAATTCATGGAGCCTCTTACTGTAGGTATTATTGCTGCGTGACTATTTGACTCAACCCGGCTTCGCTTAGGTGATTTTTTGGAAATCCTTTCCACCGGGTCAAATAGATAGCGATTACGTTCGTGAGATTTCAATGTCACGGAGCCCAGGGTCTTTACTCTTTGTTATGCATTCGTCGCAGTGTTTACTGCGACGTGTCAGCATTGCACACTGCAGCGTTGCACTTTTAGTTCATTGCACTGTTCCGGCCCACCTGCTATGTAAACAATTTGAATTATTATTACATACGACCTCATGTTAAACTAAGTAGGCTAGGTTGTAACTAGGTAGGTTTTCCTAGGTAAGGCAGGATTGCTAACTGGCATGAAATAATATATTATACACGGATAAATTTCGAGTCCATCTGTATGTACATAATATTATTCTTCAATTTGAACGGTGGAATTATTTATAAAAAGTAGATTACGTAGGATAAATTGAAGCTCCATATTTAACCTGGCTATTTTTGACATAAGTTTATTATCTTTATGTTATTCGCTATTAAGTTACTGTTTTTTTACTGTAAGGTCAACTTTGCCAGTAAAAACTATATTATGTTATTCAGAAACCACTCCATAAGTCCAAGTTAGCCCGCTACCATCTTAGACTGCATCGTCACTTACCATCAGGTGAGATCGCAGTCAAGGGCTATCTTGTCATCGAATAAAAAAAATTGTCGAATGAAGCACATTTGCACGATAGTCGATACCCTTCTGAGTCGAAGGATCGACGTTTTGGGTGCAAGTGTAGGCACTTAAATCTTGCCAGTTACGACATACATACTATTATGTCTAAGTTTTATAAATCGGCAATCTGGTATACAAAACGATAAAAGCTACCTTGCATCATAGATAGAACCTATTCTCCTGCAAAAGAAAAAGTTTTTGCTATTTAACTTCAGAACTACATCACAGAAAAACCAAAGCTAATTACAATATGTGTACATACAAACGAAAATACCTACAATATTATAAATAATGATAGTACTTAATGAACAAAAATAAAATAAAATATACGATAAATTTATAAAGGGTGTTACAGAGATACTAGGTTAAATATAATGAAGTTACAGCCTTAAATGTTTTTTAAAAGAGGTCAAATCTTAATAACCGTTTGAACTGTATTTATGAAATTTGGGGTTCTAGTTAAGCTAAGGGGTTTTAATAAATATACCGACATGTGTTTATATTAAATAGATTTTGAATTGAGGGGGCAAAGGTGGTTCTAAATGGTTCATGTAATATAACAAACGGCCGTGTCACCAGTTCCTTTCTTTTAGCACGCACTTGGCTTGACACGCTACAGCGTGTCTTGATATACAATTACGTATTTATTAGTTTACCTACGCAACAGAAGTAGTTAGGGAGACTGGGGCAGGTAGTTACAGCGGCAATTGTGCGTAAACAAAGACATTGACGTTAGGAACATATAAATGATCACTCCACCATTGACTAAAGGCGGTGAGATCTTGGGGTGAAATGTAATAAGGCAAAGTTCAGCAGGTCGTAGTGGATAGCGGGACTGCAGTTGAAATATTTTAAACTGAGTGGACAACAGTTATGAGTGATTTGCGACATGCAACATGTAATGTTGACACCACATGGCCCGGCCGCGGCGCGCAGCTCGCCCCGCGCCCCGCGCCCCGCGGTCACACACCTACCTACCTAATAATAATAATACTAGTGCGCGTAACGCGACACCGCCGCGACACCGCCGCGACACCGCCGCGACACCGCCGCGACACCGTCACACGCTCGCTGACGTGCGGCGCTATGGGCGCTGAGTATTCACATTTATGACTCTACATCCATCTCATCGTGAGATTTCATTTACATTAGGTACGACAACGAACAATTGGCTATTTGACAGTTGTAATAATAAAATATGAAATATCTTAAATGGTAGCTTGTAGGTTAACAATTTTTATGAGTACAATATGTTTTTTGCCATTTTTTGCACTAAAATTAATTGTAAATATTTTATTTTTGAAAAATTTTGAGCTTTTGTATATGTGGTTGGCAAGAAGCGAAACGCGGGCGGCCATGATAGGATAGAGGATAGGATAGAGCACGTTGTGACGTCACGTCGTAATAAATAAAGCGACGGAAAGATTTGTGCCTGTTAGAAGTATCATAAAATGGAGTCAGGCTATACTAAAGCTGAAAGTGCAAGTTTGCCTAAAATAAATTTATTTATGGACACAGATTTCTTTGTCATATGCACTGGCGTATTTCGAACTGCAACAACATACGTGTACAAGTAATGAAATATACTAAGCGATCATGATCAACCCATTAGCGTCTCACTAGTGAGCGCAAGTCTCCTCTCAGAGAAGGGTAAGGCCCTAAAGTCGGGATATAATCCACCATATTGGTACACCTTCGAGAACGTTATGGAAAACTCCTACAGGTTTCCTCACTCGTCTCGAGTGCGTTGCCGGCGCGCGCCGACTGTTAGCTTCGATGCTCAGTGAAGTATACACAGTTCCACAACAGTTGTCCGCCGGCGCGCGCGGCTGAGAGCACGCCGCATTCCCGCGCGTGCTCTCGGCCGCCGCGCGAGCGACACGACACAGCACGCGGGCACGAGCCGCGCCACGGCCAAGGCCGCCCGAACAAAGAAACGCGCGTCGGCGTCAGCTAATTACTGTTTCCGTTTACCTTCACACGCGACACGTGCGTTGAGATTTGCAACAGCGAAGGATGGTATGCTCAGGATCGTTCCGACTCGCTCGGGCCGTCGGGCCGTCGGGCCTGCGGCGGTCAGGCGCGAGTGCAGGTGTGTCTGTGGCAGTCGAGGCGGAGTTTTTCACGGAGGGCCGCGAGTGCGTGAACTGCGGCGCGATCCACACGCCGCTGTGGCGGCGCGACGGCACCGGCCACTACCTGTGCAACGCGTGCGGCCTCTACAACAAAATGAACGGCATGAACCGGCCGCTGAAGCAGCCGCGGCGGCTGGTACGTCAGCGCCACGCCGCGCACGCCTCGCCCGCGCCCGACGTACGCACCGCTCGCTCTACCCTCGCCCTCGCCCTCGCCCTCGCCCCTCGCCCCGCCCGCCCGCCCGCGAGACATCCGCGCCCGAGCGACCCTCGCTGACAGACGGTTGATTGTTGCAGTGGCCGCGGAGGGGGCCCCGCCGGGCGCGGATTTCTACAAGGGCTTCCTGTATAACGGCGTCACCGCGCACGCTCTGTCCGCGCCCGCGCCCGCGCTGCCCAGCCACGCCGCGCACAGCCACGCCGGCCAAGACTACGGCAAGCAGAAGAAAGGGGTACGTGTGCCCGGAGCCCCGCGCCCGGAGCCCCGCGCGCTCGCCCGCAGGGGCGGCTTCGGAGTCGGCGCGAGACGTAGCGCCGCTCACCAGCGCGCTGCTGCGAGTAGTCCGATAGTGGATTTGTCCTTCACAGCGTTGGTGGGCGAGCGCTGCGATTTCGCAACATCTCGTCGTCGACTCGGAAGCTGCCACTCCGGGCTCCGGGGGTGACCGAGTGACCACCCGATGACCCGCCGTTCCCTTCCTCGATGTTGTCCCGATCCCTCCATTAAATCCATCCATCAAATATGTTAGTTACTGACGCGCATCGCTTCCGCTACCATCATACTAACGATCATCAATTCATCCCAGACTGCATCGGATCACAGATATGCCAACTTAAAATTCCAACTAAGGTCGGCAACTTGCGCTGACAGGTCGATTGGAAATTATTCGGCCAGAATCTTCAACATTGTAATTAATGAAGTCAAAAACGCCGTGAATTAGCATTAGCACGTGAGCTCGCGCAGCCGATTTTCCTTTCCATTACATAGGAAAATCGTAACACTACCAACCCACCACCAATTCTTTACTACGGGAATTGGTAGTTGAACAGGTACGAGATACGCACGAGATACGTATGTTTCAGATATTTATGGAATAATAGAAGAAAGCATAAGCTTGCTGTTAAATGAATAGAATTTTCTTAGAGAACCGCACAGTCGGTGGCATATCTGATGATGTTACGATCCAATGCGAGTACCCCAAAAGAACGACCTAATAAAGTTTAGTTTAAAGCGCGTTGGATCGTACCGCAGTAGAAGGGGGTAGAGGGGAGGGGGTTCACTCACCAGTCACGGTAACCGCTTGCACGCCGCCGCCGCCGACGCGGCCGCGGCGTGACCCGTGCGTGTGTGTGCAGCAGCTGGGCACGAAGCGGCCGGGCGTGCTGTGCAGCAACTGCCAGACGGGCACCACGTCGCTGTGGCGCCGCAACGCGCAGGGCGAGAACGTGTGCAACGCGTGCGGCCTGTACTTCAAGCTGCACGGCATCAACCGCCCGCTCGCCATGAAGAAGGACTCCATACAGGTCAGCACTCGCACCGTGGCTCTGTGGACGACTGCCACTGGCTGGACTTGCTGCTGTTATTTCTTTTTTGGGCCTATCTGATTAGACGCCATTTTGGATTTAATTGACGGCATCTTGGCGTTGTAGCACATATATGAGGGTCTCTGGAACTAATAATATTGCAAATCGCACACTAACCTCTATAATTAATCTAAGATTTCATAATCGACGTCTTCATTTAATCTATGATTTCATATGAATATGATATCAGCAGCAGCGAGTCCAGTGTCGATCATAGATTAAAGATGAGACAACTGCCCACTACAAAACGTAGTCGAACTTCACGGATTCCGGAAGTAATAATTTGCCGAATCCATTCGATTAATTATATTTGTTAATGCATACACAAACGTCTCTCTACTCTAATTCACATCAATCCAAGAAGAATGAATTCCCAGCTGTCGCTTTGAGTTTAATGTTACCTATCAATGTTGCATTTCAGACGAGAAAGCGGAAACCAAAGAATGCACCAAATCTGAAGAATAAAGTGAACAACATCAAAATGGAATGTAAGTATTGCTTCGGCCTCGTTTATATTTTAGTTGAAATTGACGCATATCACATCACATTGCATCTTATTTCTATTCAAAAACCTGTTCAGATTTTTGGAACGCTCGGAATGAAATCACATCGTTCACTTCGTCCCCAGTGGAGTCGGTGAAGGCGAGCTCGACCGTGGTGCGCTCGACGGCGCCGCTCACGTACGCGTACTACGTGCAGCAACAGCACCAGCAGCAGCAGCACCAGCAGCAGCAGCAGCAGCAGGAGCAGCAGCAGCTGTCGGTGAAGCTGGAGGAGCCGCCGCCGGCGCACGCGCACCAGCTGTCGCACAGCCAGCCCTACTACGCGGAGGAGTACCGGCGCGCGGAGCCCGGCGAGCGGCTCGAGCGGCCCACCGTCGTGTCGCTGGGCAGCTGAGCGCGCCGCGCCCTCCCACCTCGCCCCACGGGACCCCGCCACAAGAATCTCACTCGTGTAAGCTTAGGTAATGAGGAGCGGCGAGTGCCGAGAGTGACCGAAACGTCGCTAGTTGACCAAATAGCCCGCGAGCCTACCGCAGGTAGTCGCGCTCTAGGGAATAGAATAAAATATGAATATTACAGATTTTGAGTACGAGCATTTATAGATAAATATAAATTTTTACGAGTAGGGAGAAGCCGTTCACGGGCATATCGCCGGGCTCCACGCTAGAGAAGACCAAAGCCACGGCCCCATCGAGCAGGTCGCGCCGCGGCCGCGTCCCGCCCGGTCCGGCCCGCGGCGCGCCGCTCGCGGCCGGTCGCGTCCCTGTTACCAAATAATGTTATGCCTATGTTAAGAACTACAAGACTGTGCCCCGGCATTCCACGTGTCGCATTCCTATATACGATATATACATAATATATAGAAATAATACCGCGTCGGTGCCTCACCGTAGCTCGTAGGCGCGCACGTATAGTTCTGATATTGTTTGTTCGTGTGTTTTATTGTTACGGTTTTATCGACTCCATGACTTCCAAATACATTCCACGAATTTATAAATGTAACTCTAGAATTTTAAATAGGTATATCAATTTTTACTATATTTTGTCAATAATAAATGAACACTATCGACCGATGCGCAGATACACGATGCGTCCCAAGTGCAGCGTGGCGGTGTGGTCAGGATGCGAGTTCGCAGCGCTAGTAACCGTAACCGAAGTTACCATTTCAATGTAATTGATTCTCCTAACACCTACCAGCTACCTACGTGAAACCGTAGCAGCGGAAAAAATATGCTATCGTTTTTATTCCGCGCTGTTACGCGCGGCGGAGAGGAGTTCGGCTGCGGGGTTGTCGACCAACGGTTGCTACGGTGCGACGATTGCGGTTACCTCTGACTGGCTCCAAAATAATGTATCGTGTTTTTGCTGTGTTGAAACAGCAGCAGTGTACCAGCCAACCAGAGCTGATCGCGATCGTCACTCTAGGTAGTGTGCGTAGCTAACGCGATCAGTTTTAGACAATCTCCCAGCTGGGCCTGTAGAGTCGATCCGCCCGGCGTGCGACGGCATTACGCCGCGGCCATGGCTCGCAATGGACTTATTGTGTGTCTGTGTATAGAGTGACGTCATAATAATTAATTTATCGATGTTAGTACACGGTTTACATTGTAAAGGCTCTCATTTATGCCTTGATTTGATGAATTGTTTAGTACCTACGAGTATATAATTTGAACTCGAAAATATGAATTTATATAAATCAATGGAACAGTTATTCACTTATGGCTCCTTTCGACAACGATGTAAACGGTGCATATTAAAAAGTTTTCAGAAGAAATAGGAACATAATAAAATTATATTTTATCGACGTTTGCAACGGGCAAAGGAAGGATAATTTTGTTTCACCTGAAAAGTTTTTGATTGCACATCGAGACTCAGACATTTTTAGGATCACCGATAGAAAAAATTATCACAAAAAAATAAAAATCAAAAATCGTTTTATCGATTCAAAATCGATAAACAACGTGTAGCGTTTTTGCAACGGTCATGCTAAATATATGTACACTGCGGTCGAGACGGCGACTTTCTCGCATGTGATGCAAACTACGACCGGCATAATATTAACATTAACTAAAAACTACAATAATATATAAGTACATCGACATTCTGTAAAGTTGGCCCACAGCCGCGAGAAAGTCGCCCGCCACCCCACACCCATCCAATTCGCACGGGGAAGAAACGAACCCAACAGCATCTGCAGACCTGCCAACAAGTCGACGGTCTCGCCCTCTGTGATGACTATGTAGGAGGCATTCCCCATCCAACCGATACACTCATTAATAAATAATAATTTATGAAATTAGCAAATTACTTAATTAAATTAAAAAATAAACAAACAATAACAAGTAAATAAACAATTCTGGTCATCTGTTGGTTACGTTTTAATTTCGGAGAGTATTCGAAGATTTACTCAAATCTTCGATTATTATTTTAGTTTTATTTTACAATTACAGATTTGGTTATTTTGATTTAATATGAATAGCACCTTTCTTAATATTTAATATCCTGGAAAAGAACTTCACAACAGATTATCTTCACAATACAGTGCTATAACTGAAAAATTTCAGGGAGTATTTGCCAAGCTTTTATAAATTATTCGCTATTATATTTCCGCAGAATCGGAATATTAATATGTAAAACTCAGTAAAGCGACATAGGAAGGCCTTTGTTTTATAATGTAGTAGGCATGAACCTATAATGGTAGTAGATACATAGTTATTTTGCTTACCCAATATACGAAAAATTGGACTGTGGCATTGGCACGTCTGCAGCCGCTACTGAGCAAAGATCTGATATTTTTGATACCTCTCTATATTTAAGCCGAATTAACCAATAAAGCTCATCAATTCGATGTTATCCAAAGTTAAATTATTCGTTAAGTGAATGTAGTCGGATACGGATGGAGAAATACAAATTTTATTATTTTATAAAGTTAAATGTTAAAATTATAGTATAAATGTATACAGATAGATACAGATGAATTAAAGTGAATATTTTGTAAAGACCGCGTCGTTTCGTGGTGATAGTTGTTATTATGTACGAGTCTATAGCTGTAGCTGTGGCTACGGCGCGCTACGCGTGCTACGGCGCGCTACGCGTGCTACGGCGCGCTACGCCGCCGCAGAACACAGCCTACAGAGATTACATTTATGTAAATATTTTATAATATAAGAAAGAAGTACATACACTTAATAAATGACACATTATTAATTAATTATCGATGTATTGTTTGATTTAGATCCCGCCTCCTTGACTGACGTTAAATTGGTAACTACCGTTGACTGAATGTACGATAGGCATTCTTGTTGAAGATTTAATTTTTTTTCAATGACAAAATAGTCCTTGACTGTGATCTCACCTGATAGTGAGTGACGATGCAGTCTAAGATGGTAGTGGACTAACTCGGAAGTGTACCCATACCACAAATATGTTTCTACACGTCATCGTGCTGGAACGCTAAATCGCTTGGCGGCACGTCTTTGACGGTAGGGTGGTAACTAGCCACGACCAGTCTTCGCGTGGATTAAGGTTTTTGATTCTGGATATCTTTAATTTTCCGGGATAAAATGTAGCCAATGTGTAAACCTGGGTATGCGCAATCTCCATTCCAAATTTCAGCTAAATCGGTTCTTACATTGTAACGTTAACAAGTAACAAGCATCCATCCATCCTCACAAACTTCACATGCATACCTAATATTAGTAGAATAGTAGAATTTATAAACATATATGATAGATAGCCATCGCACATTCCCATTTCTATGGGTTTTTAGTTTTTTACCACTGCTGTAGGTATGCTGTAGGTACCTAGTCTAGTTTGTACTTAGTTATAAACAATGTTATATTCGGGAACCCACTGAAGGCAAGTTGCAGAAACTTAAGATGCACCTAGGATGCAACTAAATATTATGTAAATATACATACCTACTACCCAAGTAGTTCTTCTTACAATTCGCAAACGTTTGAAGTTTGTGAGATTGATTGATTTGATTTATTAAAGATTTTAAATTTATTTAGTGGTTTACCAACAAATATAATGTGCTGAACCGGCAGGTCGATGTTTGTGTCCAGTCGCATGGCCCGTGGTCAGGACGGCGCGGCCGCAGCGAGTTGCGACACAACCCGTCGGCCGGCCGCGGCGGAGCGTCGACTGGCGGTGGTGACTGGTGTGGCGTGTTACCGAGAAGCATCTTTTATAAAGTTCTGAAAGTAAATTCTCCTTCGAATAGGCGGAAAGCTTGCGTTAGGAGTGGCTCCGGTAACAGCGCAACAGGTGGGGATCGAACCGTCGACCTTTCAATTTTCAATCCACTCCTTGTACCGTTGTACTATTGAGGTTTCTAAGTAGGTATTTAACTTCCTGGGGCCTTATCTCTGATGGACTCCACTATTAGGAACTATGACAACTTTATCGGGCACCTCATAAATAGTGTATATTTTTTATTTACAACACTTTAATTTATTGGTACTTTAAAGATTATTCAGGTATGTAGTATTAAAAGTAATCTATAGGTACTTATAATAATACTGTAATGGAACGAATTCTGTACATTAAATACATTTTGAAAATTTTAATCGGAGGATGCTTTAGTATCGATACTGACCCCAAAACATTTTTAATTTTTTGTCTGTCTGTCTGTCTGTGCACGCATCACGCGAAAATGACTGAACGGATTTGAATGAATGACACCCAACTTCTGCACAATCTAGTGGTAGCTGATAGGTACTTCGGTCAATATATTACAGCCTAATATTGTTACGGATGTGCGTGGAATAAAAATAATTATATTATTAAAATAGCATCACAAAATAATAATGCACCTAATTATAAATTAATAGCAAAAACTCAAGATATAATTTGCTATAATTTATTGTCTACACTCTACAGTAAGTATAACAAGTGTAGTTTGTTCTTGATTTTATCATAGAAATCGGCAAAATAAGTGATGACTTTTAAAATTTACGCGACTATTAGGTACTCGTGATAGATTTCCTTTAAAGTTCACGTTCAAGTTTTCATATATTATCTTAAATCAATAGTTTAACTTTAAGAGAGAGGGGGAGGGGGACACCCTACTCGGACGCCTTTATTTTGGCTTAACATTTCCCAAACGGACCCCTTAATCGAAAAACTGTTCGTAGCATACCTCCAATACTCTTGAAAGACCTTTCTAACGATAGGTACACCACACAACGGGATAGACGAGTAAAAAAAAATCATCCCCCCTTTATATGGAGGGGAGTTACCCAAAATAATAGCTTTTTCAAAATTTTATTGCATAACTTTTTCAGCGTACCTACCTAAATTAATATGTATAAAATTCCTTACTTAATATACTTTATATTATTATCACCATTTTCTTATTTTTATAGTAGGTAGGTACTTGTAAGAGTCCCGAGTAATTGTTTTCGATCTTCTCGAAAGTTGTGTTAAATAGACATACCTACCTGAAGCGACACTTCAGTGTTGTGAAACATTGAGTGGATATACTTATGCCAGTACTCAAACACGGCCGTCCTACGTGATTCAGGGGTCGAGGAGGAGGGGGCCGAGGGGCGGGCGGGCAGGGGGAGGCTCGCTGAAACAATATGGCGGCTTATCGCGGCGTTGTCCCGCGCCCCGCACCACTGCAGCGCTTTATTAGCTTTTCACGGAAAATGTTCCACGAAAAAAACAACTGATAACATCGCGACGAGGTCGATCGGCGCCCATCAATAATCCGACGCACACGTAGCTATCGGCCGGTTATCAGATGGCGCGATCGCGATCACCTCGGCGCGTGAGAACTCCGCTCCGCTTCGCTCCGCTCCGGCCGGCTCCGAGCGCCGCAGCGCATCCTCGCCCGCACTGCACATCCCGCTGCACCGTCCGCGAACTGCTCGCGGCGCGGCGCGCGCCTCGCTTATAATGCTAGGCCGGAGATACGTTAACTGTTAACTTCCCTCTGATAGTCTATCTCGGCGCGGAGTATCACCGGTAATGAGTCGCCGCAGAGATACGCGCTCTCGTAATCAAATCTGTGTGCCTTCTATCTGATAATTACTGCGTATCGGGGATGTGTCGTCATATCTCAGCTACCGTAGACACCGCTCAATAGCGGCCAGCTCGCAGTCCCGGGAGCGGGCGGGGGCGCGGGCGGGGGAGGGGGGGTGGACACTGCCGCAGTGTGCTCACACTCGACGCCGAGGCCTACAAATATTTGCTCGAGCCCGTCGTTCGTTTGCTCTTCTTATCACGTCACTCGCGAACACACCCAGCCCTGCATCGGCCTACATACGAGCCTTAGAGAGCGTTTACACGACACCGGGCCGAGCCGGGGACGCTCCCGGCCCGTGATCCGCCGAAGATATTGACTGACTCCTCGCACCGGTGATCGTAGCGTTAGAGATATACATATTAGACAAAGTCCCGCTCGCCAGGACCGCCCGGCCCGCCCGCGCCGCTCGGTGTACACGATCCCCTACAGACAGCTGAGCCTCGCCATGAATTCACGCCGCTGATTACTCATTAGGGGCGCCCTTACACGGAAATCCTTGCAAATACAGAGTGAGTCAGGACAGTATCGACAGGTTCCGCTCAGCTGTTGCACTAGATACAGTATCTGTTACGAGTAGATACGACTATCGAAGCTCTAAGATACGCAATCTCACATTAACGCCTAGTTAAGATAAACGAGATAACGTTTTGCATATCTAAGGAGCGATACGAGCCACGCGGCCGGGGTCGACGCTCCGGCCTAGGCTTATCGTCCCCGGGACGACGCTCATCGCACACAACCTGGGATACCTCGCACGTCCTCGGCTGAAGCTGTACGTACCCGTGCGTACCGTTCGAGGAGACGATACAAATCAACACCTTGTTGGGAACAAAATCATTTCGCAAGTCATGATTATTACAGTTATTTAGCGAATACAATTATTTTTCACCACTTTCGAGTAGAACACAATTGACTAGGAAATATGAAAAACATTGTATCGATGTACCTAATATAAAATATAAAATTATATTATCATCTATATAATATTTAGTTGGTGTGTTTGTTTGTGCACGCACTCATTGCGCAAGTATCGATCGACGAATCTTTTGCAGGTAAGCATAAATAGATATGAATAGACTATAACAATTTTGATGAAAAACGTCCCACAAGCAGTCACTATTGACTCCGCGCTCGCGGCCGCGTCTGTCATCTGAGAACAAAGGCCGCCGGGTCCGGAGGAAGTCTTTAGGTCGCTCAGTGTTTACGAGATCCTGAATTCAGAGCCAAAACAAAGTGGTCACTGATAAGCGATAACGCTAAGCGATTAGTATAATTCATGCTTGTCGCTTATCAGCTAGATACCTATGTGTGATAATGACTTATTTACAACGAGCTGTATATTTGCACTAACCTTAGTCCTTAATACAATTTATTTTGTGCTAATACCGCACTGTAAATAATATAATCAGTCTCAATAAAGCTTAGATCAATACACTTTGATGTGGAACATGAAAGCCTCAACACACATGTCGAACCCTCTCACCTAAGGATTTCACTCCTCTCACCGAAGGTTGCCTGTCTTATTGTTCTGTTAGCATTGAGACCGCCTTTGCATGCGTAGTTTTAAGTTGTATTCAATTTTGTTTCTGTCTTGTGTGCAAAAAAGTTTTTATCTGTCTATCTAGCTATGAAATCCTATAAGCAGGAGTGTATGTGCCTACACACTCCGGTACATTCACTAACATCTCCTACTTGGATGGCTCGTCTTCTCCTCCGTTGAGATTGGTCACCGGGGCTGAAATTTCAATTTGGCCCAAGACACGGAGCTGGCCGCGAAATTCAAATTTAATTTGGTTTTTCACCATTTATAAACGAATACGACAAAGTAGGCTTATGGTATTCAAATTGCTATAATGGCAGTATCATTTTCACAGGTTTATATACTAATCTTTACGTAAAAGTATCCAGTTTAAGAAATTAATCAAAATAATGACTAATTTGTGAGTAGCTCACGTCAAACTCATTATTTTGACTAATTTCTTAAACTGGATACTTTCACGTTAAGATTAGTATATAAACCTGTGAAGATGGTACTGCCATTGGTGCAATTTGAATACCATAAGCCTACTTCATCGTATTAGTTTACAAATTGCGAAAAACCACATTAAATTTGAATTTCGCGGGCAGAGCCGTCTCTTGGGCCTTAAAAAGTTTTAATACCGTTTTAGGGGTTAATAATACTTGTAATACGTGGAACGTCGTACAGCAACTTTTTGTTACTTATTATGATTAGAGACATAGATAGATACCTCCCTTTGTGTTTGGTTAATTACTTCTCTGGATTCGAGGAAAATTACTACGACTGATTTAATTTTCAAGTACCTGTGCTCTACGTAAAGAGTCAGGAAGGTACGTAGAGTAGATACATTTATACTATACAGGCATATTAACGTACGCTCCTCTAACTTTCCACTTTATACGGAAAACTACAATAATTGCATGCGACAGAAACATGAAATATCACGGAAAATATACCGCACGATGCTTCGGCAGGTAAACTTACAGGTAACTAGTAAGTCGATATACGAGTAGTACGATACGCAAGCGAAAACGCTCAGTCTTCGGCACCGACGCAATGTCGCCTGTCTATTGGTCTTCTATCGGATTTACTTTGGAGAGTGCGCTCAGGAACTTCACAACCCCTTTCGCCGTTCTACCACAGAACTTCTAGATATCGTGAACATTGGCACCCCTACGTGGTTGAAATCCAACCTACTCGCACGAAACGCTTTAGTTCAACGTTTCTGAAACGAACCGCTAGAGTGAGGAACGCTTTTCCGGCGTCTGTGTTTCCAACCATGTATAATTTGAGTACCTTAAAGATAAGAGTGAAAAGGTTGGCTGGCGCTTGCCTAGAAAGTGTTCTAGGCAAGCGCCAGCTAACCTAAACCTCATCAGTGCTTTTTATAATCGGTTGTCGTCAAGCGCCAGCCTATCTCGTAATAAAAAAAAATCTATTGCGAAAATCACGTTTATATGATCTCTATACGTGTTTCTTAGAGGTTATAAGAAATAACATTGGTTTGTCAAAATCGAGATACAAGAGAAGACAAGGCACCCTTTCGAAATGTATTGTACTCGTGTGTCAGATATCGAGTGGTTGCAGCATCGACAGCTGTCACAGAGGTGGCAGGTGACAGACGGACAGTCGAGCCGATAAGCCGCCGCCGCATCGCATGCCTTAAGATATCGCACAATACCTACATAGGTAACGAAAATATTGACTTTTGGCACGCAGGAAAATTGGGTACATAAATGAGGAAAATAAGTTGATTTTACTATAATCTGCTAAACCGGATAATTCAAATATGCGGCATGCTCCCGCCTCCTCGTGGTTCTACTACACATAAAGGAAAATAAAACAATACACCAACACACGCACAAACGCCTTGATTTTAGAACTGTCCAATATCTAGTCCTGGCGATCCTCCTGTGAGGTGTGTCGGTGTGCCGCCGCGCTCATTTACCTTTGAGAACATTATGACGAACTCTCAGACGTACTTTGCCTCACACAGATTTCCTTCACCGTTAAAGCAGGTCATATTTTATTTGCTTAATCGCACTTATCTAACTTCGAAAAGTTAAAGGTGTGTTCCGGACGCACTGTGCATTCGGACTCTAGGCTAAATAATACATTAAGGCTATCACTGTGCCTGTACACGTATAGATATACAGTGTTGAAAAATTGCAAACATCCTAATCAAATGTGACAAGAACTTTGATAAAGAAAGGTTCCCGTTTGTTATAAAACTTAAACATTTTCACCCTTGGGAAGTTTCCAGCGAGGATCTAAATTAAGTGTAGGAACGGATACGTAAGTATAAAATACTAAATAAAGTTACTGCCCGGGGAACTGTCTAATTCGCCGGGATAAAAAGTAGCCAATGCGTTATTTTAGACTATAATCTATTTCTATCTCAAATTTCTGCCAAATCAGTTCAGTCGTTGCGGCGTGATTGAGTAACAAACGTCCATCCATGCATCCATCCATCCATCTATACATCCAAACTAATATAAATCGGATTTACCTGCCTTCGAAGAGTTATTTTTACACCGATCATACAACAACAAGTTGTCAAGAGATAAGCGGATGAGAGCGTTGAATCATGCAGCCGTCGAGCTTGTCGCGATATCGCAGTAGGTACCTATCTAGCATCCATCTACTCGCGGCCTGACACCTCGAGTGGAGCCGCGAGTGGATGGGAGCGGACCACGTGCCCCGGAGGCCCTGGACCACCCCTGGACCACCCCTGGACCGTGCGGCGCGAAAACATCTATCATGACCATTATCATTTTCTCAGCCAGGCAAGTTTGAAAATGTGTAACTGTCCCACGTGGTACATGACATGTATTCACAAATTAATGAATAAATGAATTATGAATTTAGCTTCAGCTACCTGTAGCTAGAAAGCTGCTTTGAAAGTATAGGTACATCTAATTATCTACATAAAGTTATAGCGGCTGAGAAGTCTAGAAGTATACAACCAGACACCTAATTATTAAAAAGAAATTATAATTTGATAAAACCCTTAAATATGAGTAGTTTACTAAATGTATTTTGAGAACACTCAACAATGACTAAGGGCCGTTTCCACCAACGTAAAACAACTCTTATCGGAGCGTAAAATTACTGAAAAGACGATGAATGCGAAGATGTTTTGACAGTTTTTGAAAATCTGCTACACTTTTGTTTTGAGCAGAACAACTGCGAAGTTCTTACCTGCTGTTCTGAGCAGAATCTGCTTTCCGAACCGGTGGAAGAGTCTTGCCTTTTCACACTTTTCAGGAGTCACAAGTTGCATACACGGAATAAATAACAATATTTTGAATCTTGTTATACTTAATGTTGATTGCATTTTGAACTAATAAGGTAAAGGTTTTCACCATTAAGAAAATACTCGTATGATTGAACAAGTCAATCCTTTATTTTTTTAATGAAATCATAACGCTCAACCTTATGGAGATAGAGATACGAATACCGATATGCAACCGTACCTATATGCAACAATAATTGTGCGTGCAGAGACTGGCCGAGCATCCCTATGCTTACAGCTCCAACCTTGCTCCAACCTACACATGGATTATAAGATTATGGACTTGGGTCTTACAGCAATAATATAAATCAACAGTTGTGTTGAAACTTTATGCTTTCCATATAATGGTTCTGCAATCGGCCCGTTAAAGTGGCCACCGCGGTGACGCAACGTATCACAAACAATCTAATCGACGCTCGTCATCGATCAGCAAGCCAGTAGTTGCGGCGATATTACACGGATGAAACACACATTATGGGTTCAGCAGATAACTTTAACTGTCTTAATCTCTGTGATAAATAAATAACTCGATAAAAGACTCGATCGATTAAAATTCCGGTACAAACAAACGAGATCGAAATGCCAGAGTGTCCCGGTGATTGCGCTCGGGCTTCCGACGTACTGATTACTGTACCCAGACCGTTAGCTATAAGTATGCAAAGTTGTATCCAAATCTGTCCAATAGTTTAAGCGTGATTTGTGCACAGGCAGACGGATGAAAATTGTATTTGAGCTCTCTATGACACTAAAGCTGCCTCCGATAAAAATTTTCAAAATATAGGTATTTAGGTAACGTACAGGAATCGTCCAGTTTCAGTTTTTCAGTATTTCTGCGAAGTATACAATAATAGCTAGTCAATACGCTCGTTGAGTTGTACTCATCGGAACTCATACGTTGCGTCGGCAGGTTGAGTCACGCGTCGCAAGGCTGGGTAAATTCCTAGTTAGAACTTGTTAATCATCGATTTTATGTTCGACTTTGTATGATTAATGTTGGTTTAAAACAATAATACTTTTTACAATTACAATAAAAACGGTCGATAAGTCGGTAATGCGCTGTGGTCGATGCGCGTTATCTTATCGGCTTACTTGAGACATCGATCATCGCCCTAATTACTGCCGATACTGCTGATACCGTCCGTACCTCCCGGCACCTCCCGGCACCTCCCGGCGCCTCCCGGCACCTCCCGGCACCTCCCGGTACCTCCCGGCACCTCCCGGCACCTCCCGACCGGGCGGCCTCGCGCGCGCGCTCACCGTGCCCAGTCCTCGGCAGACGCGGCGGCAGGAAGCCCCAAACCTACAAATGCACTGCACCGGTCCCAACTCGATGAGTCTAGTAAAATCCCGGATCACATAAAAGAGATGGAAAGCGACATCATCATCTACCTTTCAAACAATTCTTAATTGATAATCCATACCTGCCTAATACGAGTATTAATTAAACTAAATCTACGAGAGTTTCAAACGCGCCATAGTCTGAGAAGATCTCACAATAAGCATAATATTGGTCCAGGATTCAGGAATGCTATTTGTGAGCGGTGTATATTATGCGGAATGTAGAGACTTTCTAAGCTGAATAGCGTTTGCAGTTGAACAGATCACTACCAACAACTGCAGGTTCTCGTTTGGCTACGATAACCCGATAGGTATTACCTCGCGGCAATCACAGTATCGTTGTTGATATACCTACAGATAGATACTAATTGAACGATCTAGAGATTATCAGTGTCGATTAGCCGTAGATCAGATTGCGGACGTCCGATGCTCGATAGGAGCCGGCGACGGTTCGCGAGATACGCGCGATACGCGAAACCGCCACTGCTTAAAGCTATTAGCTACTTATTACCTACCTACCTCATACGTTCTACTCATTATTATTTAAGATTAAGAATTTCGTCCAATTATTGAGATAGAAACTAGTTTTGTAGGCGATGGATTGGTAGGATAAAAGCTTTAGGTTGTCGTTTAAATATGAGGACTCTTTACCTGCGTGGAAAGTCAACTTAACAATGTTTAAAGAGAAATGTAACCCAAGAGGAAACGCGATTCGGCCGCGTAGCGCACAGCCCGCGCACAGCCCGCGCACAGCCCGCGCACAGCCCGCGCAGAGCCCGCGCACAACCCGCGCACAGCCCGCGCACAGCCTCACCGGCTGCGTCGTTTTGATAGATATGGGTATTAAAATAGTAAATATTATCTAACATACCAAATTAGTTTTCTACTGCTAAAATATGTTATTATTAACTTTGACTTATTTTATCTTGTCAATTATTTATTCCACTGTTAGATGCTAAATTGACTAAGTTTACGAAAATCAATTATAGACAACGACCAATCGGGGACATTGGATCGGGGATGCGTTTTTGGAAAGGAGAAAATAAGTGTGAGTGTATATTGTTTAAGTTAAATAAATATCGTAGTCTGGAGTTAAGTAAATACTGAAAACGTAACGTGGTGTTTATTTATCTCTGGCCTAAAACCCTCTACCTACGTAGGCGTTTACCTACTCTGAAAATGATGAATGTCAAAACATAAAAAACATTGATGATCGAAGTAAAAATCAGTACGAAAATATTTAGAAAATCTTTCTTTATTAAACTTAGACTAGGTATAGGGTAAACCCGGGATAGTTGCCCCACTTTTTGAAAAGGCTTCCTAATTTTTAAACTGTACGTTTTTCATGAAGAATTTCCATGAATGTAATTAGTTTGATCTTCGTACTAGCAATACGACTCGTTTTTGTTGATCTAACAATAACTGATTCTGCATAAATTGAGTTCTTGCAAACCCATTTTTTTGAGGATAGATGCCTATCTATATGGATAGGTGCCTCACCATGAAAATGCTAAGGAGGATAGATGCCCTATAGGTTAAAATAAGCACACTACATAGTAGTTTATCACTAAAATCAGTCACGTCGTCATCGCCTTCTTTACTAAAATAATTCTGTTTGTGGTGCAATAAAGAATAAATAAGTAAATAAAAATAAATAAAATAATTTATTTCTTTCGGTTTTCTTTTCTTAACATTCTTGTCTTGTCCTTCATCTTTAGTTTTTTTGTTTACTTAAATTTTCATTTTCTTTGTTTTCAGTCTTATTTCTTTTGTTTATTTAGGTTTTATTCGTTTATTCTTCCTTTCAGCCATATCCTTCTTTTCTTTTATTTTTCCTCTTAAATTCAGAATATCTGCTGATTGCTTGCCCCTCGTAGCCATTATCAAGGGTATTCATGGTATTGGCGACGCTTGGACTAGAATTTTCAAAGGAGTTTCTTCTTATGATATAAAAATAATAATTTTAAAAATATGCTAACATAACATGTATAGGGTACAGGGTATAGATGCCCCTAAGGGCACCTATACTGTGAAAAATTGGGGCGACTATCCTTTTTGCTATGGATAGATGCCCTTTTATTTTTTGACTTAAATAAATACAAAAGGACAATTATTAATACGTAGATATAAAGTTAATTAACCAATGTATATGATATTATATAAATAGAACAGAATTTATGACTACATAAAAAGATATGTAACTGTAAATTCTTACGTTTGAAACTTTGAAGCGTTCGTCGTGTTCGTCGCGGAGATGATCGCACGCACGAGCTTAACAATTAACATGTCAATCTCGTGCGATGGTCTACGGGGCATTTAGGTGTGAGGGGCACGTGCTCTATTTTTGGACTATTAATTCTGTGTTGCGATTTTGCGAAGTTAGGTTTTTAGAAAATGGGGCACCTATCCGACTGCGACATCTATCCCTGATTTACCCTACTATACCTGCATTTCGTCTCGTAGCAGGCGATAATTGAAATAAACATTTTCTTGGTCATACTTCATGTTCAAACGTGCGTACAAGTCGTGGCAAGTAGACGTTTCAGCCGACAGCTCGCCGGCGACCCCTGAAACGCCAGCGCAGCAGCGCGGGGGCAGAAAATGGTGAAAAGCGTTCGACCAATGGCCGCCGCCGCCGCCGCACGCACACCGACGCGGCGCAGCACCGCCCGCCCTCCGCCCGCCGCCCGCGCCCCGCGCCCCGCGCCCCGCGCCCCGCGCCCTGCCAGCGCTGATAACACTCGATGTGACGATCCCGTGAGTGATAGTGAGCGCGTCGCGATGCGTCTTGCGCCGGTGTAGGATTTTCACTGAAGTTTTCGACGTTCGGAAAATTTGACCGAAATTACCTTAATTAAGCAACGGTGAGTTTCAATTGCTATATTTTCCTATAGAATATACTAATACTATAAACTCAAGCGGATATATCTTTTATAGCTATGTAAACATATTTTTTATTTGATTTAAATGGAAAATTTGCTTGGCATAAGTTTTCAGTGTAAATTGTTTGTCATATCGTGATTCAGCCTAGACAGCTGCACTGGAGAACTTCTGTTCAGAAACGATCCATAAATCCTATGTTTTGTTAAAATTTTCATCTGTAAATAAACAATGTTGTCAATAGTTAGGTGTAGATATTTATGTGAATTAGATAGATATAATACAAAAATAATTATTTCGTAAAAATTAAAATTAAATCAAATTACTCCCAGCGTTAGGTATTTATTTGTTCCTATTTACTTTTTCCTACTAAATTTAATAACTGTGGCTTTTTGATACAGAGAAAATGTAGAGCTCCCTCTCGTTACAATAGAAAATAAGAATTTTTAACTGAAACTGTAATAATTCCGCTCTATGGATATCTCTACACTAGATGCAGCAATAATTCCGAGCCTAGTTCTTTTACTATTGTCTGAGATTCATTATTATGATGGTAAGTATTATTTCTTTTTAAAAAATTAATACCATTATTATAACCCTCAGTTGGGACGGCATTCCGAATCAGTGATAGATTCATTTGACGATTCGAAAGTACTTTGCAAAAAGTTTATTTGAATAAAAAATTATTCTATTCTATGAACGCAGTAAATTAATCTGTAGGTATTACTTTTAGTAGGTATTAATGTAAAGCATAAATTAATTTACCACAAATCCAAATCAACGGCTTTGTTCGGCGAAGCGACGGCGTGCAAAGTTCAAAATCAATTTCAACACCATAGAAAAAACATCTCTTTATTCAGTGGTTGGCCTTTGTGGCTTCTTGCAGTGCTGCCTCTTACCGGAGATTGGCAGCCATGGTGATTATATGGATTGGATGCACTTTGGTTGCTGCAGCAAGGGTCTTGCCCGGCTAGGTGGTCTTCCGCCAGCTATACCTACTTTTCTCCTAAATTATTTATACACTGCAGGTTGTACTTATAATTGCCCGCGGCTTCGCTCACGTTAAGTTCGATTTTTCAAACACTATTTTACCCCCTTAGGGGTTGAATTTTCAAGAATCTTTTCAGAGCGAATGTCTACATTATAATAGCTATCTGTATGCCAACTTTCAGTCCAATCCGTCGCAGTGGTTTGAGCTGTACGTTGGTAGATCAGTCAGTCAGTCACCCTTTCATTTTATATTGCAAATAAGATATGTACTTGTAAGAAATCATCTACACAAATCAAAATAACAGAAGTCATAATTTTTTGCGCAAGTGGAAGTAAAAGGTATTGGAAAAGGCCTTTGCTAACAAACTTTTTGGCCATCCATAGATCACAACTCACAACAACGGCAATAGGAAAATGTATTTGGTACCTACCTGCCAACGATTTTAGAAATCTTGATAAGCTTACGTTGGTTTTTTTAATTGTCCGTAATCTACAACACACTAGGTAGCTATAATTTTTTTTAATATTTAATAGAGGGTTTGTTCAATAATGATGAACATATCACTCTCATAGGAGTCACTGCCTGAATTTTTTTATTCCAACTTTATGTATCTCGTTCCAACCTCTTTCGATAAGATACCTCTCGCACCCACGCAAATCAACATCAAACTTAGACTTAAAATTAAATCTTTCCCTTCCGTTGCGGACACATTCCACCAAAACGTGATAGACATCGTCGATAAGGTCGCACTCTGTGCATTTCGGTGAGCTAGCTTTTCCTACAAGGTATGCAAATCCGTTCAGAGGAACGTGTCCGCAAGGCTAGCTATTACAATTTTGCATCTATTTAACTTAACTCCGGCAAACCAAGAGCGAGGAAGGGATGGCTGAACGGTAATAGTTATAATTTTTTTAATTGAACGAGCGAAGCGAAGTTCTCTGAGTCAACTAGGGCGCTTGCCTACTAGACAGAGAAGTGTGTTCGTCTAAATGTCTGTCAGAGCCCTATAACTTCTGAATTACTGAACGTAATTACTTCAAATTTAAATATAATATGTAAACTGATGGCCTTCAGCCGAACATTGTATAAAAAAATATAAAAAGCTTTATTTCAGGGGGGCTCTCATAGAAGCGTATTTGAAGTAAAATCTTGTTTGTTGCTCTACATAGACTTGCGATATATCTTTTTAAAGACGACTTTGAACAGAGTACAAAAATATATTTTTTTTAATTTTTCCCTAAAAATTGACCAAATGGGGGGGTTTCAAAGTGGAGATTTTAATTTGAGCTATATGTCAAGAATTACTGAATATTAGAACGTGAAACTTGGTTGAAAATTCAGTTATATCCTGTACTTGAACAACAAATACTAAAATCAGATAAATGTTATAAAGAAACGAAATTATTTAATTTTAATGCGCCATCTATTAGCATTATTGTGAAGCTAATAGCTTCACTATAATGCTTCACTATAGATGGCGCTGTGTCAGTAAAACAGTTTTATGTCAACTATAATTTTTTTTATTGCGTCTTATGTTAAAAGTTAATTATTACAATATATAATTAAAACTTTTGGGAATTATGGGATATCGCGAGGTCTCAGTTCGGGGCGAACCACTAGTTATTACGAGTATGAATGGCCCCACTTAGTTGAATCCGGGTTTGTTACAATATTTTTACAATATTTTGGTTCGTTGACTCGCAGCGCACGGCGAGCCCTGAGCTCAATAAATATTTTATTAATATGCCCTTATCAAAGTTGTAGGGCCGGTGCGGTTATCAGTCGATCGCCGTGTGTGTGTTCGTGTGTTTGCTCGGAGCTCGGCGCGCCGCCATAAACCTCTGCCAACAAGCCCGCTGCGCCGGAAACCTCTCCAACGCAACCGATATTGTGTCTTCTCGCCCGGCGACTAAGTTTAAATTTAGTCCCAATTATCACAGCCTAAGGAATTGGGTTCCACAGTATTACTCTTTAGTAAAATTTGTAAATCTTATAAACATAATATCTAGAAATATTCGCCCGAGCTCACGCCGCAGCGCGCTACATGCTTCCGCCGGAGACATAATTCAAGTGACTACAAAACTCCAAACATATTACTATCTGAATTACTCTGATTTGTAAGATTTGATGCCATATAACATATTCGAATAAGAAATAATAAAGTCGGCGGCGCCGGCGCCGCGGCCCGGTCCCCTGTTTGTTTCCGCGCCGCTCGGCTTTTCCGGGTCAAAGCCTTTGTTTTGTTTGCTCAAAGTCTAGTTCAGGAAATTGACGTTTGTTGACTTTTGAACCGAATCTGGAGTTGTGTACGCTCTCGTTCCAACTGTAGAAATATACTTACCTATCTATTTTATAACCGATCTCGAAATAGTTTAAAAAAAAACGAGTAACTTGTGCTTAACTTAAATTACGCTCGAAGGAAAACAACGTTGTCATGATAATTTCAACAAAGCTGCCTAGAAACAGCTAGAACCCGACGGGAGAGCGGCTCGGACGAGTGTTGTAGTTGTAATCGTTGTCTCGGTTCGATAGAATTAATTGTACCTAATTGAATTTTGCGAGTACGTACCACGGTGATTGTTTTAGTTGGAAGTATCGATATTACAATCCAGTTGCATGGACCGTGGTCACGACGGGACTGCGGTATTGCGAGACGTTAAGTTGGAACTGTCATGGGTAGAATCTATCCCGCTACTACCCGCTTTCTTGGTCTTTGCGGAGGAAGGTCATTTAAAGTTCGGCAAAAAACACTAACAACGTCACTTTTTAAATTTGGTGCTGTACGACGCTTTCCTGGTTTGCATAATTCACCGACTGGATTTCACATGAAATGAAATGAAAATGAAATGTACACTTTATTATACACCACATTACATAATAGGCACAAGAGATAAAATTAACTTAAACATACATAACATGCTACCGGGTTTAAACCCGTCTTCCCGATTGAAATTCTGGTGTTTATGAATTTTAATCGCTTTGCGCACCAACCTAGTTACATATTATACATATAATGGCGGTCTGTGGAGAGAACTCGTGTGAAGTTCGATCCAGTGTTGTCCCAGTCCCTGGTTGAAGAAATTTTCACAAATCTTTAGTCACTAGAAGTATTTGTTCCAGATCAAAATGGAAAATGTGAACAACATGATAGAAAGAAACCAGGAGCGGCGGGAAGGCGAAACCGACGAAGCGTTACAGCTCGTGAAGCACGAGGAACGGACGGGCGTGGGCGGCGTGGGCGGCGTGGGCGGCGTGGGCGGCGACGCCGGCTCCGGCGCCTCCGGGGAAGGCGCGTGCGCCTCGGCGGCGGCGCCCGGGCCGGACGGCGCGGCCGAGCAGCACTCGGTCATCACCTCCCGCAGGGCGCTGCGGACCATCACGACGGCGGGCCACATCACCGACGGCTCGGAGCTGCACGACGAGGGCGTCAAGGACGAGCCGCCCGAGCAGCCCGCGCTGGAGCACGAGCAGATGCAGTACTCCGCCAAGCTGGAGGACGAGGCCGGGCGCGCCGTGGCCGCGCACTACGAGGAGGAGCGGCTGCGGCTGACGGAGGCGGAGGCGGCGCGCTACCTGGCCTTCAAGCAGGAGCCGTACCGCGCGCTGCAGTCGCCCGCGCCGGCCGCGCAGGACAAGCGCGCGCAGGCGCAGTTCGCGCGGCTGGGCGCGCCGCGCGGCGCGTACGGGCGCGGCCTGGCGCTGCGCTACGGCGCGCCGCACCACGTGATCGTGGCGCAGGAGGGCGAGGCGGAGGACGCGCACGACGCCTTCCTGCAGAAGGACAAGGAGCAGCTGCAGGCGTACGGCGAGGGCGCGCAGGACGGCCGCCAGTACGCCGCCGCGCTCGAGCACGCCGCCACCTCGTCCGCGCTCGAGATGATCCAGACCACCTCGCTCAGCAACCAGCAGGCGGTCGGCGTCGCCTACCAGCAGGTGAGCCGGGCCGGCGGATAAGTCGTAGATTGAAATTTGATATTTAGGTTTCTTATATGCTTTAGAGGTGAACTGAGACGAGGTTTTGTCGCTTTTGAGATGGTAAAACCGAAGTCCCGAAATATCTAGGTCTAATTTCATTAAGCGATCTAGAGATATTATTTTGTTAATAGTAGGTAATTGCTGAGCTAAATTGTACTCATCGGCACAAATTACGAAGTTTATGTTTCGGCATCTGTTAAACACCTTCGACCTTACATGAGTAAATTGGGATTTCTAAATAAATATAGCATAGTAGCAGAGAACCTACTCTTTGGTAGCAGTGTAGCAATATCGCGACGCTCTAATACAAGGGTGCGCGTAGCGAGGAGGTGCGTGTAACCGGCGTCCGTGCGCAGGTGAAGTACGAGGCGCGCGGCGAGGGCGAGGCGCGCCCCTCGACGTACGCCAGCCTGCAGCCCGTGGCGTCGGTGCACGGCGGCGGCGGCTACGCGTACGCCGGCCAGAGCCCGCAGTACGCGACGGCCGGCTACGGCGCCTACGGCGGCGGCAAGGAGCAGCTGCTCACGCTGTACGGCGCGGGCGGCGCGGGCGGCGGCGGCGGCGCGCGCGGCGACGACTCTCCGCCGGGGCAGCTGCTGTACCGCAGCGACCCCACGCTGTCGTCGTCGTCGCTGGGCGGGCGCGGCGCGCACGTGGTGTACGGCTCGGTGGTGCCGCAGTCGCAGGCCGTGTACGACGCGCCGCCCAGCCCCAACTCGCAGCAGGTACGAGCGTGTCCCCTCCCGCTGTAAGCAACTGCGCTGCCAACCAAACCGGCATACGATATAACGATTTTTTTTCCACAATAGCATTGCCTTTTGCGATTTATTATTATTATTTTATTATCTGATACTATGACCACTACCGGTCGAAGGAAAGTAATTTACGTATATGATGCCCAATAGAAAATATTTTATATTACCAAAGAGTCAGAATTATTTACATTTACAGGCTCCTTACCTACTAATTGAGTACCTAGAACGTAGTAATACTCGTTAATGACTCGTACAAGAGTCATACTCTCGTTCTCGATAGTCAGAACGTCCCACGAGTGCGGCACGGATCTGTACACGCGTGCCTGCGCAGGTGACGCTGTACACGCACGGCAACACGGTGCAGTACAAGGTGGGCGTGGGCGTGGGCGTGGGCGGCGGCGAGCACTACCTGACGGCGGGCGGCGGCGTGGAGTACGTGCCGGTGTCGGGCTACGAGGGCGGCCTGCTGGTGGAGAGCTACCCGGCGCAGCCGTGGCCCGCGCACAACCTGCTGCCCATCGACGACTCCTTCGACCCCAGTCAGTACCGCCCGCTCCACTACTTCCGACTCGTAGCTCGTGTCGACTGAATAATAATTCGTAATCCCTGACGTGTGTGTGTTCGCTCAGACTTGGCGGGCATGGGCGAGGTGAAGGAGTGCGTGAACTGCGCGGCGGCCGCCACGCCGCTGTGGCGCCGCGACGGCACCGGCCACTACCTGTGCAACGCGTGCGGCCTTTACACGCGCATCAACGGCGTCAACCGGCCGCCGCTCAAGGGGCAGAAGGCCAAGCCGCAGCAGGCGCTGGTAACGATCCGACCTCGCGATTTGCGCCCCGCGCGCGCCCGCTGCAGCCTCTCTGAAACCTGACCGATCACAAGTCACAACAAACCAAGTCTTGTTCGTATTGTACACCTGTCGTAGTTGACTAAGCCAGTAAGAGTAATTTCGAGATGACAGGGATATTTAGAATCGGTAAACGACTTGTGGTCGATCTGGACGTTAACTTTAAGCCCAATTCAAGTTTAAGCAATTTCAAGAAGTTTTCTCATTATTTAATGTACAACTATTTACCCCGTTCTGGTTGACGTACGCTACGACAGCAGCTCGAGCACAAATAGTGCGTCGCATCTCTCCCGGCTATTGCACTGCTCTGCTGCAGTACTGATTAGGAGGTGGAATGACCAGCTTTGTGTGCCGGCAGCCCACCAACGGCAACCGGCGCGTGGGGGTGACGTGCGCCAACTGCCGCACCTCCAACACCACGCTGTGGCGCCGCAACAACAACGGCGAGCCCGTGTGCAACGCGTGCGGCCTCTACTACAAGCTGCACAACGTGAGTACATCCGGTCCCCGCTCGGCACTGATCACGACTGGTATCAGTCAGCATTAGCTGTATATCTAATATTGTAAGGGTCGGTCGTACCTATGGCGCTGGCGGTATTGTCTTGGTTTCATCGATAGATGTCCACCGCTGACACAGGTCGGCGTGCCTCAGCTACCAGCGGCCCCCTTAAGATCATCCGTCCACTGGTGTAGATTCTTCCTACAATATCCATCGGGCCGTCGAGCTGTGCACCCGGCCCATTGCCACTTCAGTAATGCAACTCGACGAGAGATGTTCCATAGCTCTGCCAAGGTTCTGCCCAATATCTGCTGAGTGACTCGGAGACTGGAGCCATCTGACCAGGTGCAATAGTTAGCAACTATGTGTCGTATTTTTGGAAGACTTTTGTCTTGCAACTTAAAGTACCCGTATAGGAAGTATGCAATAGACGGCACTGTGAATTAATAGATATCGCAGCGCGTATCGCGGTGGCGCGGGCGGCGAGCGCGAAGGTATCTAATCACTGCAGCAGTTATCAGGGAACTCCTCGGCAAATATTGGGCCTGTACAAAAAATCAAAACACAGGGTCTCATCTAATCTGTCGAGATAAACGGCCGCGGGGCTACCGACTGATAGAGAATTATCATCGCGGCCACGAATATTCATAATGAGATAAATAATCTTTTATCAATTATCTCCACGCGGGTAGATACGCTTGTTTAAAGGATGATAGGAGTGCGGCGGGAGATTGCGAGGAGTTCCCCGCCGCCGCGGCCGGCAGCCGCTCGTGCAGCGCGCCGCCCGGGCGCAGCCTGCGAGAGTGTTGTGTTGTGAGAAGCTGCGAGTTCTGGTACGATAGAAGTCAAGCCAGCACTCCCCGCCTCCGACATCTCGTTCTAAAGACGAAAGGTTCTGAAATGAGAGTTCTAAATCTATTGACGACTCTATATTTTGATGAGTGACTTTGCAATAACAAAACTGCGCAGTTCCGCAGTCAGTGTCAATAGGTATTGTGCGTCCTTGCGATGAGAGATAACGTGTTACTTACACTTCTACGTCGTTATAATGTTAGCTTAGCTAAATCTCACAGTTTTGAAGTTTGCAATCACTCGGAATATACATTTTTGGCCGTCACCATGGAGACGATTACCTACGTTATCACTGGTGAATGTAATATGCCAAAGCGAACGTGTACACCTTGATTTAGTAACTCAGATTTTCCAGATTTGTACGACATATTCGTACCATGGTACCTACTATAAATAAGTATTAAAATTGTGCTTATAACGTAGATATTGTCGATTGTTCAATGCTGTACTCAAATCGGATAATTTTATTTTGGGTACAGGTAAATCGGCCACTAAGTATGAAGAAAGACGGCATCCAGACGCGCAAGCGCAAGCCGAAGAGCATGGGCGGAGGCGCGGGCGGCGCGGGCGGGGCGGGCGGCGCGGGCGGGCGGCCCGGCGCGCTGTCCGGTACGTGGCTGTAGGGCGCGTGCCGTGCCGTGTGTGCGAGGTGCGCGATGCTATACTTCTGGTATTATACTACTTTCTGTATTATCTATACGCATTGATTTGAAAGATTGGAAGTTTACGGTAATAAAAGTTTATGCTTGGCATCTATATAATTCAACGGAGAAACTTATAAATTAAATGGAAATGCAGTTAATTGTGAAATAGAAAGTAATATAATAGCAAACGTACCCTGCCGTACGTCAGGGTGGGCGGCGCGGTTCGGCGCAGCGCGGGCAGACCAATGTGTCGAAGCAGGCGTCGAAAATAAGGAGAGGTACAGACGATTAGTAAATATCGCAATACTTATACAGCTTTACACAGATATATATGTAGGTATAATATATACCTATTATACTCATCGACAGATCCAGCAATTAGTTTTATCTCTTTCGTAAAGTTCCCTGTGGAAAGGAATTACATTAAACATTACTTTTGGCTATTTTGGTTCGATTGATTTGGTATAGGAATTGTGTAATTCCACAATTATAGTTAGAACAATAATATAATACCGGTCTCAATATTGATATCGCTATTTTATAATGCGTTTACTGGATGACGGTATCGATGGACTCGAGAAGATATCGCGGTATTTGTCGATGTCTGTTCTTCGGCCGTCGCCTCGTTGGCCTGCGTTGCGCGGCGCCGCGCCGCGCGCTTGCGCTGCGAGCGGGAGTGGTGTTGATGTGACGTGTGTGTGACGCAGTGGAGGCACACTCGCACTCGCACAAGGTGCTGCCTCCGCTGTACTCGGCGGTGGAGGGCGCGGCGCCGCTGCTGCTGCTGCCCGCCGCGCGGCTCTCGCACGCCGCCGCCGCGCCAGACCCCTCCAGTGAGTACCCGCCTCGCTCGAGCGCGCGCTGGCTCCTGCACGCGCCACCCGAACCACTTCCAACTAATCTAATACTATTTTCTAAACTATTATTCTTAATTTTATTTGTTAACTTTATGGCCTTCTCGTTCCTATCTTGATTTAAATTAACAAACACCTCATCTCATCCGAGCACGCCCAGGAAAAGCGTAGATTGAAGTCTAACAACCTAACTTCAAGTATCGACCGCAGTTAAACGCAAAAAATAAGTGACAAATTATGTTTCTTGAGCTTAATTTCCAATAATATTTGCCTTTTCCTGCCACCCACTACAATCTCAGCTCCGCCTGTCCTACACCAACCGGTAGGTAGATAACACACACAACGTTACCAAATACGCCGGCCCTCCTCGTTGTGCAACTCCATATCTCTTCAGTGTGAGTGCTGTGTCTACTCGTTAATTCTACTCGTATTTCGTAGCTATTGTTTGCTTGGGCTGTGTAATACCGTAATTAGTAACAATCGCAGTGTATTTGCACGTCTCGCGCTATCGCTGAACACACACTGAAGCAACTGAAGCGGCCGGGTGTGTTCAGTGGCTCGTTGCGTGTACTCTGCTAGTTAGGGGAATCACTTCGCATTCCGAGGGAGCCACGTTCCGCCAAGAACACCGACATACCTAATGCCCTAAGAGTCTATAGTTTTTTTTCCCTACAAAGGTTTAGAAATTTCGTTTAACATTGCTATAAACTTAATCGGGTGAGACTTTTTCCAGTCAGTTTAGCCAGTCCAAATCTTCTCGGCGTTCCTCACAACACTCTGTACATGCTTTTTTACTCGCTCTCGGCATCAGTATTTTTCCTGTTTTATTTCATCGCATTAAAAACCAATTTCAAACTTCGAAAAACGTGTCAAAATTGTACCTATACGTTATATTTGCAATATTTGCTATCGATCCGATCTATATAGTTTCTATATTAAAGCAAAAATACGTTTAATGCAGAATCGAGCTGACAACTTACATGCAGCAGTCAAAGTTGAAAGTGATTTTAAGAAAGTTCACGACTACGTATGAAAAGAGAAAACCTTTTTTACTGAAAGAAAGAGTAATATTTTGCTGTAATCCGCCAAACAGAAACAATCTGATACACCGTCGCTTCTCCAGAATAGAAGAAACACCGGAACAACACGACGCCAACATCTCCTGATGATGCTCCGGTGTCGGAGTGAAACGTGCGTCGAGTGTGCTTTGAAAGAGTTTGTGTGGCGCTTTGGGTTGGCGTTGTGTTGTTCCGGTGTTTCTTCTGTTATGGAGAAACGACGGTGTGCAGCGCGGGCACCGCGTGGTGCATCAGATTGTTTATGTTTAGCGGATTACAGTGAAATATTATTTTTTCTTTCAGTATCATAATGGAGTTCCACAAAGTAATGAATGTTTCTATGATCGAAGGAATGTACCTATCCAATATTTGAAAACCTTCTTTGTTTGCTCCGGTTACGTTCATAGAACGGGCCTACGAGGCAGACCCGTGCAGCGGCGCGCTAATGAGGTGTATTTTGCAGGGTACCAGCGCTAGGCGGCGCTGGGCGGCGCTAGGCGGCGGGCGGCGCGTCGCACCACCGAACAAAAGTATGCAATATTTGCACACAGGAACTAGTCTAGCTGTAAGAACTAAACGGGCCCCGAGTCTCTACGATGATGAGAGCGCGACTAGACAAGGCATTCACTAAATGCATTTAATGCCAGTTTTTACCAGCGAATACGTTAAGGTAAAAATAACAATAGTAAAGTGTAGTGCCTATTTGTGGGCTGCCTAGTTACCTGTAACTAAAAGACTCCTTTTTAGGGGTTCGATGTAGATACCAAAGAGGTGTTGTTATGTTAATTATACCTGTCAAAGAAAACTTTAAGTAATGTCTGCATCTGGTTAAAGGCCCGGAGATAAAGAATAATATCAATAGGAAATTGGAAGCTGTCAGGTTTTGTATGATAGTAGAGATGCTTGATGTTATTATGATAATAACAAATAATAATTAATGTTAAAAATTTACAAGATAAGAGTTAAATGGAAAATTTCGGGGATATTTTCTAGAAGAAAATGCTTAGGTACCTAGTTTATACCTCATCAAATAATATTACAAAGGACGATATTAACCGCCGTCGGTCTGGTGCCCTATCTCTCTCTGCTCAAGCTGGATTACTTCCCCATCGGAGAATAGACACTTCCATATCGCACGCTAGTGACCAGATTAAAAAAACTGTTTTTGGCCTGACTTTACCTGTTTATTTTGACAAAATGTTAGTTGTAGAGTTTCAGTTTACATTTAAAAGAGAGAATTAAGTAAAGAGTCATTTAATTCAGTCACTTTAATACTAAGCGTGCGATATTACCCACTGTAGGTACCTAGATATGGTACTCGTCGGTACACACCGGAAACCTAAAATGGCACGAGTGACAAATATAGGATTTTTGAACGTGATCTATCTTGGTCATTGTGCTCAATGAATCACAGGGCATTGCTAAACACCCCGCCGAAAACTTCCCGTTCTAGAAAAATATTTTTTTTATCTTTGTGATATTAAGGCGTGTTTTAGGTTTCCCATACATCAAAATAATAACCGGTCAAATGCGAGTCGTACTCGCATACGAAGGGTTCCGTAGCAAAAAACGCCGAAATAACACGTTTCTAGTAGGGAGCCCCCTTTAATATTTAATTTATTTTTTTATTATTGATTGTTACGACGGCCACAAAAATATACATTCTCTGAAAATTTCAACTATGTACCTATTACGGATCAGGAGATACAGCCCGACAGACAGACAGACAGACGGACGGACGGATAGCGGAGGCTCAGTGAAAGGGTCTCGTTGGTTACCCTTCGGGTACGGAACCTTCAACAGTATGTACCTACCATTTGTGGTATAGAGTCAGCCGACATTCGTCGGGAAGTTTATCTGAAATACATGATTAAGTAACCTACTTATATTATAGTCTAGCTGATTCCCGCGACTTGCACCCGCGTGGAAAATGACCGCTAGAAGTTATGTCCTCTATCTCCGATAATATGCAGTAGATCTTCACCAAAATTAAACAAAATATTCCTAATAGTATACAATTTATAATTAAAAAATAATTATCAAATTCGGTTCAGATTTGACGAAGTTATGTAGAAAAATCAACAAAAACTTTCATCCCCTAAAAAGTATCCTTTATGTTGACCCGGAGTATCAACTACCACTGTACCAAATTTCATTCAAATCCGTTCAGTAGTTTTCGCGTGATGCGCGCACAGATAGACAGACAAAAAATTCAAAAAAAATATTTTTTTTTGTTCAGTATCATCATTCATCAAGCAATCATCATTAAAATTTGCAAAATATATTTAATGTACAGAATTCGTCCCGTTACAGTTTTATTATAAGTACCTAGGTATAGATGTTAAACGTGACCGAACGCCACCAAAGCGTTCAAGATACCTCGAGGTAGATATCTACAGTTGGTAGTGGAAATACCAATACGGTGTTATCTCGGGATCAGGCAGGTTGATAACGTTATCGACAAACGAATTTGTAATATTTATTGCGATTTAAAAACTGTAGGTACGTACATACCTATCACTTGCCCAGACGTAGGTACATGAGGCACCTACCCACGGCAGTTCAAAGCTATTTATTTGATTTTCATGGATGTGCCAGGTATTATGGCGGACGATGAGGTGAAAAATTAGAACAGCTTCGAAAATTTAGAATAATCTTATGTACCTACTTAGAGATAGAATAAAAAATTAGTTGAGGGGATCTATGATCGTGGCGTTGAGCGTTGTGGGAAAAGAAGGTCATGGAATTTTTTTGAGAATTAGGTATTCATTGATATCAAATGTTTTGTTTCACTGATGACAATTCCAGTTAACGGACTAAGGAGCTTCGAAAGTTTTGCCCTTCCTTTCTTTCAACAAGTGAGTAGGCACAAATTCAATTATGATTGTGAGAAAAATTATGGGTGTACCTGCCCATACCTACGAGAATTTTTGAAAATTTTGGAATGTAGTTTCTAATATAGATTTGTATCTACTACGGATAACGGAGTAGGTTTTTAATTTCTTTAATTGAACTTTTGTCCGGCACCGGGTGTTTGGTACTACTCATACCTACTCTTTTTTCAGTTTTTTAAAATAGCTTGAACCAAATACTTAAAAAAAATACAATAGAAAAAAAATTGGGCATTGGAAGTCGTAGTAAAGATTAGTTGATATTGTAGGATTGTTTTTCAATAGGCAACCTAACTAGATACCTACCGTAGATAGGTACATAATATAGATATTATCTAGCGAAATACTATACCTACTATAATAAAACCCCAGTGATTAGAGACACCCACATAATAGGTAATATTGGTAACTAAGTTTAGTTTTCTAAGCAGGTAGTTAGTTTTTTAGGAAACTGAAAACATGTGAAAATAGATGTTCAACTATTTATGTAATAGACCAAGTAGATATCCTTCATCGTAGTTAGGTAAATACATCGGTGAGTAGATATACGTATACAGTAGCCGGTAGTCTTGTATGTATATTGTATATAGATATAGATAGATATGTAAATTGAATAGTAGCTACTTACCAAGTTTTCAAAACTAAGAAAATGCTGTGGTTTCAATAATGACCTACTGTTAATAATTAATTAGGTAGGTATTTAATAAAGTTATCTACTTTTGTATATAATCTCTTAATTACCTGTCGACTACGTCATAAAATAGATATTAAGTACCTACTTATATTATAACAATGGACCTAAGTATGTAATATGTATATGAAGGTAGGGTAGGTATATTTATTTTAAGAGAAATATTGTTTAAAAAAGTATGACGAATTTATTAATATTATACGTAAGTTTATGTTGTCTTAGATGTGTCGCTGTGTGTGTGTGTGTGTGTGTGTGTGTGTGTGTGTGTGTGTGTGTGTGTGTGTGTGTGTGTGTGTGTGTGTGTGTGTGTGTGTGCGTGTAAGCTGTAAACTAACCTAGCTTAATAGGTAGATATTTATACTCGACAAAGTGCGCGAATATATTTTGTAATAATATGTTATATTATTACCAATAGATTTAAATTGTATTAATATAATAAAAATCTTGCCAGTGTTTAATTTTATTTCTATTAAAGCTCTAACAGTAGGTATAGTCAAAAATCTTTAACTTTTTATACAGTCTCATTATTAATTATACTACCTACTAGGGAGCTAAAATATTTTTATATAGGAAGGTAAGTACATACTACACAGGTGCTCCACCTTTTTTGGTGAAACTATGAGCATTTATAGTAACTTGAACCACCTTACGTGCTTGACTTGTAGGTACCTACCTATTCCAAGGTACGTTCAACATGAAACGATAAAAGTCTAAATAAACGATGTACGTATCTATCTATCTATGAATTAAAAAGTTGAAAGTTGAATCTTTATTTTATTATTTTTAAATGACGAAAACGTAACCATTCCTAGCCAAACTCGTAATCACACGCCATCAGAAAAAAAAATGCAGAAAAGAATCTCTACGTCGTCGTATGGCCACAAAATTAATGTTAATGAGTCATTTGTAGAAGAATCTAGCTAATTTTTTATTATAAAATAAACACAATATTACTTCAAAAATATCTATACGTGTTACCTATTTAATCATTCATCGTCATCGTAACATGATGGACGTAGAACGACCTTTACCTCATGTGGTAGAACCACGGAACCACCTACAATTGACAATCCGCGCCATCTATCCCTATAAATAGAACTAAAGTTTTCAAGTGCCGTCCATAGATGGCGTTAATAGTATAATTAATAAAAGATATTTTATGAAATTTCTTTGTTTTGTTAGAAACATTTTGGTTTGAAAACTATTACCGTTTACAATTTAGGTTAAAAATTCAAAGTTCTATTCTTTAAAATAAATATATAAACGATATACCAAAATCATTTATCCAGTTTTTTTCATACGATATAATTTCAACTAATAAGTTTCTTGACACGGGCGCTTGTGATTTCTCAAGGAGTTGTTCGAGTTACTACTAGGTGGCGCTGCTAGTCCTAAAGTAATCAAAAGCCATGAAATTGTTGCGCTTGTCAAGGTGTTTTTATCCGTCGTAAAAAGTTGTAAACTTGTAAAGTTGTTCTGGAGCTGGTTTCGGTGGACCGCGGCTGCCTCTCGGCTCCTTTGTGTTTTGTTTTATTTTTTATAAGAAATAAGAAATCTTACCTTGCAGCGAGCTTATTTCATTTATAACTAATTAGACTTTCGTAGACAAATATGCAAAAAATAATATTAAGTAAGTAGGTATAATCTTTTCGGTAGGTTCATAATTGAGAATTTAAAAGTAAATTTTAATACAGAGTTTAAGTTATAAAATTATACAATTTTTGTGCTCTTCATAGGAGAGATAGTAGGACAGTTTTGGACAACAATTTTTTTACAGAATTCTAAAATAAAAAAAAAACTGATAAGTGCTTGTATTACAGCCCCGTATATACATCTAGGTAGGTACAATGATTTACGAATTTCGTAAATCGATGCCCGTATGAAACATATCCCTACCTACCTAGTTGGTAGCAGAACTTTGCTCTGCAAAACCAAAAATATATGATAAGGCATATTCAAATATTATCTAACCTACTTAGGCAGGCTAGATATCTATGATAGTTACAATCCTTGTTGCAAAAGGTGGGGGAAAAAAATCTGACGTGAACGAGGTCAGCGTGAAAACCCCAACTTTTCCACCAAATAAACTACGAAATTTTCATATTTCTAATTTTAAGTTTCTTTTAACTTTCTTTAGAGTTCCGTTAAAAATGAGCATTTACCTAAATAACATTAAATGAAACACATTTTGGTATTGATTTTTTTATAATATGTAGGTACCTATAGTAATTTAAAATATAAGACAATATCTGTGATGAAAATACCTATATTAAACTTCATCCTTTTTGAACACTTAGATGTAAAATGTATGAAACTATTTGAGCAAACTCAATTACATCCATCTTGTTTCTAAACTCCGCGGTACGGACCCCTAGAAGTTTCAATAGAAGTCCCGGGTACGGCCGCGCTCGGCCGCGCTCAGCCGCCACGGGCCCCCGCCCGCCTACCCGCCTCGCTAGTCGCTACCCGTGTAGGTAGGCCTCCAGTCGAGCGCCGTTAATGTTAATTTATGGGCGAAGCAGAGTGCAGTTGCTTGTATGTCATTTGTGACTTGTCTTTTTATTATATTGAAATAGCTTTTTGCGGTAATCTCACGAAATCAACGGAATCGTTCTATTAAATTGTTAGATGTTATTATACACCTATATCTGCATTACTATGCACTATGGTAGAGGTACCAAGGTAAGTGTAGTAGGTAGGTATAGTTCTCCACTGACAGGGGATAAAATTATCTTTTCCCAATGCTAAAGCATGGCGACAGAGGAGAAGACATCGCCTTCTATATCATATTTCTATAAGTATATCCACTGAGTGTTATTTCCACCGCTGTGGCCATGCTCGACGGATGGATAAAGCTGAGCGAGGGGATAAACGTTTTATCCTTTTCCCGGGGATAAAATTTCTCCCGCCCATGCTACCAGGGCTGAATGAATTATCATTAGAAATGTATTGTTATTGTAATGGATTGTTATAATGTAGTAATTTTGTAGTAAGTCTATTGCATGCTCAGATTACACGCCAGAAATTGGCAAACTGTTTAGAGCCTTTTGTAAACATACACAGTTTATGCAATCAAAAAATGATTTGAATTGAATTATTCTCAAGGCACGGTAACTTTAAGCTGATGCTGTGGGTACCCATCATCGTTATCATCATCAGCCCACATGCATCCATTGTTGGACATAGGTGATATGCCTCTTTCAAGTAGCGCCAACCTTGCCTATCTTCGGCCGGCCACTTTCCGGAAATCTGTCTTTATACCCAGCTCCGCAGCAACTTACAGCAGATATAGCGTGTTTGGCTTTGGGCTCAGAATGTTCTCAACGAGTAGATGTTATACATTATTATGAAACATGATGATCTAGTAGTACTCGCTCCTCGCTCACTCTCGTATCTCCGACTGATAATTGCGAGATTATATTTTATCTTAATGCTAAAATTCATATCATTAGCAACTTTATTTCAGTCAGTAGGTAGATAGTGTATAATGTATAGTCAGGGAGCTGACGTTAAATATTACTAATGAGATTCGTGAAAAAATAAAGGAATACTTACTTACCTACTCAAATGCAGTCTTAAGCACTTACGAGATATTTATAGAGCGTGCTCTGACTCAGCTCGGATTTAAGTTAGTGTTAAAACGAGACGCAAATATGCTCTGACATAAATCTGTCTCATTTTAACTCTTTCTTGAGTCTGAGCGGAGTGAGGGTGCGGACTTAAGATCGTTCAACTTTCCTAGACTTTTCTTTCCTAGGGCTAGAACCTGTGCTAGAACTGTAGACTTCGCCTTCTATCGCACGAAACAGTGATATATTAGGGTAAGGATGCCGAATATGAGATGGTTGCCAAATATGAGATAGTTAGGTTTTGGCGAAACTAATCGCCGCAGCTATTTGGCGATACTGTCACCAGAAGCCGCGTGGCAACAGACCGAAACATGTGTTGGTGCTTCCCAGTTCGAGGCGAAGTCAGGTTGTGTACGTGCGGATTTTTACGAAACTACAAAACCCGATTTTTGACACCAAATATTAACGAGGTATGTTACAACTTTATAGTCATACCAAATGATTTAAATTTACAGTCATTGTATCAGTTATATGATTAATTTTACAATGCATTTGCAGTTCAGTAGTATTTTCTTCGTCAAGAAATAATAGGCAGCCTAGTTTTTAAATTTGGGTGTTTTCCTAATATGAGACACGTAGGGGCTCCTTAAATGAGATATCTCATATTAGGATGTATAGAAATACGACTATTTAAAAACCTCTTTTTCTAGATGTCGTCGATCAAAGAAGTCCTAGGACCACGATGCCATAATACGGGCCGTGAGTGCAGTGCGAAGCAAACAAATATGTGGTACTAATAGCGTCAAAACTTTCGATGTTCCTAAGAGTATCCTAGAACGTTATGTCAAAAAAGATGCTAATGCAGAAGTATTTGTCAAGATTCATGGGAAGACCTCCAGCTTTTTCTGACTATTTAGAAGCAAAAATAGAAAAATATTGTAAAGTTGGACTAACGATTTTATGGGTTACATCTACATCTAAAGAACATCAAGCACTTGGCACAACCACATGATAATATATTATTAAGTTGTTACTAAAACCTTTTTTATTTAGTAGTAGGTACGATATTGTAGATTAATAAATATATCGCCAATAAAAAGTTTTTTTGAATTGATTTCTTTCCTCTTTCTCTAAATCTATACTATCTCATATTAAAAACCCTTGGTATCTCATAATAGGCGACCATTTCCCTGAGACGTAATTTCTGACTTTTCTAATATTATCTGATATAGTAAAAAATCTATTATACTTAGCACTAAACGGGCTTTCAAGGATAAACTTCATTAAATACTTATCGAATATAAGTAATTTTCATAGTCATTAGTGCAATAATTTATTTTTTATGGCCGAATATGTAAATGGTATCTCATATTCGGCATCTTTACCCTATGTATCTAGTTTATGCTGAAATTATACCTACCTAGGTATGAATAATGGTATGAATTCAAAATTTCTTATTTAAGTAGGTACCTACCTATACCTAGGTAGGTATACTTAAATAAGAAATTTTGAATTTTTTAACTGAAACGCTACCTAGCTAAGCTGAAAAAGCAGTTGAAAAAAAGAAGTTGGCGGAGAATCGCCAGCGACAAACTCAACAGTTGCTGAGTTTGTCGCGTTACCTACCTCTTCCTCACGAGTCCACAAGCTCTTGCACGATACAAATTACAGTATCAATGATTCATACATGCTTACTGATGACTTGAGTATTGCTCTATTGATTTATTTGCCTAGTATAGGTATGATTTATTGCCCACGGTCAGCGTTTCTGCTGATCAGAAGGCAGCAGGCATACAAAAGCTGCTTATCTAATTCAGTTAGCATTTTTGTAGCATTTTATTTGTGATACCTATGATGTGCCTTTTCCGTGATTAGGATCTTATTTGAATTTCTTTAAAAAAAATTATTCCTTCAGATTTTGGCGAGCGTAAGTACAGGTGGAGCATGTTCCAAGCCCTTCGCAGAGACCTGTGCCCAACTAGTCGTATGATGTCCCTAGGGTAACGAAAGCGATCGTAGGGGCAGGTATGAATTGAATGCGGGTAAACTTTATAAGTAAGCCCGCTATTGTCTCGCCATTTACACATGCAAGAACTGACGTCGTTTGAGGTCGTTTGTAGTTCTGATGCAGCGGATTGAAGGATTAACCGAGAAACAAACACACTTTCTCATTATAATATTTATACAGATAAGGAATTGTTTTATTGGGTGACAATAGAGCAGAATCTCTCTGAACAAAGTTTAAATTACACGTATATAAATTGAGCTTCATTACAATGTCAATCTGCAGCTCAGTAGGTGCAATGCTCGTATCAGATGAAGCGAAGTCACGGCAACTCCGTTTCCCAGCGGGTCCAGCGCTACCGGGCTGCGAGCGGAGCTGTGTCCAGCACCGAAGCGCGACAAGCGCAGCTGATGCCGCCGCCGCCGCCGCCGCCGCCGCCGCCGCCCAGCCGGCGCGAGCCGCGGTCATTAGCGGGCGCGGGCAGGCTTCATATATTATACCTTCACGTATCCACTAAATTGTCAAGCCGATAAGTGGGCGGGAGACCCGGCCGGGAACTACGCCGCTCGACCCGTCTCGCGGGCGACCCGAACCGCACCTTCGGCCGAGCGGGTAGAACTGAAAGTGGAAACACTTCAACTGCAGATACGATGTTCCGCGGCGCGCTGCGCCCTCGGCCGCCGATGCCGAGAGGGCGGAAGTCGCGCGCGGCGGCAGCGCAAAGTGAGCCGCACGGCCGGGCGGCAGGGCGGGTTCCGGCTCGCGCGGCGCGGCCGGCGGCTGCGCGGCGGCCGCGGGGCTAATGCGCGACCGTTGTAAGGCTCGCGCCGCTAATGCGGCCGGCGCCGGCGCCCGCCTAAAACAAAAATGTACAACATTCCTGCGTTTAGGAGAGCCTTTATTCCTTTTTTATCGGCTCATGAAATAATAGAACAGGCACAAAGCGCCGCCGCTTATCGAGCTGCTCGATTTATTAAAGCAGACTGTTACCTCGAGTCTCGATTGACGACGTCGGACCCTCTGTTAAGAATTTGAGTAAGTGCGCCGTGCCCGTGCGCCACGGAACACGGCAAACATTGTGAAACCATAACTATTATCTACTAATACTTACTACAAATGCGAAAGTAGGTAACTCCGTTTCCAGGTATAGGTAGCACAGGTTGGTAGGTACACATGTCTATCAGTGTGCGACCTTTTCACTTACCTTATCACACCTAAACCGCTGAACCGACTTCTACAGAATACAGCAAGGATGTTCGGTGGTGCGCTCCCGCGCTCCGCCAACTGCGATCACACAAACATAACAACGAGCATAACAAAGAGCTGTATTTTTAAACAGGGCTGCGAGATAACTTTTAAAAAAGTTTGTCGCCGACTCAAAATTAGTTACTTACACTAATTTAGGAGCTTAGTTAGTTTAGTAGTGCTTCTATCGTCGGTTCAATTTTTTGTAAAAAGTAATAATTTTTTAATTTTTAGTGGCTAATTTTTTTTGAAGCACAATGCATATTATTCAAAGAGAAAAGTATCATAGAAAACGGATAACCCAGTACAAAGTTATGCTTGATAAAATCGGTTATCATCAAAATCGGATAACTCAGTACAAAGTTGTGCACTAGTTGTGCATGATCGAATCGGGAAAACCGTGTGTTACTACCCTTAGAGGTAAAATTTATTTTTCAAATTTAAATGGAACCAACTTCGAGGTAGACGCTATGTAATAAAAAAAGAATTATCAAAATCGGCGGACTTTGCGAAAAGCTATGCGTGGTCATATTATATTATTTAAAAAAAATACGTGACGAATTGAGAACCTCCTTTTTTTCGTAGGTTAAAAAGTATGGTAGATTTAAACATTAACAGAAAACTCCAATTATTAATTACTTTTTAATCTTTTATGGAAACTAGCTTAATAATAATTTTGAATTCTAGATTCTTGAAAAACACATGCTTCAGGAAAAACGTGTTTCTTTTTCATAATACCTACTGTTTTTTAAAACACTAAGTTAGAGCTTTCAAAACATACCCAACGTATACTCAATGATGATCATTCGATGATCAGATGTAGGTACCTATGTACATACATCGCTAACACCACTGAAAGGCAATCACTACATATCGACAAAGCCTTTGAGTATTTCCAATTAGGTAAAGTAAAAAAGTCGCACGATACTTTTTGGTCGTGTTTCGTTCTGCTAATCCCTTAATTAAGAAGGCATTAGCTGTATGTACGGGTATTCAACTCTCTTCCAAGGATTACGTTTGACATACCACGCCATACATATCTTTTTTACCCTGGCGCTGTAGCTGTGAGCGCTGTGGTCTTATAACTGCGAGTTGGTTCGAATCCCGGTGAAGACAATTTGGGAATATATAATTTCTGAATTATTTCTGGTCTTGTCTGATGGGGGCTTTGGCCGTGGCTAGTTACCGTCCTACCGTCAAAGACGTGCCGCCAAGCCATTTAGCGTTCCGGCATGATACATGGTGTGTAGAAGATTAGAGGTATGGGTTGAATTTACACCGCCATACCCCCTCTAAATTAGCCCGTTACCATCTTAGGCTGATCTGACATATACCTACTCTCACTCTGCTCAGACTTAAGACAGAAATAAAACGAGACGGATTTATGTCGGAGCATATTTGTGTCTCGTTTTAACTCTTATCTTGAGTCCGAGCTAAGTCAGAGCACGCTCTATAGATCTCAGCACTAGACTGCATCGTTACTTACCATCAGGTGAGATCGCAATCAAGGATTATCTTGTCATAGAATAAAAGCAAAACAAAGTTACATATTTACTCTCGGTGCGAGCTTCCGCTTTATTTATTTTTGTCCCAGACGTAAAGAGTGTTTTATGGGTATTTAACAAGTATTTAAGTGAATCTGTGTGTCTGTCGGTTCCTTCGTAGATCCGCAATGAATGGACCAATTTTAATCCGGTTTTTTCTGTTTTAAAGCTGACGTGATCGAGATGGTTCTTAGCTATGATATATTGGGATATGCTCAGGAGTTTGAAGAGCATCAGCTTATTTCCTACTTGATTGTTGGTTGTTACAAACTGTCACAGATGCGAGTGATTTGTTTGGTGTACCTACTTGTTATTTCGGTTTATTTGTAAGACATGGTAACCCAGAACTGATGCTGCATCATCAAGTAATCTGTCGATGCCCAGTCCCTCAGCAACTTACCTAGAGCAAATACACCAAGCGTATTGGGGCTCGTTAGACTGATGATGATCGCTCTTTAGACGGATAATGATCGAGGATCGAGAAGCAGGATCTAATGATGGAGCAGAAAACTGAGTAACAGGACGTCAAGTATATCATAAATAGTTCGGCCGTAGATTCCACATGTCAGGAGTGTTTTAAATTCTTATTTCACACTTGTTAAGTTTAATAAGTAGGTAGCTAATATTAACAATTTTTAAGGTTCAGTAGTAAGACTACAAGGAACCCTTACCTATAGTTTCGCCAAGTCCGTCCGTCTGGTTGTCTGTCCGCAGCATAGCGCAGAGACTATTGGTGGTAAAGAGCTGTAATTTGACAAGATTAGGTATGCATATTAATTACGTCAATAAAGTTGTACAATAAAAACTTGAAAAAACTATTACTTCGGGTAGCTCCCCTACACGTAAAGAGGGGATGATTTTTTTAAATTCTATTCCAGTGTGTGGACTATCGTTGGAAAGGTCTTTAAAAAGTATTGGAGGTACGTTATGAATTATTTGGAAAATATTATATTATATTGATAGTAGCATATATAACGAACTTTAAAGGAAAATATAGGTGTTTCTGAAATTAGATCGAAAATTTTAATAAAATCGATTTTAGGACTTTGAAAAATAAGACTTCCCATGCTGACATGTGTTAGATTATATTATGTATTGTATTTTTGAAGCTTCACTGTGGAAGCACTGTATACTTAGCTTAGTTTTATTACTTATTGTAAAATTAGTTTATTTTATGTTTTGAAAAGAGCAACTGCTGAGTTTCTTGCCGTTGTTTATCTTCTTCTCAGCAGAATCTGCATTCCGAACCGGTGGTAGATTTGTGACTTATCATAAGTGCTACAGGGTAGCCTACATGAAATAAATAAATTTTGAATTTTTTTTTTAAGTATAAAAATTTAGAAATGGCCAATTATACAATATTATTTCATGTCATTCCATTACAAAGCCAACGTATTCCTATCGTCAACGTTTCGGGGAGCATTCGTTAGGGCTCAGGGCGCGGCCGCGGGGGGGTGAGGGTGGGGGGGGGGCGTGAGGGCTGGGGGCGAGGGTGGCCTCATGCGAATCAGCAATTATACCTACTGATGTTAGGGAGGGGAACATAATATTTTTATGTATACGCCGATTTAAATATCTGGGTATACCTATTCTATAATAATGCAGTTTCAGTAGGTAGGTATACCTAATTAACCCGATAACCGCGAATCAACCCGCCACAGACTCAAACCTCGGGTTTGAACTTACTCTTAGGAGTGGCGCTACAAATACCGTTTTGAAAGCTGCTTGAAATTTTCAGAGCATTAAGAGACCATTGATCTGTACATTTATTTTCAGTTTACTACCTTAAGCCGTTTCTAAAAAAAATGCCTGGACACACGGACAGACAGACGGACACCGGAGTTAGCCTATAGGTTCCGTTTTTTTCTTAATCCTAAGAACACTTGAATAAAGCGTTCACGTTTTCTGTCATTCATGTTTTACTGTTTTAAAAGTAGGTATCTACTTAATATCGAGGGTGAAATTCCTGATTATTATCAGTAAAGCTAATTTAAGTGCAACATAGAAAATCCTCATATGAAGTTCTTTCCATCAGTTAGGTAGGTAGTTACGTACTGCGTACCTTTCTACTTACCTTCGAGTCAGATTTATTTTATAGGAATACGTATGTTAGGAAATATGTATACCTACCTGGTACCTACCTCGTACCTAGTCGTTTTAAGTGCGTTGTAAGCAATAAATTATCACTTGTTCAAAACATCCTGAGGGATCTTCCATCATTGCACATCTAAGAGTTACCAATAGGTACCTAATGTTTTCAACTGATTGAGTTCTACCATTCCGCATTTGGCCAGCGTGATGGAATATGGCTTACACCTTTCTCTTCTTCTTTCTTTCTTCATGCTGGGCTGATTACCACACTTAAACCAGTTATGGTCTGTTGGGTATACACCCAGAGGCGGCTCTAGCCCGTGTAGCGCCCGTATGCAATAAATATCTTGGCGCCCTCTAGTAGACGCGCGGCCAAAATGGAATACTTACAATACAAGAATACCGTTTGACTTACAGTTATATTTTCACCAGTGAAAGTAAATTCAGATGCAAAAAATGGTGCAATTTTGGAAGCAAGCAAGCGCGACTCGGCGCGACACCCCCTAAAACCCTGCGTCCGTGTGCAACACACACCCTGCATCATAGGTAAAGCCGGCACTGTGTACACCCGTCTCATTCTGAGACGAGATCCGTGCCCACTGCCAAGTGGTGTCTACGATACGTACACACGTTCCTTTTAGAGCTTCGTCAAAAGCTATAAGCTCACAGCCCAGTATAATGACTACCGAATTACCCGTTACTTGTTAGCCGCCAGCCAGTAATGTACCCGCTGCGGCCAGTCATCGGCGCCGGCCATTGTTCCCGACGCGCTGATAACGCGCTGATAACGCGCTGATAGCAGCGATGGCCGCCGATAGCGCGCCGAGCGCGGTGTCGCCTCGCGTTACATGCTGTTTACATGCCTTTACAAATTCCGTATTTGTCTATGACTTGTCTCCGGTATTTGTTTCAGTTGTTTAGGAAAATGTACCGTTTAGTCTCTATTTTACTTGTCATAGCGACTTTTTAACCGACTCGACTAATTGGATTGCGATAGGTATGCAGTAGCTGCATAACTCAGGAGGTATACGGTGTACCTACTTATGCAGTGTGTGTTTGTAAACTTTCACTATGCACGCCTGGCCCGTGCCACACGACGCATGGCGAGTTCACGGCGTAGCGAGAAACATTAGGGAACTCCAAAGAACTCGATTTTTTTAAAGAATACTTCTATAGCCATGAATATGACTTATATTCCTCTCTTCCCTTCAACTAAGCGTAAGTCTTGCGCTAGGAATAGCTAAGACAGTAGTAAAACAAGTGAACCGTTCGGTTTTTCAGGCTAGCGTGCCGCACCACCTGAAAAAAGAAAAATCAAATTGCCGCCGTAGGTGCAAAATCTAATGCACTTATTAGATTTTGTACAGTGAACTCCATTTAATTAAATTATATAATTTAAAAAAATCATTAAAATTCTACCAAGGGTATCTCAAAGTTTTAAAGTGTTAATTGGGAACTTAGAAGGTCGTAAATTCTAAAAAGTTGTGTTAAGTATTTATACCCACTTGTTCGCATACAGAAGTAGAACAAAGCGGGCATGTGTTTGCCATCTAGTATAGATATGGTCTTTTGATGTTAGCTTCTTCGAGTGTCTTACTCTATTATTCCTAAAAATTGCATGCAAGTGGACAGTATTCAATCGCCCGTTCTCTTTTTGACTTGAGGCTGGGCGCTGAAGAGCGCAGGCAGGTCGGCAAAGGCGGGGCTTCACAAAAGAAATACAAGTAGATACCTAATTAATAATGGGATATCATTTTGCCCATTAATATTATCTGCAGGTATCAATTACGACTCAGTGTTATCGAGTATAACTCGCCGCAAGCTTGACGCCTGACGTAATAATAAAGTAATAAATAACTAAATAAGAGTAGTGACGTAAGGAAGTCACTACTCAGTGTCAAGTACCTACTCGGGCCTCCCTCCCCGCCTGCCGCTCCTTGAGCTCGCAATGATGGCCGCGACTGCTGCGATCCTCGAGCGGAATGCTCTGGAGCGGCATCTCTGGACCGACGACGGCTGACGTCACGTCATCCCGGCATGATGAGGGAGTATCTAGGGGGAGGAGAGGGAGAGACGCACCTACTAGGAGTGTTTGGGTTATTTTTATACCGAAAAATCCTTTGATTTTTGATTCGAGGTTTTTACCTCCCATCGGGTTTTAAGACTTTTTAAAAATGTTTGTCTGTTTGTGCAGGCTAATATTTGGAATGGTAGGTAGAGCCGGTTTTGATGGAATTTTCAGTCAAGATAAATAAAGTTAGGTAGGTACCTACCTACATTTTATTCCGGTAACAATAAAAATTAAAATAAATAAGTAGATAACTTTTAACCTACCTATAATATTAGGTATTATTGCCTAAACTCGTAGGTAAGTTAGAAGTTATCATATTATGATCTAACCGTTAATCAGATCTGAGCCAAACCACAGAATATCTAATAGTACCTAAAGGTAGCCAAACTTCAAGATCGGCTCAGCGGTGAAGCCGTGAAATGGTACCTACCTAAAAGATTGATATGGGGTGACTTCATATGGCTATGAACTGGTAGGTATGAATTTGATTCTAAGTAGGTAGATACCTAGCTGCATACTTCAACATGTTCCTAAAACGTACACGTCAAAAACCAAGGAATACAGTTACCTACTGCCTCTACCGAGAGTTAAAAACTAAGCACAGAATTGGTGTGGCGTGGTTCATTCCCACGGCTCTCGTGATCAGCTAATGAGCTTCCTACCGAGAATATGAGTAAGCTTAGCAGGCATACATAATTCTTGTATAGGTACCTACCTACAGAGCGTAAGGCGCTTCGCTGAACGAGCTCGCCGCGTAGCCCTTTGTTCCCGCTCGGTGCTTTCTGCCAAATTCTGACGTCATGGGTTTTGCGTAGCTCGTTCGCTATAGGTAGTAAGTACCTCGTGTATTCCAAGAATTTATCTACCTAAGGAGGTTAAGGAGGAAGTGTACCGAAAGAGGTTATTTCTACTACTCTACAATTTGCCTATCTAACTGTATCGACAAAGCACAGAAATAGCGCATCTTTGAGGCAGACACAGAATAAAGTTTGTCTCGGAATTTCTCAGATTTCCCACGGAATTTTAGAGATCTTAATCCACAGCTGAATTTGCCGGCATACACTCTTGTTTTTAAATTTGTAAATGAAACGCGCTTGCTTGCGATGACACATGATGATACCTTGGTAAGGAAAGCCATAAGATGTAGGTACCTTACCTTACCTACCTGTTCACTCTTTATTTGGAGTTGTCTAAGTTGTAGTTAGTCGGAAAAACGTAAACCGCAAGAGCATATCCCTATCGAATGTTTGCAACTACCTACACCTACCTACCTAGCGATGGTCCAAGGATGTCAACGGCCGCAGCGGAGAGGGTTCGCTGACGCTGACGGTGACGGTGGAATTCAGTAGATATAAGTCGGAAAATCCCTGAGCACTCTCCGAAATACGTAGGTAACCTATCCTTTAGAATACCGACAGACAAGCAGCCTTATCTAAGTAGACGTCGATGCTGACTAGAGCTAGTAGAAAGCTATAGGTATAAGAACACCATTATTAACACTTAATTTAAGAATCCTCATTAGACCCCATACAGGGTCCGCATTCATCATTGCTGGCTTCGAACAAGTTCTCAATATTGGGACCTTTTCCTTCTTTTTATTTTTTTATAGGTATCACTTTACGTTACTTTATTTTCGTCACATAGGTACCTATAGGTAGATATGTTTTATTTATGTGTTTGTCTGCTCAGTCGGGCAACTTTATTGGCCCTCGCTCGCACTTAAGTTACAATTGGTGAAGCTGAAGATAATTATTTTAATAAAAATACATTTTGGGTCTCATCTGCTCGTACTTGTAATACCTTGAAATTATATAGGTAGAATACTAACCTAAGGAACCTAAAAGAACAAATTCACTTTTCAGCCAAGATAGCTTTTTCACCCTACAATAAAATTTTGTCGGCTCGCAAATATTCCTATTTCCTTCCGAAAAAGCATAGGTACCTAGCTATTGGGACCTTTCGGGTTTTCGATTTGAACCATTGAGGCTCTAGGTACTCGTAGACGAGTACCTACCTACAGAGCCACTTCTAGCTCGGGAAGCTTAACTTAAAGCGATACGTCGGGGGGCTTTACAAACAATAACCTATAGTTTCCAATTAATTAGCACGCGTACCGATTACACGTACCTCGCCTGTGCCCGCGCAGATACGTCGGCAACAGCGGCCATTAGCGCGGACGTCGCTCGCACGCGGCGGCGCGACGCTGTCAGGACGCGCGGGATAAGCCGCTACGGCGTAGCAATTAACGCGCGATTGATTTAGAACTACGCGAACCCAATTCATTAGCGGGCGAGCCTAGAGACGAGCGCTACACGCCTCGGCACACGCGCCGACCCGTCGCAGCAGACGCGACCTGTCGACCGGCAAACTAACACTAAGTGGCGCGAAATGATTTGGGCTAACTATAGATGCTCAGTCGGTCGGTATCTACCAACTGAGCAGAACTAGTTTCTAAATGAAATAAATTCCGTTATTTGGTAAAGTAACACAAACAGATGATAGGTGTGGTTTCAATTTTTTTTATTCATCAATATAACGACACTGAGACTTATTATTTTATTGTGTCGTATACCTGAGCTAATAGATAATAATATTAGGTACCTTACATATAGGCTAGTAAGTCAGTTCTTATTATAGACTCGCTTATACAATTGGTTTTCAGTTTTAAGTATGTACAGAGTCGGATTCCGTCATCACTCCTCAGCTAATAGCAACACCGGGAAACATAAGTCTAAGGTGCCTACCACATTACAATCGATACATACGTTTGAAACGCTCTTGCTTAAAAACTCAAATTTATTACTCAAAGCCATAGAAGAGCACGTCAAAACCATTAATTAATTATCTCTAAAAAAAGAGATTTAAAAAGTCATCTACAATCCTAAGTTGGGTTACGAAGTCGGCATATGTGTAGCCGCTGATCCGCGGGCGGAGCGCCGCCCTCGGCCGGGCGCGGCGCCGCCCCCCGCCCACACTAATTTATGGAAATGAGTTTCCCGGTCCGCCCCGCCAATGGCTGCCGAGGCGCCGCCCGCCGCCGCCAGTCGCCTCCCGCGCTCCGCTCTGCAAGCACGCGTGTCAGTGCTCGTGCAACCCGTGCTCTCGCTCGCCCCGACTCACCCCGTGCTCCGTGCTCGCGCGCCGCGTTCCCAGAGTGTAGTGATCGTGTTGTACATGTACCTAACTCAGTGACAGTTCCTTGTTTTGTTCCTGATTCATTGATTTGCCGGTCGAAGTTCAACCTCGTTGTAAGTAATAGTATACTTTCTCATTCGAACCTACGCGTATATTGAATGGAAGCAAAGGATTTTAGTTCTAAAGATAAATAACTGATGCTAAAATTGTATAATTAAACGAATGTGGCACTTATCGGGCAGTAGACTGTTGCATAGTCAAATGACATAAGCATGTATGTTCGCCGCCAAACCGCCCTCCGGCCGCCGGCCGTGTCAGCGCCACGCACACACCTCTAGCTCTCACACAGGGGAACTCACGCAGAAGCCTAGATTTTCAACTACCATTATATTTATTGACTGTTTGTTTTTGGGTTTCCGTACTCAAATGGCGTCAACGAGATCCTATTACTAAGCCTCCACTGTCCGTCTGTCTGCCATTGGGCTGTACCTATCTGGTGAACCGTAATAGGTAGATACTTGAAATGTTCACAGAATGTGAATCTATATTATAACAACAAATTAAATTAAAATCAATAATAAAAGGCGTCCCCATACAAGAAACGTGATTTTTTCGGCGTTTTTTGCTCAAACTTAACAATCGCTGTTACGATGGTACGGAATGGTTGCTAATACTAATGTATTATTGACCTTATACTATAAGTAGCTACCGTAGGGTCACACTCGCTGAGCGAGCGATGGAAAGAGAGCTATGCCCTAACGGGGTTTTCAAATGATGCATTGTTCAAAATTATATTGTGAATATGGTAAAGGAAAGTAATAAATAAATAAATACTAAATACTATTCTCGGAGTATGAAAAATGGGTAGATCCGTCGGACAACCAGATGGAGTCGATAGAGCTTATTGAGTCACGAAACTGAAGTTGCAACGGACGAAGCCAGCGCGGAACTGAACAGCGGGTCGCAGGCGGCGGGCGAGCGCCGCGCCGCGCGGGACCCACTCGCCTATGATATGGGCACGGCCAGCCAGTGGCGTAGCACAGGTTTACCTAGATGTGGGAAAAGTAGCATCAGCGAAGCTTGTATTTTCTTCTTATTACCAAAATTCAAACCATAATATTTATGAATACAAAAGCAAACCCGGGAGACATTCATGATAGTGATATATACCTACGGCTACGTAGCTGTAACTGCGCGGAGAATATCGAAATGTTCTTTGCTATTTTTTGTAAAAATTATAGACCACTTACTCGTATCGTTCTGAATGTAAAATCAATCAAATTACATAATAGTTATGTGTGGGAAGTAGACCCTCGATAAAGCTCATACTTAGAAGGATCTTTTATAATACTAATCACAGGTAGGTACCTACTGAGTATTTAGAGTTCATGGCATTCGGTCTCACCTAAATCACTCGAAAGGGGGCCTAGATAATAATAATAATTGGTCTGGTAAATACAAAGAAATTAAAAGAAAATGAAAGTCGAAAGTGACTTTATTTTTACTGTGTGAGTACCACCATTAATTATGAGCTCATTACAAGTTGATGCAGTGTTAAAATAAAAAGCTTGTCCGCGGCGGGGAGGTGAAGCAGCGGCGCGGAACGAGCCCACAAAAACACCTCAATTAACAAAAAACACAACCGCGTCTACATCACCCGCAGCCCAATATAATCTCCCGGCACATGTGTTTAAGAATTAATTTCGCATGTATTTGTTGTGCTATTGTGGCGAGGCGTGAATTAAATATCCTAATTATTACAGTTCTCGTATTACTAGTAGAGGAAAATATTGTTATCTTGTTAAGGCTCGGCGCAGACGACACAAAGTTGTACACCTATTCTATTGCCGAAGTGCACGGCGAGAGAAGAAAGTAGATACATAACCTAGGCCTAAGAAGAAGCCGCAGGTACCTATTAGGTATCGTAATCAACAATCGATAGACATCCCCTGCTAGATTACCTAAGGGTACCTATTGCGCGCCGTCATCATCTGGCTCCCAAGTAGCCGGTCTGCCGAGAGTCAACAAGTCCCTCGCCGCCTTAGAACCCCAGCGCTTCATCGGTACTTCCTTCTAAGTGTCCAGCCCATCATTTTTAGAATTCCGTACCCGAAGGGTAACCGACGGAACCCTAAGCTAACTAACTAAGCCTCCGCGGCCCGTCCGTCCGTCCGTCTGTCTGTCCGCGTATCTCATGATCTGTAGCTAATACGTAGAGAGTTGAAATTTTCAGAAAATGTGTATTTTTGTTGCCGCTTTAACAACAAATAGGTATGTACCTAATAAAAATGAAAATAGATTAAAAGTTAAAGAAGGCTAACCTTCAAAAAACTTTTTCGGCGTTTTTTATTAGTACACCTATCATATGCATTAATAGGTGCATTAATTGTTTTTCACCAGCCGATTGCCCAAATATTATAGAAGAAATGCAACACTGCGCTATACTTACCACTTGTACATAGATTATTCCAACAAAAAAAAAATGTGTACCTATTATGGAATATCGTACTGTATTTTAGTGGATATTGTCCGTCGCCCGCGAAAGGCCTATCTGTGAATGATTGGTGAGGTGTTCGTCATCTGCGTCGTGACAGCGCCGTGACAGCGCCGTTACAGCGTTGTAGAAAACGAAATGGCACTTTAGTGGAGTAAATGAATAAATGAACAAATATTTTGATAGTACTGACTCGTGGCCTGACTGAATGCCTTTTCACTCGGTGATCAGGTTACAAGTTCGCCCTTAACGACCGATCTCACCTGTAGGTACGCGTGTTTGGGTTGTGCCATCGTTCAAAAAATAACCATAGCTACCTACTATCTATATATATACTACCTATCTATTGTAATAATTTCTTTTGAAGAAAATATGACAGGGATAAGAATGTTCTTATACATATTACTAAAGTCGTGCCCACTTAGGTACGGTAAGATCGGATTGAGTAAGCGAATTCTTTATTTCTACTCGTACAATACACGTATCAAAATATTCCTTCCATCCACGTTGGTAACTATTTTTACGTTACATCGTGGCCAGAAGGTATTTTGCGAGGCTCTTCAGGATGTCAGTTATGTAAATTGCATTTTATGGCCAACGTTAATGTGTTATTTGTATAATGAACGGAGTTGTGAAGATAATAGCAGTTTTTGCATACACGCAAAGATAACAGATTCTGGTGATAATGTGAGATAATAGATTTCATAAATCTCTTGTAGATACCTACGAAATCTATGGCTTACCCTACCTACTCTACTATATTATATAGCTCTAGGTAATAATAATAATAATTTTTAATTATTATAGTTAATAATATAATTTAATTGTTATAATAACATTATTTTTATAATTATATTCAATTTTAACCAATTCATGCAATCGTAATCCTACGACATAATATCAAGATCCTATGTATATAGGTATAAATGATGCCCATCGAATATTATAAACACTTCATTGCCTTTGTTTTATACAAAATATTCATCGCTAACAAGATCCGTACGAGATAAGGTGTCTCGATTAAGATTTTATCCGAGTTGTCGATCGGATCGATAACGATCTCGACGACTCGCCGGACGACGGAACGACTCACGAAACTGACTCGAAGCCACAGAAGTGTACTTTGAGAGCTGCTCGTACACCCTGTTAATTTGTTATTAGCCTTCGCGTGTGTTACAACTTATAATACTATAGGTATATTATCTTTTAAATCGAGAGCAACTCTTCGAATTGACGCGCGCCCGACACCAATGAAAACTTTGGTCCAGTCGTAATCCAATGCTTAGGTATGTAATACTTAATAAAAAAAAAAGCAAGTGTGCTATTTGATGCTACATATTATGATTTCATCATCAAATGCCATATATGATTTATTACATTATTACTAACTAACTGATTCTGAAACTTTGTGAAAGAGTTTTTACAAACAGTCGACAATAATAATGAAACTTTTAACTAATTAAGTAGGTAATTATAACAACAAACTGTCTTTAGATTCACGTTTTTAAAGCCATTTGAAAGGGCAGATGTTACACCTTCACGTGTAAGTTGTATTGTTTCTAATGTATTTTGAATGTGAGTAAATCTATAATGTTTAATCTGATCAATAAACGAACTAATTACTGAAAATTTTAAAAAACAATATCATTAATTTTTGAGAATTGAATTAAGAAATGGCGGTAACATTATTTGTGAATTATGAACCCAAAGCTCTGGAAGGAGGCCTTACATCTTGAGGGTGTATTGAACAAACAAAAAAATTAGTAATTAATATTGTTTGTATTTTTAATCTATGAACTATTTTGCTTTTATATTATTCTTTAATAATATACTAAACCTAATTATTGCTGCTGTTCACTTTTATTAAAAGTAGATAAATAAGGTAGTAAACTTTAAGACTGTGGCCTTTTAGAATATACCTATTAAAAAAAATATATACTATATATATATATATATATATATATATATAACAATTAAAATAATAAAATATTTATTTTAGAACAAAGATGTCGAGACTAGATATTGATTGTAGAGATATAATATTAGGTATATGTAGATAAATTACCTACTTTTCATATAAAATGGCCGCAGACGTGATTGGCAGCCTCCAAAACTTCTTAGGCAACGTAATTTGATTCGTGCAGATGCCATCAAAAGGGAATTATAAAGTTTAATGAGAAAATCTATAAAAAACCAGTCGCGGTCAGCTATAGATACCTACTTAATGTTGGAAATGATCTCCATATAATATGCATTCCAATACACTGCGTACATTAATATAATCTTTCAGTTCTACTAGTTAGACCAATAGGTATCATGATACCCTGATAAAAACCCTTTTTGTTTAATTTTACGACGAAAAATTAACGTTTTGATAGCTTTTCAAAATCACCGTTTTAAGACCTTTAACATTGAAACTGTACCTTGTGCTTACAATTGAAGTCATATCCTGTAATTAAACAACAATTACTAATATCGGACAATTAATTATCAAACAGAAATAAAATTAATGCAAATTTTTCTTACAAAAAATTCTTTATGGCGAGACTTTGCATAGGTAGATAAAGTTAAATTCCTACTTGCGAACTTCTAGGATACGAGTTTAGGGCCACAGAGTAGGTAAAGAGGGTTCATACCTCATACTGTGGTTCGGAGTAGCTACGAGTATTCGTGTCGTCACCATTAGACATCAACGGGGATCGGGCTCTTTTTCAGAGGAAGAGAAATAAATCAATCAGTGTTTGAAGCGAGCGGTGTGAGTAATGTAGGGCTGTATCTCCGGGTGACATCAGCCCGGCGGAAGGAAGGCGGCCGTACCTGACTCTGGCGCCTGCGGCCAGCGCTGCGCGGTGCGAATTCCGCGCGTCGCCCGACCCTTACTCATTACCGCCGAGTGCCGAAAGTTTGTCGCCGAACCTCGCATTTTCTCATTTACTATCTGGTTTACTTTCGGCTCGGACAGATTCGATGCTTTTTGCGTCGATCGGCGATATTGCGATTTGCGCATCGAGCTTCCGAAACGCGATTATAAATCGCAAAGACGCCGATCGCCCCCGCTAAAAATCATTGTGCCCTGCCCTGGCCCGTAATATCTATCTATCGCTGACTCGGCGAAATGACGTCATTCAAAACAAAAGCTTAAGAGAAAGTTCGCGTTACGCCATCTCGTCTTTTCGGTGACGTCATGTAGTCTTTATCTAGGAAACGGGATATGACAATAGCATTCTTTAATCGATGGAGACGTACGAGCAACATACGATATAATGTGTTCATATTACCGTTCACAGTTAGCATCGCAATATAATATTTTAATTAAACATTTAGTGGCGTTTAATATAAATTAATTAATTTAATTGATACAGGTACCTGCTAGGCACCTCTTTTAGAAATATTATTCAAGATCTCGAGACTACGTTAAAATGTAAACGAGAGTTTTTATCTAATAACGTCTTCTCGTTTACATTATTATGGCGAATATTAAATTATATTTTATATTAATAAATTTCATTAACGTATCCGCTTTCCCGGATCAGTTAACACGGAAATCAAACATATTTCAAGTAGGGTAAATCCGGGATAGATGCCACAGTTGGATAGGTGCCCCATTTTCTAAAAACCTAACTTCGCAAAATCGCAACACAGATTTAATAGTCTAAAAATGGAGCACGTGCTCCCCACATCTAAATGCATCGTAGATCATCGCACTGGATTGACATGTTTAACTCGTGCGTGCGATCATCTCCGCGACGAACACGACGAACGCTTCAAAGTTTCAAACGTAAATATTTACTGTTGTATATCTTTTTATGTAGTAATTAATTCTGTTCTATCTTTATAATATCATATACATTGGTTAATTAACTTTATATCTACTTATTAATAATTGTCCTTTTGTATTTATTTAAGTCAAAAAATAAAAGAGCATCTATCCATAGCAAAAAGGATAGTCGCCCTGATTTTTCGCAGTATAGGTGCCCTTAGGGGCATCTATCCGCTATCTATAATTGTTTACAGTACAGGTAGCGATAATAAAGAAACACCCACAACAACATACTATAAAACTAGAAGAAACAAAATTCAAGGTTTGGCTGTGAAGAAAACAAAGAGAGATTCAAGGTTTGGCTGTGAAGAACCAAGAAAACCAAAAAATACGGACGATAATTATTATTGCATAAAATGCCTTGATAGCTATCAACATATGAAGTCAAAATCTGATTGGATTCGGTGCATATCGTGCCAGAAGTGGCTACACGAAGTTTGTATCCTTTTCAGAAATTATTGCTCAAGATGTGGCAGACTAAAAGCCCTTACTAATTCGAACTAAATTAAGGACAAAATTTAATTATGTTAGTGATTTTTTTAATTTTAAATATTAATACCTTGCCTTCCATACCTATTATTTACGATTTTGCACATTAAAATTTAGAAGTTGTTTTTTTGTTAAACAAATGTTTAAGTTTAATTGTTTTTAACGTACCATTATAACGATTACCTGAAGATTACAAATAACACATATCAAAAGTATGTAGTAAACTTATTTTAATCTATAGGGCGTCTATCCTCCTTAGCATTTTCATGGTGAGGCATCTATCCATATAGGTAGGCATCTATCCTCAAAAAAATGGGTTTACAAAAACTCAATTTATGCAGAATCTGTTATTGTTAGGTCAACAAAAACGAGTCGTATTGCTAGTACGAAGATCAAACTAATTACATTCATGGAAATTTTTCATGAAAAACGTACAGTTTAAAAATTAGGAAGCTTTTTCAAAAAGTGGGGCAACTATCCAGGTTTTACCCTAGCTGATGGGCAGCATTCACCGGGTGGAACTGGCTCGTAATCGTTCTCGCAAGTGTCGGCCAGTAGGTAACTGTCCTCAGCTGGCCAGCGACTGGGCCGCAATGGGCTGGCGTTGGAGCGCCGCAGCGCGGGGCGTCTGCCACATCTATCTGCGGGCGCCAACGCTGGCCCGCACATCGATGTGGTCCGCGCCACTTTCTGCAGGTATTTTTACATTTGAGCAGAAAAACCAACATGGTAACGCATCGGAAAACGTGACATATCGCATTTCACCTTATAAGAAAATTTAGAAAAAATAGTTGGATTATAACTAGGTTAACCGGTGCTGTTACTACGGTAGCATTAATTCGGCTTGCACTCCACTAAACTGTATGACTGTGGTATTACTACATATTTTGCGTCTTACTAAAACTCGTTCTTACCGATAGCAATAAATAAGCAGATAACAAGATTACATATCATTAACGTTAGTAAAAATCTGATTTCGATTTCTACTTTACGACGAAGCCGCTATATAAGGTATACATTTTACATAATCGATCCTCCGCGTGTAGCGACACTCGTATTGCCAACTCGAGCGAGACGATTCTTGTTTTGGCATAAATAGGTATGCAAAAGTGGTATCAGAAAGAAGGTGGCAGTGGGAGGTGGGTCGGTGTGACCAATAAAGATAAAAGCAACTTATCTGATATTATTAAATACATAGATAAAATAATATAGTAAATTAATAGGCCATTGAATAACAAATTTACGACCCGATGTGATCTGTGATTGAATCTTATTAAATAGGTAGGAAGCTTATTATTGTTATTGAATCGTGAAAATATTTGTAATTTATGGTCCTAGCTGATTTTGTTATGGCGGCCTCTTATCGGAGACACTACAAGAATTTGTACGTTAAAACTATTCTTTAGAGTCCGATAGGACAGCGATCCGGGCACCGCCACTCCTATAATTTCGATTTTAGAACATTAAAAGTCTCAAATTAGCCTGGCCAGCGCCAACGCTGACACGGATCGCGGCCAGGCGTGACGCATGGCCAGTTCCGGCGCGGGGGCCGGGGGCCGGGGGCCGGGGGGCCGGGGGCCGGGGGCCCTATCTCGCGCGCCATCAGCGCCGGCGGGGTCGGTGCCTGTATCGATAACAGCTGGACCGTGTTTTTGTACGTCACCCCTAATTACACACTCGAATGTGACATAATACTGTCTTTAAAACGGGAGAGGCCATTACCTGTTACAATGTTAATTAACCAGTAGGCAAAGTAACCGTTACTTTGTTTATTTTTAATAAGTATATTATTTATTTAAGTAAACATATTAATTCCATAATTGAATTATACATTCACATTACTTCACCTTTTAACATCTCGCTGATATGCATTATACTGATTAGGTGTAAAGAGAATTCATATCTAATAATTTTGTCTCGTAATAGATATTTATACTTACCTACCTCGTGGAATTTCGATTTTCAGCCGAAACTTCAAAACGCTAATTAATCGACGTCAATCGATATAAGTCCACAAGTAGACCTGTAAATATCTCTCGAACGAATCGCCACAGATCACAGATCTCTTGTAGGCAGATACTTCTACTTCTATTAAAACAAGGTGTACCTACCTAAATTAAAAATTTAAAACACCCCCGATATGTGAATCTATCGGACGGACTATGGAAGATATTCCCGACTCAGTTTCTGCTCCATGGTGTGATCCTCCTCCTCGAGCCTCGATCATCATTTATCTGACATTTACTTATTGAGATCTAATGAGCCCCATCACTATATCTGCTGTGAGTTCCTGAGGGTTTGGGTATCCCGAAGGCTGCTGGGCGCTGCAGCATCAGCCTCATCAAGGTTACCATGTCTTGGAAATAATCCGTAGTAAGACTGTTAGTAACAGTAAAAATCGCACCTGTGAAAGTTTATAAGACCCTTTAATCAAGTAGGAAATGAGCTGACAATCTTCAAGCGCCTGAGCCGATCTTTATAAACTACAGCTAAAAACCATCTCGATCACGTTAGCTTTCAAACAGAAAACCGCATCTAAATCGATCTATTCGTTAGGGAGCTACGAGGGAACAGGCAGACCCACAAGATCACAGATACACACGTCAAACTTGTAACAACCCTTTTTTTCCGTCGGGGGTTAAAAATAATTTTATCACGTCACCCCTCATCGTAGCGCAGAAGAGGGGTGACATGATACTCAGGAGAAATATATCCACACCAAGTCAAACCATCAAAATAGCTGCGTAACGCCGGTGCCAAATATTTGTGGGGCGCGTGTATCTGACGCGGTGTCGGGAGCGCCCCGCCCCCTGCACCCGACACCTCGCCTCGACGCCGTAACGGTCATCGCTCACTTAGTGACCCGGTAATCGTCCAGATCACTTCTTCGCTCGGCGTTCACTCGTTGTCACGCTATCAGCTTGTGGATGTCTAGCTTATATTGTCTAGCCATCGACGAGTGGACGTCACGAGATCGACCTCCTCTCCTCTAATCGAGTTACAAAATAGTCACGAGCTACGGGATCTGCGCTGCATTGATAAGTGAGTATATGTAGGTCTGTATATGGTCCGTCCGTAGGCCAGACGGTTCTAGTCGGCCGCCGAGTGGGTAAGTGAGCGACGAACTTAAAGTCCGACGCCTTTTTTATTAGTCTCCGAGTTTTTTCTCCGGACCCTCTGAAGTCGTAAAGCTCACAAAAACCGGAGGCCCGCAGACATTTCGCACTTTACTCTCCGGAGATCCGTGTAGCGTGACTTAACAGTCTCGATACAATAAAATGAACATTTCGTGACGTAATTACATAAACAGTCTATCTTACGATAAGCCTTGGTGCCTTTCAGCGGTCCAGCGCTGTGATAAAAATTGTAAACTAACGAGGGCCGCAAATTTAACACAACCTTTTTTAATGTAAACAATGTTGCTATCGGCTAAACTTTAACCGTATTTTAGGCTAGTTTTATTGAGTAGTTACGCCAGCTGCGTAAAACATGCAATGTTTTTCACAATTAATATTCACGTCCTCTTTCCACTCGCTCTAATTATGTAGCAGTATTAAAGCCTGTAGAACATATTGTAAGGTTCGCTCTCTGAGTGGTCAGACTAGAATACCTGACTACGTAATATTATGTGGATTACCTACCTCAAGGAGCTCCATAAAAACATTAGTAGGTACAAACTACATCGTTCATTATAACTTTACTATTTATGTTAGCTTCTCATAATTTGTCATCTCTGACCTACTTAGAGTGATGTTTAGTTTTTAGTTCAATTCATTTTTACCTACGACTTCGTACTTGTGGTGTGAGGTTTGTAAAATCTCGCAGAAACCCTTTGTTTTCCGGGACAAAAGTTGCCTATTGTCACTTTCCAGGTACACAAATTATAACCTTACTTTGTTAATTGGCAATCACATCGATCTGTTGCTCCGGTGCTACGTGATTCAAGAATAAACCAAAAAGCACGCTTTTGCATTTATCATATTAATAGAGATAAAATAATGATCGTTACCGATATAAAACAAGAATTTATTTAACAAAAAAAAATACTATTTTATTGATTACTTTGCTTTTAAATAAATATCGATTAGTCTAATCGGTATGTTGACAGGACATCATTCAGTCCGAGTCCAAGTACCTAATAATTTACAGCAGATTAACTGACAGCCCCGAGTATAAAAGCGGGCAGTCGCGCTATAGGGGTGGCATGGCGCCTGCGTATTAGGAGCCGGGTTATTTATTGTGGCTCTTTGAGGGTTGGCAGCTGTCCTGCTCTAGCACACCGCCGAGGTTATCCGTCGTCCCTGTCCGCCACACAATTAGTCGTCCCCTGCAGCGGCCACAGCTCAATAGCGTCGGGGCCAGTGGTGCCGCGCGCGGTGACGCAAGCGTGGCTCGTGCTGGACCCTAATGGCATTCCTGAACTGTGATAAGGCTTTTTGCACGAGACTGTCGCATTCGTTACCTATTGTGTCGGCTGCCCTAGGGCTGAAGGGTTCCTCCATACTATTAGGTATTCCATAATCCTATTAGGTATGCCAAATTGGTAACTGAACCAAAAATTAGTTGCAATGAAATGATATCGCACTAATAATACAATACTGTTGTAACTCAAAATTTATATTCAAACGTAATAAACGAGATAATATCATATTCAAACGTAAAATATAATCATATTATGATAACTGATAATGATGATGACTGTGATGAAAACTTATCGTTTCATATTAATACATCACACATTTTGTTTTGTACCGTGTAAATGTGGTAAGGGTGTAAATTTAAAAAAAAAACGTAGGTTTACCTATACAAGTCGGAGCAATTTTGCGGGAAACCAATCAGTATATGTTGTTACCTAAGTTGCAAGAGTAGTATGTATAGTAGGTAGGTAATCTGTGATGCAAGATAAGTAAGGTAGGTAAGTATTGGGAGAATAAGCCTTCACGTACCTACCTGCATGTGCCATCGAGCTTGAGGTTATACCTAGTACTTACCTAATAAGGTGGCTCGTCAAAGGTCGTCCTTCCTTACGCACACCAAACCTATTCTGTATTCTTTACCTGTACCTACTACCCTTCCGTCGTAAATTACATTAAGAGCTTTTTGAAAAGTTCTTCCGGATTCGTAGACACCTGCGTCTGGCGGCGCCGGTTCGCGTATTTTCCCGAGTAGAGGGCCTGAGTTATTTTTCAAGCGGTCTCTGGGCCCAATCCCGACAAGACTATTACATATCTACGTTCAAGATTCGTTTTGCACAGCTATATGTATACATTTTTAAAGCCCATTCCTTATAAATACCTATACCTAACATGTAATCTATCGTTATCTTATGGCCATCTCTTCCTTTTATTAATCTGTCTTTAAAATATTTATTATCTATAGACAGCAAAACGATTTTAAAGTACATAATTAAATTACTTTTAGGACTAGAACTACCTACGATCCATCAACTTCCTAATACCCGCGACTTTACCCGCGTGTATTTACTTTTTTAAACCCCAGATATTTTGATATTCCGGAATAAAACAAGTCCCTTGGCAGTCTACATAACTTAAAAGTATTGCGGTGGCAAATGTCAAGATCACTTCAGAGGTTGATCCATGAAAATGTAACAGACAGACAAAATTAAATTAGGTATACTTTGGCCTCTTCAATATGGATTATTCGAAGGCTGAAATCAATTAATTAATGAATAAAATAACAATAAATTTCAACGCATACTCACATTATATTTGTTTGAGATCGATATCTAGGGTAAAAGTGGGAGAGACGCCATACTTTTTGTTGAAATTATGAAAAAAATAGAAAAAATCATTTTAAGCCAACCATTTATTTTTTATTCGAAAGGTACATTAGTATTAAGTATTACAATTGTAATTAAGTAATTTTAGAATTAACATAAAAAGAAACGAAAAATAAAAATTGTAAGTACACAGCAGGCCGTCTCTTCCACAAAGTGTGGGAGAGATGCCATATAGTATAGTAATAAATATCTTGAGGACCTAGTCCAGCCTTTTTGGTATCACCAGTCTTCAGACATCTGCTCAAGGTGCGAATCGGTATTCCATAAAGTCTTTGAGCTTCATTTTTCGATATTTCACAATTTTTCACTTTTTTCATGGGCAGAATTAAGCTTTCCTCAGTCCACTGCCCTCTGGCCAATGTATGCTTCCTCACGTATTTTCTTGGCATTCTATAACCAATAAAAATAGGTAGTTAGTAAAAAAGAAAATATCCAACACATACACTTTTGCAAAAGGTGGCATCTCTCCTCATTTTATGGGAGAGATGCCATGTAGATATAAAATACGAAAGATATTTAGTTACATGGCGAAATCTAATTAAAATAAGTAAATAATAAACAAAATAATACAATAAAACCAAATCTTACCTTACGGCGTCTTTTTTTCACATTTAACACTCATCAAAACCGCAGCGACTCAAAATTTTCGTCGAAAAATTCACGCGATGAAATAAACTATTCGTCAAACACATGTCACACTCGAGTGCAATCGAATAAGAACTGACACGTTGCGAAGGAATCGTCTATGGGTAATTAAAAATAGTGAGAAATATATCTATCTATTTCTCCCTCACTGAATTACCAAAGGTATGGCGTCTCACCTCACATGGCGTCTCTCCCACTTTTACGGGTAAAAGTGGGAGAGACGCCATACTTTTTTTTGAAATTATGAAAAAAATATAAAAAATTAATTTAAATCAACCATTTATTTTTTATTCGATAGTTACATTAGTATTAAGTATTATAATTATAATTAACTAATTTTAGAGTTAACATAAAAAGAACCGAAAAATAAAAATTGGAAGTAGGCAGCAGGCCGTCTCTCCCACAATGTGTGGGAGAGATGCCATATAGTGTGGGATAGATGCCATATATATTATCATTACTTTTTTTGCACTTTTTTGCGAAGCAATTCCCTACCACAATTATTGCAATGTGGAAAATACATCGTACATGACTCATGAAGCCACTTTTGGCACAAGGAACATTTAATCCAATCAGTCTTTTTTTTTGTCACATAATAATTTTCCCAGCATTCTGTGCACACATTTGTATCATCTTCGATTGGGCTAGATGCTGAGACAGAAGATGCTGTACCAGCTAACTTGCGTTTTTTAGCTGCCCCTTTAATTAAATTGACATTAGACGTTTTCTTACTAACGTTCTCAGGGGAAGTCAAAATACAGGCAACTTGTTTTCGTTTTACAATTGAACTAGGTAGTATTGGAATCGGATTAGACTCTTCAAGAAGTTTTGTAGGGCTTTCTTTGTTAGTGGATTGTTGTCTGGAAGTTGATGGTTTTTGTGGAGATAGATCTGACTGCACTGCTACACTTTCAAGAGGAACTGTTGGAGGAACTACTTCAATCAAATCAGATATGGCATAAAAATGATCTGGAATTGCACTGGAATTGAGTGGAAATATTCCACAAGCTTTGAAACCTGATGTCGCGTTTCCTACAGTTGCAGCTTTTCCCCATGCTTGCCCTATTAATGATCCAACCTGTAATCTTGATAAAGTTCTATTTTTGTATCTCAACATCCATGCATTTGCTTCCTGATTATAAAAGGTTTTCAGGGGTTTGAAAAAACTGCGATCAAGAGGTTGAAGGGCTTGTGTTGTATGACTTGGTAAGCATAAAATTATCACATCATTATCATTGGCTAGATCTAACAAATCTATTGAATTGGAATGAGAGGTATGACCATCTAAAATCAAAAGTGTTTTTCCTGTCTTTGGTTTTCTGGGTACAAAATGTTCCTTGAACCAACGCAAAAATAATTCAGAAGTAATGTAGGATGACTTTCTGTTCATATAGACATCGGACCCATATGGCAAGCCATCAGAAAATTCAGCCTTTTTATTGACTCCTTTCATTATTAACACTGGAGGTAGAAAATGACCTTCAGCACTGCAACATGCAACCAGAGAAATCGTTTCTCCTTTTTCTCGAGGTGTGATGACATGAACGTTCTTAGTACCTTTGGCTGTTAGTACTTGTCCAGGCTTATTTATAAGTTGGATCCCGGTTTCATCAACATTAAAAATATTTTCAGGTCTGTTAGTCAAATCATGCTTCACCATTTGTTCTTCAAGTAGTTTAAAAAATGCACCTACTTCTTCTCTGTTCATTCCCTGAGCTCTTGCGACAGATAGACCTTCTGCTTGACGAACTGAGATATCTTTGTTTCTTTCTAGAAAAGATGTGAGCCAATGTTGGCCAGCCTTCTCTTTTTCTTAAGAAAATTTATGCGGGATTCCAAGTTTTTCAGCAAATTGGAAGGCAAGAGACCGAATAGTCGATCTATCCGGTGCAAAGCCAGCGTTAGCAAGACGTTTGATGTATAAAGCCAATCTTTTTTCATTCTCTGTACCAAGTGATGCTGGAACAACATTTAATATTAGTTACTATACTATACCTAACATATAAAAAAACAGTCAGTACTTAAGTTAACAACAAGAGTTTAATAAATACCTTGAGGACCTAGTCCAGCCTTTTTAGTGTCACCAGTTTTGAGACGTCTGCTCAAGGTACGAATTGGTATTCCGTAAACTCTTTGAGCTTCATTTTTGGATATTTCACCATTTTTTATTTTTTGCATGGCCAGAATTAAATTGTCTTCAGTCCACTGCGCTCTGGCCACTGTAAACTTTCTCACATATTTTCTTGGCATTCTATAACCAATAACAATAGGTAGTTAGTAAGAAAGAAAATATCCGACACATACACTATTGCGAAAGTTGGCATCTCTCCTCATTTTATGGGAGAGATGCCATGTAGGTATAAAATACGAAAGTTATTTAGTTACATGGTAAAATCTAATTAAAATATGTAAATAATAAACAAAATAATACAATAAAACCAAATCTTACCTTACGGCGTCTTTTTTTCACATTTAACATTCATCAAAACCGCAGCGACTCAAAATATACGTCGAAAAATTGACGCGATGAAATAATCTTTTAGTCAACAAACGTCACACTCAAGCGCAATCGAACAAGAACTGACACGATGCCAAGGAAGCGTCTATGAGTAATTAAAAATAGTGAGAAATATATCTATCTCTTTCTCACTCACTGAATTACCAAAGGTATGGCGTCTCACCTCACATGGCGTCTCTCCCACTTTTACCCTATAACTACTGTGGGATACCTACTTGTGAAATACAAATAAAATATCCTTGTTTCGAACATATTTATATCAAAAGTATCAAAAACACAAATAAATAATATCAATGCGACTGAACTTGATTTCGAAATAACTGCTTCTTAATCATCAAGATCACAATCAAGATCATAATCATTAAGATCATCTTTACCAACTAATATTATAAATATACACTTCTCATCAAAAAAATCGAAACACCTCGCAAGTTTATGTTTCGTAAGGATTATCAGAAAAATCTTTATTTTTATAAATACATATTAAATGTCGTTTAATAGCGGATGGTATAAGGTTTTCAATTCCTAATGTTAATATTCGAAATTCAAATTAAAATTTTGATAAGCTTCGTGTTTTGTTTAAAGAGTCATTTTTACCCTGTATGAAATATGAGGGAAATGGGAAAAACAACACACGTCAATGAGAAAAAAGATTTGAAACAGTTTATTTAATAACTTGTATTCCCTCCCCGGACCTTTATTACTGCTTTCATACGGTTTTCCATCGATCGAATGAGATTTAGGATCACATACTGTGGAATGTTTTGCTATTCTTCTTGAGCTGCATTTTGCAACTGGTTAAGAGTTTCTGGGGCGGGATTTCTTGCTCGAATTCACCTTTTTAGTTCATCTCGTAGGTGCTCTATAAGATTTATATCAGGGCTCCTCGCTGGTCATTCCATAACAGAGATACCAACTTCAGTAAGATAATCTTGTACGACGGCCGCGATGTGAGCTCTAGCATTATCATGCATGAATATGAAAGCTTCGCCAGTAAAATGAGCACAGGGCATCATATGAGCCTCAAGACATGGTTCGATGTATCGATGATTAGTTAGTGCAGGCAGAAGTGGTCCAGATACGAAGACAAGCTCTGTCTTACCGTCAGTACTAACGCCTCCCGAAACTGTCCACGAACCGCCACCACAGCTTACTTTTTCTTCAATGCAGCATTGCGCATAGCATTCTCCTTCTCTTCTGTATACCTTATTCCTTCCATCCTTACCATACAGCATAATTTCACACTCATCAGAAAAGAGAATCTTGCTCCACAGTTTGAATGACGATTTAGGTGATCACGTGCAAATTTAAGACGCGCTCTTCGGTGGTCTGCAGTTAGTTTCAGTCCATTTGCTGGCTTGTGTGGTACCAGTCCACGTTCCTGCAACCTTCTTCTAATTGTAGAGTCACTTACAGCCACCCTTCGAACAACACGAAGCTGCTGCTGCAGTTGAAAAGCATTAAGGCGTCGATTTCGCAAAAAAACTGTTGTAATAAACCGGTCACCTCGTTCAAAAATGAACCGATTCCTACTAGACCCTGGACGGCGCATGAAGAAACCAGTCTCTCGATATCGTTTGTACACTCTATGAACAGATGACAGGCTCAGATGTAATCTTGCAGCCACAACACTCTGACTAAGACCAAAATCCAGCAACGCCACAACTTGGGCTGCTTCTGCGGGCGAACTGTCAATGTTTTCTTTAAAAAAAACTTTTTATTAGACGTGACAAAGCACATTTAACAAATAAAAAACAAAAAAATTGCCAATTAAGGTTAGTTTTTCAGTTTTTGCGCGAAAAAAGTACGCAAACTCTAAACACCCCTTTGTATCAAAACAATGTTTCAATTCATTTTCAGTTCATTCATCAAATAAACAATTGAAAATCTAAATATTTCCGTACACCATTGTAAAGGCCAAACTACCAGCTATAAAATTGTGTTATTATTTTCATGGAAATAATTCTCTTTTTTTGTTTAATTATGAGAAGAAAAAAAAATCGGAGGCGTTTCGATTTTTTTGATGAGGAGTGTATTATGTACCTTATTCATATGCGAAAATATGTTTGTTTGTTGATTTTTCCTTCAATCACCCCGCAACAGAGCTACGGATCGATGAGATTTTTTGAATGAATATGATATGGCTGAGGACCTAGCGATTGACATAGGCTCCTTTTTATCCCGGAAAATTAAACAGTTCCCGCGGGATTTTTAAAATCCACGCGGACGAAATTGCTAGTAATCTATATTTCATCGAAAGACGTTTTCCTAAATGTTTATCTGTCTGTACGTGCTAATGTCTGGAACGGCTGACCTGAGTTCAACAAGATTTTATAAGCAGGTAGAAGGTTAATGAGGACTTAAATGGAGTTTAAAAATTGTTGGTAATAGGGAAAATACAACAGCTTAGATATATGTTTAACCGCTGAGCCAATCTTTACGTAATTTGGCTCAGAGAGAGCTTGCATCCTTGAAATCATTTTCATCCCAGAAAACAAAAGATTTTTTTTGTATTTTTAAAAAGAATACCAGCCATGTTGACCATGACTAATATTCCCCTTTCCCCTCCAACTAAGCGTAACACTTGTGTTAGGATGTGGGTTTCGATTTTCAGTCCGCACCTGTAACTGTTGCGCTCTTGAGGCTATAAATTCCACGCGGAAGAAGTGACGGGCATCAGCTAGTTGTTTATCAGTTTTTCCACGTTTCTGGTGTTGCAAACGAGCTAAGTAGGTATACCTTATTCATAATTAGGTTATTTCTAATCAAATGGCCAATGTTATCATGAGAATCTTTGATCGATAATAATATCTACCGGTAGGTAGGTTGACATGTTGAAATCGTCGCGGAGTTGCAATAATATTAGCAATATTTATGTAAAAACAATCTATTTATAGAATTAATCAATTAAATAGTATGTCAGAGAGTACCAGAATATAATATTCTTTTAATTGTTTAATAGAAGCTGTTTAAATAGGTTCTGATCGAGGACGATAACCTCCGTGCCTGTACGTAGGTATTGTTAGCTCCGAAACAATAAATAATGTAAATATAGCGTGAGAAAATCGTTAGGCTAACAAGCAAGCTATGAATCATTTTTTTTGACTTTCGCTTTCTATACCCGTAAATGTGCACCAGACCGAAATTCGGCCATCAGATTTCTTTGCCACATCAACGTAGGCTGTAAATGATTGGCGGAAATAATATCAATGGGCCAGGTTTGGACAGACCAAGCGAGAGTATAGACAAAGTTGTCTTATTCACCACACACACACACACACAACACAGTGCCAACAACATAGTACCTATCTATGGCGTATCCGCGTCGATAGTGGAGAATTACTACTTCAGTTTACTAAGAAATTGGTAGGTTTTATATTTTCATAACATTGTACGGCACTAATTGCATTCGAAAGAACTGACAACAGCAAAGACCGCATGAACACTCGGACTTCAAGTTTTTTTTTAATCTTTATTTGCTTGACTGAATACTTGATGTTATTTTTAAATAGCTACCCTAGTTCTAATTTGATCCACCTAAAGAGTTGGTGACACGTTGTACTAAGTTTTGGACATCGTCCGCTAATTGTACGCTCTGTGAGCCGTGCTCTACGTGTCCGCGCGGGCGGCTGTCAGTGACGTGTCACGTGTGACACTGACACACACTCGACCATGAGTCATGACTCGCAACTGCAAATTGATAGTAGGTACATATCTACTTGAGAGGCTTTGGTCGTGGAGTTAAGTGGAGAGAGTAATTAGATATTCTATCGGAAAAGGTGTTTAGGGCGGAAACACGTTTCCAAAGCAAAACTATAGCAGCGGAATTAAAGGGAGTGTGCTGCGTTATTTGGGTACCTTCAAATTAAGAGTGAATAGGCATCTTCTAGGCAAGCGTGTTCCATCTTAGGCTGCATCTTCACTTACCATCAGGTGTGATCGCAGCCAAGTGCTAGTCTACATATTTAAAAAAAATGCCGATATAAACGGTTAAACCTCGTGGACTCTAACTTAAAGGCAGCTACAGACTTTCTAGAATCGATCCCAGTAACATATTATTATTATTTTACTAATCAATCAACAATGGTATGATCATTGCTCAGCGAACACTCTCACTTATTTCCGATATTAATGGTACCTATTACACTTCCATCGATCAGAACTTGGCACCAAGAAGTTGTTTCATTCTTTCATTAGGTAGTATTGAAAGGTTAACTTCCGAGTGGAGTCGAACACGGCGATCCATTACCGTGTCTGTGTGTTATCAAAAAGCTATTAAAAGTGTGATAAGTCACAAATGTGTGCGTGGGCGAGCAGAGTGTACACATGTAATAACTATATTAATGAATTGTAATAATTGTCAAGTAGGTAGGTACGCTAACGCGGCCTCAACCAGGTTCGCTGCTCCCGTCTCTCGTCTCCCGTCGCGGTTGAAAATGAAATGGAACTTTTTTGTACTACACCACATTAAATAGAAACCATTAAAAAAAATTATATTACATAATAAGAGCAGCAATCAAATTATTTTCTTTAATATTGATGACTTTGTCCGCGTTTCTTTCTTTGGACGCAAGCAATCTACTCGTATGCGCCAAATTTCGTCAAAATCGATTAAGCTGTAAAACATTTAAAAATTAATAACGTATAAATTAAAGTCTCTGATATTAATAGATACAATAGGTGGTAGATTTATGACGTGTCATAAGAGCTACAAGGTAGCCTACATGAAATAAATAAATTTTTAATTTGAATTTAATATCTTTTAATTTTTATCGCAGGAATTCTCAATATTCCCGGAATAAACAATACCTAGGCATCACACCTATAATCCTCACATGCCTGTAGTGTTCCGTCAACATCGGCTCTACTGACCCAAACAGACAGACAGCCAGACAAAATTTAAATAAACGTGTCTTTCAAATAATCATTTGTCATATGACATACCTAATAATATACATAAGATTATATTATGAGCCGAACAAGAGACAGTAACTCGTATTTCGACATCACAGGCGGACACGTATTTATATATAGATATCATGACAGTTCAAGCTTCGATGAGCAATTAGAGTGCATGCTCAAAGTCAGATTTAAATTAGAATACTTCGCATGTTTTGTTTGAAATGTAAATAGTTGCGTGTCAACGTGCCAATTAGGAAGGTACGGTACACCTTCATATTTGTTCAGTAAGTGTAAATTGTAAATTTTAAACACCCGCGACAAGTAGACTCTATGGCCGGACTATGTATGATGCACCCGACATCCTGTCAGTCAGTTTTCTGCTCCATCGTCAGAACCTTCTTCTCGACCCTCGATCATCTAACACCTACTTATTGAGACTATTCTAACGAGTCCAAACCGCCAACGTATTTGTTTTTAGACCGACTTATTTTCTGCTCTTACAAATGTTTTAGTAGGTACAATTTTAATCAAAACAAAATAATTTACTAATTATAATGTTCAAATACATTGTCGCTATATGTTAAGGCGACAGGAAAGGCTAATAATAGTTACCTAATCCTAATTGCTATTTCTTAATTACCTCCAATTAATGTCAATTTTAATAACCAAGTGTCACTCAAAATTTAATTTAGATATGAACTTGGACTTAAAGTAGATCTACCTGGCACATTGCTACATATTATCATGTTAGTTTAAAAATAATTAATTAATTATGAAAATTATATCTGCTGCGATCTCGAAATCAAGATATCGGAATATTGGCGAGTGAAAGGCAGGTATATCACATTACTATAGGTGACATAAGTGCGACAGTGTGTCTGTGTGCCGGTCCACGGCTTAGCAGTTAGCTGATCTCGAATCTTGTTAAAATGTTGTATAGAGATGCTCGTTGTTTGCATTTTACGAAAAAGCAGAAGATAAATAATTAAAAACATGACTCTTTAGAGTCTAATAGTCTATCGTAATAATTGTCCTTACCCCGGCGCTACCTATTTTATGAGCTTCATTAATTAGTGATCATAAATGCCATTTATTACCTTCGTGCGGCCGAATATGAAGCGTAGGTATAATGAGGGCCTCAGCCCACCGGTGGACTGCAACTGGCCGTAGATGGTGTGACTCTTTATCAATAAACAAACAATAATTGATCTCAAAACGATGTTCAGTTACGTCAGTGGCTGGAAGTTTTCTTTTATTTAAAAGAAAACTTCCAGCCACTGGTTCGTAACTGTACATTTGTACAGTAGGTGTACGGGAGTAGGTACGGTTTAGGTGGTGTTAGGTAACGCAGTTTCGCTCACGTTAAGTTCGATTTTTCAAACCGTTCTTTTGTTCCCTTAGGGGTTGAATTTTCAAAAATCCTTAGTAGATGCCTACGTTATAATAGCTATCTTTATGCTAAATTTCATCCAGTGGTTTGAGCTGTTCGTTGATATATCAGTGAGTCAGTCGATCAGTCAGTCACCTTTTCCTTTTATGTATTTTTTGTGTGTGAGATGAAATAGGTAAGTACACCAAACCGACTGTATGAAACCTTAGGTAGGTGCCTTACGTATGAACCTTGCGCAAGATGTCGCGGTTAACGACTAGTTTAAAATAATCCAGTTTGAATCGGACGCAGTGTAAAGTTTTCGATTTTACGTATAAAAAATGTCATCGGAATATTAATTAGGTGGAGAACAAAAACGAGCCGCCGCTGAGCCGATATCGAGCCGACGCGCTGAGGCGGCGTCGAGGGAGTAAGTATGCACCTACTTAGGGCAATGACTTGCAGACGAAACTACAATGAATGTATTATAAACACTATATTATAAAAGTGTGAAGATTTGACAGGTTCGACACCTGACCACTGGCGGTCTGTCCGATCAAGAAATTGTTTTAAGAGTTAGGTTTTTAAAAATCGCTCCCGCCCGCGGGAACCGTCATCGTCATGTTCATCGTCTATCATCATGTCATCATCTCATCATCGTTTGTCGTTTGTCGTGTTCAGATCCTCAACTATATAGTACGCGTGTAAAAAATCACGACGATCCCTTGATCCATCCGTCGATAAGGTAATGTAACAGAAAGTGGAAGATGTCGCTTTGGGGTATACATTGCTTATGTGGCTTGCACTTATTTTATCGTTATCGTTGACGAGTTCCGTCATTTAAGTTTCTGAATGAGATATTAAACAAACAGTCAGACTTCAAATGAATCGTAATAATATTCCTTTTTATTTTGTGGTCGGTTAATAAGCAAAAAAACAAAGAGGCACAGGCGCCGGCGCTAAGTATAAAAATTCGATAACTCGTTCACAACAAAATAATAATCTAAACACTCGCGACAAAACGTACCTTCGAGGGATCGCGATATGAAAGCGATATGAAGATTGTAATCGCGAAATAAAAACTCACTTTTATGTCGAACACGAAACGAGTATTGGGCAGAGGTACCTTCGGACGAAGGGCGACGGGCGACGGGCGACGGGCGACGGGCGACGGGCGACGGGCGACGGGTGACGGGCGACGGACAACTGCCACAGCGCAGCCGAAGCGGGTCCCGGACATTTGCAAACAGGATTATACGACAATTAATTCGATGGCCGCGAGAACACGATGCAGCGAGTGTGACACGTGGAGCGAGCTATATTGCTCCCGACAGTTTCAATACACTAGGTACCGTTTTTACCCGACTGCAGCACGCAAAGGAAGGTAATGTGTTTATCAGTCTATGTATGTTTGTGGTGCTCTGGACGCCCAAAGACGTGGGCCAATTTTGATGATTCTTACGTCAATCGTCAATTGCTTGTTAGCAAAAGAAAAAATGTTTTTCGTTAGTAGCACCATCGCCGAGTAGCACCAATAACATTTAATTCAGGCTAAGGAGAGGCTCCTAAGACAAAGACAGGCTTGTTTTGAATATGTGAATAACTTCAACTGTGTCGTAAATTAAACCACCAGACCATCAGATCAAACTTAGCTCAGTCTTATTTATCAGTCTAAACTGTAACAAAACGTCCAAAATAAATCAAAATAAAAAAATGTGAAAATTGTAATTTTCACATTCAGTGTTCACTGAAATGAACTAGCGTCTTCTTTGACTTTTAACCTGTCGTAATAAACTACCTAATTTTCCTAACTAAATATCCTTTAGCGTAAGTACCGTAGAGTAAGCGCAGTTATAGGCACCAATCTTTGTTGAAAACGAATCTTTAAGTCACCTAATCGATAGACGTTTTGTGATTGGATTGGAAGTCTTAGTGTAGGTAGAGTTTGCGCTAAGGGGTTATCAGTCCTCTGAGTGGTCTAGCTATGGAGGCTTGAACCACGGCCTCCGGAGCTAGACCGCTAGAGCTCGTCGTCAAGAACCATCGCCTGCGATCGATCGCAGTCGATCGGATGATTCATGGTCTCGCGCAGCAGAGGCACAAAAAGGGAAGTGCTTACACGGGAACACAATATACGGAACAGGCTTCCATTATACCGCCGCGCCGCCGCCGGCCGCGGGGACATCAATTAAACACGAGCCGCTATAGTGCCCTAAGGGCGCCTGTCGACCGCCCGACGGCAGCAGCTACGGCGCGACAGTAAAGGCGTAACCCGAAAAGTAGGTCTATTCGAAATACTTATTTACTTCGCTAGCTCGGTGACCCGAAGAATATCTTGGCTTTCGACATCAGACGGTCACTCTTGCCTGTCCTATGCCGCTTGATGCCATCGGGCCTTCGGGTCTTCGGATCTTTTGAGGTCTTTGCTTGATACGTGCCTACAATCAGCACTCTGGGACATTAAGAAGGATTTCCTATTGGACGATCCAAGTATGTACGCTCTTCATACAGCACATTGATTAATTTGATTAATAATAATTTTATTGTATTGGGAATTATAAATTTAGTTTCTGGTACATTTATAGAGGACACTTGAAATGCTAAAACTTTCTAAGGCGGAGCCTGTTCCACGTGCTTTTCAGTACTGATAGAAGCTAGTGCAATACCTACACTGGCCACTATCAATAATATTTATATAAATAGTTTGCGTTAATTAACCAAAACCTAGAGTTAGGATTAGAGTAAAATTATATAGGCATCTATCGTATAATTTTGAATTGTTCGATCGTCACGTCAGTCTTGTCGCGGTTCACGCCGGACCGCCGCCCGGTGCATGGGTCGGCGCAGGAATGTCGTGAATGAATGTGGGGCGCCGGCGCTATCGATGCGATAGCGATGCTCTTTGTCAATGTGTCACATACTTTATTCTTTCACAATCAATAAAAAGATTGTTTTTTTTTTCGATAGAAAATAAAAGGACTGTTACGAGTAAGTTGCAGATCATACAAAAGTACAATTAATATGCTTAATTACTATATTTGCCTGAATTAATTATGGTTTCAAATAATATTATCGATAGCAGAGTTGATATCAATAAAATTGCGATGGATATTATATTCTTAAGTAAATTAGAAGCAAATAAGGAAATTAATAATTTATTTTCGTTTATTGTAGAGCAGAGTAGATAAAACTAATTCAAATCCTATCTATGATATCTATAGTTCTAGGCTAATATAATAAAATTAAAGTGTCTGTTATTTAAGTATGTATCTACGTATCTACATCTACACTACAATTTTAAAGAGGAAAGATTTGTATTTTTGTGTGTATGTTTGTAATGAATAAACTCAAAAACTATTGGACCGATTTGGCTGAAATTTAAAATGAAGATAGATTATACCTTGGATTAAAACATAGACTACTTTTTATCCCGAAAAAAGTTATAGTATAGTATGTAGTTATAGTATAGTCCCGCGGGATCTTGAAAACTAATTCCACGCGAACGATGTCGAACGAAAACCATGGTGTCGCCGCTCGCAGCTCGCGGTGTGCCACAGGGCTTAGCGCGGCGACTCGCGGCGTCAGAAGCGCCGCCTCGAAAGCCTTTTCGTGTTCCCCCCCCCCTCCCCCCGCCCTCGCCCCGCGCCCGGGCTGCCAGATCCGAGATGAGAATCCGGACAAAATCCTTGAATTTTGATCCCAAACTTTAAAACTAATTTCCTAAGTACACGAGGCCGACGCTACCACTGCAAGGTGAGCACCGGAAGGGGACATTCCCTTTTTGCCATGCTTTATTAACATAGGGGAAGATAATTTTTATCTCTTGTCAGTGGATAAAATCGGGGGATAAAATCTTTGTCTCCTGTCCATGCTAACTATGCTGCTATACCTACCATATTATGGTACAGCAATAATATGTATAAATTCACCACTGCCGGTGTAGAAGTCCCGGGCTTAAATTTTTGAAGTTATGTAGGTACGTTTTGAGCAATTTAAAATCATTTAACTTTAACAGTGAAGAAAACATAAGGAAACCTGCGTCTGGGAGTTCTACTAGGTACTGATTCTTCGGCGTTCAATAACTTGGACTTGGAAGTACCAAAAGCACTCAATACCTTTGAATCGTTTTAACAAATTGATAAATAGACTCTAAAAATATTTCATTACATAAATATTTTAAGGTCATATATTCCCGTGTTGAATGTATGTAGGTAGGTACATGTAGCTCTCCAAAATAACGGACATATCCAAAAAACTTGTGTCGTGTGGTGTAACCAGCCTCGCCGCAATTAAACCACTCTACCTCCAATCCTTCCTACTTATCGGGGATTTGGAGAAAGTATGGAAATCTTATGACGTCACCCCCATAGCTGTAATTATGGGGCCAAAATACCACAAAGTAACACCTTACTTATAGGTTTTTATTAATAGGATAAACGAAATATTATAAACGTAAAACGTAATTATTAATTCCTACTCTACGCACTTAATGTAAAGTCTAGTAAGTACTATTAATCATTTTTAGGGGCTCCTTAATCAAATAATGATCCTATATTTCTATAATGATTCAATGATATAAAGTCTTATAAACTACGCTCTTACTTGACAGCAGGTATCAGCAAGACTATATAAGTGTTAAGTGTAAGTTAGGTATAAAGTGAGATAATTTTCCGGACTTTTACCATCAGAATTTGGTACAAACTAGGTTTTACCAAAGAAAAATAATCATGTACAAATTATAATGATATCTTAAATATTATTATAATTTTAAGATGGTTTTTTTTCCTATTTCGATTGTCTAGACCTACTGTCATTTCCAATCAACAAATGGGTCAGGAACTAAGGGGTTACCTAACAAATAGAGGCCAAATAACCCACAGTGGCCACTTTACACACAATCAGTAGATTCAAGCTTTTTAACCGACGAAAAAAAGGAGGTTCTCAATTCGTCGCGTATATATTTATTTCTATTAAGAAAGAGAAATATATGGGTGATTCTACGATAAGAGGTTTTAAGTCCATAGAGAATACGGCCACGGAGAAAAGTAGCTGTTTTTTCATTAAACACTTATATTATGATTTTTGTTCTATTTATTTATCTTTTCACGTAAGGGCAAGTCACTTTATGCATATTTTATTAAAAAGTCAAAAAATCAAAAAATTCAAAAAATTCAAAAAATTCAAAAAACCGTCAAAAATGTCAAAAAAGACTTTTTTGACATTTTTGACGGTTTTTGATTTTTTTGACTTTTTTGACTTTTTTTGACTTTTTTTGACTTTTTTTGACATTTTTGACTTTGTTGACTTTGTTGACTTTTTTTACTTTTTTTACTTTGTTTGTTTGCACTAACCTTATCTCCCCTGGTCAACTAGTTTCTCTCCTGACATTTATCTTGCCAGGTGAAATATGGCAGGTGAGAGACGTTTTCATGATAAATTGTATTGTTTTAATTGACATAAGAAGTTTTTCGGTACATTATGTATCACACTTTCACTAGTCCATCATTATTTAATTAGACCAGTAAATGCAAATAAATTGAATGAATAATATAACTTTTATGACTTGCCAGGTGAGAGACACAATGACCTCGCGAAACGACTACTTTGAATCAACGATCGTAACAACTAACAAATGACGGCGCTCTTAACGGCTCACGTGTTTTGCATTACGAACTTCACGTCAGTAGATGACTTTGAGCACTATTTGGAATATGGCCGTTTTATATTTGTGTTTGTAGTAGCGGAATGAAATTTTCTAGAGTAGATACCCAAAAACAGTGGGACAAAAGTTAAGTTTAAAATATATTGCAAATAAATAAATATTGTTCTATTTTTCCTTAACAATACTTGAATACATTTATTGAAGTTTGTGTTTAACATACTTTAGTTTAATAACTGATACAAAGAAAGTATGTATCGTTTCAAATTAAACTGAAACCGACAGGGGGACAGGCCAGGTTAGAGACTTTTTTAGACTTTATAAGGAATTTCAGAAAAATATACTTTAATTAGGCATTGAATCGTGACGTTATTTAATAAAGTACATTTAGGTGATGTGTTTCATTGCAAAAAATAACAACATATAGAGTAAAATTTCTATTTTAAACTGATTGCCGCACAAGTTACCTCTTATCGTAGAACTACCCATATACTGGTTGAGTTGTGTAGTAGCGGTGGGTATACTTTGATTCGCATGTTCGCTGATTCCCCACGTAGGAACCACCGCGTCCGTCAGTGAGACAGTCGTTAAAACTCAACGTCCAGCCGACAATAAATCCCTGATGCATAATGTCTAATGAATTCTAATCTAAGGGCAGCCGCCCGCGCCGGCGCTGCCTCGATACAAGCCCTACTAATTGCACCCCTCCCTCCCGCCGCACGCCCTCGGCGCCCTGCCCCAGGCCACAGACTCATCGCGTAAGCGACCACTTGCTGCGACAGGCGACGCAATCTAGCAACAAGCAAACGTATAGAAACCAGATTATAAAGGCACATGTTATATAAATTACCCGTGTCACCTACAGTCTTACTACCAGTAGTAACACGCTTCTTGCCGCAGCTTTATCTTCTTTCTAGCTGATGCTTTGTTAGCGTGGATTTGGGTATTAGAAATTTAGTGGGATATGCCCCAGATCGTCGTCGTCAACCGATAAACATCCTTTGGAGATAGGTCTTTTGTGATTTCCTAAGAGAGAATTCAGCTGATCGATTGCGGAAAAGATGCATCAATATTTATTGCCACAATCTCATATGCGTCGATTGTTTGAAATAATTCATTTTAGCGAATAGCGAGAGAGTACGATAATCCCGTTTTGGAATTGTTTCAAAGTGATTGGTAGTATGAAGTACCTAATCACTTCTAACTGGCTTACACCTAGTACGCTTATATTCATTCGCTGGTAGGTACCTACTCTCTCGCGAGGATAAGTCTTGTGCTTACCATCAATTCAGGAAGTAATTATATCCCCGGCGATGAGGCGATCTACCGTAAGAGTCTACGTAAGAGCCTAGTAGTTCAGTGCTTATCTAATATGGTTCCCGCCTGTCGCGCCGCTCCGCGCATCGCATCGCTCACGCGACACAGTCGTGGCCCGCCACTAAGAGGCTTGTCACCAATTTTTTCCCTACATTCACCGGGAATGCTTTTATGCCGGCGACACCGGACCTGTTAATGTGTTAATCCACTCCCTTGTTTTTCTGTTATTAATAGCCAAACAGGGAAACCTCGTCCCTTTCGCACCTGTGGAATTGTAGCAGGATGAAAGCGAGACAGAAGCACGGATTATACAATTTAAAGCAGTTATGATTTTTTTTCTGTTCGATGACAAGTTAGCGGTCGAGTGCGACTTCACCTGGCAGGTACCACGTCGCCTGTCACTGTAATATTGGAAGGGGTATGGCAGTTTATAGAATGGGAAGATTAAATCACCTATTTAACTCAAACGACGCGTGACGTGCATTTCTAACGGACCTTTACAAACTGCTATAGAATTGTCAAATGAATCTGACAATTGTAAATAGCTCCTCGAGCCTACTGCTACTCGCTTGCCAATAAAGAATTAGGGTTGAACAGTATAAATAGCCGATCATGCGGTGGGCATCTTCGGGAGTGGCTAGTGCCTCGCTATCGTCGAGAGGACACCCCGTGACGCGAGCTCTCGACTCTCAACACAATACACTCGACGTGGCCGCGCGTCTGTTTGTTTGTTTGTTTGCATTGAAACGCCACCGCGCGCACACAATGGTGTCTGCGATGAACAAATGAGGTGACAGCTCCCTTTGTGCTGACCCACTCGAGTATCCTAATCTCTTATTTTGCTGCCACAAATCTCTTAGGTAGGTTATTTGTTTTATTTCGATATTGATTCGCTTCTCAATTCAACATTGAGAAACGATATTAAGTAGGTACGTTTCCGGTTGACTGAAGTTTTCTTTCATTTGACTGACCAAATTTTCAGTGTGAAATACAAATAACCCACCGGTATAAACCCACCACATTATAATCCCAAGAAGAAAGCTCGTAGGTACCTACTATGTATTTACTTTAAAAGGTGTCATGAGTTTCAGTGCCTAATGAGGAAAATGACACAGAGACAGCATCTGTATAAAAAGACCAAGTGCCAATAGTAGTTAATGGTGGTTGCTGACCGAGCGACTGAATCTAAGAAACAGTTTGTATCCCGTATGGTTGTCCACTCGACTGTCAGCGCTGCCCAGCTTCCCACAGAAGGGCCGCCCAATTAATTACCGGCTACACGCATCCACAAAAACACCGGCTCGTAGCAGCTAAGAGCGGCGGCGCCACTCGGGGCCGGGCGGCGGGCGGCGGGCGCGGGCGCGGGGGCGGCGGCGGGGGCGGGGTCGGGGGCACTAATGCAGGCGCCGCGATAAGCCGGCCGCATGGGAAACACTGAGAGTGCCGGCCAGCGCCGGCCGCGACATAAGTTAACTCCTCCGACGGGACCGACGACGAGCCTGTTGATGATAATGACGGGCATCCGGGTCGAAGCCCAGCTGTGGGATTGTCTAGAAATTACTGTTACGATCGCAATCAACCCTGGTTTGCTAATATGGCATTCTGCATTTTGATCAATAATGAAAAAGTAGATGCCAGCCGAACAGTGGTGATCACGATTTTCACACTGAAGCAATCATTTTTAGATATTCCCACGGCTGATTGACTGTGATCGAACACACAACCTGCGTAACCTGTGTTGTGAATATTAGGCCAAACATATGAGTTTGTTGTGAACCGGACCAGAACGCGTTTGGAAAGCTAAAGCTTTAGTTATATGGATATAGCTAGATATAGATAACAGATATAGCATAGGTACTATATAGTTATAGTTAAGGACCTCGGGAGTGACAGGCAAAATTTATTATCGTATTTCTACGTTAGTTTAAAAAAATACCTCAGATTTCAGCTTCGTAGAGCCTACCTACGTGGATGAAATTGCGGCCAAACTTTAGTTGGATTTATCAATATTAGTACAAAATACCTACCTAACTAGTAAGTATTGTATTATAACAGCATGTTGGTGTGTCGTGTAGCCCCGGCGTGCTGCGTCCCCGGCGTGCTGTGTCCCCGGCGTGCTGTGTCCCCGGCGTGCTGTGTCCCCGGCGGCCGCGCACGCGGGGTACAACACACGGGCGACATGTTCCCGTCGCGGAATTTGCATTGTACGCGACGCGAGCGTCGAACTCGCTTATTATTGGAATTATTTTAATACGCTACAGTGTAGTTACACGGCCACCAGACCGCATTTGTGTGAAAGCCCGTGACTTCATCCGCATAGATTTACCGTCTAGAACTCTAGATCGTTTCAGCGGTCAGGCTGATAAACAGTTTTTATTTTTAACAAAAGACCCCAAAACTATTTCTGTGTTAAAATATAGCCTAGATTACTCCTTGTAGGTAATAGATATAACCTTCTGTGCTTTGCTTACCAGCCCCTTGATTCTGTAACTTAGTTCCAAAAAATTAAAGCCACTGACATATACTTTTATCCATTGAAGGTATGAATAGTAAATGACATTTCTCTTCAAACCTTCAATGGATAAAAAATGCATATCGTCTTTGATAGGCACTGAGTTACAGAATCAGCCCCCAGATTTCCTTAAAAATATTAGGTACATAGGTAATTTGGTATGTCAGCAGTTCCCAAGATAGGTAGGTAGAGGAATAAGGGGCTAGTTGTAACCGGGGTAAGTAGTAACACGGCTATTTCAACCGGAAACTTAGCTTTAACTAATTCTTTGACTCAATCTAACATCATGTCATCATAGCCAATGAACTGCCAGACGAAGAAGTAACTAGATGAGGGCGCACGCTCTTAATTTTTGCCAGGTGACCTAAAATTATACTCTCGTAAAATTTTGATTCTCGTAAGTGTATTCTATAATTCCATAATTGGAATAATTTGCAACTTCCTGTGTTTTATTTATATTTTAATTTATCTCTGATGTTATGTACCTATCAGTTTTTACGATTAATAAGTTGATAATCTTGATAAATGTGGAAAATATACTAGGTATGGGGTTAGTTACAACTAAAATATGCCCCTCGCTCCCGTATACACGGGTTATTCAAAGACTTAAAGATAGGTATTTATTTAATTTAATCTAGGTTAGACTAGGTTTAGGAACTTGTAAAACAATCTTAACATGAGATAACAATTGTGTAATAACGCAATTAATTTAATCTTCCAACCCAATTATTCATTCGCCAGTAATTTGTGTAATGACAATAAACCGACGGCGATGCGGCGAACGCCGCGTGTGTAAACCGCGTAACGAGAATTATAATTTACCATTGATATACTGTCACACTAGGTATCTACACAATAAAAAGGCTTTCACTCACACTCACTAACTGATACTGATGTCAAACGTAATGAATAGGATAGGTAAGTGTGTAGATACAGTAGTACAGAAAAATATTCTAACAAAATAGTTACCTAACAATACCTACGTCCTACATACAGTGTAATTTAGATGTTGTGCAAAAAGTCCTTATGTATGTCATGTGCCAGCTCTACGTGACACGATGTATTATAGGACTCGCTTACACCGAGACCTGACCAAAACGAGATCATCAAAACGTCAATTTCCTGACAGCTGACAATTATAACATAGGTAGGGCCTCTCATTTATACGGCAAAGCGGCACTTTGACTAAGAAATTAATTATACATAATAGGTGTACCTATGTACTTAGATATTAAATGCGATATCAATGTTGAACGCATGCAACTAAGTAGGTAGATATATAATCTACAGTAAATACTCACGGACATGCCGTCGAGATAGCATTACAACATTTCATAGAGTGGTTTATTTATGAATGAAATACTTAGGTACGTTAAAATAGAGAGGATGGGTGTTTACCTAATAGAATAAAAAAATTAATACTCGTATTATACCTACCTACTTCAGATTAATTACTGGTAATGCACCTATCGACTCAGACGATTCTGGACCACGATAAAAAATAAAAATATCTTATTTTCAATTAATCACAAGAAAGAATCTTAAACTTCGAATAAAAACCCGACTACGGCAAGGCTAAAAAGAAAGGTTTTCGCGGTAGCGGTAGCGGCTAAAGGGATGTTTGTGTCCATTTATGTACCTATGTATTCCAATTTTGATGAACGAAGTCGATTCATTATTATGGTCCGGGTGATATATTTATATGAAAAAAATCTATATGAGGGATGTTACATCCAATTTTTCGTAGTCGGAGTCAGTTTTTAAACTTTTTTCTTGTTTATGAGAGTTATGTGAGAAGAACACACCCTACTAGTGTGTTTTAAATTCTTGAGATTTCACATTATCGCATATGTACTTACATACACGTAGAATCTTATCTACATTTACTCATTTAACAAGAAGACAGATAAGAAAAGAAAAATGTTAGTATTTGAATATCCTAAGTAGTGCGTGGTCACCCTCGCCTTCCGTACAATAACTTATGACAATAGCGGTCTCGTATCGCCATTAATCGTCGGGGACGCTGGGCGCGGGGCGGGGCGCGGGGCGGGCGGCGCGGGGCGGTGGGGCGGGCGGCGCGGGGCGCGGGGCGGGCGGCGCGGGGCGCGGGGCGGGCGGCGCGGTGGGCGGGGCCGGGCGCGGAGGCTCCGCGGGACCCTCGCGCTGTCGTTGCACCATTATTTATATAAAGTGTTGTATAGAACATGTAACTTACATCGCCTGCTTGTGACTCTTCCTTTAAAATATAAGTAATGGATTCGAGACGTCGCTTAATTGTTAAAGGGCAGGTGTTTTCGCTGTTTTATTTTGTATTTATCAGATGGAACATTAAAACTGTGTTTTTGAACTCTAAACATATTTGTTACCCTTTTAAATTTCTGTACCTAGGTACTTAATTTACTGATTAGTATTGTTTTATGTTTAAGAGGATACATCATGCAATAGTATTTGAAATAGGCAGGTAGGTAGGTAGGTACATGTAATTATTTTAATTGAATTTTTTACTGAATGGCTTACTGAATAAACTAGTTAAGACCTAACTGCCTCGGTAAAAGTAAGTAACTACTCGTAATATATAGGTAGGCACCTCAGTAAAAGCAGTCAAAACAGTTTCTAAGTAGGTACCTATTTATTTAGTTTAAAAAATCAACAGTTTAAAAGACGTAGAGTCGTGACTTTGCTAATATTTTTCCCCAGTAGGTAATTGTCTACAGCTACCCCCTTCGGCCGCCTACGAAACCAATGCTACGTAATCAGTTTCTCCTTATTCTCTACCTACCCATGGGCGTACCCAGCTTTTGGTTCAGGCCTCAGGGTAATAACAATTCCTAAGCCTGCTCCCTGCGCTTGTGCTTGTATTAGGTATACCCAACAAATTATCTACTTATTTTAAAAATAATTTTCGAGGATCTTTAGCGAGAGTGGCGCTCGCTTTCTGCACTATAATAGGTACAATATACCCATTTATAAAGTGCACAAACAAAGTACATTAAACTAGGATCATCATTAAAAAAACTAGAGGGGGGCAACTGCTCTCCCTGTCCCCTCCCACCCCACCCTACAATATTAAAATGTAAATCTTATTTGTCCTCTTCTATAATGAGGGAGCATAAGAGGAAGTCAGAGCGAGCAGCACAAAGTCAGGAGATGTATAGATACCTACTCATATACCTCCTGAGTCTGTGCTGGTAACTTTAGCTGCTAACTAACAGCTAACTCTAGCTGCAGCTAAATATAAGTGAATCAAATAAAAAAGATTGGGTAGAAGGTTTTTTTAGGTACAAGATATTATGGACACATGTAAAATGTGTCACAGAAGATACTCTTTCTTTTATTTGTAACAACTGGAACTCAGATCTATTCATGAATAAACGTATTCAAGCCTTGTTTAAGATGAGAGACTTAATTAATTAAGAGGTATCCTATTTAGGTAACTAACTGTGTTTTTAATGTGGCATGTTGATTAAAAATTGTACAATAAATCAAAACCCCCACTGCGTAAATAAACACTGAAAAGGAAAAAAGTCCAGTAGGTAAGTAATCTAAAAAACTAACTACTAAATAATATGACTTAAACAGTTGGGACCCATTAAAAATCTAGATCGGTTAAAATTTTCCCAATATAATGGGTCCCGACTGTTAAGTCATATTATTTTTTGATTTTATACTGGTTTTTAATTTTTTAATTTAATATTTTATTTATTCTTGATTTATTTTTTTATGTATTGATAATAGAAAAACATTTAAAATATTAATCAATATTTAATTAGTGATGATTCAATTGATAGATCTCAAAATATATTCGTTTTCTGAAAATGGTAACAACATGCCCCTCGCTCCCCTACCTATATCACGATTCACTTCATGTGTGTGGCAGTAGGAATATAGGTAGGGACCTCCTACTAGGACAGGTATAGGTAGGTACGTATATACCTACTTGGGTAATAACTAATTATTAATTAATTGGTGAGTATAAGTACCTACGTTAAGTTTACGTAGGTAAAGCTACCCTACACCTACCAACTTTAATCCAGCAGCTAATTAATTAATTTGCAATTAAGTTAATAATTATTATAGCCACCACCGTAGTAGATGTGCAATCGTAATAAAATAATTGCAAGCCCGTGTCTAACGAGTCGAGAACCGCTTCCTATCGGACACATTCTCTGCACAGTACCTACCTACGTATAATTGGTGCTGATACACTACCTAATGATATCTACAATTCTACAGCCTCGAGTATTTTTATTAGGACTTATTACCATCGCCTATTACTTACTTTTTACCCGACTTCGCCAAGCAGAGGGTAATGTATGTACCTAATGTATTATCAGTCTATGTATGTATGAATGTATGTATGTATGTAAATAGATTAGGCACAGGTGCCACTACTACTACTACTAGGTGAATAGATACAACTTACCCGTCATGCCTAGTTAGGTACCTACCTGGGTAGGCAACTGCCTTCGTCACACAACACGTTCTTGGGCCGCTTGTGTCCAGTGACTCTCAACGTCTCGCTTGTACCTCCACTGTTGCTAGTAGATACCTGTAGGTAGATACGTGCCTACGTAACATCAAACATGTATGTAGATTTCATTTAACCCTTTATAATGTAGACCCAACTCTATATTATATGTACCTCATAGGTAGAGACGAGATAATTAGTCAGTCGCTAGTTAATCTCGCGTAGCATAAAATTATATCTAGGAAGGTAAATGCAGTAGATAATCTCATTGTAATAAAACGGGTTAACGAGCTGGGTTTACGAGGCGCAAAGCAGCCGCCGCCGGTCGCCTCGCCAATCTACCGACTCTATCTACGCTACGCCATACACTACAGAGAAAAATTTAATATTTTTTTTAGGATATCAAAAAGAATGGGATGTAAAACTATGTTAGATACGAACTAACCCTTTACTTAAATAAAATGTTACTGGACATTAATCATACTTATTAAAGAAGATTTAAGTCTTCTTGGAGAGGGTGGTATTGGCATTTTGCAAAATGTTCAAACGCCGTCTTTGTAGAAGGAAGTTTAAATTCTGCAACCGGCCTAAGCCTATCTATTGTTTTACTATTAAATAATAAAGTAGCTAGAGGTAAATATGTAACCTTAGCATTACATAGGTACCTATATGAAGTCAATTTCAAATCTGCTTCTCAAGGCCTGATTTGTAATTTTATATTAACCTATTATTATTATTACAACAATAAGGGATACAATAGATATTGTATCCCTTAGTCCGGTGGTCCGGTCACTGCTGTTTGTATTCAAAGTTATTTCAGTAGGTACAAGTTTATGATTGACGTTCATTTAGCTGCCAGTGAGTCGCTTTACGACTTGATTGCCCAATTTCAAGTTTATGATGGATCGTAAGTGTTTGAACACCAGGGTAGGTAAGTACTGAGATGGTACGTAGATATAATATATAACTCCGACACATTCCTTCGCAGTTAATAATCGAATCAATGAGTGAGATAGACCGATAGACCCATCTGCTGCACATAACATACCTATACCCCTGGCTCTTACGCCGAAAAGGTCTGGCTTTTACGCCAAAAAGAAAAAAGAAAACCTGGTCGCTGGTGGTTGATGGATTGTGGAAAAGCTGCATCAATCATTGCTTCAGTCACGATTGGCTGAAATTACGATATTTCTGATTTACGAATAAAAAACCTAAAGATACTAGGTGTTATAATCACGAAAGTGCGAAAGAAAACATTGGTACTTTAGCTTCCTTTATAAAAGTGGATAGTTACAGCAAATTAAAAAATCTTGATTTTTAATCCATGCAGAAGATATCTATTTATTCAAACATCTGCTTACAAATAAATAAATATTAAGTAGGTATGCATTTTCTTAGATAGTACCCACGTATGGTCGAGGACAGAAAATGTTTATCAGTTTTCAAAGTAGATTCTATATCACATTGCGTGCAATAAGGTCTATAACGCCATAGAATATCGAAAGCATATCGACTGTCAGGCATAGAGGTGTGCATGTAATTATGAATCTTAAGGTGGTAAACATTTTCTGTCCGCGACTGTACCTACTTCGTCATCGCACAAACACTGCAACCTTCAATATCGTGTACTCATACGTGATTGTAGAAGCCTTACAAATTGCATAATACGTACCTATTAGGTAACTTATTGATAAGAATGCCTACCTACCTACTTGTAACAACAAAATCTTAATTTTGATTGGGTGTGTACCCAACTAATTTCTACATTGATTTGAGAGAAAGAACTCTATTCTCATTTATGTTTACGTATATGGAGAGCCCCCTAAAAAGTAGTTTAGTTGAATTTCTAATTCAGTATTCGGCCTACTACATTCGGCTAAACTAAACTTGCGAGATGTTGCGAGACCAAAAATTGCTATTGGCAACCTACTCTATTATTATATTCATTATTACATGAGATATATTAAGTAAGTACCCATTTTAAAACGTATTTATTTATATACTTAGATACATACTCGTAGTATGTGTATTTGCACCATCTACCTCGTAAGCCTTATCTGTAGCTATAGCTTTTTAAGCTTTTTAGTGTAGCCTCATAGGACCAATTCACTAGATTTTTGTTTTACTCCTTAAAACAATATTGAAATACCGAATAGAAATTTAGCAAATGTATGTATGCTATGAAGTTTGCATGGTTAAAATCTTACATACAACTCTGATCACGAGCGATTTGCTCTTATTCATTGAGGAGTTCCGTCTTCCATCTCCGAAGATATTCATCAGATCTTCACCAAATTTAAATGGGACTAACCTGACGATATGTCCTTTCAAATAAAAAATAAATATTGAAATCTGTTCAGATTCGACGTAGTTATGGATTAACATCGCCTAAAAAAATGCGCGTCGAAATGAGAACCTCTTTTTTTTTATCGTCGTCGGTTAAAAAGAATAGCAGGACAAGCTATTTTGTTGCACACAATAAAGTAATTAATTTTTACGTGCTAAAAGTTATGAAAGCGAAGCAAAAAGTATTGTTTTCGGGAGCGTTGCAACGGGCGGGCCGCGGGGGCTCGAACGTTACAACGTTTCCGCGAGTGCGGCCATATTTCAGCCGAATAATCTAATCTGCTGCGTCCCGCAGATGGCACGCGTCTAGCGCACAGTGATGCGCCATTAACGCCATAACGACTCTTATCAGCGCTTATCAGATCAGATAACAGCGGCGTTATCACCACGCAATTAGCAGTTTCGATTCTTCTTGTTTCCAAGATGGGTTCACATATGGGTCGTTCGTTGAACATTTGTAATTTACACATCAGCCGTAATTTTTATTGTAGCCTTTTTTCAGAGTAGGTGCGGGCCGTGCTGAACTTGACTAATGTTGCTCTCTCCCCTCCAAATAAGTATATTTCAAGGTTTTAGAGTAACAGATTAGAATACTTTTTTTATTAAAGAAAACCCTTACCTACCGGGTGCTTTTGTATCGTCAAGTGAATCTACACTGACTCGTTCGGAATGCCGCGGCCGACCGACCGATATGTAGGTATAGGTAGGTAAAATCTGTATACCATCGAGCGATAATTCCAAACTTGCTTGAACATCTACGTCACGTTAATTTTACGATCGTTTCATTCGCTAATACATTTTTGCGTTCTAAAAATAAAAACTGTGTCAGAGCGTCCTAACGCTACACTACGCCGGTCCATATAAAAGAATGGTAAGAAATGGATGGTGGATCTTTTCTTAAGTCTGAAGTGAGTGCACCTGCGCGCTGCGGAGCGCACACCACTTGACACCACATGCCCTGGGAGCGGGCTCCACTTCAGCTCTGGGCTACGCCTGCGGTTGGAAAACATGTCTTGTGACGAGCTCGCAAGGCATTTAAAGCATAGCTGTAAAACTTGCATCAGCTTCGAGCCTGACATTTTTTATTTGTGAGAACGTAAAATTTTTACCGTTATTGGGTTGAATTACAACTTCGGGGCGGTACTCGACGAGCTTAGATCGGCAGGTCTGATCAAAGTCATTCACTAACTGGTTTGGATTGTCGACTTTATTGAAAAGAAATTACTGAGGACCTAGTAGATTGAAAAGAAAGAAATTGATTGATAGATTGGTCTGCATTCCTACTTCCTGCCTACTCTAAGCAAAGAGAAATTAGGAATAGTATATTTTATTTTAGTAAACGGTCAAATGCGTGTCAGGCCACGTGAAATATAGTGTTCCGTAGTGACCCGTAAAGAGAGTCAAATGAATCTACCACTGGTTCGTATTTTAAAATAAAACGCCTAGATTTAAAATAATGATAAAACATCACTGGAAAATATGGTTTTGAAAAACTTTCATTGATTTAAACTAGGAACTTGAAATTTTCACAGCATTATGAGAGCACTGACCTTTGCATTTAGTATAAATTTCAACGTAGTACCTACTAAAAATGGTCTTTTTCTTGACACACAAACAAACGGACAACAAAGTGATCCTATAAGGGTTCCGTTTTATTTACGGAACCCTAAAAACCCAACTAATTATGAGAAACTTATCTTCATCGTATTTCGTTAGTTAAAATTAATCTTCCTTCAAATCGATTAACAAACAGACTCAATCGCACTTTATAAAATAATAATTATTATTATATAAAGTGCGATTGAGTCTGTTTGTTTGTCCTTCAAACTCGCAGGAATGGATTGACGTGATTTTTTGCATGCGTAGGTACCTACCTACCTACCTAGGTAGGTATAGTTGAGAACATGAAGAGTGACATTTTCCGAAATACAAAAAGTTTCATTTCAGGGCTTTCAAAAACTCGAAATGGATGAAGTCGCCGGAAATATTATTTTTAAAATTAAATTCGCTCGTGCAAAGACTTATCAAAAGAACGAATTCCGATTGTTCATCATCGATTTATCTCGAATTTCGTACAGGATAATCTCGACGCGGAATTATCTATGAATCTAAAAGTAGATGATGCCACGGTGCCGCGTAATGGAGAGATAAATGATATTATAAATGATCGGCGTAATATGGAGCAGAGCGCGATATCGCGGCGAGTAGACCACGGCGCGCAGTGCGCCGCCCGCGCCGCCCGCGCCGCGCCGAGTGGAGTGGAGCCAAGTGAGTGCGGAACATTGATTGATTATCGAGAGCGATACGCAGATACCCGCGCGTCACCTCCGCCAGGGCTACGACCCCACAACTGTATTAAGCTTCCCTGAAAGTCCTGTCGTCTTTGTGAAAGAAAATTTTCATCGCTATGATGAAAGAGAAGAGATAATACCCACACAATCGACCGACTAAAAACCGTCATAAACTACAGAAACATAATCATGTCGCCTGCGCAATGTAGAGACAGAAATCCTTTGTGTGGTTGAGTAGGAATACAGGTGTTCCCTATCGTTCATTATTCATTCATCTCAATCCATCGATTGTCCAACGCTGGACGCGTCCCCTCTCGAATGAGAAGGGTCCATTGTCCATCTCGCTGGCCAAATCTGGGTTGGTAGACTTGACAATTACAAACCTTTGAGAACATAATGGTACAGTTTACCTACTACTCCTTATCTTACTAATATTGTTAATACAAAAGTGTGTTGGTTTGTACTTCAATCACGCTGCAACAGAGCAGCGGATCGATTGATTTTTGCATGGGTATACTTGATGACCTGCAGACTGACATAGGCTATTTTTATCCCGGAAAATTATAGAGTTCCCAGGGGAATTTAAAATTCAAACATCAACTAGTTCTCTGTAACTGGTAAAGGTTACTTAGTTAAGGTGTCTTTATAAGTGAGGGAAGTTGGTGAAAAAGTTAATAAATCTATCTAAAGCAGCCAGGCAGCCCTAGTCGCGAGTGGCTGAGTGGCGCGGCTGCGGCGCGGCGCCGGTGCCAGACGCCTCAAGTGGGCTAAAAGCGCCGCCGGCGCAGCCCGCCCGCCCCGCCCGCCCCGCCGCCCCGCCGCCTTGCCCTAGGTCAGACGAACAGACCCGCCACTTACTCCGTACTCCACACGCCGCACCACATTACCCCTCGTGCGATGGCCGCTTGCTTCTCGTCAACGATCAAAGGAACTACGAGCCCAAAATACGCGCGTTTTAGTTTTCTCACGATATGTTTCACTTGAAATTCAGTTTAGGCAAATAACAAGTTTTCACGTAAAACTCAGATTTTAGTGCGCTTATCTCACTAATCTCTGTTTTACCTACTTATATATTTTTTTATTCTGAATTTTGTAAAGGATCAAGTTTCAAGGGAAAAAAGATTCAAAATCTCTTACTTACAATAAATGAGATTATGCCAGACCTGTATTGTTAATACATATAAGATCATAAAAAAAAGATACTGGTCGAATTGATAACCTCCTCCTTTTTGGAAGTTGGTTAAAATGATACCCTGTCAATTTCCATGAAAGCAATAAGTACTTAATTAATGTTTTCTGAAAATAGATTCAAAATGAACTACGTTCTTAATCTAATTCTTTTAATTCCTTTGATTTAACATTTATACTTACCTACGTAATGGAATAAGATAAGACTGCAACGTGATGTAAAATTGCCTTAATTTTAAGATAATAGATACTTAGATAGTGTAAGCTTTCGCCTACAAGCGGGGATTTAGCAGTATAAAGACTCGTAATATTCGGAAATATAATTATGTAGAACCTGTAGGTACATTATCATATTTTATGTTTATCAAGTGAATTGAACTGAATCGAGAACCCCACAACCTAATGTACTCACTTATGTGATTATTTAATTTTAAATCGCCCAATAACCTAAACCATTAGAATTACCAAAATATAATCTGACTGATGCAGATGACATTGTATGTAGATACCTTACTTATACGACAGTGTAATAAAAACGTAAACGAAGCTGTAAATTATCGGGCACGATGTGCCGTTACACGCGATTTACAAGTGAGGTCCGAGGAGGGAGGGGGGGGGAGAGGCCCGTGCATAATGTACGTGCATCATTTTCGGCGAGCATAAATTGCGGAGAGATCGCGCCGGCCTCCGCAGGGACTAATGCATCGCATAAATCCACCTAGCGAGTAGCGACCCAGCCGCGGCCCGGCCGGCGCTGACGTGGAATTTAGCACATATTTGCATACGGAGAGAGGGCCACACAACCTCGTACTATACGTGTATTCAGTAGGTACATATTATTAAGAAATAATATGTTCTACTCGTATGTGTAGTCACTTAATTATTCCTAAAGTGGAGACTTTACAAACAATCAAATTAAGAGACAACTTTAAAATCACACGTGACATAACTCCATGTGTTATGCTTATGACGTTGTGAGGTATTACATTATTAGTGCTCAAGGCGGACGGATGGATCCAACAGATCCGACACGACCGGACAGAGGTCAGGCATGTGCCTACTGAGGATTTCTTGACTTAATTTCCATTATCTAGATATTTTTGGCACGATCCGGGAATTGAACCGAGGACCTGGTCATCTGCAGTCGAACTTGCTAACCGCTGAAGCGACGAGGCCGAAGACGTTGAGCTGAACGTCTAATTTTAAGCAGCTTCCATTGACAGACTCGAGGCCCACATGAGAGAATTTTCAGTGTCTCCTACCTCTGACCACATGACACGAGTCTAGGAACATGAGAGAAGTCAATTAAGATGTCGGAGGATGCGACGTGCTATTTGTGCGTCAGTAAATCTTCGCCGACAGCCGACACCTCTCCCGGAATGTGTGGTGGCGGTGCGCGGAGTCGTAACACCTTGTCCCTGCGATGTTAGCAGCATTCCACGCGTGCCAAGCCCTCGGCATCTCGTTACTTCACACTCCCAGGTTCATTCCCGGGTCGGACGGAAATAGGCGGTGTGTCACCCCGTGCGTCGGAGAGCACGTAAATCCGCCTGTCCTGCGCCTAATCTCTCATCAGTTTTGTCGAATTTCCGTCCCATCGGACTATGATATTGAGGGAATAAAGTTTACTAATCTAATATTATTATATAATATCTCCTGCGCAGATGGTTATGGAGATCGACCGCCGTGACCAGATTCGGTCGGGAGGACCCTTTGCACGCCCTTATTACCTTTTACCCTACTAGCTTTTGCCCGTAACTTCGGTCACGTGACTTCATCATCATCTCGATTGTGGCGATTTGCCTTTATGGTATTCTAGCTTCATCAAAGCATTTCAGGCAATAGCGAGAGAGTATCGAAAAGAGGACGATTTTGATTGTCACAGTGTGACAATCAAAATACCGACGTAAAAAAGTGGTAATGACATCATTTTTACGACGATACTAAAAAGTCATAAAAAGTGGTGCGAGCCAGGCGCAAGGCGCAGCGCACAGCAGTCACCGACATCTGGGCCTGTTTTTTGCGCACATAAATCCACACCTCAGCGACTGCCAGCTCCTAATAGCTACAAATTCAACATGTGTGCGTAAGACAACACCGCCACTAAATAACAGACTAATAAAATATGCCTATGTAACTGTCACCGATATTTCATAGCAGGTAACAATATCCGTGACAAATACAAACTAATTTACTGGTAATAGTTCATTATATGAGTAGCGTCATCTCAAAATGGAACCCTTTTTTCATCGGTCTATCCACAGCGTCTATCCATCTCAATCTCGGAGGAAAAAAAATTTTGTGTTTGTGACTTCAAGATCTCAATCTTGAAGTCACAAACACAAAATTTTTTGATTTGCGTAGGCGTTTGATTCCCGAGTCTCGATCAGCTCAAAGACGATATAAAGAAGTGAGTTGACATTAGGATGAAAACTGAAAACTCGCTTGGTAACATAATTCAATTAAAACTTATCACTATACTAATTTTTTCTTTATTGTTATCAATGTCAATTCTTACTTAAGTTTTTAATAATGGTAATAAATTGTTCTAAAATGAGTAGGTATCAGCTATGCTAACTGGGTGACTACGACTACATTACCAATAGCTTAAGTTCTATTAATTATTATAAGGAAAACATATCACCGTTATACATAATCATATAGTTACTTATTATTGCGACCTATTTTTATCACTATCCTCATGGAATTTCATCCAATTTATTTTCCTTTTTGTGTGCTACAGTTTTATCATTTAAAGTAATATATATGTTCAACTTAGGTACCTACCTAGTAATGCAAAAGTGTGCCTGTTAGGTTCTTTTTCACAAAATAACCGCCGAACTAACCACGATCGATTTGGCAATTGGCACAAACGTAGAGCTCGCAACTTTGAGACGAAAATAGGGTAGGTATGTACAAAACAGAGTTCCAAAAAACTTAGATCCACGAGGATGAAATCGTGGGCAAAAGCTAAACAACTAACCTATCTATCAGCATTTAGATGTTATTATTGCGTCGCTAACGCTCATATTGCACAAAATCAAGTAAAGCTAGATACTGGGAATCAGTGAAACAATTAGTTCATTACAATAATAGGTATAAATTAAATAAACAGTAAATGTGCAATCGGGCACTTGTCGTAACGATACCGTTTGTGCGATATTAGGTAACTGAGTCACTGTGGCAAGACGTAGCAGCCAAACCAACTTAGCAGGTACACATCCCTAAAATAACCACACCTCTATTGTAAAGCAGTAAGATTCAAAGTCGGAGCGAAAGTGTAATTTTAACCATTCATGATATCCTATGCGCGTGCGTGATCTATCTCCGAATGTGCATACGCAACTATCAGCTCAGTCGATAGATACGGCTGGACGCCATCGCTGTATTATCATAATAAATTATTATTTTGTTCCAATTTCTAAGAACTTCGAGGCATAGGTACCGATAGTGATATTGAAACTTATACCTAGTTTCACCTGATAGTTTTATGTTATATCAATGATTTACCTATCACCTGTTTAGATTGGGAATTAATCCTCTTTAAAATGTAGGACTCCACAATATTAGAAAAGTTATTTGCTCAAATGATTTTACGATCCGTGATATTTCCAACAATTTTATTATCGGCAAGACAATCAATTGGAGTCTCATGGTTGACTGCATCATTCGTTCAATCATCAATATCGAGTTCAAATTGCAATTTTTTTGGAAAACTCTGAATATGGAAAAAACCTTCTCCTGAGTAGCTGCCAAATTCAGGCCATAAATCGAAACAATGCAGCAGCAAATATTTCTCGCAAATCATACGTGTGTGATGTGATGTTGTGTTTCGTCCGCAGCGCCGGCAGCGGCGGGGATGGCGGCCTAGGACGGCGGCGGGGCGGCACCGCGGACAGGTCGGGCAGCGCGCGCGCGGCAGCATGTTCGGCGGCGGCGGCGGCGGCGCGTACGGCGGCGACTGCGGCGACGGCTACGGGCTGGGCTACGTGGCGGGCGGCGGGCGGCTGCAGCAGTACGCGCACTTCGCGCCGCACCAGACCTGGCACCACCACGCCGCCGCGCACCACGACACTTACGGTACGCTACGATCTAAATACTACCCTGAACATCACTCGGTCAACGTCTTAGAATTGTATCTGAAAAATTCTGGATTTTTTGTTCCTTATTGACTTCTACGATGATAAATTAGGTGGGCACTAGTAGAAGTAGTACCTATCCGCTTATTCAGTATGGTATTTTTATGATTAGGTTGCACAAAGGCTACGCACGCCCTTTATCTGACTTTACGCACTCAAAACCGCAGAGAATAACAAATATAAAGCACAATAAGCAGTGAATCAATGGTATCGTTTCCCCGAATGATATGATTTCCCCGACGCAGGACAAATCGTCTTGTTTCTACAAATCTGTTTTGATGTCAACTTACAAGCGTCAAGGATAAACAATCCAGGTCCCGACGGTGAGCGTTTGCGATTTGCGAACCAAACTAATTCCCCATTGAGACCTAGGAAAAGGAAAGAATTTCAATTACATTCTATTGTAAGTGAGCGTTGATAGCTAGTGGTTAAGTTACCGGTCTCCTTTTCAAGGGATCCGAGGTTCGATCCCAGGCACGCATCTCTAACTCTGAGTTTCATAGCTTTTTGAGTAAATAATATCGCTTGCTTCAAAGGTATAGTAAAACATCGTAAGGAAGCGTTCCCTATAATGAGCTCAGAGGTGTAAGAGGCTCAGTTTATCGATCCGTCAGTCAGCCTCGTGGACTACAGCCTAGATCCTTCTCGTTCGAGGAAACCTGTGCCCAGCCGTGGGCTGCCGGTGGGTTGAGATGAATAAATTGATTAAGAGTGCCCAAGCCCATGCCTTGTAGCTTGTCAACATTTCCTACTAAGCCAAAGAAGACAATATGTGCAGTAGAACTACTAGGTAATATTTTCTCACAAAACATTCGTTCAAACAAGGTTCCCAACTTGATAGTTGGCACGTGGTTAGGACACCTAGGCACATCCACGATTCGATTCCGAATCTTTTCAAGTTCCGGATAATCTGTAAAGTTTAGGCCGAAGTACGTAACTTGTGGCAAGTGTGAACTGATACAACAATAGGGCTTAGTGAATCAGCGCTGATAAGCGGCTCGGAGACGCGCCGCCCGCGCCCCGAGTGACCCGCGGCCAGCGCCAGTGCGCGAGCTGACCTCTGACCGCGGGGACGTATCCACGCCTTCGCACCTCTCGACCTCTCCTCTTTGTGCCACCTCATGACCTCTTTCGTGCCTCTATCTAGCCTCGATATGGATGGACCTATACCTCAATCTTGGCTGCAAAACATTGCACTAATTGCAGGTTTGTTTATGATAATTTTGTGATTATAATTAGTTATAATAACAAAGTCAAATGCCCTAATCACTATCTATTATAAACATTTCATACCGTTTTTTCCCGTTATCAAAAGTAATATTATTACCTGCCTATACATACTTATAACCAATGTTTTAAATGTATTAATGATGTAAGCAGATCTTGCAGGATTTGTTAATAAGAAGAATTCGCAAATATCGGTTTATATTTATTTTTTGACGTCCGGTTCCTAATTACATTCAATCAATAACTAGGTATGTAAACTAACGATATGTTACATAGCAACATTGTTATTTACATTGAAGTACATATACGTGGTACATTTACTTCGAGGGTTATTTACAAATATACTTAACATTTGTTATTTATAAATTCCATAAAAATATTGACAAACAACATGGTTGCTAGGTAACTAATCGACAGATTACAGATAGATAGAATAATGGACGAGGCATAAATAAGTAGATACAGTGTAAGTACTTAGTCAATGTTGATGTAGTAATTTAACCAAGTTAGCAATTTGATTTTTGAGCCAGAGTTATATAATATCTTATGAATGAAATGACCTACTCTCCTAGGTTCTTGTACCTATTACCTTTATATAATTTTATATCATCATATCAGCTGCTTTAGCTCTTCGAATATCAAAGTTTGCATGCAGTCACTGTAATAATCCAAGTTACTGAATAGGGATTATTATCTAAAGTACCTACCTATCTACCTCTGTATGTTCTCACTGTTCTCACATTCGAGGGCTTCTAGAAGAAATCCCTTTCTTAGAGGTAAGCTGTCCTTGTGCACGTCCTTTAAATGTTACTTACTAAATAAATAAATAAATAAATAAAATAAGGGGTAGGTACTCAAGCTGTAGGCTCGGTGAGTGACAGACGGTTGTGTTGCAGGCAGCAGCGGCGTGGGTGGCGTGGGCGGCGTGGGCGGCGTGGGCAGCGTGGGCGGCGTGGCGGGCGGGCTGTACGGACAGAACATGGTGATGGGGTCGTGGTGCGCGCCCTACGACGCGCTGCAGCGCCCGCCGGCCTACGGTAACAACGCATTCATACTTGATGACTTTTATTATTTTAATTATTAGGGTAGAAGCAAATACCTAATTATAATTTTTCGTGGGTAAAGTTATCCTTACTTTTACCTACCATTAAAGGAAATTTCCAAAAAGAATTTTGGATACTTAAATATCGTCTCGATTGCGTTGACCGTTTACAGTTTACAGTTTACACCATGAAACCACGTAGCGTAGTAAGTCATAATATTGTACGAGTAAACTTTATGACATCCTCTGACTGACTGACATTAAATATTGGATAGAATAACTCTAACCTTTTCTTGCTGACTGACATTAGTTTAATCATATTTAGTTACTTTTTTGAACTTAAGTTACAGATAAATCTGTTACTCTTACCACCTTTAAAGTAGTAAGTACTACTTTAAAAATTTCAGTCGAAAATTAATGTGTAATAGGATGATTTTCCGCAGCGCGATGGCGGAGTTTTTTCATTTCCATCCATGTTTTTGTTGAATATAATCCAGCTACGCGGATCGCGGTACGGGAGGGTGCAGACTTTTACGTCAACTGTCACCCCTCTCACCCCTACCTTGCCCGTCTACGAACCGTAAACGTAGTGTTACTTGCCGCTACGAACAAGCTACGAATAACTAGGGTGCGGCGTAGACATGACAACCTAATAGACATCTCAGCTTTCATATGAATGCCAATTACTTATGATCTTATAACCAGAATTATTCACGTATAGTATCAACGTAGACAGCTAAACTTCTTTTCTATATTCAGTCGTTAACGTCCACAGCTGGCCATGTTGGATCCATGCAACATGAACATCGTACCACTTGTTTTCAGCGATTTATTATCATTTGCGAACTAAATTAAATTCTTAAGTGTACCTAATTTTTTAATTCTCTCTGTTATATTTATTTTATTTCCCTGTAAGTATTTATCTTAAAGTGTGGATTCTTCGGAATTGCAGAGAAGTAATTTTAGCTATATATTTAGGGAATGTCCGCCGACTGTTCCTATTTTCTAGTGGAGGCAACCGTGGGAGATCCTAATTACTAATTACTAGAGCAAGTGAGAGGTTATTATTATTTATGGCAGTTAATATTAACCTTAGCGCTTGAGGTTGGAATCAGTGAATCAGCTATCGCTCGCGGTTAGTTTGACGTCATGTTGCCAATGTTGGCATCATGTTGGTTCCGATTATAGACAAATATGACGCACCCCGGTCAATACATTGTTAACACACTTTATTCGCGTGCTGTAGATGGCTATTGTTAATACTTTTCCTCAGCATCAACAAGCTAGTTCATATTCAATTGGTATTATTAGTTTCCCACTTATACTACATTAATTTAGTCAAACTTAACATTTGCTACGTTCATGTTTTTCTTGGTTTGCGTTCTGATTTGGTAGTCACTGACGATTCTAAAGATCACTTAGAGATCCATCTTAGGGGATGGATGAGGTGCTGTGAGGTGATACTTTCCTTCTTTTTCCTTTGTCACCACCTAAACCTTCTAAAACTCTTCTAATTCCCTCGAATCAGAAGTGGAAACGTAAACAAAAGTACACAGGAAAAAATACCATAAAAGGCCCATGACAGTGAGACCAAACTGTGTAAGGTACCAGTTTTACCTTTATAAAAGGTCAGTGTAGGTTCAGTCGGTACTATAACTATAGGTAGGTAATTTGAAAATGTTTTTTTAACCTATGAGTTTTCAAAATCTGTGGTTAAAATTTTAAGTTTATTAGTTTTAGGAAATACGAATATTAAGTAGATATTTCTTTTTTCCGGAAATGTTTATGGAGTGGTTTATATGGAGTCTTTCGGCCTTAAAATGCCTGAAATCATAATAAGGATAAATTACATTATTAGTTTAGTTCATTACTACGCGTTTTCTTGTCTCCAGTCTTTAGAGTTGAAATCACAGCATTATCCTTGTATACTGAAACAATAATAATAATCTGACCACAATATTCAATCATAGTCTAATTCATATTTTTCATTGCTAGGTTTTCGTAAATGTTTCCTTTTTGGAATATAATTTGGTTTACCTACCTAAGTAGGCACTTATTCAAAAATGCATTCAGCCTCATAGATTGAGGATTTTCTTTAATTTCTTTTTCTTATAGAGTTCTCAGATTGTATTTTTTCTTCTGTGATCGAAGGCCCACGGTTATCTCGCCAAATAGATTTAATCTAGACAAACCTAACCTTGGACAAACCTAACCTTGGACAAACCGAAACAAAAAGTTACAAAAACTTGTAATTGTTGAGTGTAATAATTATTTTGAATTTTTGTAATGTGGCTATAATATATTATTTAATTGAATTTGAGTGATGTAAATGTATGAGTCTTAGTTACTTGAAATAAATGATTTATTATTTTGAGTAGGTATACCTAGTATATGGAACTAAGTTTAAGTTCCTAGTGTAGTAGTATAATGTTATTTTTGTGATAAGAAAAGGTTTGACGACTCGAGAATCTGTGGTCAGTTATTTTCCGTTATCATTTTAATAATAACGTTTTTTTACTTTTATCAAATTATCCCTTTTAATAAACTAAGTAAATAGGTATGTCGTGCTTTTTGTAAGATGTGCTAATCTATCTATACAAATAAATAAAATTACCACTAGCATTACCAAGTACCAAGTAAAGACTACATCGTTGAATTCCAGGACCCAGCTCCTAACCCTGATGCTGCAGGGGTTCTGCCCACCTAAACTATGGGGATTTAGGAACTGTCGATTGTGAATTATACCTACCTAACGCGTGCCTAAGCTGTACTATTACGATATCCCGAAACGCCTACGCGGACATTAGTGTCTCAATGTTGTGCTGTATAACGCATACCCTAATCAAACTAATTGATACCTGTACAATTTTATCTAGCCTTAACAGTATTTTAATTAATTACTTAGGAATGTCGAATGAGCATAACTAACTAAGATTCAGCATTCTTGCTAGAGTCTCTACTTAATAATTCCGAGTCTCTCTTAATTCCGAGATCACTCGGAATCGAATCGATCAAATCGATGTTATTTCTGAGCAACAGAATCTATCAAAAGGTGAGTATAGGTAGGTAAGCCCAAAACGACAGACCTAATTTGCAAAGGTCATCAAGGTACCCAGAGGAAGGGTCGCCAACCTTATACTAGGGTAGACTGGGTACGGTTGTAACAATTTCCCTTTGAACACCCACAGCATTGCCAATATTGATGTAAACAACTGTTATAGCACTTGATATGAAAGATTGGTTATTTTTCTTTAAATTAATATCAAAAACACATGCACAGGTGAAATAATTTAGCAGATATGAATAATTTTATTGAGTGCATGCGATTGTTACAATCGACCCCATACCAGGGGCGGTTGTAACAGTGATGGGGGACAGTTGTAACAAGCAGAAATAATACAGAGCTGAAGTATTTACACCGGCTTTATTATTTAAAAACGCTTAAATGTACTTTAACTAGTATCACAATATCTTAAGCACATTTTTAACAGTTATTTAGGTAATTTTTTAGAGTAAAAATAAATTAACAAAAATAGATAATATTTCCGCTACAACTACTTCGGTACTCAACCAAACGGACATAATCTCTAATTATTATATAAAACAAAACTAAATAATCAATAAAATCTAAGTTTAAAATGAAATCAACAATTAAAATTATTTTTCGTAGAACTTTATTTTTTACAGCTTGCCTCAAAGACGCCCCCAAGTTTTATTTCATCATAGGTGTTCTTTTACAACATCGCTTTCACCTCTCGAAGTCTTTCTTACGCGTTTCCTAGGCATCTGCAATGCAAAAATATAGTAAAACTAATGTTACAACCGTACCCATGAAAATCGTTACAACCGTACCCACCACCTATTTTGGCAATAAAACGGACCTAGACATGAGGCCTAATAACGTATATAAAAACGAACTAGCTCATTATAATATCTAAAATACAACAATTGCATATATTAATACTCAAATATGAAAATTATATTAGTAGTCACGCTATATCGTGAAGAAATTCATCAAAAATACTTACTTTTGGTTGCTAAAACACAATAGGCCTTCGTTTAAACGTTATAAGTGCGCAGAGTGCGACGCAACACTTTGAATCATGTTGGCACTTGAAATCCGCATGTTTCTCTCCTTTTACCCCTTCCTGTGTTGTTTATAGTTTCGGAAATATTTGAGTTGTTTCAACCGTACCGCGTTACAACCGTACCCAGTCTACCCTACTATTAAACACGGTAGTATAGCTATGTCTTTATTTTTCTGCTCTATTTCACTGTTTATCGAAAACGATAGTAATAAAATATAGAAAATAATATTGTTTTCATCATTATCTGATATCCAGACCTAAAGAAAACCTGTTTATAAAATTCGTGGTGTATTCCCTGTAAGTAGGTGTAGTTTTTTGGGTTCCGAACCCAAAGGGTGCCAATGGCACCCTGTTACTAAACCTCCGCTGTCAGTCCGTCCGTCCGTCAGCGGTCTGTATCTCGTGCACCGTAATAGGCAGATTCTTGTAATTTTCACAGAATGTTTATTTATATTGGCGCTATAACAACAAAATAATGAAATAAAAACCAAAGAGGATCTCCATACGATAAACTTTTGTTTTAGCTCAATCATAGTAATAAATAGTGTTACTTAAATCTTATACATTGGTACGGGATCTTTCGTGTTCGGATCTGCCTCGCACTTGGCCGGTTTTATTTAAGTATAAATTGTTTGATCTAAATATATAAAAGGCAAAGGTGACTGACTGACTGACTGACTGACTGACTGACTGACTGACTGACTGACTGACTGACTGACTGACTGACTGACTGACTGACTGACTGACTGACTGACTGACTGACTGACTGACTGACTGATCTATCAACGCACAGCTCTAACCACTGGACCGATCGAGCTGAAATTTGGCATACAGGTAGCTATTAGGACGTAGGCATCCGCTAAGAAAGAATTTTTGAAAATTTCAACCCCAAGAGGGTTAAATAGAGGTTTAAAAAATCGAACCTAACGTGAGCGAAGCCGCGGGTTAAAGCTAGTTAGATATATGTAATGGGGTGAAGTGCGCGGTAAGAGCGTTTTCACATTATTCGATCCTATATCGTTGTGGACACCTGTGCAGTGGCTGATATCCGACATTCGATATCATGTGGTTACCTTCACATATTTCCGATGAAATCGTTCCGATTCGACTATTTCGACGGAGAGGACATTTTTAACTTGCAGTCAGACTGATCTCAGCGGGTTTCGGTTGTTTACTTATTTAGTTAATTCTATAAACCAAACGATAGCTAGGAGCATAAACAATAGGGAAACTGCTTCTATCTGGAAGCTACGCAACGCAGTGTTTGCGACTGATTCAATTATTGTTAGCAGCGGTAAATCCCAACCGCACGTTGTCGCTCAACAGTATCGCAACACAATACTTATTAGTTATTAACTTATTAGCAATAACAGGACAAACTGTAGATACATAAGTAGGTACCTACCCGGGGGGCAATACTCTTTTCCAAGGTATATTAACATACCTACCAGAATTTAGAGATGAACATGCACAGAATTATGAGAGAACAAAAAATACCGTGGTGTGTATAAACTTACTTATGAAATACCTACTTATGAAGGTTTCGAACAACCAGCAATGAAAATAATAAGGTAGTTGGTGTGTGTACATTACTGCTGATAAGTGATAACAAACATGTTAATTCCACTATCAGCCAAAGGCCATGTGTGGGTAGGTAGATACGTAGGTACCTACTGCATATACAAGTAGGTATTAAGTACTCTAATTATTCGTCTCTTACAATACAATAGGTACTCGTAGGTTCATAGAAAGTAGATATAAGTATGTTAACTTGCATTTAAGTAGATAGGTAGATACCTATAGGTACACTTATATTTAATAGATTTGGGTGAGCACAAAGATACCTTATCTACACGATGACGTAATACCGGTATTAGGGTTGGAGGCTTGTAATTTATTTGCATGGAAACACGTGAGAAAGAAATCCAATCACTACGCCGCCGCAACCGATGTAGCAACATAAGGACATATTATATTCGTTTCTCGTGCTCTCAAGTCCTACCAGTAGCAGAACCCAGTAGGAGCATGCGGAACTCTCCGATAGACGTTCACCTCACCATAGATCTATTTCAAAAATCGTCACAGAACATAATATGTACACAGAATATCACACAGAACCTGCACCTATTGAGCGGCTGCCTGCCGCTTGCTTGAGCTAGTCCACGTACCTAGAGGGGAGGGGGTATTGAAACGCTGGGTTTCCCGAAGCGAGGTCGCGACTCGAGCACGTCCAGCATTGACAATGCAGCGTGTTTCGGCTGTTCACGCCATGTGCCCCGGCCCCACCCATAGCCACTTCAGTTTTACTTAGACTTACCTGCATTTTAAATTCATTGATTAGTAACTGAAACTCTACCTTGTAGGAATCTACCGTAAACCAGTATGAAATAACACTGTCAGTCTTCTTCTTATCACACGATAGACGCCCAGTCACCGAATGCTGCTCATAGGTCCCTTGTATGAACTTCCACATGCCTAGGCCTTCTGCCGCCTGTATCCGGCGGCTCCCTGCGACTCGTCTCCACCTTCAGTCCACCTAGTGTGCACTGCGCTTTCCGCAAAGACAGTGTGATCCTAAATATGGTCGCTAGCTGTGGACCCGCGGTTGATAGGAAGCAATAACTACGAGTACATTCTTACTATTATATTTTTATTTTTGGTTTTGGATTTTTTTCTATATTGTATGACAGCCCTTGACTCGCCGGCCGCACTCCGCAGTCGCATTAGGCACAGTACGTATCGCGTGGGACTGCCGCTTGTTATTGTTTCTTCTAGGAAACGATAAGAGAGTCTACATTGTAACTTCGGCTGCGAGGCGACACACCAGTGTGCGACCAAACAGACTATCAGCAATTCCGACACCTGGTTACCTAACTAGCAAAATATAATAAGTAATAATATTACCTAATTAATCAAATTTTTTACCCGGGAACAAAGACATTGGCTGGCTTATGGCCAGCATTTTGTCTGGTGGGAGGCTTTGGCCGTGGCTAATTACCACCTTACCGTCAAAGAAGTGTCGCCAAGCTATTTAGCGTTCCGGTACTATGGCGTGTTGAAACCGATTAGGGGTATGGGTTGAATTGACACTCCTATACTCCTTCCAAGTTAGCCCGCCACCATCTTAGACTGCATCGTCACTTACCATCAGGTAAGATCGCAGTCAAGGGCTATCTTGACATCGAATAAAAAAAATGTGACCTTGTCGTCCATCGATGTGTAATATAATATTATGTATCTATAGCAAGGAACATACCTACTACTCTCTACCGGGAGGATCTATAGGCAATGAATGAAACTTGACAACTAAATTTTTCTTTGAACACAAAATCATAATTTTCCAATTAAGTAAACAATAAAAATTGATTTGAGCAGGAATTCCCTAGATCAGAACAGAACACAGTCGCAGTCGAGGCATAAAGAGTTCTTGTCTGCAGCAATTTTATGTCAATGAGAAGAAATATTTAGATGTAAAAAAGTATGTAAAAAGTCTAAGGCTTAGAATCTGCCTCAGCAGCTTCAGGTTTGAGGCTGCATGTGGGTCAAAGGACTCATGTTTTTCAGAAATACCTAATGTTGTGAATAAATAATCCTCATAGTTATGGCTCGTTCGCTGCCTCGCGCCTAGTTTTGTCAATCATAAAGAAAATTTATCGATGCCGTCTAAGATGTAACCGCGCTAACTTGGAGGATATGGTAGCGGGTAGCGGGTAGCGAGTAGCGGGTAGCGGCAGCAGCTAACGATAGTGACGTGTGGTGGCGCGCAGATGGCGTGCTGGAGGCGTACGAGGAGGGCCGCGAGTGCGTCAACTGCGGCGCCAACAACACGCCGCTGTGGCGCCGCGACTCCACGGGCCACTACCTGTGCAACGCGTGCGGCCTGTACCACAAGATCAACGGCGTGAACCGGCCCCTCGTCAAGCCCAGCAAGCGGCTGGTGAGTCCGCCCCGAACGACTAGTAACGCTTTGTTTGGCACAGGTGCGGACGCCGAGCTCCTCACGCGCTTCTATAAGGACGGCTCCGTTCAGCGCTGGATGAGCGTGGAGGGCATGGCCAGGGGCATGAAGAAGGTGAGTCGGTGGCGTGTAGCCTAGTGCATGTCCCCCGTCCGCCGTCCCCCGCCATCCCCCGCAGTCCCGTAGCTACCTCCCAGCACGTGTACCCCGCGCGAGCCGCATGCTAGGGTCCTACACGCTACCGCTCCCACTGTCGTTGGCGACGAGCTCGAGGGCCTCCCGAATATACCACTGTCGGCGGTGGGAGGGAATTTACTTATTTTTTATCAATGGGTAATAGTTCTTGTTTAATCACAATCCTTATAAAGCAGTTTCGCTCTATTTTTGCGTTGGTCACTTGAAATTCACACTTCACGATGTCCAACTCTTTTCGAAAAGAATTGTAATAGGTAATTACTTAGAGCCAGTAAGAAACTTATACAACAGATAGGTACTTATCTAACTATAAATATAAGGTAAGGTCACCAAATAAGGCCTACCTTAATTTTTTTATTACGTAACTAGCAGGTTTATAATTAAAATGCTCTGGTAATTTTAAAATACTTATATTTATTTATTAAACTTTGTAATTAATGAAATAAAATTGCTTTAGAAACAAAAATCACACTTTTATGAACACAAATAACTAAAATGTCACTTTGGCCTTATTGGGAACCCTGTGTCTTAATAAGGCCTTAATAAAAACAAGTAAGCATTCAACTTCTTAATTAATAGAAAACGTTGTAAACACTTATATTAAATCTAATGAGATCCTTTAGGAACTGTCGAGCTCAACTCAAGGTTCTAGCTCCTCAATCCTGATGCAGCAGGGTTGGTTAACAGCGTTTTCCATCTGTTGCGAAGCATTGAGCCCTTTTTTTCCTTGTGGTAGAAGCTGGTGATCCGTTTTCCATGATGTTACTGAAAACAAGGGTTTACTATTTTACTGTGATACTTTTCTAACTGAAATAAACATTGTCCTAATAAAGCATATACCTGTGCCGTTATAAGGCCTATACATTTTTGTTATAGGCTTTATTAGGGCATCGCACATAGGTAAACAAAATAACAGTTATATGGAATACACCGATAATACAGCTTTTTCACTTATGTGAGGAGATGGCTAAACGTATAATTATCCTATAGACAAAACACAGCACACCAAGTACGAATAAAAATAAAAATACTTACTATTTACTCTGCCAGAATTTTATAAAAACAAGCGTGCACTCCGCGGCGCGGTTGTTTTCAACTGCAAGTTCCAACACGCTCGCGGCACAGGCCGCTAGCTGTGCTTGTGTGCGCTAGTTAATGTATACGCACACTTCTATAAACATTGGCAGCCATTTGAAATCGTGTAGCGCGAAATTTAAAAAATAGGCCTTATTAGGACATAGGCCTTATTTGGGTCACCCACCTTAATTGATTTCGAATGTAAATGGCTTGAAATGATATATCTCTGGATCCAGGTTCAGTACCTTAGTACAATCCTAGCCTCCTAAACGGAGAAAGCTCGTATTTTATTTAAGGACTAAAATGCATTCGAGACCATAATTTTATACTTGCCATCAAAAAACAATTTGTTGATAACTTGATCAATAATAAGTAGATATATGCACATTGGTATTTTTGGGAGACCCTTGCTCGAGCACTTTAATTTAGAATCTATTTACCCTCTTTACTCTTGGCTGTGTTCCCGCTCCACTATTAGAATAAGTCTAGTCGTGCAGTGAGATAGCTTATCGCTAATCGAGTAGTGGCTCAGAGAGGCCGCTCGCCGGGCCGGTACGCGACCGGGACGTGTCACGTGCCGGTACGCTGGTGCGCGTAATGCGGGTTTGCTGTTTATCGAGGACACCACGTCATACATCGTCTGATAACACTGCAGTTACGCATAGGGTTACCATATACATGCATGAGTAGGTAGATACGGAGAGTTGAATAGGTAGATACATAGCTGCTTCATTTATTCCATGTAAGTAGGCCGTAGGTAGGCCTCCATACACCTACGATAATAATCGATAAGTTCAAAAATATCGAGAAAACATTTGATAGTTTCAGGAGTTAGGTAGGTAGGTACTTATGCAGTTAATCAAGTAACTAAGTATTAGGTAATATCTATCTTGAATCCAATTAGACTACTGCTGTAGCTAAATGGGCAGGTAGCTAGCTAGATAGATACCAGACTTCAGCCGAACTAGGTAGCTACTTGGGTACTTCTCTGCAAACAGACTCAACCGGCAAAGCTCCAACTAGAAAACATATTAGCTACAGCAGCGTTACGAGTTACGACCAAACATTCCAACGGTGTCTCAGATAAAACATGGCAACCCTAGTGAATAATTAAATAATGGGCCGGCGCTCGCGGTCGCAGCGATGCAATGACAAGTGACCACTGACCGGTGTCGGCGCGAGGCGCGGCGGCTGCGAGAGGAGGGCCGCGATGACTCGATGAGCTGTCAACTATCTCGCACAAGCACGCATTATGTATCTGTAGCGGCGTATAGGTGTACGCGCCGCGGCAGGCGGCCGGCCAATCGGCGCCGTCGCTCGCGCCGCGCCCGGTATCATTGGGCCATCGCAATGATACCGCGTCGCGGAGCGGCCACCGCTCTCTGTAGTGCTGCACGGTAGAGCATGATCTATATCGCAGTACCTATAGATAGGTGCATCTTCAATTTATCGACTATCGAGCTTTGGGTCCGCATCTTGTAGAAGGTGGAGGAAAGTTAGAGGCCTATAAACGCTTATCTGCGCCTTACATAAACGGGATTTTATGTTGCAACAATTTTATACTTTGTACCTACTTAGTGAGCTCCTATTATTTTGCTATTAAACCTTGTACCTACCTACGTATTTTAATGTGAATGGAAAATATTCTTATAAAATACTAGAGATATCTAGCCCCATTTCAGCAGAATTAGAAGTAGGTAGGTAGGAGGTACGTAGATGATCGGGTACAAAAGTCTAAAAGCAAGTATTACTTTTGTACCCGACCTCCCCTGAGTTACCTACCTAGATATTACAAAAATACAGCCTACCTACCTCCTTCAGGTAAGTACCTTTTAAACCTTATTCGTAAGTTATTTCTGAAAGGTTTAAAAGGTAAAAATCTTTACAAACCTAAGTAGGCAGTGAATCCTAAGTTCTGGCAAGAAGTCTCACGAAATTCTAGCTAACTCGTATAACGTTTCGTGTCAATGTAATCCAACAGTCGGCGGCGCGGCGGCACGGCCAATGCTGCACCAACTGCGGGTCGCGCAACACCACGCTGTGGCGCCGCAACAACGACGGCGAGCCCGTGTGCAACGCGTGCGGCCTCTACTACAAGCTGCACGGCATCAATAGGTGAGACGGCATGCTGAGAAACGCTCACCATGTCACCACGGCGCGGCGGGCAAGCGGCAGTGCAAGCAGGGGAAGAGAAAATCGGGTGCCAATCTACTTACCAGGCGCACCTCACCAATGCTTTCAGACGCTCAATTTTACGCTCACTTCGCTCGCATTTATTTTATAGTGTTGTTATTAGTTGAAGTAGGTCTAACCTCTGGGTTCATCAGGTGTAAAAGACACTTGATCATGTTTTATGAATCTAATAAGTAGCTAGTAGTTGTAACGACATCGACGATCATTTGAAATAATTAGAAGCAGTTTAAATTTTATTTTATCCAATTTATAGTTTAAACCGTGATGTTTTTATTTCAGGCCGTTAGCAATGAGGAAAGATGGTATTCAAACGAGGAAACGGAAGCCGAAGAAGTCAGCGAACGGAGTCAAACCGCCGCAAGATGGCGCCAAGAAAGATGACCACAACTCTCCTGGAATTGACGGTGCGTTCCATTCCACTCAGGGTTAATTTGACGGACGATCAGCATAAGCTTTTGCTGCAGGATTGCGAAAGCTAACTTGTAATTATAGTAAAATACCTACCTACCTAGGTATAGGTAGACCGGCTACAAACCCGAATTACTGAATGAAAGGTGTAAAACCAGCATAAATTCTGGAACAATTCACTGCTCTGTAAGACCCTACGCTACTTAGCTAATTATCTAGGCTAGGGTGGTTATTCAGGATTTGCAGTAATAATCTCTGGCAAGAACCGACGCGCGACGGCTTGCTATTATGTTCCCCGAAACACGGAGGCAACGAAAAGGCCTAATTCGGACCTCCGCAATTGCCTACATTTCAAGTCAGACTCGGGTCACACTAAAATCTAATCAATTACCTATATATCTACCTATATTTTCCAGAGAGCAAACCCAGCATAGCAGAAGTGCCGCTGCCCCTGACCGCGAGCATGGCAGGCTCCGGCGGCAAGGGCGGCCGCGAGCCCGCGCCGTCGCCGCACGCGCACGCGCACGCCCACGCGCACGCGCACGCGCAGAGCTCGCAGTACGGCGGCCACCCCGGGCTACCGCTGCCGTCCACGCCGGCCTTCCTGTCCAACCCCTCGCTGTTCAGCATCAAGAGCGAGCCCAGCGCGGCGGCCGGCTACGAGGGCTACGGCTCGCACGCCGCCTCCAGCGGGCCCTACCACTCGCAGCAGCACTACCTGCACGCGCTGCAGGTGAGCTTTCTTAATCTACTAGCTGAGAAAACAATAAAAGTAGGTATGCCTGCCTTCGATCACGGAAAAATTTTCTGCGATCGAAGATGCCTACCTACGGGACAGAGTTTCATCAACCATAAAAATATATCACTAAAAGCCGGATAATTTAAACTGTCATAGTTAGGTGCTTAACTCACATTCTTACTTCGTAATTTCTTTGGTAGCTCGCTGGCATCTTAGCCTGCACATCGCTCATCATCATAATATTCATATCCACATTTATTTCCACTTCCGCAGTACGGTCTGGGCAACGGTGAAGAAGAGGAAGGTAGCGGGTTCCTGCACCAACGCAACGTGACGGCGCACGCTAAGCTCATGGCCTCCACGTAGCACTGCTTCCCTGTGACCACGTGCAATGCCACGAATTAATGCGACCAGTCGAGGAGCAGTTGACCAGCCACTGGCATAACCAGCGACTCCGGAGGGCACCGGCTTAGACGATGAAGTCGATAGAAACCATGGCATATCTCGTCTGTGGAGATTCTGCAGAGGCAACAAGCAGTCTCCAGGCGCTACAAGCAGACATCGTTAGCTCGTACACAGCGCAAGAATTTGAAGATCGAATTATGTTATGACGGGTGATGTATTTACGCTATTCCATATCACTGTCATGGGTAATTACCAAGTCGCTTCGAGGTTCCTACCGAGATGTTGTAAGAGATTATCGTGACTGTCGTGTCTGTAGAATAATCCCATAACTCTTGTGTAATAGGTAGTTATTTACTTTAACATACAAATAAGAGTTGCAAGCTGCAATCTGTAGCTGCAATGCTCTTAAGAGCTCAGGCTACGGACAAAATATACCTAACTATAACAAAGCTTGCGTGATTTTTAATTTTGACACTTTGAAAGTAGGTAGGTATAAAATCAAAGAGTCAGTTACGAGATTGGAGCGCGGGGGCCGATAATTCGGCCGTTAAATTATTTCTTTGTGTAGCAAACATACCTCTCTAAATAACGTGAACTTTCTAGTAAATATTCCCCTTATACGTAATAACTAAGTATGTTCCCTGTAACTTAATTTTGGGGGAAATTTAATTATCTATTAGATACAAATGCCACGGATGCCTTCTATAACTAAACTATCGGAATATTTAACTAGGTAAGTATTTTCCTACCAAAATTCTGGTCACAAATGAAGTCTATCAGAATTATTATATTACGGTTGTATATTTAAATTAGATAACTTTAAGGAGATCAGTATTGTAAGGCCCAGTTGCACATAAGGCGGTTAAAGCAATGTTACCATTCAAGATTTTGAAAACTACTTTGGGTTTTACCTAAAACTTACAAGTCTCTTATGACAAGTCGAGAATCTACCACTGGTTTGGTACAACCTGGGGCCCAAGTCTGCTATTGCAATTGTAGTTACATTGCCTATCAATGACATCCCAATTGCTACTTTTAGCAATTTTGGTAGTCTACTAATTCAATGGCGTCACAATTGTTTTCCGATGGTTTGCCACTGACACATTTAGCTTTGAATCTAGCTTAAATAAACGTTTTTAATATGTAGTTTTTTTTGAAACTCATTTCGGCAAACGCTTTTTAAGCTAATAGCAATACCGAGGTATGATTGAATTACAATCCAATTATAAAAAATCAAACGACCATTGTGAATTTAGTAGACTACGAAATTTTGGACCATGATAATTGTATTGTAATTGTATTGCGGATCAATGACAATGACATGTAAAATAGCAGACTTGGGGCCCTGTTTGTACATAGGTGGACAAGTTTAACTTTAATGGTAGGTAAGTACTTTACTTTAACCACCTCATGAGGTCGACTGGCCCCGAGACTCGTTGATAAGGGCTAGTCATTGCGAGCTATAAAATGCAGTCTGTTATTTTCGTGTCGCATAATAGGTCTCAACTCTACTGTCGTTTGTATAAAGTTATACCTAATTAGCATAAGAATTGTAAGAATTGAAGGTAGTCGAGTGATAAGGCGCAAGTAGAAAGTACTTAGCATGTAAATACCTAATTAAAAAAATTCGACTGAAAGATAGTCACTCATATGTATTATAATGGCTGTTTATAAGTTAAAGATCGAACTTGATACAGCAACTAGGCAAATACCTACAGTTAAATTACTATAAATGGCACATCGTCATTTAGTTAATAAATAATTTGTTACTTGTTAATAGTCGTTCAGTTCCATTCGTATGGAAGTGATCTAGAAACCATGAAATGGAAGGAATACTGTTTGTGGTCAGGTCTGAATCCAATCACATATAAGAATGTTTCCAAGTCATAGCTTACTTAATTTTGATCCATCTGATTTGTAAAATAATTTCTTACTATAATCCTTGTATGAACTACAATAGCCTAATTATATACCTAGCTATCCATAAATCTATAATGTTCTGGATAACTTCCACACAATCATCTGCACATCTTATGGCTCTATCACCATAGCAATCTTATGATAGAATAGATAAGAACAAATCGCATTTATTAATAATTGTATATAATTAAATAAATAATGTAAATGTAAAGTCGTAGTGCATTTTCCAAACACTTTATTTAAAAAATATTTTACTATCAACATATAAAATGGATCTCTTAGCTGTGAAGAGAAATGTACAATATTACATTAAACTTATGAATGCACACATTTGTTTAGTTTTATTTCTCCCTGGAATTTTGTGCCGCTTTCTCTAAAGATTCCCCTGTGAGTCTGTACAAGCACCATTGCTCGGATGCAGTCAAGTTAACGGCACCTTTGCTTTCATAAAATGATCTTGCATTATTCCATTTCAAAACATGGAAATCCACTCTGCAGCAACCTTCAGAATATGCTTCCTAAAACCATTTATAAATATTAAAAAATCTCACTTATTCAATTAGGCAGAAGCAGAAAAGTTAACAACATAATGTCTTCAAAATATTTTAAAGTGAATATTTAGTATTTATTTATTTATTTATTAAGCCTATTGACAGACCGCAATACACATTTTAACAATTTTACATTGGTTATTATTTTTCCCAGTTTATATTGCTAGCCTGTGTGCCCTTTGGCAAAGGATTGTCAAAACTTAAATCAGAGCTGAAATGTTATACCTGCCCATAGTCAAGTCCTATGTGGACAGATATGGGAATCCACTGAATCCCAAAAACCAGTTTATGGTAAATGGAAAGTGGTCATAACTCATAATCAATGAAGAATATGATGCAGAGGAAGAGAGAGAAAAATATTCTTACATTAGCAACAGCGTCAAACAGTCTGTTGCCGACCCCGCGTCGCCGCTGGCTCGTCCTCACGTACAGATCCTCTAGCAACATACTGCGACCCTCCCAAGTGGAGTAGATAGGGAAGTATATAGCATAACCAGCTATTATTGTATCTGCTCCCTCCTTTAGTTCTGCTACTAAGCACCTGAATGCCGGTGGAGTTGATTCGAAGCCATCGCGTTGCAAATCTATGGCAAATTAAATAATAGATAATATTAGTGTCAAAAAAGAAATGTTGTAAAATGCTAAGTTAAAATAAAAGGAACCTTTTACTGTCATTTTAGGACCCTCAGGCATTTTCTCAAAGTCAGCAAGCTCCTGTAAAGCATATTAATCCATTTGATTTCAGCCTCGCTTTTTTAGGTAATCTAAACAAAGTTTCAATTTGTTTCTTACTTGTATCATTTCGGCGACTGCAACCATATCCTCCTTCTGAGCGTTACGTATCGTAATTTCTGGGCCGTTATATTTGTTAGACATTTTATTTGATTTCTTGAATAATGAATATTGTAGGTTAGCATGGAATCAGGAATTTGTTGTTCACCAGTTCTCACTTTTCGTTTAGCAATCCAATATATGTATTATCAAGATAAATGAGATAACTTGCAACTGATCGCCAACATTAAGTTTAACTTATAATATCAGTAAAAATATAATTAAACAACAAGTATACAAAATACTCTGTGAAGTAGATTATATTTTATCCATTTTATTTCAATTTTCATCCCGAATCTTGGTATCGTAGAGAGAGAAGACATAGAGCCAGTGACGATTTCTTTCTCACTCACACTAAAAAGAGAGCAGAAATAAAGTTATTAATGTGATAAACAGAGACGCAGCTACCCAATTTTTTGTCCCTCATCGTGTAACCAGTTTTTTTCAAGGTCGACACACTTTTGTGCGAAACAAACTGACAGTTAATAAGAAAATTTAGTATCTATGTGTGTTGCCAGCTTTAGGTACCTATACAATGTCCCGATTTTCCCTATCCTACTTATATTATAAATGTGAAAGTTTGAATGTATGTAGGGCCATCCATACATACATCCAAATTTCAGCCATATCGGTTTAATGTGGCGTGATTGAGTAACAAACATATGGATGTTTGTTACTCAATACGCCACACTAAACCGATATGGCTGAAGTTTGGCACGGAGATAGGTTTTTTTTAGTAATGTCCTCTGACATACCGTAACGGCGGGTTACTTTGGCTACTTTTTCAATTTTTTTTTAATTTTTGTTGAAACAAAATAAAGTCGTGATGGAAGAAATGAATATTATGAGAAAAGAAAAGAAAGATGATGGATACTAGAATATAATATATGTCGGCGATGATTAAAGTGTATTCAGTTAGATAGTGTCGGTTACTGTTCTGAATCATCCTGAAGTTTCGTTCGAATGTCCAACAACCAGTCGAGAACTGTTGGCGATCTTAAGAATTATTTTATTTACAAAGTTCTTAATTTTTAAAGCCATTTTTAAATAGCTAGAGACAGACTTTTAATGTTTTTTTTAAATAATTATTAACTTAAACTATGAAGAGTTGCAGTTTTATACGACTGCCTGAAAAAAGGAATATACTGTTAATTTCATTAATGATGATTTTGATGACTAAATATACAATTTTTGTTGCTTTTAATTCAATAGCATTACTCGATCGAAGGAAAATTTTAACTGTTCATTACAAATTATTTTGTGTAACATTCTTACTAGTAACGAAAAAAAATTTTCCTTTGTGTTACATACATCTTTTTTCAAAGTGACTCACATATGCTAAATTTCTATTCGGCATTTCAATATTTTTTTTAAGGAGCAAATAATTATCTAGTGAATTGGTCCTATGAAAGTACATTAAAAAACTTTAGTATAAAAAAAAATATTTTTAAAAAACCGACTTACGTGTACAAACTAAAATTATTTTATACTTTTAAGTGGTGGTTGAAGTTAATATTGTGTGCAATAAAGAATAATAAATTCTTTATTGCACACAATATTAAGATATATGTAAAAAATAGAAGCTTACCCTAATAGGTATGTCTCTCCCAGACAACCTTATATGTGTAGGTATGTTATTTAAAAAATAAAACAGTTCAGCATCTGTTTTGTCGTTTTATTTAAAAATCCTGGGAAGAATTTTCCATCTAATTTGGGGTACTAGGGGAGTGCAGTTATTGTGGCAACATTAAACTCGAACTTGTCATGTGACGTCATCGTTACGTCATGTTATCTCTATTTCAGTCGCGGTTACACAGTACCTTGGTCTATTGCCTTCTCTGTCTACGCTTGGTATATTTACTCTTTGATCTTGGTCTTGCACTTAAAGTGTTGCCAACTTGTTTTTGGGGAAAGAGCTAGATCAATTCTAAAAAAGAGCTAAAAAAGAGCTAAATTTCTTTCAAAAAAAGAGCTGATGTTTTAAAATGATTTTAATTAAAAAATCAAAAAACTTCTTTCAACCAACCTCGAAAAGGATCTTCACTGAGCCATTCATTTCGAAAAGGCTTACTACTCAATGCCATTTTAGCAATAATTTGCAAAACCACTACGTAGTTCGAATCTATACGAATAAATAAAATTGAAGTGTCTGTTTGTAATATCAAAAGAACAGCTTTTTACTAACTGCATACGAAAGTAAATACGGTACTTATACCAAGAAAACAATTTTTAAAATTTTTGTCTGTCTGTCTGTTTGTTACCGCTATTCTCGGGAACGGCTAGACCGATTTTGACGGGACTTTCACTGGTAGATAGCTGATATTATCGGGCAACGTATAGGCTACTTTTTTAACCGACTTTCGAAAAAGGAGGAGAAGAAGTTGCGTTTTTCTACCTCTGTATTACAATAAATCTCCGTGATTTCTTAACTGATTTGCGTGAATCGATATAAAAACTTTGCGAGATGGTCCCATAAAAACTTCTGGTTCCAACTCCTCAATCCTGATGCTGCAGGGGTACTGCCAACCTAAACTGTGGTGATTTAGGAACGCGGACGAAGTCGCAGGCGTCCGCTAGTTATAAATACGTAATGTCAAATCTATTAGAAAAAATTAAGAATTATCTTACAATGAGAGACAACAAATAGCTATGAGAAATTAATGGGATTACCGCGAAAACGCCAATATAAACCTGAGTTGATTTCTATGTTCAGATATTCTTATCGCGTAAATAAAAATTAAATTTCACGTGTGTGATAAAAATAGAGCTAAAAACGCGTAAAAAAAGAGCTGAAGAGCTAAACACAATTTTTTAGAGCTAGTGACGTGGAAATAGAGCTAAAAGCTCTAAAAGAGCTAACTTGGCAACACTGCAGAACTTTTTTTTTGAAGCCCGTAGAGAGAGAAGACATAGAGCCAGTGACGATTTCTTTCTCACTCACACTAAAAAGAGAGCAGAAATAAAGTTATTAATGTGATAAACAGAGACGCAGCTACCCAATTTTTTGTCCCTCATCGTGTAACCAGTTTTTTTCAAGGTCGCCACACTTTTGTGCGAAACAAACTGACAGTTAATAAGAAAATTTAGTATCTATGTGTGTTGCCAGCTTTAGGTACCTATACAATGTCCCGATTTTCCCTATCCTACTTATATTATAAATGTGAAAGTTTGAATGTATGTATGGCTATCCATACATACATCCAAATTTCAGCCATATCGGTTTAGTGTGGCGTGATTGAGTAACAAACATATGGATGTTTGTTACTCAATACGCCACACTAAACCGATATGGCTGAAATTTGGCACGGAGATAGGTTTTTTTTAGTAATGTCCTCTGACATACCGTAACGGCGGGTTACTTTGGCTACTTTTTCAATTTTTTTTTTAATTTTTGTTGAAACAAAATAAAGTCGTGATGGAAGAAATGAATATTATGAGAAAAGAAAAGAAAGATGATGGATACTAGAATATAATATATGTCGGCGATGATTAAAGTGTATTCAGTTAGATAGTGTCGGTTACTGTTCTGAATCATCCTGAAGTTTCGTTCGAATGTCCAACGACCAGTCGAGAACTGTTGGCGATCTTAAGAATTATTTTATTTACAAAGTTCTTAATTTTTAAAGCCATTTTTAAATAGCTAGAGGCAGACTTTTAATGTTTTTTTTAAATAATTATTAACTTAAACTATGAAGAGTTGCAGTTTTATACGACTGCCTGAAAAAAGGAATATACTGTTAATTTCATTAATGATGATTTTGATGACTAAATATACAATTTTTGTTGCTTTTAATTCAATAGCATTACTCGATCGAAGGAAAATTTTAACTGTTCATTACAAATTATTTTGTGTAATATTCTTACTAGTAACGAAAAAAAATTTTCCTTTGTGTTACATACATCTTTTTTCAAAGTGACTCACATATGCTAAATTTCTATTCGGCATTTCAATATTTTTTTAAGGAGCAAATAATTATCTAGTGAATTGGTCCTATGAAACTACATTAAAAAACTTTAGTATAAAAAAAATATTTTTAAAAAACCGACTTACGTGTACAAACTAAAATTATTTTATACTTTTAAGTGGTGGTTGAAGTTAATATTGTGTGCAATAAAGAATAATAAATTTTTTATTGCACACAATATTAAGATATATGTAAAAAATAGAAGCTTACCCTAATAGGTATGTCTCTCCCAGACAACCTTATATGTGTAGGTATGTTATTTAAAAAATAAAACAGTTCAGCATCTGTTTTGTCGTTTTATTTAAAAATCCTGGGAAGAATTTTCCATCTAATTTGGGGTACTAGGGGAGTGCAGTTATTGTGGCAATATTAAACTCGAACTTGTCATGTGACGTCATCGTTACGTCATGTTATCTCTATTTCAGTCGCGGTTACACAGTACCTTGGTCTATTGCCTTCTCTGTCTACGTTGAACTTATATGTTTGTGAGCCCAATCAATATGCTTTTTCTTTTTTTTCTCTTCTGTCAGTTGTCAAAATTCAAAATCACGTCCCCAGTCCACCCGTCAAAATAATTTTTAGGTAAGTATCTACTGGTATCTACCTACCAGAATTAGGCACTTCCTATACTTCCATGGTTATGGAATATTTTTGAAAGCCTGTGGAATTTTCGGCATAAAAGGCTTGCAACTTGATTTATGGCATGAAAGTTTAGTTCAAGAATCCACTTTGGTTTGCATAAAGACAAACATGGATGCATTTTTTTGTCCGTCATAACATTATCACATAAAAACGAAAATACAAATCCTGTATTTACCCTTTAGGTACAATTATAATTCGGTAACGTTGTATTAATTCTTGGAGGGACGGTACCGTCTAGGGACTACCGTTTCAATTCGACAGCTTTGTATTTCTCGCAGGGACCACGGGCAAAAACAATACCCATTGTACCTTCCAAGGACAAGGAAAGGATGGACAACAGGCTCATTTCAACCTACACCTTAGTTTATAATCAAAGACCTACACATTTGGGTCTACTTTCAGAACATTATAAAGAACTCTCACCAGGCATACAGATCGTCTGCGTTTCTAGTTTTCCCCTGTCTAATGCATCAGCATCTGCAATTTCCCAGGTTTATAATTACATAATTATTATTGATGTACTTGCTGATGGAAGCAATTTGGGGCCTTTGCACACCACGTTTTTTAAACGCGCCGTTGACGCGCGTTTTAGAAACGTGCGTCGACGGCGCGCTTTTTTATCCTAGAGCAGTTTGTTGTCCTTTGTATCGATCCACACGCGCGTTAGCATCGCGTTTGTATCGCTACAAACGCGCGTCAACGGCGCGTTTAAAAAACGTGGTGTGCAAAGGCCCTTATTGTGGCAATAACACAATCATTATTAATTTAATTACTTTTAATATTAATTATGTCAATTATGTAATAATATGGTACACGATAAAACATGTTGTCGCCTTATACTTTACAGATCCAGTACATTCAAGCTTGGGGCATGTTGTTAACATTCCAACACTATCTATAATATTATATTATGTACCTCTTTATGCATTATATTTGCCTCGTAATAGCGTTAAAATACTAACAATACGCCTAAACTTTCGATAATTTCGTACAATAGTGTGTACACTATAGGAGTAAAAAAATATTTTATTTAAAATTTAAAAACAATATAGAGTAAAAATAAAAATATCTTATTTACCTATGTTACGTTGTGATGATTTTATTAATAATATTAACCGGCTACATAACATAATAAAATAATAAATGATTCTTATTTATATATTTTTATATACAATTTTCTCTAAATCCATGGGCACACAACCTTGTTGGCTGTGCTTGTTGGGATATCGCCATGTGGAGTGTCAGGCCAGTGTGCAAGTTGTATACGGGGTTTAAGGGGCAGCCTAACGAAGACTTCGTGAATAGGTTACACTTGATGCCTATGGTTAAATTACATGTCCTTTTTGTATCATCGATCTTTCGGTTCAGTATTTTTAATACATATAAAAATGTGGGGCCCATCACTAATTTTAGCGCTAATGAGTATTTCGACCGTGGCCGTAGCGTAAACCGGTCCACACACTTAGACTCGATTCCCGATAGATGTGGGTTCGTCGGCCGGCCCCGCAATTTTCGATATGTATTTAAAAATTCCGAAAGTTTTTTCAAATGTCGGTTTGTTCAAACTTCAATTTAAAAAAGTGGTATTTAGTTCGTCGCGCTCGATGCCACCGTCGGCGGAAGTCGCCCGGGCCATGTCTCGAGGTAGTCGCACCGGTGTCGTCACTAGTCTACAGCGATACGGGTATCGCAGCGGCACGCATCGGGGGGCAGGGGGGTGGTCAGTGCGAGTAGTCGGGCCTGAGGCCGAACTCGGCGGCGTAGGCGCCGGCCCACGTGATGGCCGACACGGCGCCGCCCGCGTCGCCGCCCGCGCCGCCCTCCGTCGAGAGCGCGGCCTGCAGCTTGGACCCGGAGGCGGCCCTCGTCTCGGGGCTGCGGTTGAGCTTGGCGTCGTCGGCGGCGGCGGCGGTGGGGCCGGCGGGGGTGGGGGTGGTGGGGGTGGTGACGGCGGCGTCGCGGCGCTGCGCCTGCGCCTTGAGCAGCTTGCTCATGGTGTTGCGCGGCGTGGGCGGCGGGCGCTCGAGCGCGCGGCCGTGCGCGGCGCCGGCGTGCCGCTCGAGCATGTAGCGGCGCTCGAAGCGCTCGGGGCAGAAGGCGCAGCGGAACAGGCGGCGGCGCGGCGGCGCGGGCGCGAGCGGCGCGTCGTGGCCGGCGTGCGAGCGCGCGTGCGCGATGAGGTTGTAGCGCTCGCTGAAGCGCTTGCCGCACACGGCGCACTCGTGCCGCTTCTCGCCCGAGTGCACGCGCTTGTGGCGCTTGAGGTGCGAGCGCGTCATGAGCGCCAGCCCGCACACGTCGCACGCGTGCGGCTTCACGCCCGAGTGCGACAGCTTGTGCATCTTGAACGACGACGTGTGGATGAACGACTTGCCGCACAGGTCGCACTGCAACAGACCGACCGACCCACCGCTTACAACGCGTTACCGACAAATCGACAAGTGTATCAAAAATATGTTCAACGGTCGTACCTGATAATTCAGCTTGCCGGTGTGTATGTTGTTGTGCCTCTGCAGGGCGCCTTTGGAGGGGAACAACTTATTGCACTCTTCACACTTCCAATCACTTATACCTACAACAAAAAGCTTATTGAGACCATTTAAATGCCAATTTATAAATAAAGCCTTTATTCAAACATACTTAAAACTATATATTTTTTTTTCATAGAATAACTCGATAGCATGTTTGTTTGCCTGCTGGCAAAGACCTCCTCCAACAACCAAATGCCACTAAGCTTTAATAATAGTATTTTGTAGTACACCATCAACTCTATAGATCTCAGCATTAGTGATTGTACACCTGAGACCTGAAACCCGGACCCTCGAAAAGGAGGCCTTTTTAACCACTAGGTTACCTGTAACTTTTAACAGCAGGGTGTTGTAGTAATTTGAAATATACCTGGCAATAATCATTTAGTCGATCACCTAGTGAGATTGGAGTGCGAGCTCGCTCCGGCGCAGGCACACAAACGTGCGTTTTGTGTACAAATGTAGCACTAACACTAAAATAAAATCCACTGACACGGCGAGCACAGGATGGTGTGCTCCACTGTCAGTACTGGTTGTGACACTTGTGGTAGTGTCAGTAGTGGTTGTGACTCTAGTGGTAGTGTCAGTAGTGGAAGCGAGGGAGCGGCGCTAAGCAAAGCTCTTGCATTTAAATTCAGATGTGACTAAATGTTATGCCAGTATACGATACCCTTGTGCAGCGCGACGTGGATGTCGCAGGCGCGCTTGTGCTTGTAGTGCGCGCCGCACACCTCGCAGATGTAGGGCGGCTTGGAGTCGTCGTGCTTCAACTTGTGCTGCTCCAGGCGAACTGCAATGCACAAATGAACATTCAAGCATATCTTCTGCATATACGAGTATATAAAAACTAAGTGGCATGTGTGTATGTTCCTCATGGACTCAAAAACCAGACCAATTTTGATGAAATTTTCAGACAACCTGCAGAGCCCAGCGAGTTATCCTGTGAAGTTTGGTTTGAAAAATTATGATGATGACCACCATAATTGTTTTTTTGCGCTTGTAGTGGGTGGGTCGCTTGTAGTTTAAAAACTGTAACCCGACTATGAAAAAATAGGATGTAACATCTGTCACATTGATTTTATTCATATAAAACGTAGGCATGATTATAACAATGAATCGATTCATTCTTCACTCATCAAAAGGCGCTACTTTATTAGATTCTTTTAGGTTATCCCTATTTTTTTTTTGTTTTAAACCACCTCCATATTTAATCAAACAAAACATAAAAAAATATTCAACTCAATCAAGCTGTTTTGGAGTTTTATCTAGACTAATGAACCCCTGCAGTATGGTACTTTCATCGCGCAATTTTCATATCCTACGTTAATTTCAAGACTTCTCTTAGACACAGTATAAAGTAAGCAATGGTCACCTATTGAGGTGTATCTGGATGGGCACTGGTCGCACTGATGCATCACTTTGGGGTCCTTTTGCTTCTTGACACTGTTGTTTTTGAAGCTTTTCTTCTTGGCTCTGCTGAGGTGCTTGGACTTGCTCTGCTTGCCGTTGCTGATCTGGTGGGGCACATAGTTGGAGCTGTCGTCATCATCGTCAAATGGGTCATCTTCAAACTTGAGCATTTCATCCAGGTGGTTTAAGTGGGGACTTTGGGATCTGAAAAACAGTAATATAATATTGTACATTCTGTGCAAACAGAATTAAGTAGCCCTTTAATTTTTATAGCTACCTGATGCCTACAACTTTGTCTGTGAGGATAAGTTTTAAAAAATATATCTTTAAAAAAATCGTATCTTTTCGTAAAAGTCCAAAATCAGATAGCTGCAACGTTTCTAACATGACAAATAAAAGTAAAGAACTAAAAGAAGAACTTAAAAGCGATTCATTTTTTCGAGTCTAAAGTTGGTCTTAATATAATGCACCAGAATATAGCAGGCGTTTTAAATAAAACAGACTTACTAAACATAGCTCTGACTGAACTCTTTGAAAATGGAAAAATAGTAGATGTTCTATGTCTATCAGAAACATTCATCAATGCAGACAACATATCTAATATTAAGTTAAATGGTTATACGATAGTATCTGCCTTTTGTAGACCTAAGCAAAAACGCGGCGGTGTCTGCATTTTGGTCAGGGATTATATTGAGGCCGTTAAATTTGATGTCATGGAAGAACTATGTGCAGAATATTCCTTTGAATGTTGTGGTTTGAGAATATCGAAGTACAAATTAATTGTGATATGTCTATATAGAACGCCGAATTCGAATGTTATTGAATTCTTAAATAAGCTTGACTTGCTATTGCACAAATTACGATCGTGTGAGACCAGTAATATTGTGATTGTTGGTGATTTTAATATCGATACTTTAAAAAATAATAAAACGAAGCGAGAGTTTATGGATTTATTGCGAAATTATAACTTTTATAGTCATATTAATGAACCTACTCGGCAAAAATCCTGTATTGACCTCTTTCTTAGTAATATAGAAAATGCTATAGGGGAGATTCGTCAGTTAGGGCTGTCTGATCACGATACAGCACAATTCTTAGCAGTACCAATAAAAATAAAGAATTTATCACCATCATATAAGTTTATTTTCAGACGAGATTTGTGTAATCAAAACGTGAATAAATTTAAGGAATGTATGAAAAGTCTTAAATGGACAGATGTGTATGCTGCTCAAAAATTAAATGAAGCTTTTAATGAATTTTACGATACAGTAGTCATATTCTATAAATTGTGTTTTCCTCTTCTGAAATATAAGATTAACGTTTCTAATTCAAAAATTAAATGGTTGACTAGAGGTATTAAAAAATCATGTGTGACGAAAAGAAAATTGAGGTATCAATATTATAAGAATAGGACACCCTCAAACAAAACCAAATTTAATATTTATTCAAAAATTCTTAATAATTGTATAGACCTAGCTCAGAAAAGTAATAACAACAAATATATAATTAACTCGAAAAATAAATGCAAAGCGTCATGGAATGTGATCAAAAAGAAAAATAATTCTAATTTGAAAAGTATAGATCAAATTAATTATAAAAATCAAATTATAAATAACCCAACTAAGATTGCCAATATTTTCAATGACCATTTTATAAATACTGCCATAAAAAGTCAAAACATAACAAATAAAAAAACTGCATATAAACTACAGCATAACAATTCAAGTATTTTCTTAATGCCAACTGATGAGACAGAGATAATTACCACTATTAAGTCACTTAATAATTCAAATTCCACAGGCTGTGATGAAATAGCAACAAAAATAATAAAAGAGTGTGCAAAGGAACTAGCTCCAGTCCTAGCCTACTTGGTAAATCTATCTTTTGAAGAAGGGACGTTCCCATCAAACTTAAAAAAGTCAATAGTTACGCCTTTATTCAAAGCAGGTGATAAAAATGACGTTAACAACTATCGGCCAATTACACTGATTCTCATTATATCAAACATTTTTGAAAAGATAATGCACAAACGATTAACATCTTTTTTATCTAAATATAATATCATTTTGAAAGAGCAAAATGGTTTCCAAAAGGGAAAATCAACAACTTTAGCATGTTTTTCGTTAATTAAAGAAATATCGGAATGCATGGACAAAAAAATTCCTGTAACATCTGTGTTTTTTGACATGAGCAAAGCTTTTGACCATGTTTGTCATGAAAGGCTCTTAGACAAATGCGATCAATATGGTATTCGAGGTCAAGCAAATGAGTGGCTTAAAAGTTACCTGTCAAACCGTAATCAATATGTTGAAATTACTAACTTAAATAATAAACAAGAAGTAATATCTTACCGATCAGAACTTAGACCTAATACCAAAGGCGTGCCACAAGGAAGTATACTTGGTCCACTTCTCTTCATTATTTACATAAACGACTTACCTAATATTACTACTTATAACTGTACACTCTTTGCTGATGACATCTCTATTGTAATTAAATGTAGCAATGAATTGACATATAATTTAGAAATTAATAAAACAATAAAAGATACAATTGAATGGCTTACCGAAAATAGCTTGACTGTAAATATTAAAAAAACAATGTATATGCAGTTCTATAACCGGAATGGTAAGGGTAGGGATATTAAGATCAGCTATTGTGGAGAGAATATTAAAGAAGCGCAACTCGTCAATTTTTTAGGTATAACTCTAGACAGCAACTTATCGTTTAAATCGCACATTGACAAAGTTGGCAAAAAAATTAGCCAATATGTATATTTGCTAAGGCGCCTATCCAAAACAGTAGGAGAGAAAACGGCACTGATGGCATATCATGCATTTGTGGTTTCAGCCTTACGATATGGACTAGTCATATGGGGCAACTCGGTTAGCATAGGACGTTTATTTATTGGGCAGAAGAAGTGTATCAGGGCAATCTGTGGAGCTGGCCCCCTTGATTCGTGTCGTCCTTTATTCAAAAAATTGAAAATTCTCTCGCTGCCATGCCTATACATTTATGAGATAAGCCTATTTGTTCAAAAACATATGTCTGATTTCTATACAAAAAAAAATGAGAAGGTAAATTTCAATACAAGGTATCCAAACAGACTCACAATTCCTCACTGTAGAACTGCATCTTTTAGCAAAAATTGTTATAGTATGTCTGTTAAAATATATAATAAATTGCCTAATGAATTGAAAGACTTACCTTTAAAAGTTTTTAAAAGGAGACTGCATAAATGGTTAATAAATAAGTGTTTTTATTGTTTAAATGAATTTTTAAATACAAAATGATTTATTATTACAGATTAATTAATTTATTGACATTGAATTTATTGACATTATTTTTTTTTTTTTTTTTTTTATACATTATAGGCACACGCTTGACCACTACCACACCTGATGGAAAGTGATGATGCGGTCTAAGGTGTAACGCGTTTGCCTAGAAGATGCCTATTCACCCTTTTTTTAAAGATACCCAAATTGTACGTGTTAGGAAACACATTATACGGACTGAATGAAGTATTATTAGAAATGTATTGTTATTGTAATGGATTGTTGTAGTGTGATAATTTAGTAGATAAAGTCTATTGCATGCTTAGATTGCACGCCAGAAATTGGCAAACTGTTTAGAGCCTTTCTTAAATATTAACATCTTGTTACTCAGTTTATGCAATCAATAAATGAATTTGAATTTGAATTTGAATTTATACAGACTCAAAATTCTTTAGAGCACCCTAACCAAGACCATATTAGGTCAAGAGTTTTTGTTTGAAGTTATTCTATAAAATTCTTTTATTAAAGTCACCAGTGTTATATATTATGTAAACCTGTGGATTCCTATTATGCCTTGGTTTGAGAAGAGACCACAATATTGCAATCAATAATATTATGTGTAGATTATGGTGTGAGTGTATAAAATAAAAATCAAGTATTTTATAATATCTAAATACTCTATTTACTAAAAGTGGACATCATTCTAGAAATCTACAAACTTTTTTTATTTTATTCGATGACAAAATAGTCCTTGACTGCGATCTCACCTAATGGTAAGTGACAATACAATCTGAGACGGTCACTACCGTCTTAGATTGCGTTAGCCCACTGGCTAACTTGGAAGGGGTATTGGCACTGGAGATTCAACTCCTATCTCTATCGGTTTCTACACACCATCGTACCAGAACGTTGAATCGCTTGGTGGCACGTCTTTGACAGTAGGGTGGTAACTAGCCACGGCCAAAGCCTCCTACCAAACTTCATCAATGCAGCCTTAGTTAGGTATTACCTGTCAGGGGACTCCTCCTTCTTCACTTTCTGAATGTTGAGATGTGTTACCAGCATGTGTGCAGTGAGAGCGGCCTCACCTCCGCACTCCCCACTCGCTTCACACTCTGTGCACTCCCAACCACTGAAAACAATGTTACAAGCATAAGTCGACACTTGAAACTGAAAGCACAGGCATAGAGGAGCAGGAGAGATCTACATTATCTTGCTACTGCTATGGTTATGGTAACATCTCTAATGACGGTTAATTTTTAAGTTCAAGCAATTTTACATTTGCACAACAAATATCTTGTGCTTAGAGAAACCTTCTTCAATTCCTAATAATCATTTTCACACTAGCAATGTTCAGTCACAGCTTTGGTTTATTACCATCTTTATTAAATTAGCAAGTGAAGTTATAACAAGGTAATAAATGTAATAAATCTACTAATATCAAATGCTGCCTGTAGTTAGCAGTAGATTTTAAAAAATATCTGAAAAATGCAGTTTACCTATCAGCATTATTTTTAGTGCGCAATTTTCGTTTATTTTCTGTGGCGGGCTTCTTTTTCCTCTTTTCAACTTTTCGGTGACGCTTCTTCTTTGTGAGAGCTAGGGGCTCGTCTTCAGAGTCGTTATCACAATTGTTATCAACAAATACTTCTAAATCCTCATTCTTAACTAATTCTAGAGTTACGTGTGAATTCGTCGCCGATGGTTCGAAGAGCGGGTTCTTACTTATTACAGCATGAAATTCGTCTCTAACTTTATTATACTCTAATTCGGCTTGTTCTAATATGTTAACTAGGTTGAGGCACGTCCTGCAAACATGTTTGGAGCCGCTCGGTAACTTGCCGAGGCCAGCGTGAGCGAATTTACTCAGGAAATGGCTTAGCGAAGTACCCGCGGTAGTTGTCGTCGTGATCAGGTCGCAGTAGTTGCCGCTGCGCCCCAAACACACCAAACATTCCACGAACTCCTGCTTAACGATGACGTCGGTTTCTTCTTTAACCCCGAGCGCTTCATCATCCTTCAGTGAACACTTGATCTCTGTACTGCTATTTACTGCAGTGGCAGTCATGTTGTAAAAGATGCTTAAAACCCAATACAATCGGTACACAGGCGTAGAGCTTTGTGAAATATTCTCATTTTTGACTTAATAATAACTTTACTTCATTGATATCTTCAATTTTCAGAAAAGAAGAAAAACAAAAAATATTTAGCGATAGCGACTTGATCACTTGACAATTGACAATCTTTGACATTGACAACTTTGACAACGCCAGCTGTCAACGTCTTTTGACAATAATTCAATAATTGTTCACCATAGACAAATAAAGAATTTGATAGCTGGTGACCGGTAACTGTACCTAACCTTCGAAAATGCTCTAAGAATGTAGGTAATAACTCTTTGAGTCAGGGTTCCCAACTTAGGGCTTTTAGCCTCAAATTTAGGGCGGAATTTTGCTTATTGGGATTTTTTCAGGGCCCAAAAAAATTTAGGGCTATTTTTAGGGGCATAAATAAATTTTCAAGCGTCACATAATTGACTGACCAAAACGAGTAAATAAAGCAAAACGTCTATGGTATTCCGGAATAATATGCTTAAAATCGTTTTAGCTAAAGCGTTTTGAAAATATTTCAATACATTAACGTCAACGTTACACGCTTTTTCGATATATAATTCCCTTTTCATTTTAAAACGTGATGGTGGATCTTGCGTTACTTTTACTCCATCTCCAAAAAATGTTACAGTTATAATGTAAACATATTGTATGACTATAAGAATTCCGAATAATGTAATTAAAATTAAGTTATATTATTTTTATTTACCTCAATAAAACAGGAAACTCATTTAAACATTAGCCTTGAATGGTAACAAGATACAGGGGTTTTTTTGGGGCTTTTGAATATTGCATTTAGGGTTATTTCATGTTGATGTTAGGGCTAATTTTTTTTAGGAGTTGGTAACCCTGCTTTGAGTTATCCCCTCAAAGGTTCTCCCTTCACAAAATAGTGAAATTCACCACAAACATTATGTTTGTGAAATTCACGCTATTTTGTCTCGTTTTATCAACTGTTATATGTTATAGTGGGCTAAGAAAGAACATTTTAATAATTAATAATTATTCTCTGGAATAATAAGTAGTTATTTAATTAACTATAATAAGTATGGTTGGTTATATCCTCCTAGTTAGTGTGTGATTTATTTCCAATAATTCAATTTTTTATGAACTTGTAATGTTTCATAAGTATCTAAAGTTACCCGCCCCAAGTGCAAAATGCAAGTATTAATATGTCTATGGTTTCCATAACTTCCAACTGAAATGGCGGTTAATTCAAAACTAGAAGCTACCTGTGGAAGCTATAAAGTTTAGGTTTGCCTAAATAATAATATGCAGTAATTTGTACCATATAAGTTATAGATACCTATGATATTTTTAAAGTTTAAATAGGTAAAAAAATTATGCAAGTCCTCACAATTTATTTAAAACAATGAAAAGCATGTAAACGTCAATCACGTTTTCCAGTAAAAGGTTACGTGCTCGTAAACCGTAACCGTAGTTTGCTCCTTACTCAACCATAATATACAACAGTTGTGTTTTGACACTGAACCGCGCAGGTGCGCTCGTTATTTCACCGTCCGTAATCAGTACTCGATTAAATTAATACACTTTTTTTCGCGCCCCATATAGACAATAAATAAAATTTTAAAGTGCAGTTCTTACCAAAACTTACATTACCAAACTTTATGTTTTGTTTGTTGACTGATACTGCAGTTTTAATTTATAAAACTGAAAATATTTTCATTTTTGGTGCTTGTGAGTGAGTTCATAGGTGTTGGAAGGAGTCTGCCATAATAATAATTTCAATTCACCTTCATTATTTAATATTTTATGTGAGTATTTTTAAGTCAAAATTATTTATTTTATGTACTTGGAATTGTGGGTCTTATAACAAGTCATAACTCTACCATTGGTTCTGAAAGTAGTAGAAGAGTTGATAAGAAAATAGCAGCAGTTTAAATTGCTCTCATTAGAACGCTAAAAGTTACAATTAATACTTACAATAATAAGTTACCTACTTATTTATATTTTAGTCAGACTGAATGTGAAACCGACTGGTTCTCTGTAACTTTACTATTAAGAAATTCATTAAGTAATTACCTAACTAACTATGTAAGAATCTCGACTTAATAAATAGTTAATTTTATTATGTTTTGCTTGTTACGTCGCTTATGGTGCTAATCTAAAAATTCTATCGGAATTTATACTTAAAAGCGTATATCTATTCAATCCCATAGAATATTTTTATCTTTAGTACGCGTAGTATGTGCTAATATTATGTTTGTTTATTAGTTTGTCCGCCAATCACGCAGGAACGGAGCAACGGGTCGACGTGATTTTTCGCATGGGTATAGTTGAGGAACTGGACAGTGACATTCTACTTTTATTTCTAAAAAACAAAGGGTTTCGCAGGATTTTTAAAATCCTGCACTCCATGCGGATGATATACATACCTACCAACTTAACTTAAGATTTCCAACCATGAACGTCTATATTATTTTCCTAACCGCCTCGAGTTAAGTGTAGAAGTAGCTACATGTGCCTTAGTGCATGGTGGAGCCGCGGGGCGTGACGCGACAACGGACAGGCCTAGTTATGCTGATGTATGGGGGAAATTAACCATTTACCTTATTATATGCTAAATTAACTACTTTCGCTATAAAGCCGTGATGGAATGGTGGCTAGAAAGTGTGGATCCCCACAAGGTCGCGGGTGGACGATGCACAAGAGATACTTTACCTTAGACCACAGCATCCCTTTCCATCAGGTGTGATAGTGGTCAAGCGTGTGCCTATAATGTAAAAAAAAACAATTAATATAATTATGAGATTCTTAAGAGTCAAGAGTTTAAATTATTTACCTACCTATAGTCGTAGTTATACTTATAGCTATATATATATTATGGAGCTAACAATCATTAAAACTACTCGCCTGCTCAGCATCTATCCTCAGAGACAGAGATAGAGATATTTTCTTCTACAGGGTTGAAACTCATACAAATACCGATAATAATAATGAAAGCTTTCTTGAAAATCGTTAAACTATGAAACACAAAACTTTTGGGAAATATTATTGTTGATAAGCTTTTATAATGGGCCCGGTGCCCCTATACTCGTAATAATGGGAAGGAAGTGGGACCTGTCACAGCACACATGAGTGCACAGGACAGGACGCACAAGAGCGTGGGTTACTCGAAGGGTCGTCACGGATGCACACACAGACACGGCATGAGGACGAAGTGATAATACATTTAAATGTAAAAGTTCGGGTAACTACTAGGTAACTATCTGTGAACTCTAATTCATTCATATTTACACAATTCATGAGTTCGGTGAATTGAATTATGAGTGAATATATCTATGTATAGGAGCTCAGAACCGAACTCATTTGGAGTGTGGCTACTCCACATCGAGCCTCTAGAGTCTAGATGATACGGTATAATAATATGATTAATATATCAACAAGGCAAGTCTAAGGTAGTGCTAGTACCTAGTAAATGGACCAACTGCTGCGGGGGTCTCACACAACCTCAATCTCCCCTAATGTACTCGTATCTCCTCTACGCCTCTCCCAATATGAAATTCAGGCAATCAGGGGCTCGAATCTTATGTATTGAACTAATAACAAACTAGGTTTACCTACAGTTAAGTGCCTAATTTGAGAGAAAGGAAAATATTAGAAGAGAGAAAGGAAGATAATTATATTAAAGCCATTTCTAAGCGTTAGATACCTACGTGAGTTATGGTAGTCAAGACACAGAAATATAGGTTTTAAATAGAGGAAGAGCTATTCACTCCCTTCCACCCAGAGTGCCTTATAGGGTGTCGAAAAATTGTGTATAGAGTAGCAGGAGGCATAGTTACAATCACGAAGCAACTAGATTATGCACATGAGTGTAAAGTGATGAAATCGGCATCTCGAGTCTGCAACTCGCGCTGCAAGAGGCAAGCGCCAACATCGCGGAGCTGTGACCGCGTTGCGCGCTCAACTCGCTCGGAACCGCGCACTGTTATTTTGCACGATACGAAACATTCGCCATAATATCATATTACGTATATTATAATATAAGATATTATAATACCGAAGATCTGACTGACTAATATGGAAAATCTTAAATCTAGCTTTATCTGAATTAATTTTTTTTAAAGTCCTTTGTAATCTTCAAGAGAAGATGCTACTATTATCTAGAGTCAAAGACGTCATGTATTTGACGTATTTGTCTAGAGCAATCGAAACACAATCAATAAATAATGGTACTAAAATAAGCTACAATACATAATATTTATGTACCTACTTAAAAGCTACGAGTAGAGTGAATATTTATCCTTCAAGTCCATTCATCAAGTAATACTCCAATGGACTCTAGAAAGGAGTACCTAGAAAGGGAGTAATTAAATCTGGTGTATTAAATTCGAGTAATCGAACCAAGGTCGTCAAACGTGAGTGACGCATACCTCGTTGCTTAAAACAATGAGTGTTACATGTAAATTGTCTACAGAAAGCGAAATTAGCGACAGCCCGCCATGGTTTGATGCTTTTCCGCTTTCTAGATTCGCCTCGTCAAATACACGTTCCAAAGATACGGTTACACTGCAAAAGGCGGTTTGTATACTCAGCAGGTAAGAAACCTTACGGGAAGAATTTTAGATGTTCGGTAGGTAGGTATGACTTTGTCTAATTAATCCTTCTAATATTATGATGATTTATTTTGTATTTTATGACAAGATAGTCTTTGACTGCGATCTCACCTCATGGTAAGTGACGATGCAGTCTAAGATGGTATGCTAACTTGTAGCTCTTACGACACGTCAAAACTCAAGACTCTACCACCGGTTCGGAATGTAGATGTCAGTTGATTTCAGTCTGCTAAAAGCCAATCTACGCTTAGAGATGTCTGTAGGGAAGCTGTAGAGCTATTCTCTATCTCAGTGGCTATCGAAAGATGCTAACTAAGAACTGTCAAACTCGCATTTTGTATGACGAAATACGAGTATGATAGTTATTCTAGCAACTTTCCATTGTTTCCCATAGCCACTAAAATATGTTTAAAAAAACAGAATACGGCAGCTGATGTGTGTTCCGTTGTTGCAGCGAGTGCGGCGGTGCGCGGCGGCGGCTCGGCGCCATGCGCGGCGCGCGGTAGCGGCAGCATGGCCGCGCCGCTGCTGCTGGCGGCGCTTGCGCTCTGTGCGTCGCCGGCCGCCTCGCAAGGTGAGCCCCATCATCTACCGTGATGCTGATGAGAGACCCTTGTCTTGATGCGACCAATACTAATATAATGCAGTGAACCCCAAACCTGCACACGGCTACAGTATACAATATTCACAGCTATATCGACATGGATTAACGTTGCTTAACAGGAATAATCGATTGATATGCCCTTTCGCAACCAGCCGACACATCCTTGTACACGTTCCAGTATACATAGTAATAATAATAATTAATCAAAGTGAATATCCTAGCAGTATTGATATTGCCGAGGCCAACATTGGCAGCGAGCGAAAGCGATTTGATTCTCTGATTCAATATAGTTGCAATATAGTCGATTCTGATTTAATATTTTTTGTCCACTGCAAAGTATTACGAAGCAATATAAAATTTATATATATGGAAATGAAAAATTGTATCTTATGATGTAAACTTTATTTATCACACTTCTAATGTTCTAAGAACAGCTTTCTAAACACTGGAAGAGTGAAGACAATACCTAATACAATACAATTCCTTATTTGCATAATGTGTGTACAATGGACATAGACGGCAAATATAAAATTTTTACAGTCCAGCACATTAGTTGTAGCAATTCCAAGACACATTTCCGATTGTGGCAGCTTCTTACAATCAATCATTCGACTAACAATAGGCAAACAGGGTAGCTTCTTAATAATAGAAGCCGATCATTTTCAACTAACTACCTATGTATATGTATTAACAAAAATATCCAGTCGCTGAAATCAAGTGAACCTTTAACCCAATATCGCGAGATCGATACGAAGCGGCACCGGAGCCGGACAGCATAATGAGCGACTTGTTGTTGTTACTCGTTAGTATTTGTTAGTCCATTGTTCTTGCACGAAGGGCCGGGCGCCGGGCAGTTGTGGTGCAGTAACAGGCTCAGCCACACAACCGTGACACGTTCACTGCCATTCATCTGACGTCCTTATGCTCCTATGCAGGTGCCTGTATTACGTACATATAGTACCTACTTACTTCCCATTTTTGGTCCGTCTATTTGGTAATTCCATGAATCGATCCAATTTAATTTAAGATTTATTACTATCTCTAAATCATCACAGATTCGCACCTCCTGCTAACAATTTTTCGGTAACCAACGGAACCCTATTATTACTAAGGGTGAAAACATGCCAGAGATGCCTCACTGCGATACCTCGCGGTCGCGGTTTAGCTCGCTACCTCAATGCCACCTCCATTTAAAACAAATGTATGCAAACAGACGAGCGCGAACATGTCGAATGATATCTCACTGCTATACATTGCGGTACAGCGAGGTACGAGTATCTTTAAAAAAAATTAATTCCCTTACTAGAAATGTGTTTTGTCAGAGTTTTTTGGTACGGAACCCTCCGTATGCGAGTCCAATTTGACCGGTTATTTTTTTTTTGAAGTGAGTGAAGCTACCGGAAGATATCAAGTCTAATAGGTACCACGTGACGACGGTAATGTTCTTCTGAAGTTAACTAATTTATAGTAATACAGATTTAAACCTTAGGTAAATTAGTAACATAAATCCTAATAAAAACTGGATCAACTTCATACCTACATGTTTGCGGACCTTAAAAAACCATTTGTGTTTAGTGTACTCCATTGCTATTAATAAAATAGGTCATTGATATATCATAAAGCGGTGTAAGTTGTGAACAATGAGGAAGTAGGCAGGTAGGTATGTGGGTGACATGAATCACGGCTTCAGCGACCCCCGCGGGGTGCCGCCCCGGGGGTGAGGGGATGGGGGTGGTCGCCGGCCGTTCACTCGTCGCCGGCCATTGCACGCCACACGTCACTACGAGGTCACTTCACTTCACTTCGCATTTCAATGCCGTTATGAGACGTGCTGAAGTTTTATCGTGAATTGGCGAATTTTTGATACACAGATAGGTCAATTTCATGCATCTAGTTTAGGTTGGTAAACACGTAGGTACATAATTACCTATTTAGGTAAAAAATTGTGCTAAAAAACTAAAAAGGCCTTTAATTTTCTTTGAAATATGAAATTGACCCAATAAAATTTTGTCGAATGGTATATTTTGAAATACGTTACGCTTCTATTCTAGAATTTAGCGGTATTTATGCACGGTCCGAGTGTCCGAGCCACGTAATTTGGTTATTTGCACTGGTTACGCATTGCAGACGGTTTGTAACCTGTGGTATTGCCAAACTGCAGTCAAGCCGGGCAGGAATTACAATCACAAGACAAATATCTTCTGCTGGTCCCTCACATTTGCTCAAATACGCGAACCCAAAGGTGTAGAATGATATTCGCCAATAAATAATATGCAGTTTTGTCCAGGGTTTCCTCACATGTGTGAAGTCATTGGTTGTACTGTTTTGTATTGCTCAACGTTACAACTCCTTTATGCTGAGGCTTTTCTTCTTTTAATGCAATGTTTATTATAACTGTATTATTGATGGATTTTTTTTTAATTTTTGTCGTCTTCTTCAACTTCTAATTTCTTCTAATTCCAATGTTTCTTATTGAACGAGCGAAGCGAGTTCTCTGAGTCAACTAGGGCGCTTGCCTACTGGACAGAGAAGTGTGTTCGTCAAAATGTCTGTCAGAGCCCTATAACTTCTGAATTATTGAACGTAATTACTTCAAATTTAAATATAATATGTAAACTGATGGCCTTCAGCCGAACATTGTATAAAAAAATATAAAAAGCTTTATTTCAGGGGGGCTCTCATAGAAGCGTGTTTGAAGTAAAATCTTGTTTGTTGCGTTACATAGACTTGCGATATATTTTTTTAAAGACGACTTTGAACAGAGTACAAAAATATATTTTTTTTAATTTTTCCCTTAAAATTGACGAAATGGGGGGCTTTCAAAGTAGAGATTTTAATTTGAGCCATATGTCAAGAATGACAAGATATTAAAACTTGAAACTTAGTGGTAAATTCAGTTATATCCTGTACTTGAACAACAAATACTAAAATTAGATAAATATTGTAAAGAAACGAAATTATTTAACTTTTAAGTGGAGATTTAATTTGAGCCATATGTCAAAAAGTATTGCATATTAGAACTTGAAACTTTGTTGAAAATTCAGTTATATCCTGTACTTGAACAACAAATACTAAAATTAGATAAATATTATAAAGAAACGAAATTATTTAATTTTTAATGCTAATAGCTTCACAATAATGCTAATAGATGGCGCTGTATCAGTAAAACCGTTTTACGTCAACTATATTATTTTTTATTGCGTCTAATGTTAAAAGTTTATTATTACAATATATAATTAAAACTATCTTTTGGGAATTATGGGATACCGCGAGGTCTCAGTTCGGGGCGAACCACTAGTATTATTAAATTTATTTCTTTTATCATTATTTACTTGAAACGTAATGAACGGAGAATGGAGTTCGGTGCACTTTTAACGGTTTACTATGTATAACAAGTTAGCCTGTACAGCGTCGATGCAGTAGGTACTGTTTTCTTTGTTTACTCACTGCCTAGTTTACCTAAAAGTATTCTTTGTTTTTCTTGCCCTGAATCACGGTATTTCATGATTTAATGCAAACATTTTCTATGCACGTTAGTTCGTTAGAAAAAGCTTGAGTTACGATTAAGAGCGTTCTTTGTGTACCTACAGTATGGGTCGTACCACTAACTGGTTCAATCTGTAATGATAGTTAAATATGTCTTCATGACGAATTATTTATTGATGCATATTTATGTTATACTTAGTGTCATTGTGGGTACGACAGCCCTATAGTTACAGACGCCTCTGAACTAATATATCTCTATCAGTCTATTTAAATGTATCTGTTTAGTTCCGATCTGGTGGTAGAATCTTGACTTCTCATAAGAGCCACAAGTCGGCCATGAAAGAAATCTCGCTACAATACATTCATCTAAGGTATTATATACAAATCAGGATATATCTACATAACATAACAAAACCTGGTATATAGTAATCTAGTAATAGCAGCTACAAAAATAATTATATTTTGCATATTAATGACTTTATTTGCATAATGTAGAGCTCGCTGGAATATTACTGCAATATCCATAGGACGTTGCGGTCGTTGAATTTGTACTCGTATTTCAATAACACTGTCACAGGCAAGTTGCGTTGCGAGTGGCGAGGGGACAGCAGCTGGCTGTAGGTACAGTGTACGGCCGTCAAGGAAGGTAACCGAGTGATCTGCTCGGGTGGAGGTGCTATTGTTCTGGGGCCGGCACTTCCTTCGATTTATGTGTATAAACTGGTTTCTAGCACCTTACAAATAATATTACGTATCAATAGGATAGACGTACCTAAATGTTACCTAAACTCCAAATAATTTTTGACCAAGATTTTACAATTTCGTAATTAGTTATGTCTACTCTGGTGGGAGGCTTTGATCGAGGCTAGTTACGACCTTTCCGGTAATGACAATCCGCCAAGCGACCTCTGTCCCCATATCTAATGAATGGACCGATTTTGATGCGGTTTTTCTGTTTGAAAGCTAACGTGACCGAGATGGATCTTAGCTGTAATTTATGAAGATCTGTTCACGTGTTTGAAGATCATCAGCTCACTTCCTATTGGATTAGAGAATCTTACAAACTTCCACAGGTATAGCGTACCTATATCGGATAATATTCCAAGATATGAAAACCTTGAGCTGATACTGCAGTCAACTGCAGTATCAAGTTGTTTGCGCGATGTCCAACTCTTCAGCAACGTACAGCAGATACAGTGTAGGTACGTTTGGTATCGTTAGAATGGTCTCAATGAGTACAAATGTTAGAGAGAATGATCGATGATGTGATCGAGGATCGAGGAGAAGGCTCTGATGACGGAGCAGAAAACTAGATAACAGGATGTCAGGTATACCGTATATCGTACATTGTCCGGTCATAGATTCACATGTCAGCATAGCTAGCATGGGCGGGAGAAATTTTATCCCCGGGGAAAGGATAAAATGTTTATCCCCTCGCTCAGTTTTATCCACCTGTCGAGCATGAGCAAAACGGTGGAAATAATATCCACAGTGGATATTCTTATAGGAATATACTTTTCCTTTCCCCTATCGCCTTGTTTTAGCATAGGGAGAAGATAATTTTATCCCTTGTCAGTGGGTAAGATCGGGGGCTAAAACTTTTATCTCCTCCACATGCTAACCCTGCTGGTTTGTTTTAATTTTAAACGAATAGGTTTATTACGAAAAGTTATCCGTCTGCATGATATTTACATTATTAAAGGTTATTTCAATTGTACACTATAAAACATTGTGATTTCTAATGGATTAGGCGTGGAAATAAATTACTATTATTAAATGAATTACATAGCTTAGCAGACGAAAGCGTAAAGTTATTTGTGGGTATAACATCCGGAATTTGGTAGGTAGAAAATATCACTCATATCATAAAGGATACATCATACAGCGTAATATTAGTTGTGATATATTTTATTGATGGACTTCAAATGTACCTAACTAGAACGCGACTTTCTATCATAATTATAATAATATTATATCCTATCATTCCTCTCCTTCATTTCGTAATCTTTGGGGTAAAGATGTATCTTCTTCCTAATTTTTAGTAAATAAATATTTATTCATTTTAGTACTTTAAAAAAATATCTTTTTTAAAGTATGATTTCTTCGTATGATCGTACACATATGATATAGTAGGTAGATACGTGTACGTCAAGCTACCACTTTACGCTTACGACCATCGTGAGTTGGCACCTTTTCAGGGCAAAGTTCGCATTAAAAAGGTCTATGACACCATTTCAGAGAAGCTGAATTGAAAACTTTAAAAAAACTACTTCTTCAATTTCTACAATATTACCTATGGATCTCCTTTAATAAGATAATTTCAGATTACACTTTTAGTGATAGTTTACTCAAGATTTTCCGAAGGCATTGCCGTAATCGAATCAATCTATTATCGAAATAGGCAATCCTATTCAAGGAATAAAAATAATAATCAAAAGCAAAATAATTAATTATTCTTAGCATAGGATAGGTAGAACAGGATTCATTTTGTCACCCAATCTATAATACCTAACCTACCTGGTGGTTTTTGGTTAGTAATTAGTTTTCTTGTAGACGGGCACCAATGTCGGAGGGGCATTGTTCCGCAGGCAATAGGATGCGAGCCATCAGCGCAAGCCTACCTGTTCAGTTCAATTACAATAATTTATGTTTCCTCCCATTACCAACCACACATCCTCAAGGTCGTCGCTATTATATAACTTTGGTTTTAGCATGTGTAATCACTAATTAAATACTATATTGTACAGGAGTTACGTTACATGTATCTATACGTTTCGATAATGTGAAATCGCTGATTGCTACACAGTACACTTGCCGCGGGTGTGTCCCTCAAGGGAAAATATTAGTACCTTTGTTAGGGTTCCGTACCCGAAGGGTGAGCAACGGGACCCTATTACTAAGCCTTTGCTGTCCGTCCGTCCGTAAGTCTGTCTGTCGGCGGGCTGTACTTATCTCATGATCCGTAATAGGTAGATAGTTGAAATTTTTCCAGAACGCATATTTCTGTTGTTTTGCTGATAAATTACTTTTCAGTTTACATAATTATATCTAATACATATTTCTTTAAAAACATCTGCAAAACATACGTTAAAAACTTGTAGAAAGTTTAAGATGTTTTTCATCCTCCAATATTATCAAGCATATCTATGAAAATTTTAAATTAATCTAAATGATCAATTTCGTAATGATTAGTGTGAAATAGTAACGAAATTGTATCTAATGTAACGCAACTAATTTGTGGCGAAAAGTTCAAATGGATCAACGAATTATTATTTTCCCTCTCTTTATCTTTCACAATTCGTTGACAGAGGTTGACCATTATTCGTTGAACAAACGGTAAACAAACCACTATATTTGAAGTTTGTATCAAAGGTTGCTCGTGGTCGGTTGTTCATTTCACTTTCTTTTGTTTCTGATGTAATGTTATTACAGTTGGTGAGATAGACAGGCAAATGGAATCGTTGTTATAGATACAATTACTTCTATACAAGTAAGTAGGTAGATAGGTAGAGTCAGAATTTATAGGAACTTGTAGGTAGGATCGTTGCCATGGGACCTCTTTTAATTTGATTATTCAACTGTTATTTCTAATGAAAGCAAAATACAACAATGTCAAGGATATGCTGGGTCAGCGCAGGAGTCGGCGGAACCACGCTCGACGGCTCGCGACCCCGTCTGCGCCGCGCCGACCGCGCCGACTGGCGACCGCGGCGCAGCGCAGCGCTAGAAGACTATTATGGAATTAGATACGACACAAATTATTTTCCACATACCCTAAACAAACATCAAATACTCGCGGCCGGCCCTACTACAAAATGAAGATGCAGCCTTGTTAAATGAAACGCGTTGAGGCGAAAACTAAGGAATTTTCTTCACCTCAACACTGTTTCCTTTTTGCGCCCGGTCCTTGCCCGGTCCGTGGCATTCTCGAATGTATTTAATTCTAAATAAAATACAACCAAAACACTTTACTGTTCAACGATGATAGAGTACCTAGAGAGTAGAGTACATTAATTTTTATTCTATAAAAACAGTTGTAAAAGTAGGTAACGTCATAGTCAATTTAAAAATTGCTCCATTCGGAAATAGCTTTCATAATTTTATTATTGAACTATCTCTAGATTGTTCATCACATGTCAATTGTCTTGTAGTGCTCTTCGATCACTTCAACATCACTTTCGATCTACTTAACTGGCGTAACGCTGGATTCGAATCAGACTTAAATACTATAATTTTGTACTTCCACTGAAGTTCGAAGTAACAGGGCTCTATCACATAATTTATTGCAAATAAACAATATTCTATTCCATTACCTTTTACCAAATTACAACTAAGAAACTATTAACCTTTACTATAGCATTAATTGGTTATTCTGATAGAGAATTAAGTTGCGTAGACAGGATAATTCCAACAGGGTATACCTACAAGCTATCAGCCGATTTGGGATATCCGTAGTTACATAAAGATCTCTTTCCCCCTCTCTCTCTCTCTCTGCGTCGTGTTCCCCATTACTGAGGGTCGTGACCCCTTCCACCAAGGACTCTTTTGTGAATGATGTCGCGCCATGTGCCTCGGTTTTTTGCGACTTGCAAGACTTTGTGGACCTGTCTATCGAGTCGAGTGGAGGTGCGGATTTGTATTGACCAACGCATCGGGCTACGTTTCCGAGTTATATTTTTCTTTTGGTAAGAGGTTTTCTCGATCGAAACAGTGACCGGCAGGTGCGTCGAGCGCCGAGACAAGTGGGGCAGCGGACGATGGTATCGCAATAAATCCCCTCGCAACTTCCGCCCGATTTACTATTCAAAATGGCGGCGAGTCTACGGGGCGAAACCGCTGACCGTACACTGCAGTGTTCAACTTTTGTATTGAGGCTAGATTGACCCTCTCAACAAGTACATTATCTTTATAAACCCTCAGAGCAGAAAAAACCTTGTTTTTCTATTCTATGTCTAAATGCCATCAGAAAAGATACACAAGGAATTATTCACTTCTTCTGTAACAAGTATAAGCCGATAGACGTCCACTGCTTGGACAAAAACTTTTGCATGAACTTCCATAGGTCTCGGTCTTGCGCTGCCTATATCCAGCGGCTCTTTGCGACTGATCAATCGTCAGTCCACTCAGTGGGGGGTTTGTCAACCCTGCGCTTTACGATTTAGGACTTAGGACTGTAAGAAATTTTTAAAGAGATTTAGGTCAGCGCCAGTAATTGATGTAGGTACTCTTTTAAAACTCGTGGAAAATATCATCCAACTATATTATAATGTGGAATGTATACCTATGAATAATCACAAATATAAACAGGGTCATCTCCACCACCTGCGCTTGCAGCCATAGCGCTCTCCATACGTTCTCGGGGTGAGTAACGACCCAGAACCATAAAGATTTTTGGAAAGCACCCCAATGCACCGATCCAGTTATTAGCAAATATAATATGTTTTGCAATACCTAAGCACTAAAATAGAATGGTTATAGAATTGCAAGTAATCACGGTAGATAAAGAGATCGACAAAAACTCCTTCAATAAAGTTAGTGTTTTTCAATATGTATGAGACAGTGAACTACATTTCTAGACGACTATTGATAAAAAGAACTCACTGAACCGTAAACACTTAAAGAAATACCACAATACCGACGTAACTGAAGACTACTATCAGGCTGCATGATCGTAGACGCATTGAGGTCAAAAACTATTACCTACCTAAGGAGAGTGGTTTGGCATTACACGTAAATAAGCACCCAGTCAATATTGTAATTTAGTTACCATCACGTATTCGTGTAAACAAACACAAATTGCACGCTGGGTGCCTCCAGAGACCATAGGTCACGGGAAAGCGACGAAAGTTGATTTCTAAATAATGCAACTTTAAGTATTTTATTCTTAGTGAATGTCTCTGGTACATCGGAAGCTGTACTTTAAGTTGTAGTGCATCTATTTTCAGCATATTATTATTTAAAGCAGTATTGAGTGACTGAGTAAAATATTTGAAAAATTTTGTTCAAAAACTAAAATTGTCATTGTCAATGAATCAAATTCTGCACTCTTGCTCACAGTTTTTAGAAAACCTGTTTCAAAAACTCATTAGGTAATTCTTCATTCCTGAAAAAGATTAATTATTTTACTCGCTTTTATGCCTACTTTCAGTTTTCTACTATTATAAGTTAAATGACAATTTCAAGTACAGTAATCACGCAACTCGCACTTTACGCTCTGCATCAAACGGTTCAATTAATCACACCTAGTTTTTGTTCCAATTATTATGATTTTTTACGCTCCAGATCGCAACACGCATAATTACTGTTTTTAATTGTCACACGTTGATGAATTGTCAATGATAAAATGCATAAAAATGCTAGCTGCTGCACCCACCTAGCTAGTACACTTTTGTTGTAGGTTTTTAGAAAATCTCAGTCATCCCTAGGGCCCTTGCAAGACAAACTTAACGATCTATTGGCAGACACTTCGGTGAGATCTCAGGTTGATGGTAAATACGCCGATTAAACCGCTGTTACAAACTATTTGATTGACCGTGAACAGACCGTCATTTCACTGTTCATGTCAATCTGCTTCAGGTCAATCATTGCTACAGTCTGAATTGTGGTGATTGGCTGAATTTATGGCGTTTTTGCTGCAGCAATTCATTTTAGCATAATTAGTGAGAAAGCATATAGCAATCGGAGATGATTGCGATCGTCACACTGTAGCAATCATTTAAAAAAATCCCACAGCAGCTAACAAAACATCTGATTTGCATCCGATGTCAGTTTTATATATAGGTATTACTAGACATCATCTGAACGCGAGAATATGCACTAGCACAACCCTAGCATAAAGCGGTAGCTGTTCGACTTTCCTTTATAATCAGCTGATAAAAGTCGATCACTTCCTTGCTTATTTTACATCCAATTAAATATCCATCGCCGCTAAACAGTTTGTGGTCTGCAGCGCCCAAGTTTTAATATGTATTATGTATATACCAGTTTTAACCATTTAGCTATGTAAATTCATTACCTTATCTAATAATCATCCTACATCATTTGGTTTGTATGATATTCAGATACAACTGCAGCCATTGTGTTAAAACTGAAAACTCTATTGTTGATTGTGAACTATCATGATTATGATTAGGTTCTTTAATAACTTGCTAATGTCTTAATAGCATTGTGTCTTATTTGAATATTCTCATCGTTTTGTGTATAATCTGATGCTCTAAACGACCTCAATTTACTTCCTTTGGTAACAATTTTTTCTTCCGTTATAAAGAGTCATTTTCTAATCCTATAAAAGAGTTATCATCACCATCGTATACTTCTAGTGGCTTAGTGATTGGACTATGTAGACTAGAGTGAAGAATTCACTGATTCGAATTTTGGTTAGACGCGTTTGTGTTGTCTATGGTGAAACCTTCTGTTAATTGATTGGGTGCACGTTTTAAACTATAGAAAAAATGATGTGAGAATACTTTCATATCTCGGAGAACATTCAAGTAGGTATAGTTGGTAAACAGGGATGTAGTAAATATGTAACTAACCGATTAGCATTGGACCAGCGTTTTAGAGGTCAAGCTCCTTATCTTCTACATCTACCAGATAGAATCCTTCGCTCAGCCGTGGAACATGACAAACTGGGTACAAGGATAATGATGATGATTCCTTCATTCAATATTTCAATCGGATATATTATAAAGTAAACATAATAGTAGGTATTCAAAGATGACCTGCTTTCGATACCATTACATTTATTGACGGCTATTGATGTCCATTCACTAATCCATTAACTCAATTTGTATCGTGACTTGGATTAATATCAGTTCCGATTTCATTATTCTTGCTCTATATTTTTCCGTTTCTTTTTAATTGCAGTTTATCACGAACAGGGTTTATGATCACCACCGTTTTTGGCAAAGTAATCTCACTTTTGACTGTTAAGTTGGTCTCGTATTATTTTGCTTGAGCACCGAGCAACATTCAGAGTGAATGCTTGAGTCTCCACATCCAACAAAAATAAAATTAATGTACAGCAACAATGCATTTACGATAAGATTGATGCTGAGGTTGCCATGAATGTAGTCATAATTAATTTTGTTGACATTTTCAGCTATTCAAGATAGTCGATGTTACTTGATGAACGGTGGTGCTGTGGAGAGCTTTTTCATCAGTGAAGATACACCAGTAGGCAGTATTATAGGTAAGTTTAAACAACATCATATTTAATATGATGTTGAAATTACTGTTACCGAATTCATTTTATCAGGATGATAACTTTCAATTAATTCAAAATCTTTTGGTAGATTAAATAATTCTTCAGGATCTTCTCAAGAATTTCTGTTAAATCCTGGTTGAACCATAATATTGTTTTCAATTTAAATAAAATAATATCTTTCCGACCGAATCGGACCGAAAACGGCAGCTAATCTTCAGGAAGTTTAGCCATCTACGCATACACAGCTGATCTCCCTATTCCCTCACTCTTATAATCCGATGGGACACCGCCTACGTCCTAACTCCGTGTTACTACAAAGAATTTTTTGACAGAAAATTCAATCTATATTGTCTTCAACTTAAAGGTACATTAAGCGTAAATGGGGATCCCAGCGAGGTCGGAGGCGACATTTCGCTTCGCATCCAGGAGAAGAACCCGGCAGTGGAGCTGGCGGCGGGCTCCAAGAACATCACGCTGCGGCGTGCGCTCGACCGGGAGGAGAAGCTCGGGCCGGCCAGTGTCTACGTCAACGTGCGCTGCGACAGGCGCCACACCGCCGATCCGGTTAGTGAAATGTTATTGCCAGTCTCCATGACTGACTATAAATCTGAAACTTAATTGAATTGTTTGTCATAGTAGAGAAGTAAGCTATAGAAAGTATTAAGTATAGTTCATCTTCAGCTACACGTACCCGATCTTATCTCATTTCGTCCGTCCATCTTGTTGAGGGTTTTACGAGGCTAGGTTTCTCGGTACGGTGTGTAATCGCCATTCTCGCACCTCGTGACCCAAACGTCGATCTTTCAAGCCGTGCGAGTGCGACCCGTTCATTGCCACTTCGGCATTACGACTCGAAGAGATATATATTGCTTACTCTACATTCTCTACCTAAGGATCTCCTCATTTCTGTCGTTGTTCAAGTACCTAATCATTGGCAAGTAGTAAATTGACTATTTTTGTTGTAATTGGATCAGAGCTTCGTGATTCCGGTGTCGGTGCGCGTGTGGGACGTGAACGACAACGCGCCGGCGTGGCGCGGCGCGCCGTACCGCGCGCGCGTCTCCGAGCTGGCGGCCGTGGGCACGCGCGTGCTGGCCGCGCCCGCGCACGACCCCGACCAGCCCGGCCCGCACGCCACCGTGCGCTACTCCGTGCTGCCGGGGCCCGCCTCTGTACGTAACCATATACATATATACATATATGCACTAGTTCTGAACTGGCAACGCCAGGTAAGCCTTCTTTAATTTTTATAATATGTACTCTCTGTTTCAGGAATTCGTCGGATTCCAAAGCGAACTGGACAGCACGGTAGTGATCAAACGCGCGCTGGACTACGAAACGCTACGCAACTTCACGGTGCGGCTGCGCGCGCAGGACGGGGGCTCGCCGCCGCGCTACAACGACACCACGCTCAGCGTGGAGGTGCTGGACGCGGACGACCAGAACCCGCAGTTCTCGCACGAGCACTACACCGCCGTCGTGCCGGACGATGCGCAAGATGTAAGAAGACGGCTCGCTACTGAGCACCGGTCCCCTATCTAAGTAGAAGCGTTTAGGCCATGGTCCACCACGCTGCTCAAGAGCGGATTGGCGATATATGTAATATTATCGAAAGAATGCATTTCCTCACCTAGTTGAACCCGATTTAAGTTGTAATTAATTGTACAAAATTCCAGGGCACCGTGCTGGAGGTGTCGCCCGGGCCGATCGCCGCCTCGGACCGCGACCTGGGCATCAACGCGCCCGTGTACTACGGCGCGAGCGGCGACGGCGCCGAGCTGCTGCGCCTGCACCGCGACAGCGGCGCGCTGGCCGCCACCGCGCGCCTGCTCCAGCACCCGCTGCCCGTCACTGTGGTGCTCAAGGTCATCAGACTGCTTCGCTTTACTTTCTTCGTCGTTTGGCTCACGGCAGACTCTCCCTCCTTACCATTTCTTTTACAAATTGTAATCTTAAGTTTTTGTAACTCGGCATGACAAATTCGTATAATACTAATCGGTCCATTACATGGGTGCCTTGCTCCCATTCTTGTGGCCCCCTTTCACTGAAGAAAAAACAAAGGTGTACAATTTTTTTATCCCAATTTTTAGTGTCTTCATATTATGATGTCTCAGATACGCCAACCAGACCAGAACCTACGGTCTTGCACCACCTTTTATGTCTTCCACTTCAAACTCACTATTTTAAAACTTTTAAAATCACTCACGACAACTTCTCTCGTTTAAAGCAGTCTCACAATATGCTTCTACAAGCAAGTGTTAACGTCCATTTCGTTGGACTCCAGGCCACCCAAGTGGACAACGCAGACCGGTACGCGCTGGCCACCGTCACCGTGCGGCGCGCGGACGGCACCGGCGCGCGCGCGTCCGCCGCCATCAGCGCGGGCGCGGCGGACGCGGGCGTGCGCTTCGCGCGGCGCGGGTACGCCGTGTCCGTGCCCGAGGACGCGCCCCCCGGCAGCGTGCTGACTGCGTTACACACACGATCTCTACACGAGGTCAGCGTGACATCATTTCTTGATTTTATATACTAACTTTTCTATTCAGATTTAAGTGACTATAGTTTCGATTCGATGAAATTGTCTACACACAGAAAAAGACGATTATTGCTAAGGTACTGCGGGTACCGAAGTTTGGTAATCACCATTTTGGAGTTTTCCAAGAAAGCAGGAATTTTTATGGACCCTCGGCCGTGAGCACCTTGCAAATCGATCCATCTCGTGCCCGCAGACGCCGCTGCAGTTCTACGTGTCGGAGCGCAGCTTCCTGGAGAAGTTCGCCATCAACAGCGCGGGCGAGGTGCTGCTGCGCAAGCCGCTCGACTACGAGGACGTGGACCACTACCACTACCAGGTCATGGTCACCGACGGAAATACGGTGAGGGCGGCCGGACCTACTGTTGGAATTTAAAGCTCGCACCCAAATGTCGGTTGTCGGGAGGTTGATAGATAAACTGTCTGAACCTATCGATCTACCGACAGTTCAACCTACAATCAGTCGAAGCCATTACACGAAACGTGAGCAAATATGCAATATCCTAATGGTCACTATCGACAGTCGAGTCGCGTCGTCTCTCCGCTTGCGCTCAGAGCCCGCTCGGGTGTTGCAGAACGACACGGCGTGGCTGAACGTGACGGTGCAGAACGTGAACGAGTGGGAGCCGCGCTTCCGCCACGCGCACTACGAGTTCCTGCTGGAGGCGGCGCCGGGCGCCGGGCCCGCGCGCGTCGGCCGCCTCGACGCCTTCGACGGCGACCGCGAGGACCGCGTGGCGCTGCACCTCAGCGGGCCCGACGCCAAGTAACTACAAATACCCAATAATTCAAATTCAAAATCATTTATTATATAGGCCAACTTGTGGCACTTATGACAGGTCGAGACTCTCCCACCGGTTCGAAAAGCAGATTCTGCTGAATATGTGACTTTCATATTTTTCAGTGTATCTATAAATTTTCTTAAATTTATTAAGAATATGGAATTTCGGCTTGTTGTTGCAGGATGCTGTATGTAAATGAGTTCGGCGAGGTGTTCCTGCGCTCGGAGGCACTTCAGGATCTCAACTCTTCAGTGCTACACGTCGTGGCCACCGCTGTGGACTCAGGATCTCCGCCGCGACAGGTTCAGTACTTACTTCGCTGGTTCAGTAACCACACATAATCTTGGCCTCTGACTAAGTCATTTGTCACGCACTACTTCAATTGGCACCGTCAGTTACCAGACGATACTTGGGGCCTGCAAATGTTTTTCTACTAAATAACGCACTCGATATGTTTTTCTCTGCTATCCAGACGCATCCACATTATTGCTCAAATCAGTAGAGTCTCGTCATTTTAATTGGTCGAATGATTTTGGATTCTGCCGAATTACGAGTATTAAGGTTCGTCTTCTGCCTCTAGCCACCTTTGTGTGTCACAAAAGGCTGTTCCGGTCTCTCTTGCGTATGATGAAATTCTGATCATCAAAATCAATGAATCTGGGATTTCAATCATACAAATGATATTAATATTAGGTAATATCCACATCTCAAAACTGGTAACTCGACTTGGAAACTTTGGGCAAAGTCAAATTGAACAAGTTTCAAGTGAAGCCTTAGTAGGTGAAATGCTGCGTGGCGTCAGCTGGTCAGTTGCACTGTTCCCCGCAGACGTCGGTGCCGGTGTCGGTGCGCATCCCGGAGCGCGCGGCGGCGGCGGCGGCGCGCTCGCCGCTGTTCGCCGCCTTCGCGTGCGCGCTCGCGCTGCTGGCGCTGCTGCTGATGGCGCTGCTGGCGTACCTGTGCCGCCTTAAGTGAGTACTGCACGAGTGCTGGCCCAACGCTGGATCCATTGCAGTTCTGAAAAAATACACTTCAAAAGTTGAATATTGTTATTTCACTGGTTTCTAATCTTTTGGGCTATGTCGGTAACATTGGTTTTTAACCTACAAGTGTATCTAAATTTAAAATTTAAAACACCTCCGACATAATTGAACACGACTTTGTCGAAATTTTTTCTTATTAACTATTGTTACCCAGGCGTCGACGCCAAGTGAAGGACAAGAGCGCGACAGCCGCGGCGGCGCCGGAGAAGGTCGCGGCGGGCGCGGGTGCGGCGGGTGCGGCGGGCGCGGCGAGCGCCAACCTCAACGGCAGCGGCTCGCTGCAGAGCGTGTCGGCCGGCGCCAGCAGCATCCTGGCCGCCTCCACCACCAGCCTGGACCACCACGCCGCGGCGCACGCGGACAAACCGTGCAGTAAGTGGATAGAAGACTGTAGATGCTGTAGGTATAATAATTACATTGAAGTCCGTAATTATACTGGTGATAATTTGTTTGGATAAAATCTTCAAACTAAACGTAAATTGACAGCTTTATCCTTGCCTAGGGAACGTTGCTTTGTGAAAAGAATGGTAAAATTTGTAGGTTTAGTTAGTAGGTAATTTAGGACTAATACTCACTTTGATGACATAACGACGCGGCAGTCGTAAGTCGTTAATGATGTTGTCGTCACCCACAGACGGCAGCACGACGCGACAGTCGCAGCGGTTCCCGGCGCGCGGCAAGGTGTCCCCCGCGAGCCCGTCCCCCGGCGCGACGGGCGCGGCGGGCGCGGTGGGGGGCGCGGCGGGCGCGGGTGCCCTGAGCGACCACCTGCACGGCGCGGCGGGCCGCTCGGGCGTGGCGTGGCCCAGCGCCACCATCCCCGCGCGCGTCAAGCACCTCAGCTGGGACGACGCCACGCCGCAGGTACTGCTACTGCACTACTCCTTATTGCTGAGAGTCGTTGGTTGTAGCCCTTCCCGATAAACTCAATGAAATGAACGTTTTCTTAGGATAGCCGTACGCTGATCCTTCCGCACTTTGATTAAAGGTTACCCTTGGAAAACGTTATAAACTATACCTAAACACTACAGTCTACAAGCGACTGACCTTCCATTTTCTGCAGCCCCCACTTCCCTGCAGCGTAATTGCCCCGTAGCGACTCGCTCACGGATGGAACGTGTCCCGGTGGCAGCACTTGTAACGGGGTGGTACGTTGTCTGCAGGAGGGCGAGGAGCGGGAGCGGCGCGAGCTGGCCGAAGCCACCAACGCCGCCGTGTCCGACCACATGAACCTCACCGTCTACTTCTGATCCACGTCTCGGATAATACATTGCTGACTGATGACATTAATAGGTTGAAGAAAGAATGTTCCTCCGTACAAACTTTGCCGCCAAAAGCAAAGTGGTATAAACTTAAGGTACCAATATACCAAAAAGAATACATACGAGCGGAGCAAGCTTACGAAGAGATACCTATTTATAATCTTGTAACGGTGATCGTCCAGCGGTTAAGACTATCGGTTTCCTTTCTGGAAGGTTCTGGGATTCGAATCCCAAGTATAGCTTAATTCTAGCAGTTATGTGATGTAAGAAATTAAATACCTACTACGTACTTGCTTTAATTGTGAAGTAAAACATCGCGTGAGGAAATCGCTATGCCTGAGAGTTTTGCGTTATTGTCACGGGTAGGTATGTGAACTCTGCCAATCCTCACTTGGCTCGCATGGTATGATGGTAGATTATGGCCTAAGCCCTTCTGCTTCCGGTGAGTGCCCCGTAGCGGACTCGCGATGGGTCTAGAAATAAATAATTGAATAATCATATAATGTAAGGAAAAGAACGATAAAATTAATGATTGAACAATGAACAAGTTAAATAAAGTACAGTTTATTGAATTATTTAAAACCATTTTAAAACAATTTTTGTAATTAGGTACTTATTAATAAGTAAACAGTAAGTTACTATACTCATAGGTAATTATGTTGTTAGAATTAAATTTTATATCTTAGAATTAGACCATTTTGTACGAATCTATACTTAATCTACAATGAAATAATGTTACTATAGAGGACCAAAGCAACAAATATTATTCTTATCAGAAATGGATAATCTGTCCTTCTTCTGATGTAGAAGATAAACAAATTCAATATCTAATTTTTAATAATTTTATTGTGCTTATTTTTATTTTAAAACCAAAGCAAGATTTTATAATTTTATTTCTATAGCTTCATTGCTATTATATTTCTATTGCATTCATAGCTTCATTGTATTTTTTTACAATAACTATAAGCACCTGCAAAATTATTTTATACCGAAGCAAAGTTGAGATTTTATCTGACTGTGTAATTAGCAATCCGACCCGTGCATTTATCCTCTAGTGTCTAGAGTTTAATTACCTAGGTACTTAAAATTCTACATTTTGATGCGAAGTTTCAGGAAATCGCATTTAAAGCATAATATTTTTTTAATTTGAGAGCACATATTGTGTATTAGACCTGAATATTTCGGCATGTAGGTAAGTCTTTTGGTTTTTACCTCTATTTATCCCCTTAAAAAACAAAATCAAAAAAATAACGTTTTGTTTTAGGGCATCTTTATGAATAACTTGTTACCAAAATGTCAGATTTCTTGGACTTAATACCTACTTAACTATTGGTTTATAGTAAAAGTGAACACAAGCCTTTTCGCTTTTCTTAAATATTATTAGTTATACTTAAGTATAAAGATAATATTATAACGTTAAACTTTGTGCTTAATTTGTAAAATTTGTTATTGATTGTATATTTAAATAAATTATTTAATATATGTTAAGCGATACCTCATCGCTGAGAGGACACACATTGTTATTAAAGTTCTGTTGACTAAAACGAGTTTCATTATTATAATGTACCTACCCACTTGGTTATTATAACACATTATGAATGGACCACTTTCTCCGCGCGTGTTGCGAAGTTTGAGATGAAAGTGTTGCTAATAGTTATGCAATACACATGTATTTCGCACAAGGGGGTGAAAACTATTATTTACAACCTTTTTGAACAATTTCAATTGCGGTGATTGGCTGAATTTATAGGGATAGATAAATTCATCAAATCATTATTACATTTGATGAATTAAAAGCGCAAGAAAATGCCGTCATTTCTAGCACTGAAAAGGTATTTCTATGATTTCTTGTGACCCGATGTGAGCTGGTTCGAATCATATTTTCCTGTTCGATTCAGGTATTTCATTATTCGAAAGTCAATCTTTCATAGATAGGTACTGTACTAGAAATTATTATTAGTGGTATTCTTACACATAGTTGGAAGAAATGATGGTCCTTGCGGTCTCATTTCCCAAGGTGCTGTGTCGAGTGGCGACCCCCTATCGACGACATCAGATGAGTCGCTGCGAGCCCCTGGATCCAGGCGACGTAAGACCGTACCTATTAGGAATACCTACCACTCGTTGGGATTTTTGGGAACAAGAAAGTACAGGATGAGCATGGGCAGAAAACAAAAATTTTATCTCCGTAGATAAAATTTTTGTCTCCCTATGCTAACATGCATACGACAGAGGAAAGGAGACGTATTCCTAATACCTATAAGTAGGTAGGTATATCCACTGTGGATATTATCTATTTCCACCGTTTTGCCAAGGTTTTGTCCATACTCAAAGGGGATAAATATTTTATCCTTTCCCCGTGGATAATAAGTCACCTGCCCATGCTGATGGGTAACAGGACATCGGTAAACAGGATATAGGTAATATATAGACCGGCAATTTATTCCACACTTTGAGGGCGATTGAAAGTGCACTGTAGTAAGTGGTAGTATGAGATACTCTATTACTCATTTTGGGGTGCCCCCATGAAGCTGTGAAGACACACGATCACGACATATACAATTACACAGTGGGAATGTATGTTGCACCAGTAGTGGTAGAGTGTTCGCCGTTGACGCGCGTGTCCTCGCGGTAAAAGTTGTTAATCGAGAGTTCTTGTGCAGCGGTGCGGATACGATATCGTTGTTACAAAACTGAGGATATAATAGACGTAAGTTAGGTACAATATTTTGGTTCAATTTATTAATATTATTTTTTGTAAATCACAATCTCTACCTACTTTTTGGTACCTATCATATCATTTTCTTATGTTATATGTTTTACAGCTCTACATGTGAGCTCTAAATTTCTGAGAAATGATATGGTAGATGTACATTGAAAATCTTACTACCTAATGTGCGTAGGTGATAGGTATATTAGCATCACACTTATAATATTTGTAATGTAAATGTTTGTTTGTTACTCCTTCATGTCAAAGCGAAAAAAAAATTATCCCAGAAAATAAAACAGTTCCCGTGGGAATCAAAAACCTTAATATTATTGAAGTAGGTATTATTAAGGTACCTGAATGAAAACAACTAAAACCTATTCTAAAACAACGCGGACTGGACGCGATGATGTCTCAAAACTAGTCATTTAATAGTTTTATCTCGATAAGAATATTTTTGTGAACCTATACCTACTTAAAATATGAAGTAGTTAGGTGGGTAACTAGGTATGCATAATGCTTGAATTTAATTATAGGTATCTACATACCTATTCACTTTTAAAATTCTAATCGCCCTTAGATACCTATACCAATACCAATAACCCTCATAATTCTGAAAAACTAGAATATGTATAAGTTACCAGGTAGGTAGTATTGATGCTAGTCAATTAGATCAAATACCTACGTACCTACTCTTATAACGTTTTGAAAACATTTCTGAAATTAATCATTTTTACCTACATGGTAAATCATTGGTTCCTTAAAAACCCAACGCCAAGGGTCAGGTAACAGAGACGCCAGCAAGAAAGTCGAAGTTACATAGTTACTTGCTTAAATGAAGCCCATATTCTCCAAATAAATTCAAAATATCATGAAGCTCTTACGACAAGTTAAGACTCTACCACCGGTACGGAAAGTAGATTCTGCCGAGAAGTGCCGATAAGAAACGCAGCAGTTGCTATATTTTCGAAACAAATAATTTAACTCGATGTTTTTTGTGTAATCTGTAATGGCAAATTTAGAAATTACGTAAACCTACTTATCTTACGTAAAATCTACGAAAGCCGACAATATCCTGTTAAAGACCAGTCCTGAGCCGTAAGGTAAGACTCGTAAGGAAATTCGAAGTAGACGCAACTAACTAGTAAGTAAGCGGATATCGTGAAATCGCGGCTTGTTGACGGCGGCGCGCGCGGCGCTGCTCGTGCCGGCTACTTTCTCCACTCTTGCGCAACTGCTGTCACACGCGACAGTCGTGACCTCGCGACCCGCGCGTGTGACACTGCGGGGTGACATCAAAACAGACGTGTGACGAATCCTCAAAGCTCTTACTGAGATCGATGGGCGAGTTTGGTTGCAATGTTGCAATAGTGTAGCCATGTGCGTAGGTATAGTATAATCACACTATGAACCAATAAAGAACCCTTCTTTATAGGTTCATAATGGCGAAAGTTTGTATGCATGTGTGTGTGTTACTTACTCCTTCACGCCACAACGAATGAACCGATTTGGCTTTTTGAAATGGAGGTAGGTAACGCTTTCTCAGGTTTAACACATAGGCACAATAATATCTACATGTTATCCCGGAAAATTAAAGAGTTCCCGAGGGAAGGAACTAAAAAACCTCAATCCACGCGTACGAAGTCGCGGGCATTATTTAGTTCTTTATATGTTATTTGGAAAATTGATAGTTTATTTTTCGATAAGTAAAGTCATTTTAACCGCAGACAGACATTGGTAATTGACGAATCAGCAATGCCTGTAGAAAGTAGTACCTACTTCATTGGACTATTTGTTGATACTTGATACCTCTAGAAAACCTTACCTTTGCAAATAATTTGAATAAAAAGTATATTAAAAGTGAAAACAGCAATAAATGAAGCGCTTATGCAGCGGTTATGATCCCCGCTGTTACGTGACACAGTTCGCAATCAAAATCCGCGTATTGTTGTCGGTCAGGCGTGCGGTGAATGACTCAGTAGTCAGTACTGCTGTTATGAAACCAGGAGATCAACGGGCCGAAGTAGTCCAAGTACATCGTTACACGTGGACGCTTTGTAATGTCTACGATAGTTCACAATTACATAACTCCTCCACGGATATTTATGGCCTATGCACCGACTATTTTGCGAGGGAACGGTAGGTTTGTAATCGTATACCGTACCTATAAAAACTTAGAGAATCTATCTAGCAAATACCTACCCGCCCATAACATATTTATAGACAGCATCAACATGTAGGTAACATCAGTTATAGGTAGCCGGAGATTTTGTTTTTTTTAAAAGGGAGAGGAGAATATCGGCCAAGTTGAACTTGACTGATGTTTTTCTTTCCCCTAGAAATAAACGAAAAGTTTTGTTAGGAGTGGAAGAGACATCGGATGGGGATCGAACCTGTGACCTTTCAGTTGTCAGTCCGACTATTTAGTTAATTTTTAATGTTTGCATTATAGTAAAAGTTCCGCTTCTGTTTGTAGATGTCAGCACTGCTGCTGCTCGTTGCAGCGCTGCTGGTGGGCGGCGCGAACTGCTCCAACTCCACCGCAGCTGATGAAGGCGCCGCGTGCGAGCCGCCCGCGGGGCTGTGGGGCGCCGCGCTCGAGGACTGGGCTACGTCCGCGCTTGTTCACTCCGATAGACATGGTTTGTATATCCGTTTATTCGGATGGTGCAGTTCAAGACGTCTCTAAGTCTATAATGGCCGAGTTCAAGAAGTCCTTAAGTCTTTAAAACTTCTTGAACTAAAGTGTTTTTTCCAAAACAGAAAAAATGGATGGGATCTCTTGAAGTGGGACGTTATGGTCTTAGGGCCTTCTTGTACTGGCCATCTATTTAGGCCTTTTAGTAACTATAAGTTCTGTACGATCTCCTCCTCCGTGCGCAGTGGTGACCGCAGCGGTCTTACTAGTGAGTGGTACCTAGGTCGTGGATTCAATTCCTAGCAGGGGTAATTTCTAAACTTTCTCTAGTCTGGTTTGGTTGAGAATTACGGTTGATTTAGATTTAATTAAACTGCCATAGCCCTTTCAGGTTAGCCGTCTTCTACCTTAGACTGCATCATGGAAATATATAGGTTTTATTAGATGAAGACAACAACACCCTTATATTATGTTGCCACATTTTATCCAATCCCTTTGTTTCCTCAAAGATATTTGTCTATATTCTTAGATCTGAAAAACTATACGTAAAGCAAGTGTTAGCAAACCTACGGCTTAGTCTAACACTCACAAGATTACGATGAAAGTTATTCGCAACAAATGCGATTGTCACAACTTTCGTACCTATGTATTTCGTATGAGTTTTCTAATGACTTGCTCTTGGATTGCAACTCAATTAAATATTACGTAATACAGTTAATAATTATTTTTCCAGGTCGAGTCATGGCACTTCCGTCAACGAAGGGCTACTACGTGGCAGAACGCTTCGACAGCCCGTACCTGTCGCCTCCGCCTCCCCCCGCACAACACATACCCACTCAGGGACATGTACAATCACCGTCTTCAGCAGGCTACATTTCACAATCATCAGGTCACGCGCAGGCACAGAGCCGCCCGCCCTCATCACCAGGATACATCCAACAATCATCAGGGTATATACAACAGTCATCAGGTCACGCACCGCATGGGATTCCGCTACATAACATGCCTCCTCACGGAATGCAGGTGCCTCAGGGATATAAGGAGTGGGAGGGAAGTCCTCAAGCTGGAGGGGGCAAGATTGTCAATCGACCTACAAAGCCTTATAAGGACAAGTTTAAGCCGAGCTATGTAAGTACCAACCAGTATAATATCTTGATAGGGTCATTAAATATTGACATCGACAAAATCAGCCCTTTTACATGTCCAAAAACATAAGAGTATGCATCACATTAGAGCCATTACGAGGTTGCGCGGGACGCCCGATTTATAAGCTCTCGGTTGGCTCTACACACATCACCTTGTTATCTATCCACTGCAAACGAAGCTAGTAGGTAAAGCTTTCGTTTTTAGAAGCGATCTCTACAAGACACAAACATATACTTACTCTTATATGTTTGTGCTACAAGACAACCTTGTTGCAGACGATATACCTACCTTCTGTTCTGATAAGGATAGGGGTGTACCTATGCAAGTTCATGTGAAAAATTCAAGAACAGACTTCTTTTTAATTAATAAAATATTTATATTTGGACATTGCCAAACGACAAAGTATGATTAAGTTATATGCTAATCTCGCCAGCCTCCCCCGCAGCCGGAGCAGCGGCCGGAGCAGCGGCCGGGCGCCGGCGCCATCGACCGCGTGGACGAGCCGCCGCGCAAGCAGGTGACGGAGACCGACCTGTACCTGCTCAGCGCCATCGAGAAGCTGGTGTACCGCGTCGACCTCATGGAGAAGCGGCTGCGCAAGATGGAGGAGGGCGTCCACTACTTGCTGGCCGGGACCGAGTCGAAGCCAGGTGATTTTATTGTTCCTACTTAATGTTAACTATCTCATTGTTTTCGTTCTCGCATCGTTTCGCGATACCTACTTACTATACCTATATTGTTTCAAATAAACGTGGACAAAATTATCTGAAAAAATTAATAACTAAAAATTTTCTTATCAGAAAAACTCATATTTTTGGCCAAACTCAGGACTCAAATCCGAGTCGTTATAATTCGTAGCGACCCACAAGGCCAAGCAACGAAAAGTTAAACCAGTTTTAATTTTTTTTATGCTTGTAGAAACAATCAGTCCTTGATTGCAATCACATCGGGCTAACCCGGAAGCGGAAGATGGACACCAAATCGGTTTCCATACGGAATCGTACCGGAGATGTTTATCGGTGATAATTCTGTCGCGACCCAAAATAACAGCCAAACATTGTCGTTCCAGACCCTTGCCCCGTGAACTACACGCGCGTGGGCAGCGTGTGCTACTCGTGGTCGGACGTCGCGCTGGACTGGAAGGGCGCGTCGCTGGCGTGCCGCCGCGAGCGCGCCGCGCTGCTGGAGCTGACCGACGAGGCGCAGCGGAACACCCTGTACTCCAAGCTGCTGTCTGACAAGACGCTCAGAGGTAACCAACTCGAGTGGATCCACCGCTGGCTCGGAATACTGTTTCAATATTAAAGCGCAGCGATCAGAGTCCGATGCGATGGCAATCCGACTGGACACACTGGACCGGACCGGCTGATCCTACAGAAAAGACAGCTTAGAAGCGCCACAATAGATATGCTAGTGCCTCTCGAACTAATACTTTAGGAATGCAAGAAATATTAAAAAGTATCAGTAGTCAACTAGTGCCCTCACTAATTTTAGTTCCTTGAACACTCGTAACTTTCGTTTAGGTACAGCGCCAAAATGGCGTCAATAAAGTAGATCTAAAAATATGACAGCAGCCCATCTTGTGTTAGGTATTCATGGCCGCCGAGGCGGCGGCGACCGCGTCTAGGACTAGGTACTCGCATCCACATATCAAACGTGGGCCGATAGACTACGCGACTATAACCATTAACCACATTTGCTGCAGGTCACGACTTCTGGACGGGCGGCCTGAACCCCGGCCTGCTGTGGATCTGGTCGCACTCCGCCAAGCCGGTGGAGGCCAAGGCCGCCAACGGCACCAACAGCAGCAGCATCGCGGGCGACGGGCGCTGCCTCGCGCTGGTGTCCGACCCCACGCGCGCCACCTACGTGTACCGCGGCCAGGAGTGCGCGGCGCCGCACCGCTACATCTGCCAGAAGGAGGACAGCAAGGACAAGCTCAGCAACGACATCGAGCGGGCGGCCAGGCTGCTGCGCCACGACAGGGGCAGGAAGTCCAAATTGCTGTGGGGCGACGACCGGTAGCCGAATAACAGGTGGTACTAACAGAGCCTGCAGTCAGACCAATGCTAAAGGTGCGGCCGAAGTTGTAAATCTCAACTCGTTCTCTAGCGGGATGTTCTTTTAAGTGTAAGAACATTTGGCAGAATTTTTGTTTTAATTGATTCTCACACATTTTAAAATGAAATTCTTAAAATTATGATAACTGCGGCTAATTCATTCGTACACAAAGAAAATAAATGATTTGAACTGGAGATACAGACCTGTCAGTTCAGTTCAGAGATTGTGCACAATAGAATTAGCCACAGAATACACCATGATTGAAGACTTGTTAGACTTTACTGATAAAGGAATGAATAAGTATCGACAATGTGTAAATAGTATCATTAAACATATCTGTTTAAATAGTCAAAGCACAAGGTTTAATTCTAGAAGACTGATCTGTAAATATTATATTCTGAATGTGTTATTTATTACTGATTAACTTATTTGTCTAATCAAATAAAAGACTTGAAGTTCTCGTAAATTCTTATATTTTAGAATATTTACAATGTTGGTTTCATGTTGACTCGAACCACAACATAACTTATTTAAATAAATATTTATAAACAATCAGACCCTTGCACTATTTCATTTATAGTACTTAGTCCTTTCACCTTGGTTCACAATTTTCTACTACATTTCCTCGAATGTTTATTTAACTTTTGCGTTACAAAACTAGTTGGCCATAGTTAGCGTCAATATAATCTGCGGATATAATAGATGGACATCGGACTGTTATAAGGGTATTGAAAGACAAGGAAGGATAATGCAAGCTCTAGTCAACTAGTTTATTACACAAAATCTGAATACTAATTAATTATTATTAACTTTGTAATATTGTATTTACAAATTTAAATATTTCTGTTGGCTAGACACGTGCAGAAAATTGTGACCAAGATTTGAAAAATCACAATAAACTCCATAAAACTCCAAGCAACTAAAATGCCGTATCGACCTATCTAAGCTAATTAGCAGTCTATCAACTTGATACTCAAATGTTGCTTGGAAATTAACTCAAAAACAGGAAAAGTGAGCTCAAAAATTATAAATAATATCTCTCAAATTATTAGTTTATTATTTATAGACAAAGTTCAACCGATTCCAATTGCATTAAATAGAATAACAAGTGAAGATTCTGATTCTGGATGTATACGATGAGATCGGCCTGATGATTCTAAAGTATCAAAAACAATCAAATGCAATCGAAGTCGGTTAAAAATCTGTAAAGTTTCCTGTATAGAAATAAACAGGCGTGTACGGGCACAACCAATAGTTTTGGTCAACATATAAACGTTCTGCATAAACTCTGCAATAAATATTATTTAACTGAATTACTTGTACTGCTATTTCTGTAATAAGACTAGTGATTTGTAACTGGCAACATTTGTAAAGCGAATAAATAATATAATTATGTATTCTATATATTATTATTGTATTGTAGAAAACTTTCTATTTGAATCATTTACAATTATACAATCGAAAATGGACGATTGTGACGGAATTTGGTGCAAATTAACATAACGAGAGATTTAAAACAAAAAAAAAACTTAAACGTAAGCTTGCAAAATTACACTAGATTCTCAGGCTTTGCTATTATATACTGGGAAGAAAAAGCGCATAGGAAGTTTTTGTACTTAGATTAGACAAGCAACATTATAAGAATTTTTATCTGAATCATCAATAAATAAACAAACATTCCCCAAGATAAATAAGATTGCTGTTATGGCAACTCGCACGGCAAGTAACGACTTTGTTACATTATTAAATTTCCACGCAGTGTTGTGTGAAGTACAGCGCAAGTACACTAACTAGTAAAATAAAAATGGTACAGATTTATTGCTCCTTTTTTTGCGGAATATATACAATATACTTCGATATTCGATATGTTTTTAGACGAATTTGGAATTCATTAAAATAGAAACTCCTATTCTAGGCAATAGAGGTGGAGTGGCACTGCCTTAAGTGTCCAGAGAGAATAGCATTGAAATTAAGATTTATAACCATCGATAAGATGTTCAACTGTTTTAAATCACGCAAAGCATTATTTATTAGCAGTTTTCAAACAGATAAGCGGTCCCTGGCGTAAGCCGGGACAAACGCTAAGAGGAAGGAGTTTTCAAATAGGTGTTAAATTAAGATCACTACTTGACACAACGTTTATAAATGTCTCATCATTTGCGACAAGGATGACATAATTCAAATTCGACCAGCGAATTCTCTCGCCAGAGAGTAATGTTCTGTGGATGCTAATCTCCAAAACAAGGCAGCGGCTAGAGGGCGACAGGGCCTAAAGTCACAACCTCTCTCATTCTTATTTTTTTGTGCTTAGTATAATGTTGTTTTTATAGTAAAAAGTGTAAATTTTCGACACTAAAATTGGTGGATTTTGAATTACGTCACCCTTGTCGCAAACGAGCGTTGTACCTACGATTTCGCAATAACGCATGTCGACACTTATTGAGAAAAGAAACTTAAATAGTCTACGAACGATCGACAAGCGTAAGGTGCAACGCTCGCAAATGCGGAGTTTTATTATCATTATTAGAATCAACCAGTTTGAAGTGAACATTAAATCAATTTGAACCGTATGTCCGAACTAATAAAGTTGAGATTAAGTTGTTACTCGTGTCATTGAAAGACGTTGCACCTTGTGTCCGCTCGGACGCAACCCAAGACCATCGATTGTGGGATTGTGTAAAATTGATTGCGACGATCACAATCGCCTCAAACTGAATGGTATCTTCCCGCTATTAGTTAAAACGCACTGGTGCAGCAGGAACGCTACAAATTTAGCCAATCAGAGGCGATTGCGACCGTCTCAATGAAGCAATGATTTTTAGATAATGTAAGTCTTCTACTTGTCCTAGAAGGGGGGACGCTATTCGATACTAGCACATCCTTACAGTCCATCGACATTATTCAGTGTAAAAGTTTCTGTACAATATTTACATTAGCTACGATCACGATCTGGGAGCATACTGCATTATTGTCTCAAGCAGACCCCTGCCATTACGTGATCAATGGAAGGTGTCACGACCCTCAATTTGATGAGGAAGACTGACTTGTATGTCACGAGGCACATTTTATGACAAGATAGCCCTATAGACTCGATCTCCTCTGTTGAAGATGGTAGCGGGCTAACAAGAAAGGGTATGTCAGTTAAACCCGTACCCCTAATCTGATTGTACACGCCATCGTACCGGAACGCTACGGAACGCATCATGTCGCTCACGTTTTGTAGGTTCGATAATTTCGCCAATTTATCATACATTTAACGTGTGATTTTGGCCAACTTTTTGTATGACGCGTGCGTTTCAACTCCGCAAGCTCCAACGTCGTTAACCAACATTTGGCCAAATATGATCTTTAATCACTCACTTAGAAAAAAATTCTCTATCGATCCATCTAATCGGTAATCGCCTTGCTGCTATACTGCCCTCGTAATTGAAAACACAGTAACTACAAGTTACTTTTAATTTAACTTACTGTGTTTTCAATTACGAGGGCAGTACAGTTAGGCAGTTTATTAGTTACAATGGCGTCATTTGTTTGTAAATTCCTATATTTTGGATCACAGCTCGCAGTTTTGGTAGGTAACGACGCTTTATGTTTAGGGCGGCGGCGAGGACGGGGGGTGGCGGCTAGTTGAAGTGGAACTTGAACTGGAAGGGCGAGCCGTGCTGGAAGTGGTGGAAGGGGTTGCCGTGGAAGCCGCCGCCCCGCCCGTTCTCGGGGTCGAGCGGGTCGGTGCCCGAGTCGAACTGGGCGCGCTTCTCGGGGTCCGTCAGTACCTGGGGATAAAACCAACTTTGTTAACATTTTCTTAGTACCGAATCCACTGGTAAATAATCCTTACTAATATTATAATTGTAAAGTGTCGACTTGATCTTTTGTATGGGTATAGTTAAGGATCAGGAGAGTGACATAGGCCTCTTTGAAAAATCCCTCAAAATCTGGGTTGAAACGTTATTGCATATGTGCGTCTATATAATAATTTTGTAAGTTTATCAATTAGTTTTGTTTATAGTCTCTTGTCGTTTCTATAACTACTAAAAGCATCTCTTGTCATTTCATAGAACATCTGGAAGAAAATTTCTAGCGATAAAATGTCCTTGTACACGTCCTTTCTACATTTAAATTTAGTCTTTAAAGTTAATTGTACAGAATGAATAAATAAATAAATGAGCGAGTGTACGTGCCTCCTTGGCGGCGGCGACGTCGATGAACTTCTTCTCGGCGAGCTTCTTCTCGTCGCCGTGGAAGTTGTCGGGGTGCCACTTCTGCGCCGCCTTGCGGTACGCCTTCACGATCTCCTGCTTGTTGGCCGTCCTGCAAGACACCCCGATAGAGATTATGAGACACAATTCCGTGTTGAGTCTGAGCTGAGTGAGAGTGCGGTCTACAGATTTTAGACTCAATGCCTAAGCAATGAATGTCACAAAATGCAAAAAATTCAAAATTATTGGAACGAAGTTCCTTATCGCGCGTTGTGAAAGGGGGCTAGATGGAAAAAATTCTTACGAAAAGTTGTCACGACACTTTTTGCTATAGTTCTCTCTCATGTTTCTCTGTCTGTCTCTCTCTCTCTTATAGAAAGCAAGCCAGATATTTTCATTTCTATTTCGCATTGAACTTCGTTCCATTCGGGTGTCCCTTGACACCTCTCAAGTTTTTTTTATTTCGCGTAAGCCAACCTGTGGCTCTTATGATAAGTCAAAAATCTAACACCAGTACAGAATGCAGAATCTACTAAGAAAAGCTGATGAGAAACTCAGCAGTTCTTCTTTTTTTATTTGATAACAAAATAGTTCTCAACTGCGATTTCGTCTGATGGTAAGTGACGATGCAGTCTACGATAGCAGTGCAGCAGCAGGTTTCTCACCATCGTGCCGCAACGCTAAATCACTCGGCGGTACGTCTTTGACGGTAGGGTGGTAATTAGCCACGGCCAAAGCCTGCCACTAAACCAGACCAGAGACAATTCAGAAATTATAAATTCCTAAATGACTCGCACCCGAGACCTCCCAGTTATAAGACTACAGCGTTCAGCATTACGCCAGGGAGGTCATTAAATGTGTTCTTCTCTAAGCAGAATTTTACAATATTGTTAGGTAGCTATTACAAATTCACACATAGTCGGATGAGACGGCGACCAACACAATCGGGAAGGCGTTAACGTAGTATAGTGTAGTGTAGTGTGGTGTAGTGTTATGTGATGTGATGTGGTGCGGTGTGGTGTGGTGTGGTGCGGTGTGGTGTGGCGTGGCGTCGTGTAGTGCTCGTGCGTCACCTCTTGACGCCCAGTATCTTGTAGTAGTCGCGCTGCTCGGACTGCTTCTGCAGCTTCTGCGCGCGCGCGAGCCCGTCCTTGGCGCGCTGGAAGCCCTCGTTCAGCTCCAGCGCCTCCTTGAACGTGCGGATCGCTGCCGGCAACATACACTACATGATAATAATAATCTTACAACTATATAAATATAAAAATAAATATTATGACGTCACAACTCCGTCTCTACGCCTCCGCGTACCCTCCTGTCAATAAAGCCAGTACATACCGTCGTCGTACATTTCCAGCCCCAGCAGCGCGTCGGCGCGGTCGCACAGCGCGCCCGGCTCCCTCTGCAGCGCCAGCGCCTCCGCGCACTGCGTTAACGCCTCCGTGTACAGCTCCTCCTGACAAAACAAATCCGTTGCTATATGACTGAACAACAAACCAACACAAACACTTTCACATTCATAATTGTATTAGTAAGGATTAGTGTTAGGTCATTGGTACCTTAGTGTTACAGCTGCACAGCCACTTCCTGGCCTCGAACACGACCAGCGTGACCTCGTCCTCGACCTTCAGCACCTTGTTGGCGCTGTCGATGCAGCCGGCGTAGTCGCGCGCCTCGCTTCTCTCCTCGCACTCCAGCAGCAACTTGTCCACTTTCTTGAGCTTCTTGTACAGCGGGAAGCATTGCTTGTGTTCCGGGTCTAGCTTCAGACATTCGCGGATTTCCTGCACCCAAAAAACTTAACTAATTTACATAAAATTATACTATGCGGGTCAGCTGATGTTAAGTGATTACCGCCGCCCGTGAATATTTGTAGCACCTGGGGCACCACCGATGCGTTGACGTTTTAGGAATTTGTTGGTCCGCCCCTTGAATAGCCCCATGCTGTAATTTACTGGGTGTTGGTCGGTTGGTGGTTGGTTGATTGGCATATCCTAACTTTTATTGGAAAACAAAGTTAAATAAGAAAAGAATTATACTGTTAGCATACAAAAAGCAAATTTAATTTAAAAAAGTTATACCTTGAGCGCATCGCTGACGTGTCCCAGCTCGTACAGCAGTGTGGCGAGCCGGTAATAGCCGGCCGTGGAGTCCTGCTGGAGCCTGTTCACCGACCGAATATCTGACACCGCGGAAAATAGGTCATTCTGTCAACAAACAATATTGCCATCAGTCATATGCATTATGCATCTAAGTTGGACAGAGGATTATTTCAGGAAACACCAACATTTATTTAATGTGTGTTTCTACTTCCAATTTTGTCTCTATTCGAGGACTTAGATCATCATCATAATTTTAAGAACCATCACCGAATTCACAGAAATTGCTAATACAGGATCCAAATCGAATGAAAATAAAAACAAAAAGGACTACACATTTCGTCATGATCGTAGAACAACAACGGATCTGCATTTTATCTATTTTACAGGACAGCCATTTGAAATAATTTCCGAAGGTTTGTTATCATAACCTTTCAAATAAAAAAATCTGTAGCAATGCAGTTTCACATAATTATACCCATTAAAGTTGTTCTGTTTTAAAATAGTAAACAAATAACGATTGTTAATTAAATGTGCAAATATGCCTAAGGGTCATTTTTGGACTTCTTGCAAATCCGTCATTGTTCTACGATTATAAAGATTAGATCGAGCGACGCCATGCCACAGCCGTGCTGTGCGCTGTAAGTGCTGGCGCGATCGGGTTAAAAATGATTGAACGTTATGAATTCAAATTGTGATCGACACAGCTCTACTAATCGTTACCGTTAACTACCGTAATACCAACAAGTAGCAGGCTTCGTCAGTAAAGCTATACTCACGAGGGCGATGTAGCACTCGGCGCGGAGCTGGCGCAGCTGCGCGGACCAGGGCGACACCTCCAGCAGCTGCGTGGCGAGGTCGGCGGCGGCGCGGTGGTCGCGGCCGCGGTAGTACGCCTCCGCCAGCCGCAGCTCCTCCGCCAGCTCGTCCACGCGGTGGAACATGCTCGCCGCCTCCTCGTTGTACGGCTCGTCGTATGTCTGTACACGATCACACACATAACTAAATTTTGTAAGAGGAAGGCTGTTCAATTGTATGGTGAATGATGTCTGCGGTGGGTGGCATCGGGTTGTCGGCCGGCATGGAAGTGGGGAATGCTCGTAAAGCGAATCACGTCTGCCGCTGAAGACGTCACTTAGTGATGATCACGACTGCTCGGCCAAGAGTGTCAATCTTTTTAATTTTTTTTTATTTCAATTCATTTATTGTCACGAATTCATTGATTGTCACGAAGAAGTGTAATTAAACCTTATTTCCAAACAATTTATTTTAGCGTCGCGCATCGGTTTCATCGTTTCTATTTAAGCCCACCCGACTTCAATAAACGTGTGCAAACAAAAATTATTTTTATACTTTGTAGTGGCGTAAGTCGGTTTTTTTGAAAATAATTTTTATATTAAGCTTTTTAGTGTAGCTTATCCTTGCTCTCTTTCTCCCTTCCCTCTAAAGCTAGGCTACTAATGTAGTCTATACTTGGTACCTACGGTACTTATTAACAAACCACAATTCCTAAATCCCCACAATTTAGATGGGCAGTATCAGGATTGAGCAGCTTAGACCTAGAGCTCCATGATGTAGTCTATGCTTGGTGATCATCAAATCAATTTGTAATCTAAAATTCCTAGATCCCCACAATTTGGATGGAAAGTACCCCTGCAATATCAGGCTTGAAGAGTTGAAGGTAAAAAAAAATTATGGGACCATTTCGCAAGCTTCCTCTGTCGATAAAAAAAATCTGGCGAATTGGTCCAGAAATCCTGGAGTAATCGGTAGACATACATAGAAAAAAAAAGGATAACAGCCGAATTGATAACCTCCTTTTTGAAAGTCGGTTAAAAATCAACAAAATCTTTCATCCCCTGTCTGGATAAACCTTATTGTTTATCAGGATAAAAAGTATCCTATATATTGACCCGGAGTACCAGCTACCACTATACCTTTCATTCAAATCCTTTCAGTAGTTTTTGCGTGATGCGCGCACAGACTGATAAAAAATTCAAAAATTTCGTAATACATTATGGACCAACCTAAAGTACGATAGAAGTAATATTGAGCTGAAGGAGAAATTTAATGATGTTAGGAATAAAGTCAGGAGTACTATTAGAGATACCAAAGATAAATTTTACTATAACTCATTTATTAAATATTGCAATAAACCAAAAGGAATGTGGACTTTGATTAATAATCTTACTAGTTACAAAAATAGAAGTAGTAGTGCTCCCCCAAAACTTATAGTTAATGGTAAAACTATTTATGATGGAACAGAAATATGTGAAACCTTCAATAACTATTTTTCTTCAATAGGTTCTATCTTAGCGAATACTATACCGCAAAAATATCACAGTTATAAAACATACAACACTCATTTAAATCCCGCGCAAACGAAAACACTGACTGAATTTAAATTATGTACAAAAGATGAAATACAACTTATAATTAATAATTTATATACTAATGCAAGTTCAGGTATCGATGGTATAACGCCAAAAGCAATAAAGTGTGTAAATGATATTATAAGTGAAAACTTGAGTTTATGCATTAACAAATGTATGAAGGATGGAGTGTTTCCAGATAGCCTTAAGATAGCTAAAGTTAGTCCTATTCACAAGGCAGGCTCTAAATCTGATCCTGGAAACTATCGTCCTATATCGGTTTTGCCCATACTATCAAAAGTATTTGAAAGGGTTCTATACACACGTTTAAATAATTATTTAACAGAAACAAATTTTCTTTTTAAAGGCCAGTATGGTTTTCGTGAGAAATCAAATACTCTTTCAGCAACAATCGATTTGATAACCAAAATAAAGAATAATATTGACAATAAAAAGGTAGTAGTAGGTATATTCATTGATTTAAAGAAGGCTTTCGATACCGTGTCTCACTCTATCTTGCTAAATAAGTTACAAGATATCGGTATATCTGGATCAGCTTTTAAAATTCTTGAATCTTATTTAACAAGTAGACAACAAGTAGTTAAAATTGAAAATTTTAAAAGTGAACCAATGAATATTGTTTGTGGAATACCTCAAGGATCCATTTTAGGCCCCTTGCTATTCTTGATCTACATAAATGATATTGGCAACTTGGGACTAACCGGAGAAGTATCTTTATATGCAGATGATACGTGCCTATTTTATTTTGCTGATTCAATCAATGATATTATATCGAATGCACAAGCAGACTTAGATAAACTAAATGAATGGTTCAAATACAACTTACTTACTATCAATGTTGCTAAAACTTCTTATATGACTTTTACTGCAAAAAACAAAAAACTTCCAAATTTTGATTGCTTAACTATAAATAATCAAGCGCTTAAACAATCAGATACAGAAAAATATCTTGGGCTATTTTTGGATTCAAAATTATCATGGCGACCTCATTTAGACTACTTGCAGTCAAAAATTTCATCTTTGACTGGATCCTTACGTAGATCTACGCGATGTATACCACACAAAGTACGAAATCTAATTTATAATTCACTAGCTAAGCCTATATTAGAATATTTAATAGAAATATGGGGATGTGCGTACAAAACTAATCTGAAAGATCTTCAAATATCTCAAAATAAATTAATAAAAACCTTGTTCCAGCTAGATTACCGATTTCCATCTAAAGAACTTTATAAGAAAACTGATATCTTATCTATTAGCCAATTATATAAGTACAAGACATGTATTCTAGTTAGAAAAATACTTTCGAAATCTATAAACACACAAATCACAATAAAAAATAAATCATATACATATTTTGCACGGAATAGAAATAAACTGCAAGTACCTAAAGCTAGAACAAAAACATATGGTGCGAAAACTATACAATTTGAGGGAGCACTATTATATAATAGTCTGCCTCAAGAGATTGTGGCACAAAAGTCTTTTCTAACTTTTAAAAAAAAACTTAGAGTACACATTCAAAAAAATTATGTTTAATGTTTTATTGTTAGGAGTCACCATTTTTTGTTTTTTATTAATGTTTTGTAATTTTATATAAATTTTAGTTTTAAGTTCTCTATAAGTGAGCAAAATGTTCTTTGGAGAATAAATTTCTTTAAACCTAAAACCTAAAAAAATTTGTTATGGGCTCAGTATCGATAATAAAGCATCCTCCGACTAAAATTTTCAAAATATATTTAATGTACAGAATTTGTCCTGTTACATATTTATGATAAGTATAGAGTATAGATATAGATTTTATTTATTGTATTTATTCATTTATTAAATTATATTTTCATTTTATTTATTATGTTTATTTATTTATTTTTTATATTTTTTATTTTACTTTTTACATAAATTATATTTTAATTATATTTATTATGTTATATTGTAATCGACCACTAGTAGGTAATTCACAACATGTAAGTGTGCCGGCGCACTCGAGTGCGCGTGCGCCTGATCTTGAAGTTGGGGTTTTCAACAGGTTTTTGGCGAGCCTGGCGAAGCAGAATATTAGAGAGATTAAATTCAAGACACGGATGATATGTGTCTTCTTTGACGAGGGGATTTGGGCAATGGTTTACATTGAAATCAATGTTACTGAACAATAGATCCAAGGTGTTATGCTTACTATTTGGAATAGTATTCCGTTGTTTTAGTCCAGATAGGTTACATATATGTATAATATTCATAAAGGCATTGTGTAACGCCGCTGCGCCGCGTTTGTGGATAGTGGGTCCGGAGTCAGACCACGTTACATTTGGAAGATTGAAGTCACCAGCTAAGATAATGTAGTCGTTAGGATGCTTGGCAGCAATTTCAGCAAAGCGAGACGAGATGGATTCGATTCGACCAGCTAAGAGATTGTCTGGTGGCGCATAGATTAACACGATGTGAATATTTCGATTTCCTCGATTTTTCAGTGACTGAGCGGGTATAGTCGCCCATAGGGATTCGACGCCAGGGCAAGTCCATTCCCGATGCGGTTGTATATGTAACTCCTTACGCGCACATAATAAGACTCCGCCCCCCCTTTTCTTAACGGATGTCTCCGGGTTTCGATCACATCGAAGGACGTCGTATCTATCGTCGCAAATTTCGCGGTCAGAAATACCTTCTTTTAACCATGATTCTGTAACTAAGATGAGGCCGTAGTTATGATTTAAAATATTTTGTCGAAACACTCTAGTTTTGGTACGTAAACCGCGTACATTTTGGTATAGCAATTCTATATTGTGGCTATCGGCTGTGGACATCGCTTCCTACTTACTTATTATTACATGTGCTTGTTTCGTTGAGCGAAGTATGAGGGTCGAAAGAACTGACTCCATGATGTGTGGTTTGGTGTGCTGAGTTCTAGGATTCGTGTGTAGTGCGTATGTTGAATAGTAGCCTGTTGCTGCTGTCTAACAAACTGGGCAAGGTCCAATACTTGGTCCTCAGATACATTGATCCAGGAATATGTGGAAGTCGTTTTTGAGATGATCATTTTCTGTCTAGAGCTGACTTTAAGAGACCTGAAGTTGGGAGAATTCCGAAGACAAGGACGCGATTTCGCTTTTTGTTTCCGTGAAGATGGTCGTTTTAAGATCCTATTTTTAGGACTACATATTTCTTATTTGATTGTAAGGTATTCTCAAAATGACTCGGTGACTTTGAGTTTTCAGTTTGTGACGTCACACTCGTCAATGGACAATTTTAATTTCATTCTTATAATAATTATAAAATAAAGAAATTAAAATAATCTTGGTCCCGTGGTAGGATTCGAACCGGGCCCGATACGAATATCAGGCAGCTGTAATACCAAAAACGCCACCAACGTACTTGTGCAATTAAGCGAATTTGTTTATCAGAATGATGCAGTCTCGTAGTGATAGGTCACGTCATTTGATTATTTTATTACCCACTACACTACAGCGCTTGATTAGATAAGAGGACGGAACTTCTCACAATACATTCGCATAAGAGTTAATGATTTTAATGTATACATACCATACCATATGAGGGTTTTGGTCTTAACCAATAAATACAAAGAGACTATTGAACTTCAGTTCCTCAATCCTGATGCTGTTGGGTATTGCACACCTAAACAGTGAACATTGAAGAATTGTCGATTGTGAATTCATATTATAAGTACCAAGTATGGACAAATACATAATATCGCAGTGTTCCCGTTAAAAAGTCCCGGCTTTTAATTCTGATGCTGCTGGGTACTGTCTACCTAAACTGATGGGATTTAGAAACTGTCGATTATTTATTCATTGATATTGAACGTATACAGATTGTACGCGATGCTCGCCCGATTTTTAACAAACGTGACTCTCATGTGCCATCAGAAGACGAGCGTCGCGCATCGGTTTCATCGTTTCTATTTAAGCCCACCCGACTTCAATGTAAAACTAAAATTATTTTTATACTTTGTAGTGGCGTAATTTATTTTAAGCTTTTTAATGTAGCTAATCCTTGCTTCTTTCACCCTTCCCTCCAAAGCTACGCTACTATTGTAGTCTATACTTGGTACCTACGGTACTTATTAACAAACCACAATTCCTTAATTTCCGCAATTTAGATGCTTAGTATCAGTATTGAGGAGCTTAGACCTAGAGCTCCATGATGTAGTCTATGCTTGCTGCCAACAATATCAATTCGAAACTGACAGTTTCTAAATCCTCACAGTTTAAGTAGACACTACCCTGCAGCATCAGGATTGAGAAGTTAGGACCTAGAACTCCATGATGTAGTTTAAGCTTGGTGATAATCAAATCAGTTTGTAATCTAAAATTCCTAGATCCCCACAATTTGGATGGAAAGTACCCCTGCAGCATCAGGCTTGAAGAGTTGAAGGTAAAAAAAAAATTATGGGACCATTTCGCAAGCTTCCTCTGTCAATTAAAAAAAAATCTGGCGAATTTGTCCAGAAATCCTGGAGTAATCGGTGGATATACATAGAAAAAAAAAGATACCAGCCGAATTGATAACCTCCTCCTTTTTGGAAGTTGGTTAAAAATCAAAATACATAGCTTAATTTTGGCATTATTGAAGCACAAACACACACACAGCACACTATAGTAATTATAAGACTGAACTTACTACTGTAACTGTATTTAATGTATTATAAATGCAAAAGTGTGTTTGTTTGTCCTTCAATTATGCCGTGACAGAACTACAGATCTACGTAATTTTTGTCATGGGTATAGTTGAGGACCTCTATATCTATCGAACTACTTGTGCATTTGTACAAGTTTTCATGAGTAAATGAGTAGACAAAATTTTCTCGTAGACCTACTGGAGAGTGAATATAATAGAATAATTTTTTCTTCAAATAAACTTTTACAAAGTGTTTTCGGATCATAACATAGGAAGTCACAGGCATCAGCTAGTTTATAATATTAGCGAGGATGTTACAGCGACACTCACAACTTGTAGATAGTCCTCTTTGGCCTCTCGGTACTGTGCCAGCTTGAGGTAGACGTTAGCGCGATGCAGCCGCGCGGCCGTGAAGTCCGCCTTCATTTCTAACACCTGAAACAATCGCAGTAATACATTGGTTCATGTGTTCTATTATGCTATCACGCATCCTCAAACTTCTTTGACACATTCCTTCCTCAAACACTTCTCATTATTCCTCACATTCCTCAAACTCCTATTATTCATATAAAGGTAGGAATTATCTTGGGATGATAATGTCGTGAGTGCCCAGATACTTCTGTGTACGACTCAACTAAAAGAATGAGATTTTGACTCAAGTTAAATTCAAGTTTGTTTAAGTCATTATCAGATTATAACTAGGACCCATTGTTTAACATGCTTTCTGAGGCATGGAGGGAACAAATAGGAACATAATATTATATACTCTGACACATAATATTTTGATTCTTGGAATTTGGCAAAAAACTATGTTATATGTGGACATTTCAGCTTAAAAGAGGAGATATTTTCATTGTATTTAGTATACAAACATCACAATTTAATTATTTTACTCACCTTAGTAAAGTCTTGTAGTGCAAATTTAGCTTTTCCGAGGGCATAGTACACTGTACCTCTCTTGAAGTATGTGAGGTAGTTGTGTGGATCCCCCTCTGAAAATCAGAATATGGCATATTGTTACTGCAAAAATATGATTTACAGTATGAAGATAAGAAATTTTAGTTCTTTTTTAATACAAGATTGGCTTACAAATTTACAAGCTTACAAACACGTCACGTTGGAGTGTGTTTACCGATAAGATGCCTATACAGTTTCATTTATATTGTTTTATTTTGTAATCAATTATATTCTACAACTTTTTTAGCATTTTTTTAATGAAATAGTGAAACCCTATTATAATTACCACTAAAGCATTGCAACTGTTCAATACAATAGAGCCAGATAAAGTAATAAGTATTAGATAGAGTCAGGCGTTACTTTGCGGAAGTTCATGATTAGCAAAAAAATGTATAATGACTAGACAATACAGCATTGTAAAGTCGATATCTCCTGAGGATGCTCCGGTGTTGGGGCGAAACATGCGTCGAGAGTAGTATAAAAGTCTTGTGTGGTGGTGCATGTGAGTGGTGGTGGCATTGCTTGCTTGGGAACTTTGCTTTATTGCTTGGTTGGGGAGGTAAGTGGTGCTTAGCTTATAACTGCATGTTTGACCATACAGATTTTTTTCAGTTGGCGGATAACAGCAAAATAACTCTAACATTTTTTTGTTAAAGTAATAAGTTTCCAATGGTTCAATGAGAAAACTTGTGTTACAAGTGGGTATGAAAAGCGTGCAATATTTGGGGATTGACCCAGTGACCTTTCAGTTGGGCTATTCAGGCTTCAAGAATTAGTATCAATATGCATAAAATACTGTACGCTGTAACTAGTTCATAAAGATCCTGTTGAAAAGAGGTGGTCTACTTACCAACAGCTGCATGGTAGTGTGTGAGCGCGTCGGACAGCTGTCCCCGCGCCAGGAAGTCGCGGCCCAGCTCCAGGTGCTTGTTCACCTCCGCTTGTGACGCGCACTCTGAAACTATCACCACAAACTGAGATTTAAACTCGTCACACCAACGATTTTGACAAGCATTTTATTTTAAGAAACTGTATGACTGTACCACTATTAAATGAATTATTAGTTATTTAAAGATCCCTTGGCACGGCACATTATCATTATTAACCAACGAACAAAACAGACACGAAAATAAACCGAAAATAAGTACAAAAATATAACCTTCCACTTACACTCTAATAAAACTTCTAATATTAATAACACTAGACATGGTGTAATTTTGTTCCAGTTAATATTTGATACGCAGTCCATTGTTGCACTTAAAAATTGTATTAATTCAAACCTAATTACGAATTAAAGCAATACAGTTTCAAGATAAACTAATTATTTGACAGGACCACAATCCATCTTTACTTCGTCTCTTTTCGTGGTTTTTTCTGATTGGGCCAAATCAGACACTTTTAATAGATAACCACAAGGCATCTGTCACTGTTAATTTTAATCATTCAAAAATTTAATTATTCAGAAGCCGCGAAATATAGGAAAACATGGGAAAAGTAAAATTTAATTTAAAGTATAAGAAAATAAAAATCTTACAAATATCAGTTGTGCTCATTCCTTTAATAACATTATTAACATTTTATTTTTGAACGTTATTTTCAGCTTGGCGGCCATTTGACGCGTAGATCATAGTTGACATAAGAAATAATTGCCATGTTATAAAATTTTCTACCTAATAAGAAGCAAATACAGGTGCCAGGCCACAAGCTGTGCCGTTAGTTGCCCCTATGCCCCTCAACTCAAGTACAGGTGGTCTAGTTATTTTTGCTTATCTGCGAGGGGCCCAAAGTTGTATTATGAGCATTCCACTTTTGTATGGAAATATGCTTTGAAAAACTGTAGCTTTTCATTGAATTAAACAAGTAACTAAGGTAGCCATTTTTGAGAAAAAGGGCCTTGACACACAAACAGACGGGCAGCAAAGTGACCCTCAAGGGTTACTTTTTTTTGAACTCTAAAAACACGTCCAAACTCCACGCAAGATTGGATTGGATTTGATTCAGTGTACTCTGTGTAGAGTGAATCATTAAGTATATAGTAGGTACCTACCGTGGGTTGATGATTCCGCTTTCAAATTGCTAAGAAATTACCAATCCCAACCTAAGAAATTGTTGACAGGTTGACACGAGCTGAGGAGTGCGTTTCGTCGCCACATTCGCCATTAAAACTGGTTTTCAATTTTAACGACATAATATTATTTTCAAAAATAAAAGTTTTAAATCAGATTGAAAGAGTTGATACGACTGGTTACAAGTCGTATTTTACAGTGGCAACATTGATTCTTTCTTTCATTTCAACATAGAAAAACAGTGTCCGGTTAGTTTTAAAAATTGAGATTTTTATTAAAAAGCTTTTATAAATGTAAAATACAAACAAATATGTTTGTGTGACTAACATTTGATTGATTTGTTTGAATGAAAAGTGGTGGATCGGTGATAAAAACGGAGATAACTTGAGATTAATTTTAAGTTAGCTGTCAACATAACCTCTTGACAAGACGTGATAACTAGTGTTGATATTTATAGTGGATTATCTTTGGGTTTTAAGGCATGACTGACGCTGCGCCGTCGACAGCGCCGAAGGCGAAAGCGCCTAAGAGCAAAGCTCCTAAGGAGAAGGCTGCCAAGGCGGCCCCTGCAGCGCCCGCGGAACCCCTGAAGGCTGTGCGGAAGCCAGTGTCCTCCAAGGCTCGCCACGGCCGCCTGTACGCCAAGGCAGTATTCTCGGGATACAGACGTGGTCTGCGCAACCAGCACGAGAACACAGCACTTCTAAAGGTAACTTTAAGGTTATATTTTAATACAAACAATTTGTTTTAATGTTATTTTTTCGAGCGAGCATTGCCTACTAGCGGAAACAAATCCCAGGATGAAGAAGATGAAGGGTATTTTTAAATAAACACTTTGTTTCATTGCTTTTATAGTACTTAGTACAATCTATAGTGAAACATTAAATATTCAACAAAAATAGTCGAATTTACTAGGAAACTATACATTTTTATTAAAAAAATGTTTATCTCTTCAATTTTTATCTGATTGGGTTGAAACTTTACACTTGTTACTTGTTTACTCCTGTTGCTTTGTACACATGCAGCAGAACACAATCATTTGTAGTATAACAGAAAGTTTCTCTGCAATTTGTTGTAGCTAATGCCAGCCCAAGTTTAAAACAGGGAAATGCTGTAGTTTCAAGAATAACAGTCTGATGATAGGGATGTTGCTCATCTCAAATTACTTTTTAATGATTATTAAATAGTCGCCGAAAATATCTAAGATACAATAGATGTCTAAATGATGCTTATGACATTTGAAACCTGAACAACTTGTGTTGACAAAATATCCACTGATTAATCAACTTTTTCACTTTTCCTCTTCATAAAGAAAACAAAATACTCAATTGTAATGTATATACTTCCAGGTGGAAGGTGCGCGTAACCGTATCGATGCAATGTTCTATGCGGGCAAGAAGTGCGTGTACGTATACAGAGCTAAGAAGAGGACACCAATCCCCGGCGGCCCCCGGGGCAAGAAGACAAAGCTGCGTGCAATCTGGGGCAAGGTGACCCGTCCCCATGGCAACACTGGCAGCGTCCGAGCCAGGTTCAAGTCTAACCTCCCCGCTCAGGCTATGGGACACAGAATACGCGTGGTGAGATATCATACATAAATGCAATAATTTTGTAAGGCTGAGCCAATAAACAGATCTTGACAACATTTGGCAAAGAAATACAACTTTGCAACTTGAACACAGACAAAGGATAATTTGTACCTGGCATATATGTTTTAACGGGATTTTATAAACCTGAAATCAAAATTAACAAGGTTGTCAGCATTCGTTAATTTTTTTAAAAATATTTAATACTACTAGATGATCTGATTCTGATGCATGAAGTCAATCATCTAAGGTTTGACAATGGGCTTAGATTCTAAACCTATTGTTGGTCTAGTTACTACTCACCATGGATTATAATGGTTTAGTCCACCAGAAAATTTCAAACTTCACACTTTGTAATCATTATGAAGAACATCTGAACCCTGGACTTCCTAAAAATGAGGTAGTTGTCTAGCTAATCCCTGATTGGGCCATATAATTGTTAACTCTACTATACCTTGTGCAAAATCTAACTTGCTGCATGCCCATACCAGTTATAAAGATTGCCTATTACAGTAATTGAAGATGAAGTGTAGTTATAATTAATACTTTTTCCTATTATAGATTTATTAACATAAACTTTTTTCTTTCCAGATGTTGTATCCATCCAGGATCTAAAAACCTTTGTATATAAGTCTAAAATAAAACAAAAACCAAAAGCAATGTATTTTATTGTTTCATAGAATTCAGTATCATTCTTTATTGCCAAGGGAATGAGCTGGGTTTAATTGACTTTTCTTTTTGAGTTTAGTATATGTATACAGAATGAGTCCAAATAGATGGACTGTAAAGTTACAGTTTAAATGCTGTTATATTATTGAAGATAACAGCATCATAGCTCTTAAAATCAAAAAATTAGTATAAAAAGTATAAGTAGTAAAATTAGTATAAGTGACGATGCAGTCTAACATGGTAGCGGGCTAATTTGGAAGGGTATTGCAGTGCAGATTCAACCCATACCCGTAATCGGATTCTACACGCCAACGTGCCGGAACGCTAAATCGCTTGGCGGCACGTAGGGTGGTAACTAGCCACGGCCAATGTCCCCGACCACACCAGAGACAATTTAGAAATTATAAATTCCCGAATTGCCCCTGCCGGGAATTGAATCCGACACCTCCCAGTTATAAGACTACTGCGCCAGGTCACATTTTTAACTATAAATTATATACGTACAGTGTACACCCTACGAATAAATAATACTTATTATTTATTCGTAGCCTACACCTCACAAATTCAGACTTTTTAAGCTTTCTATGGTCAATCTACAGTAGTTTCAAATTAGCGCGCACAATTTAAAAAAATAAGTATCAGCCAAACTGAGCTTGACTTATATTCTCCTCACCCCTCCAAATAAGCGAAAACCTTGTGCTAGGACTGGGTACGAAAAATGCACAACGGGTAGGACTCGAACCTGCAACGTTTCAGTCTTCAGTCGGCACCTTTAACCGCTGGGCTATTGAGGCTTGCAAAGATGAACTTTGTAAGTATAAGTAATATTATTTAGTGATGCCCTTATTGCCGGTACACCGTGTTAGGTATAAAGGCATGGCGCCACGGGAACTCATCACCGCGAACAATGGCGGCAGGGCTGCAGCGGCGGGAGCGCGGGGGGCGGCCACTGCCGGGTGATGCTGTGACACGGAAACCCACTTACCGCAGTATCGATCTAGTACTTATTTATTCATCTATCCAGTAGTCTACCTATCAATCGAAATAAAAAATACTTTTAATTTCAGACAATATCTATAGCCTATAGATATTGTCTGAAATTCAAATTAAATCTATACTTCTATCTAACTATATTCTATATTAATATTACAAAGAGAAAAGATTCGATTGTTTCTTTGTAATAGATAAACTAAACAATAAAACCGGCCAAGTGCGAGTTGGACTTGCACACGAAGGATTCCGTACCATCAAAAAGAGTAAAAACGCCGATAAAATCACGTTTGATTTTTCGACGTTTTGATTATGGGGAATTTTTTTCAATGACAAGATACTTAGTCCTTGACTGCGATCTCACCTAATGGTAAGTGACGATACAGTCTAAGATGGTAGCGGACTAACTTAGAGGGGTGTAGTAGTGTACATTCAACCCATCCTCTAATCGGTTTCTACATGCCATCGTGCCGGGACGCTAAATCGCTTGGCGGCACGCCTTTGACGGTAGGTGGTAACTAGCCACGGCCGAAGCCTCCCACTAGACAATTTTTTTTAAGTATTACGGTTCATGAGATACAGTCGCTGCAATTCATCCGTACAGCGGAGGCTTAGGTTTGGAATTAGGGTTGCCAGATTTTTTTTCAGCCTATAAGGGACAAATGGTTAAATGGGCAAAAAATACGGGATTTCAGTTTTTACCCGGGACCAGTTTTTTTTTCTTTTTGTCCCGTATTTTGTTTTTTCTTTGTCTTGGGCATAGCCCGGGACAAAGAAAAAACAAAATTATTTAAATTTATTTTATTAAATTTACTTTTTATTTTTTTGATATTTTTCCGAGGAACGAGTCAGTTTTAACATTGTCATTCTGATTCAGTCGCTAGTGTCAGACAATGTAAACAGTAGGTACGTTTTACGAACGCTGCGTGTGTGAATACTTGGCTCAATTTCATAATGAAAAACGAAGTACGGTTGAAATACGGGACAGAGTCAGTTCCGCTGGGACATTTTATATTATGCCTAAAATACGGGACGTCCCGGGAAATACGGGACGTCTGGCAAAGCTATTTCTATTTGGAACCCTAAAAATTACTTAACTGATTTTAACTTTTTAAAAATTTTTCTTTCTTTCACCTATAGAAAGCTTCTCGTATGTTATCAACGGGCAACATAGGCTTATAATAAGGCAGTCACGGTATGCATTTCCGCTTAAACAGCAACAGGCTGCATATTGATTGGCGCGCAGTAAGTGGGTTATCATGTCACGCCGACATCTCTGCCGTGCCGCCGCTATTGTCCCGCCGCCCGATAAATACTTAACAGGTGTATTTACCTATTTCTATTTCCACCCGACTGCGGCAAATAAAGCGGGTACTTTATGTTATTGGCGGGTATTGCTTTGTGGTGGTCGCTTAGAGTAAAATAGTACATTGTTACCTTAGGGATGAAAGTAACTTATTTAGTCCCGAGACGGGGTTTGGCGCCCGAGCGTAGCGAGGGGGCCTATAGTTCGAGGGACTAAATAAGTCTTTATCCCGAGGTAAACACTGTGCTTTTCATTACGAATATAAGGAAAGTCAAAATAAAAATAGAAATTAGCTAAAGAAAATTGAGTGAACTTTACCGCCTTTTTTTTTCTTTGGCCTAGCCGGCGGGCTATGCATTTAGCTTTTTAATAGTCAAGTATTGTCTATGATTGTCTATGAATCAGTTGTCTTTACTTTATGAATAAAGTCTATCTTTCTTCTTGTCTATGGATGCACTCGGGTATGTCGTGTTTCATTTGAATTCCAATAAAAATGTGACAACTAGTTTTTTTTAATTATTTGACAGCTGTCAGTTGAAAATGATTCTCCCTAGGGCTGAAAAGTATTACTTTCAACCCGCTTCTCAGGCAACTTCAGACCTACTTTCCGTGTATGAGTAATGAAAAAAAAGTAATACTTTTTGGTGTGAAAATTGGTGAACTTGGGTGGGAAACTCAGGACTCACCTGCAGTCTCCTCTCGCCTTCGACAGCACTGGTTCACACACCATAACACCATATAACAAAATTTTTAATAAGGGGGCGGTAATTGTTCTGAGCACGCAAAAATTACGTGTTGCGGCGTTGACATTAGCGGGCATACTAGGCGTTGGATCTTCTTTTTCTTGACGCGGTCTCTTTTTGTCCTGAGTTGAGGGAAAGGGACAGGACAGGACTTATGGAAATATATTAATGTGTAATTGTGTGAACGGCGTGAACATATATCCCCCGGGCTGAAGGAATATGCCTTCAGAAAAGCAACAAAGTTTTTATAAACAAATAAGAAAAGAAAGAAAAAATAAAAGAAAGTATAATTAAATTTATATTAAAAACTAGAATTATAGCGGCGTTGTTAAATGTAACGAATTTTATTGAAGCGGTAGAGGGCAAAGCCGAACTACAGGTCTGACGTAGGAACCTGTGCGCGTTTTAACTTTAGCGGTACGGATGATTCCGTCTTTACCGGGGTAAACTTCTTGGACTATACCCAGAGGCCAGCTAAGAGGTGGAGAGTTATCATCGCGAATTACCACAATACAACCAGTTGAAATAGGGTTAGATGGAGTGTTCCATTTTTGTCTGCTTTGGAGCGAAGACAAGTATTCGCGACTCCATCTTTGCCAGTAGGATTGTACCAGCTTCGATAATAACTCGTAGCGGTTGAGTCTATTTTGCGGCACATCGGTAAAGTCTTCGGCCGGTAAGTATTTAAGCGGCGTAACATTTAAAAAATGAGAAGGGGTAAGCGCTGTAGGTTCGGACGGGTCAGAACTTAGCACGCATAGGGGACGGCTATTCATTATTCCCTCTATTTGCACTAATACAGTGTTAAACTCCTCATATGTAAGCGTTTGCGTTCCTACTATCTTTGATAGATGCGTTTTTACGGATTTAATGTTGCTTTCCCATATGCCACCAAAATGTGGCGCGTATGGCGGGTTTCTTCGAAACTGTATACGTAGATCTGCCAAGTTTTGGTCCAAATATTTGTCCTGCGACAGTTGTTCATGAATCTCTTTTAGCATTCTATCAGCTCCGCGGAACCCTAAACCTCCGTCACTTATTATGGTACTAACGGGGCCACGGCGACTGATAAAGCGGCGGTACGCGTCCAGGAATTTTTGAGAGCTTAGTTCTGAGACTAACTCTAGATGAAGCGCTTTAGTCGTTAGACAAATAAATAAACAAAGATAAGCCTTCGTAGACTTAACTCCGCGGCGGCGATAAGGTGTCACATAAAACGGACCTGCGTAGTCCACACCTGTGAAAACGAAGCTTTTAACTTCGCTTACGCGATAGTAAGGCAGATCTCCCATGATAGGAAATGTATTTTTCGGTTTTAATTTAAAGCATCGATTGCAACTTTGAACGCGTTGGCGTACCATATTGCGAGCGGCGATAATCCAATAGTTTTGGCGTAACAAGGCGAGTAACAATGAAGGACCGGTGTGTGCGTTTTTAATATGAAAATAGTCCACCAAAAGATGAACTATGCGGTCTTTCGCGGGAAGCACGACTGGATGCATTTGCGAATAGCTTAGTTGCGACTGCGACAATCGCCCTCCGACGCGTATGACGTTGTTTGCGTCCGTAAACGCATTTAACTTTCGTAAGGCGGGACTGCGCGTATCGAAAGAATGTTTCTTTTGTATGATTCGCAAGATAAACATTTCAGTCGCTTCCAAATCAGCGACGGTTATCGCACCGTGTGATTTTAAAAACTTACCAAAGCGTAAGGCGTACACCCACGAGTGTAAAAACTTGTTCCAATTCGACATGCGATGCGCGGAATTATATAATTCTTCATAATTATTGTCGGAACAGATTTTAGCGGCTAAAGTGACAAGCTTTTTACGTTCAGGCAGCTCGTCTATAGCATGCGGCAAAGATGCGTTTAAGGGCCAGTCGCAGAAAGGCTGCGTGACCCACGAGGGCCCTTGAAACCAAAGCGTATTGTTTAAAAGTTCAGAGGGCATGACTGGTCTCGATATGATGTCCGCGGGATTTTCTTTTCCCGAAACATGATACCAGTTCTCAGCAGGAATGTTATCATTTATAGCGGCAATTCTATTTGCAACAAAGGTCTGAAACCTGTGAGGCGGCGCGCGGATCCACGACAGTGCAACCGTGGAATCAGAGAAGGCGATTATTTTATTTATTTTTACGCGTTCGCTAATCGAGTCTTTAACAGCGATCATAAGATTCGATAGCAAGAGGTTTGCACAAAGTTCAAGTCGCGGCAAGGATACGTTGCATTTAGGCGAGGCTACTCTCGACCTTGAACAGAGCAATGTGACTTGACCTTTGTCAGTGTCAGAGGTGCTGACGCGTAGGTAAATGACAGCACCATAACACTTTTCGCTGGCATCAGCGAACCCTATTAGCGAAATATTATTTGAGGTTTGTAAAATACCTATATGACGCGGAATTTGTAACTGTTCTAACAAATGGAGTTCGCGTTGTAACTGAAACCACTGACTTTCTATACTAGGAGGAGCGTCTTCGTCCCAATCTAAGTTAAGCTTCCAACATTCCTGCACTAGCAACTTTAACAAGGCAGTTACAGGGCCTAGAAGCGAGAGGGGATCGAATAACCTAGCGGTGACCGAAAGAATAATGCGTTTTGTACATTTATGTTCGTTAGGTACATTTACCTTAAAGGTAAATACATCTTCACTAGGCTTCCATTGAAGACCAATTATTTTCGTATTCGCGGTAATTGAATTTTCGTCAAACTGTACGATACTCGGCGAGCGTAAGTCAGAAGGTATCTCTTGTAGTAAGTGCGTACTGTTAGAAATCCATTTTGTTAGTTTAAAGCCGCCAGCTTTGAAAAGCTGAACGAGCTCGTTGTATAAATTTTTAGCCTCTTGTAACGAGGGCACAGAGGAGACATAGTCGTCCATATAAAAATGGCGTTCAGCTGCCCAAGCTGCGGCGGGAAAGCGTGCGCGTTCATCCTCGGCGAGCTGTTTGACCACGCGCATAGCTAGGTATGGCGAACTAGAAACGCCGAACGATACGCAATTAAACTCGTAAGTATCGATGGGATCGTTCGAGTTGAACCTGAATAAAATGCGCTGGTAACGGTGATCGCCGGGTGAAAGTTTTATTTGGAAATACATTTTCTCAATATCGGCAGAAAGTGCGATTGAAAATAATCTTAAGTTGATCAACAGATCAAAAATGTTAGTCTGTAAGTTCGGTCCGGTATACAAAATGTCATTTAGCGAATGGCTGGTATTATTATTATTCAAAGTCTTACAACTCGCGTCTAGAACAATTCTAGTTCGCGATGATGTCTTTTCCGGGCGATAGACCGCATGATGGGGAATGTAGTAGCACGGACCTGGCTCAGGGTTTTTGGTTAAGTTTAAATAACCTTTAGTTATGTAATCTAAAAGTGTTTCATTGTAATCTTTACGTAACTCTGGAATAGAGTTTAACTTTTTTTCCAAGTTTATTAATCGGCGTTTAGCTATATCATACGAGCGACCGAGAACGGCTGGATCATTTTTGAAAGGAAGCGATACAGTATAGCGTCCGTTTTCATTGCGGGAGAACGTGTCTAAAAAGATACGTTCACAAGCGGAGTCATCGGAACTAATATGTTTTTTATTGGGAACGGACTCTAATTCCCAAAAGCGTTGCGTAATTTCCTCTAAATTCGATTCAGTAGTTTTAGAGTTATAAGCGAGAAAAGATTTTTCTTTCAAATGCGTAGGCGCGAGGCAATCTGCCTTTCCCATAAGTACGTAGCCGAGGGTCGTTTGTACACCGACTACGGACGAATCAGGAGACGTAACTTTGCGATTCCCTAAAAGAAACGGGAATAATTCGTTGCCAATCAAGCAATCAATATCTGTAGGTACATAATATTCTTCATCGGCGAGAGGTAAATTCTTTAAATGATTTAAATTATTTACATTTATAAAATCGTTTGGAATTTTGTCTGAAATCGTATTAATTACGCGTGCGTCAATAGTGTATCTGCAGCGCTCGTCAAAGCGCGACTGAAGTGTGATGCGTGCCTGACCTTGAACTTGATGTTCTGAAAGGCCGATGCCTTGTAAGGATGACGTCACAGCATTAATTTTTAAGTTTAAGCGATCGCAAAATGATTTCGTTACGATGTGACACATAGAACCGCTGTCTAGGAGTACTCTCATCGTAAAGCGTTCTCCTAGATTATTATAGACATAAACTACTGCGCTAGGTAATAAAATAGTAGTTGCATTATTTGAATGCAATTGTGTGCGAGATTGAAGCGCGATGTCATTCGTCAAACATAACGTCGACGGAGGAGGCGGGGCGTGCTCGGGCGCAACCGGTTTTTGCGATAAGACGCGAGTGTCACTAGGGGCGGAGTGGCTAGGAGTAGACGCCGGACGTTGGGTCGCGGGTTCGATTCCCGCGTACATGTGTAATTTTGAATGGTGAGACTTTCCACAGAAACATCTGATTTTCGATCTGCAATTTTTTATTGAATGAAAGCCCATACAATTTACACAGAGGCTATTGTTTCGGACAAATTGATTCCTAAAGGTAGGATCGCGTTCTAAAAATTTATCGCATCTGAACAGTGGATGGATATCTTTGCAATACGGACATTTCGGAGGATTTTTATCTAATGATGAAACGGAATTTGCGGGTGAATTATTCAACTTTGTGTCGTTATTATCATTAACGTGAAATGAGCGTGTGGGTATATTACGTTTAGTTTGCGGCGAGTTATACTTATTGTTTTGTTTTGGAGGGTTTGAAGACGAGGTATTGCGTAACATATAAATTTTACTTTGTTCTTTTACGAATTGAACAATCGAATCGAAAGAAGGCATTTTCTCACTACGGTGCGCTTGTTCGAATAACGTTACAGTTTCTTTGTCTAGCTTAGTTAACGCCAGATGAGTAAATATAAAATCAGCTAAGTCATCGATTTCTAGACGTTTCAAAGCGGCTTGTGCGGAACAAAATTGTTCAATAAACAAATCAAGAGAACCTTGCGTGGACGTTTGACTGCCTTTAAAAGATAGAATTTGATCGAGATACATTGAAGCCAAAGTTCTTTTATCTTCATATTTTTCAATTAACGCGTTCCAAATTAGATCGTAATTAGCGGCAACAGGCTGTATACCCGAACAAACCAACAACGCTTTACCCGATAGCTTGCCTAGAAGGTATTGCACCTTCTCGGCGTTAGATAATTTTGAATTGTTGTGTATAAGCGAGCTAAAGTTCTCGTAAAACGCTGTCCATGTGTTTGGAGTGCCGTCGAAACTTCTTAGCTCCAAAGCAGGCAGTTTTTTAAGTAAATCTAAATTTTGCGTATTACCTTTTGCTAATTTGGCTAAGGCGTCTGTTTCAACTGATTTTATATGAGAATACAATTCATCGAACGATGCTAACGTATCAAAATTAATTAGGGCCTTTGGGTTAGCTTTCAAATTTATTAAATTTAACTGTTCCGTAGCAGAAATGAATTCTTGTCGCCACGTATCTAACATTTTGACTTTAATGAGAAATTGTTTAAGGACTGAATCACTAGATAGATTGCTCGTTTGATCGTATAATTTTTGTACATGCTTATAATAACTCTGTTGTTTAGCTTCTTGGAGGCGGATTTCAATTTGAAAATCGTTTTTGTCAGTCATTTTTACTTAGTGAATGTGAGGGGCGTAACTCGACACAATATGGCGGCGCAAAACGCGTATGGATGCTATGCTGACTGACAACTCGAAATATGGCGGTGGATGTATGTAGGTGTATGTAATGAATCGTGCGTGAAATATAGCGGAATGTATGCGGATTTTTGCGGAATGGAGAAATATACTTATATAGCGGGATATCCAGGAGAGGATTAAGAGATATCCGAGTGAGAAGGACCAAGGAATATGGTGTGAAAATTGGTGAACTTGGGTGGGAAACTCAGGACTCACCTGCAGTCTCCTCTCGCCTTCGACAGCACTGGTTCACACACCATAACACCATATAACAAAATTTTTAATAAGGGGGCGGTAATTGTTCTGAGCACGCAAAAATTACGTGTTGCGGCGTTGACATTAGCGGGCATACTAGGCGTTGGATCTTCTTTTTCTTGACGCGGTCTCTTTTTGTCCTGAGTTGAGGGAAAGGGACAGGACAGGACTTATGGAAATATATTAATGTGTAATTGTGTGAACGGCGTGAACACTTTTCAGCCCTAGGGAGAATCGTTTTCAACTGACAGCTGTCAAATAATTAAAAAAAACTAGTTGTCACATTTTTATTGGAATTCAAATGAAACACGACATACCCGAGTGCATCCATAGACAAGAAGAAAGATAGACTTTATTCATAAAGTAAAGACAACTGATTCATAGACATTCATAGACAATCATAGACAATACTTGACTATTAAAAAGCTAAATGCATAGCCCGCCGGCTAGGCCAAAGAAAGTTCACTCAATTTTCTTTAGCTAATTTCTATTTTTATTTTGACTTTCCTTATATTCGTAATGAAAAGCACAGTGTTTACCTCGGGATAAAGACTTATTTAGTCCCTCGAACTATAGGCCCCCTCGCTACGCTCGGGCGCCAAACCCCGTCTCGGGACTAAATAAGTTACTTTCATCCCTAAGGTAACAATGTACTATTGCTCATGGAGGCATAAGAATTAAGTTTTTTTACATTTTACGTAACTTTTTCTGTCTAAAGCTATTAACCTACCTACCTATAAATTTCTACATAGATACCTAGTAGGTACCCATTCTACAGAAGAACAACAAGAGAATAGAAGCTATAGTATCAGAAACTACATAAGCACAAAATGTTTTAGAACTTACAAGTACAACTAACAAGGGATGCGCGAGTGGAGAAAAAAGCCTTTGAATGCGAAGTTACGCTCGCAAAGTTTTAATGAAAGAAGTTTCAACTGAGTCGCAAACCCCCCGTCCGACTGTTTCATATTTTCCTTTGATTGCCTTCCTCTGTTCCTAGCCTTTTAGTTGCCATGGTGACACATGGGAGACATGTTTATTGAAGTTGGGCGAGCATCGCGTATCGACTTCATCGTTTCTATTTAAGCCACCCGACTTCAATAAACGTACACAAACTAAAATTATTTTTATACTTTGTAGTGGCGTTTGAAGTCGGTTTTTTGAAAAAAAAAAAAATGTTGTATAATAGCGCGGTCTAGGCCAACTGCTGTGTGTCGCTTGTCCTGCATCACGTCTTGTACCAAGGAGAAGTGCACCTGTAGACGTAACTACCTATTCGTATGTACTACCTAAGTACTATGTAGATGCCAATCCGGATTTTCTCTTCACCTAGTAGAACACCGCGACTGCTCACGCGTGATGCGCCGCGCCGACGCAGCGGTGCCGGCGATGCATCATTGGATTGATCACTGCCTTCTAATGGCGAGAAAGGCCATTTTTTACTTTCTAACGATGTGAAAATCTTCGATGGCGGTGTATACAGTGCAGGGAGCAGATCGAAAGCCTCAACCTCAGCTTGTAAAAAAAATAGATAATAGGTACCTACTAGGGATGTAAAGCGGTAATATTACTTTCGTAAAATTCGGTAATTTACCATATTTTACGTAAAATATAAATAAATTACGTAAATTACGGTAAAATTGGGTAAAATACGATTTATCTCTCTAACAAAACTATTGTGACTAGGGTTGCCAGACGTCCCGTATTTCCCGGGACATCCCGTATTTTAGACATAGTTTAAAATGTCCCGGCGGGACTGACTCTGTCCCGTATTTGAACCGTACTTCGTTTTTCATTATGAAATCGATTTTAATTACGATTATAATTACACAGTCCTACAACGAAATTCCTTTTTGAGGTTCAAGTAACGTTTCTCCTAGATTTTTGTGAGTTGAGGAAATATTTTTTTTTATTTTGCAAAATTTTTCTACATGAATATAGCATGACGGTGATTTTCATTTAGTTAAACTTATAATTATGATATAAAATGAAGTTTGTCTGATCGGATGGATAATTGCCCTGTTTATTTATTAAAAAAATATATAGATTTCTTTGAGTTCTTAGAAAATCTTCAACAAAACGCAGCTACTATGCGCGTATACGTGCTAGTAGTAAGCATAATTAGGTAATGAAGGTATTTAAGTTTTTTTAACTTTTAAAAAGAAAAAGTTCCTCAAGTTGCACTAGTATTTTAAAATGTTCCTCTTGACTAACTATTCGGATACTAAAAATAATACTAACTATCCAGCTATTTCTTTACTTCTGGTTGTTTTTTTTTTCTTGAATACCCCAATACATTCTTGATTTTTATAAATGTGTATTGTGAAAAATTCTGATGTATTCTGATGTGATAGAGCCAAACTGACTTCAGATTCGTCATTAGGAGATTCCAAAACCCAAGAAATCAGCACTGACATCAAAAAAGGAAAAAATAATAATTTGTAGGTGTGTTATTGTATTGACGTTTACAGATACCCATGTTCAAACAAATAAAAATATGTTAAAACTGACTCGATCCTCGGAAAAATATTAAAAAAAATGACACTAAATAATTTTGTTTTTTTATTTGTCCCGGGTATAAAACTGAAATCCCGTATTTTTTTGCCCATTTGACCATTTGTCCCTTATAGGCTGAAAAAAAATCTGGCACCCTAATTGTGACCCACACTTTTGCTTGATTTCGTGGCATAATTTACTAAATGCACGTATAGTGCAGTCAGTCAAAACAATTCAACTGATCGCCGATCGGCTTGCCGAATGCTCACTGTTCAGTCGGAATGGCAACAGCGCAAAACATAAAGGCAAACTGCACTAAACGGCAACGTCGCAACGTGCGAGTCGCGCCGCGCGACTCGCAGTACGTATGTTTCAACTACACGCTCGTCTCACCCCCCCGCCATACTTTTCAGCATACATACGTAGCCGGTAATTTTACCGTAATATATATAAATTACCGTAAAATATCCGTATTTTACAGGCTTTTTCGGTAAAATTACGTAATTTTGCAACCGTAGTACCTACCTAATCCCGAAATACCAATGAGTGTTCCAACTTATATGCAAAATTACAAAATAGTTATTCCTAAATATTTACTTCGATCTCAGGAAAAATAAGTAGGCAAACTAAATACTAACTAGTAACTAAATATTATAAACTAGATTTCCGACTATTCCGGTAGATTTTCCAAAAAATTTCTTTCATACAAACCTTGTACCTACTGGCAAACAACAAAAAAGAATTAAGCAAAATAGGGACAGCCGTTCTGAAGTGATGCTTTTACATACTGCACAGATTTTTATTTAAAAATTTATGATAGAAGTTATTACGAGATTGCATTTACATGACCAAACGTCGGTAGGTATTCAATGGGTCCAGCGACCTATCGAGTTTCGTTTTTATTTGTCCCAATGGTAAAAAATAATAATGATAAGATACCTACGTTCGAGGTATCTTTATGGAAAGCCACGTGAATCGCCCTCGTGACTCGTCATAACAGGGGGTCGTAAAACCTATGCAATTTATCTAAAATGTCGTTCTTTATTACATAAATTATGGTATATTTCTAAACTTTAGTAACCGCTAATTTAATAATGACTACGCTGTAGTTAGTTATTACTTACAATGGATAATAACCCAAAGTCATAAACCATGTTACTTGTATACCTACGTACCATTAACGAACACTATGTTTATGCTCTATGTATTCACATTATTCTGTATGTAGTAGGTACCTAAAGCCGTGATACTCTAGTGATTAGGATATCGACTTCCACAATTTAAGCACCGAGTTTATATTAAGTTATAACCATGTTATAATAACCCATGTTTATACATACTTATAGCAGATTGGCAGGTAATTTATTCGTCGATTCGCATCACTTATTTTAATAATCGGTATCTAACTAAGTATGGGTAGGTACCAGGTACGTTCATACGACTACATAACACATTATGACATTAGCTAGGTACTTATAGACCGGGAGATAGTGACAGAAAATTCCCAGTAATTTTTTACGAGTACCTATGGCTATGGCTATGGTAACTCTAAGTTTAATCCACATCATACATCGCAACAGAACATCGAACTTAACTCCGTAACCCTGTCTGTGACTATTAAAAAATTACATGTTCTAATTTGTGCAACAGGCTATCACAAATGTATGGTAATTTTCTATTTATCACACACACACACACATACACACATCCACACACACAATACAGCATGCAATATTTTTATTTTATTTTATATTTTATTTTTGTTCTATTTTGCTTACCTCTTTTTTGTATCTCTCTAATGGTTACATAAACTAATTAGCTAATTATACATTATTTCTGATCATATTATCTTAGTGCACCAGAAAGATTATATTTTTGTCAATGTTTGGGAATGCACTGGCCCCTAAGATACGGGCTTTCCTAGTTTAGGGGTCAGGATTCCAACGATATGTATTGTATTGAGTTTTTTCTAATAAAGATTATTATTATTATTATTATTTATTTTTTGTCGACCAATAACTGCCAAAAATATATAAGAATTTTTGCGTAACAAATCGTATGGAGCCCGTAATTTTTCCTACAAAGTTCGGTTAATCTTCGAGTGACTATGCCTCAACGAACAGCGCTATGACCATTATTTTCGTTTTATTATTTACCTATGTACCTACTTCTATTCCTGAAGGAATATTTTGTAAAAAAAAATTGTTGGAAAATTTCTGTTACAATCTCCCGGTCTAATACGAATATCTACCTAATTATATCAGCTATACTTATAATAAAATATTATAATATTTGTAGGCAAGCGATTAGCATAAGGTATCAACTGCACGATCCTAGATTTACGTAATTATTGCAGCACTTTGCAGCATGTTCGCACAAATATCGCGAAAATGTGTCCAAAACACGTGGTCACAAAGCATCATGCGATACACCATTCCCTACATCCTATCACGATCATAAAATCTGTCGCCTATGTCGAGCTCTCGCGACGCAATAATTTATGATACTTGTACAACAAAATTATTACATAAAAACCATGCCTTACAAGAGCAATTAAAGTAGCGTAATATTATTTGAAAAACTTGTGAAGTCAGGATTCCAAAAATCTTTGGTAGGTTTTGGTGTAAACTTTTTCAAAATAAAGTTTCATATCCTAGAATCTTTAAATGCAGGTGTGCAGTTCAAAACGAATTCAGTCTACTTCTGCACACATGGTCTTGTAGGGAATCTCATACCTATGCTTAAAGTAGATATTGTTGGAAGTAGCTACGCCATAATCTTGCGCCATTTGTAACGTACCCCGCGCCACATTTGATGTCATATATTCTGTTTAACTCCCTAGTAAGAGGTCACCAATCTAGCACCTCATTATCCCAACACCCCATGAGGTTCGATCTGGTGCTTTGCTAATTGCCACAACAGCTTCGTAACTAGTAAAGCTACTTAATAGGTACCAGTTCTTCTGCGATCACTGCAATTCGTATCTTCTAGATTAGATTATATTATATCCTGTGGTTTTTAGGTTCCTGGCTTGCCCTTGGCCTGTGAACTGGCCCTTGGGGAATGAGTTCACATGATGTCCTTCTGTGCCTTAGCGTAGGCGAATCGAAGGCCGGGCTACATATTTTAATGGACGGCGTGAAACGGCTATCTCAGATGATCTGATAAGTGAAAACCTTCAATTTAACTTAGGTACCATGTTAACAGTTAGCCTACATTTGGCAGTAGATATTTGTTAATTACAGTTTTTTTTTCACCTTGCCCTTAATTTGACAACAGTAGCCCTTGAAATGAAAATATTGTAATTTCGCTCTACACTCTTGCCGCAAAAGTTTGTGGACTTCGCGTAGGGTAGTTTTGCGTTTTGCGGTGTTTGTTTTTATATGTCGATTTATTGTACTGGATTTATTGACTACTGATTTGATTGTTAGGACTGCAAGCTAGACTGCTTAAAGTTGTAAAACTTTGCAAGTGTAGAGTGACATATTGTTGTATAGACATCAATAAGTATGGCTAGCTAAATTCACGGAGTCGACTCGTCTTAAATAATTCGATATCCTCCCTATCTCAAACGCTCCATCAAATTACCACATTTCAATATGAATTTACCGGTGAGTAAACATGGAGGAAAAGATGAAATAATAATATGTATTATCCTATTATCTGCTTGGATTGAATTTTCCTTAAGAGTCGAGAATTTATATTTCAATTTATCGCATCAATTGTTTGATATCTGATAAATATTCTATAAACTCAAGTTGCTGTAATTGAACAAGCTTTGCCGCGACGAGTGGAGTGTTTAGGTAAAAATTCCGCGGGCTCAAGTAGTTTTCCCATTACCCTATGTTACCCTCTAGGTCAAAACTAGGTGCATAATATTATATTCATGCAAAAATGAAGTTAATCCATATAATATCACTATGAAGTATGATTATAATCCTTACATTTTTTTTTATTAAAGTGTAGGCTACATAATTTAAAAAAAAAAACGAATCATTACAAATATTTATAAATGTGAAAGTGTGTTTATTTGTTGGTTTGTCATTCAATCACGCTGCAACAGAGCTACGAATTCGCTAGATTTTTTGTACCTATGAACATAGTTGAGGATCCGGAGAGTGACAGAGGTGACATGCAGAAATTCGCGGACAAATGCTAGTATACTTTGATGTAGGTACAAAGTAAGAAGTGAGGCGTGTAACTTTGAACATGGCTTACAGCTGTAGACCCGCGGTCTTTACATGTTTCTCACAAAATCGCATGTCGGTAATTCAGTTACTTGAAACAGCTTGCGTGTTCAAGTTCATGAAATGGAAGAATTATGATTTACGGTGCTACGCTGTACGCAATATGATTTGAGCACAATTATTTAGGAGCGCGAAAAAATTGAAAGGCTTATTCAAATCGGAACTAGTGGGCTCTTGGACTATTCAGCACATTTTATGAAGTGGAGTTGTAGATTTACTAGCTTTTGCCAATGGTATTCTATTATACACAATACACATAATATAATATCATTTAGAGAACTGTCTCGTTGGTATAGTGGTCAGCAAGTTCGACTGCGGATGACGAGGTCTCGGGTTCGATTTCCGGGTCGGGCCAAAAAATAATGTTTATACAATATAATATAATATTTATACCTAGTAAGACTTGTCATAGGTAGGTATGTGAATACACAAAAGTACAAGTTTAACTGACAAGATACATATCGGTCGTCCTAAATTTTGGACAGCTTCCTCGTGAATTTTATCACTGACGTGAATCGAACCCACATCTCGTCAAACGCGAGCACATCTACAGACCTAAATCATACCTTCGTCCGAGTTCGATGAACAAAACGCCAAACACGAGTTGTGGAGATGACGACAAATAACCTACAGAATAGAATAGAATTGAATAGAAAAAAAAATATTCAAATAAATTTAGAGAAAGTGCTTTCGAATCGTCAAGTGAGTCTAACACTGTTTGAAAACTGGTTAGGAATGCCATTTAACACAAATATTAGGATTATTTTCGCTTGCAGAAATAGCATGCACTCGGTAGGTACTCCCTTAGGTAGGGATTGTTGTCAAAGAAAGTTGTTCTGGATATTTTATTGTTGGTTCTTTCATTCTTCATAATTCATGGGATAATAACGCGGTGGATTCTAGATCCTCTTAGATAATAACGGACCGATGGCGTAGCGGGCTCTACGAGACACGGAGGTAGGAAAAAGATCATATTTGGCCACTAAACATCGTTGACTCATCCAGTTCTCGTAATCATTTGATATGCGCAGGTCATACCTATTGTTTATTTGTGATACCCATCGACGCTCATCGATGTGACACCATGACACATGATATAAATTTAATTTTTTTCTTCTTCCTATTTCTTTCTAATTACAAAAATGTGGTCTGGCGCGGTAGGAACATCCTCTGTGCTGAGCCTAATATCTGTTTCAGTGTAAACAAACAACTCTTCTGATATTAAGTTTAAATTAGAATCAGTAATTTCGTGCAAATAATGTGCATTCATGTCAGTAAATGATAGGATTTTCCGTTCGTTTCAGTCATTAGGTAGACCTAAATAACATACCTGGTAGAGTCATACAGCATGTAAATAGATTAGGTATCGCGGGTTGCGTGAAAGATTGTACCTACCTATTTCATGTTATTCGACGTGGCGTAATCCTAGCTAGTTCGAGTCTACTTTCTTGGAGACTTCCAGGATCTTCGTCGTTCCGTTCACCGAAGATAAGCCCACTATTTCGTCTTTTGTATAGATCGCGTTACACAGGTAGCGTTTTTACCCAGTTCGTATCTAGCAGTTATACCTACCTAGCTCATCGAGTCAGAAAGCTGAGGTGGCAATAGGCGAGGCACATGACTCGAAGAACCTATGGCGTTGGGGTTCCGAGTCGGTGGAATGGCGACCCCGCACCGGGAGGCGCAACGAGCGTTCATCCGTTGATGGACGGATAATCGCAGGCAGTCTCTGGATGCAGGCGGCGCGGGATCATGCTCTGTGGCGATCATTTAAGGGATCTATGACATCTATCGGTTGACATAATGATCTATCCAGCAGTTCCCTGAAACGCGTCTGATGTTATCAGACCACCTAGTAAGGGGGGAGGCTGTTATTTGCAGCACACTGGGATCCGATCGTCCATCCATCCATCCATCGAAGTATGTATAGATATGAAAAGGCATTTATCAACTCGCTTTAGTGAAATAAACAATTAACAGAATATTTTTTAAGGAAATGGAATTAGTTCACCTTAAGCATCCTTGGTTAATTAAATTCACGAAAGCGGTAAAACCTATCGTATGCAAATGATTCCTATGAATTATTTCGAGGCGTAAATATTGCTTCGTAGCCGGATCCGTTTTGAATTCGTTGAAAAGCAAACAAGATTATTACACTACACATCATTAAATTACTCCTGGAGTTTATGATTCCTTGAAATATGTTGCTCTATCTTCTAAAAATAACTGTGAGTACAATTTCTGCACAGATAGCATAAATTCTAAGACATTTTACATAAGTTTTTACTGTAATTTTCACTTAGGGACTATTTATTCAATTACAAGATAACTAGCCCTTAGGTACTTCGATCTCGCGTCATGGTAAGTGACGGTCAAAGGTGACGGTACAGTAAGATGGTATACTGTAGCGGGCTAACTTGTAAATAGTATTGCAGTGTAAATCAAACCTGTACCCCTAATCGCTTTCTACACGCCATCATACCGGAACGTTAAAATCTCTTGGCTGCACATCTTCAATGGAGGTTGTGAGTGGTGACTTCTTCTTCTTGTCGTGCCTCTCCAGTCTCCACTATTGAAGGTTGGCCGTCATCTCGTCATATAACGGCCTGTCTTTAACTGTGCAATGTTGGCTTTTCCTGCCAATTCACGGATGTAGGGTGTTGACTAGCCATAGCTTAAGCCTCTCACCAGACCAAAAATAATTTAGAAAAGCTCCCATTTATTTATAACTAGCTGATACCTGCGACTTCGTCCGCGTGGATTTAGTTTTTAAAATCCTGCGGGAACTTCAATTTTCCGGGGTAAAGAGTAGCCTATGTCACTCTCCAGGTCCTTGACTACACCCATGATATATGTCACGTCGATCCGTAGCTGTGTTTGATGGCCAAAGCAACAAACCCATTTTCGCATTTATAAAAATAGTAAGGATCACAGCGCTCACCACAGGGTCAGGGGGTTCATCAAAAGTAGGTAAGTAGTAACAAACACACTTTCGCTAAAGTTAAAATAAAAATGATTGGATCAATTATCTCGATATAAAGAATTTTCCCGCAAGTAAGTCCTGTGCAAGTCACAGCATGGTGTCTGTACCGCGGCCGCATCGCCTAGGTCCTGCGCGTAGTGTCTCTATTTCTGGACGCGTAGGACTCAACTAGCGCGAACCGACTGAATAAGGTCGAACTCATCACCCACTCATGTCACTTAAGTCATAAGTGCGCCGGATGTTACGTTGTTTTGTCCACTGCGTACCATTTTTAAAATACACTGAAATTCTTAATAGTTTTTGTACGTGATTGTTTGTTTGACACTAGATGATGCTCGCAGCTTCATCCGGGTGGACTAAAGTTTTTTGCTTTCTTAGAGAACTCTTAAATTTTCCAGGATAAAATGTAGCCTTTGTGTTAATTATGGGTATGAGCTATCTCCATTCCAAATTCAACCAAAACGGTTCAGACTTGGGGCGCAAAGGAGTAATAAACATCCAAATATCCAAACTCACAGTTCAGTTTATAGTATACTAGCGGCCCGCTCCGGCTTCGCACGGGTATAAAATATATAGCCTATGTCATTCACTATTAATGGATGTTATTATACATATAAACCTTCCTCTTTAACCACTCTATCTATAAAAAAAAACCGCATCAAAATCCGTTGCGTAGTATTAAAGATTTAAGCGTACAAAGCGACTTTGTTTTATAGGTAATATGTAGTGATTAGTAAGATGGGAATAAGTTACACAGTATTCATAGAGAAGAGGTTTTTCCGGCTAAGTTGTTGCAATGAACAAAATTGTTTTGTTATGATGATACTTAAAACTTACTTATTTTCAATAGCTTTTTGCCGTCCATAGCCAGGTAAGATTGGTTAGTTTAAATAAAACTCGATTTTCGGTATATATCATCATTTATTTGGGCGCTTATTATACAATATTTTCAGGTCTTACACAACTAGGAATACGAACGAGTAAAAATAATTCTTAGACAAAGATATACCGTCAGCGTACTCACTCACTGAAATACGCTACAGCCGCTGCCTCTGACTTTGAGAATCACTCGTCCATGTGCGCGCGAGCCGTCCTCTCCACGGTTCATATAAAAGGCGAAAACTGAAATCCCAACTTTAGTCGGCGATCGAGCGCGGCACCCAGCGTGTCGTGCGCCTCCAACTTCGAGCACAGCGCGCATTCTACCAGGCGTCTATAAATACGTGGGAACGTAGCTCAGTGTAGCTCAGTCGCTCGGCGCGCGTGGCGGCGCGCGGACGCGACATGAGAGTATGATCATGACCACTACACCGCTCCCCCCTCAGCGTAGCGTAAGGGTTTCCTAGAGACTCTTCCGTATCTCGTAACATAAGCGTAGTTTTTAGTTTCTTGCGTTGCTTCGTGATCGGGGTTCTTCAATATATAAGCAGGCTTAAGTCGATCGATCGAAATGTTTATTAACTTCTTGTTTATGCAAATCTTGAAGCACTTCGAGTTCCGCTCGATGACTGGGAATGGCCCGTCGTATGCAGGAGTAAGTGGTTTGCTTACTGCGTCGTGTCGTACAAAGACATGGTCGCACTTTAAAAGGTCTTGTGGAACGAATATTGGACGACAATTTACTGCTCGCTGTTCTTGCGACTTCCGTATTGCGTTGCTTATATTTTCCATCAACTTGCTGCTTGTTTCGCTTGAATTGATCGCTGTGCCACAGAACTCCCCTGGCAAACGAATGGTTTGACCATATAATAGCTCAGCTGCGCTGTATCCAATATCTTCTTTAACGGCTGCACGAAGTCCCAGCAAAACAGTTGGTAATTCGTAAGACCAGTTACTATCTGCGTTTAGGCGTGACGTTAATGCGCATTTTAGAGTTCTGTGCCACCTCTCAATTATACCGTTTGTTTGTGGATGGTATGCTGTAGTGCGGTTTTGCTGTATTCCCATTCGTCGCGCTAAATTTTTAAATATGTCGCTCTGCATTTGTCTTCCTTGGTCCGTTGTAAGCCTTTCAGGCGGCCCGAAGCGACTAATCCAGGTTTCGTAGAACGCTGTCGCTACGGTCTCTGCAGTTATATCTGTCATAGGGCATGCTTCAGCCCACTTCGTTGCTCGGTCTATCATAGTTAGGCAGTACCGGTACCCGTTGGACATTGGTAGTGGTCCAATTATATCTATGTGCACGTGTTGCAACTTCCCGACGACATCGAACTGTTCCAGGGGTGAGTGTACGTGTCTTTGAATCTTCGATTTCTGACAAGGTATGCACGTTCGAGTCCACTCGCTAATATCTTTATTCATGCTGGGCCAAAAAAATCGAGAAGTAATCAGTTTCCTTGTTCCTCTTATGCCTGGATGACTGAGTTCGTGAATTGCTTCATATGCTGTTTTACGAAACTCGAGAGTCAGGTATGGGCGTGCGACTCCTGTAGACATCTCGCAGACTATAGTTGCTGAAGTGTCGGGCAGGGTTATAGATTGAAACTTTAGGTTGTTTCGATGTTGCAGGTTCTTCAGTTCAACGTCGTGTTTTTGGCTTCGGGCTAATTGTTCGTAGTTGATCGGAGAAGGGCAAGATATTGTATCTACTCTTGACAGAGCATCTGCAACTTCATTGTCTTTGCCGGAGATGTATTTAATTTCGGATGTAAACTGGCCATATAATCTAGGTAACGTGCTCTGCGTGGAGTTTCGATTTTGCTTTGCACGGTTAGTGCATATGTTAATGGTTTGTGGTCGGTATATACCGTTAGTTCTTGACCTTCAAAGATGTGCCGGAAATGACGTATGGCCATGTAGATCGACAATAATTCTCTGTCGTATGTACTGTATTTCCTTTGCGCTTCGGTGAACTTCTTTGAATAAAATCCAATAGGTACCCAGGATCCTTCTCTTTTTTGTTGTAGAACGGCACCGGCGCATGAGTCTGAGGCATCGGTCATAAGGGAGTATGGTACTTCCGAAGATGGATGGTGTAAGAGAGCTGCGGATTTGATGTCGTCTTTACATGTCTCAAAAGCCTTTTTGGCCACATCTGTCCATTGTATTTTGGTTTTATCGTTCTTCTTGGTATTGTGAAGGTATTTATGGAGCTCTTTTTGATGTTCTGCTGCTTGGGGTATATTTTCTCGGTAAAAATTTAACATCCCCAAAAACCGTCGGAGTTCCTGAATGGTTACTGGAATTGGGTAAGTAGATATGGCTTTAACCTTCTCCTCCGTAGGTTTGATGCCATCTTTCGAAACGGTGTAGCCCAAAAAATCTAGTTGTGGTACACCAAAGATACATTTTGAAACGTTCAGTGTCAGCCCATTTTCGTCCAAACGTTTAAAAACCTCTTCTAGATGTTCTCTATGTTTCTCTTCATTTTCTGAGGCTATTAGTATGTCGTCGATAAAGGGAAACACTGGCAAGCCTCTTAGTACGTTATCTATGTGTCTTTGGAAAGTTTGTCCTGCATTTCTTAAGCCGAAACACATCTTCGTGAATTCGTAAAGCCCGAAAGGAGTGATGATCGCAGTCTTCTGAATATCACTGTCTCGCACTTTAATTTGAAAGTAGGCTTTCTCCAAATCAAGTTTTGAGAATATTTCCTTGTTTTCCAAACAATGAGTGAAATCGTGAAGACGAGGCACGGGATATCGGTCTGGCACTGTCATCGCATTTAATCTTCTGTAGTCGCCGCATGGGCGGTATTGACCATTTTTTTTCTCCACCATATGTAATGGACTAGCCCAGGGACTACTTGAAGGTCGACAAATTCCTTGGTCCATCATGTACTGGAATTCTTCCTTGGCTATTTTACATTTTTGCGGTGATAATGGTCGTGCTTTTGCAAATACAGGGGGGCCGGTGGTCTCAATATGATGTTCTACATTGCTTCTCGATGCTTTTGTTACGTTGGGTCTTGTGATGTCGGGATACTTTGCCAGTAAATCGTGATAGGGTTGGTTATCATCGATGGTCCGTATGCTTGGTTCCAGTGTCGGAGATACGCATCCCTTTGCTATCGAAGTACCCCTTGAGTCGATTAATCTTCGCCCTCGAATGTCAACCATCAAGTTGAAATGCTGTAGGAAATCGGCACCTAGTATGGGTCGGCTCACGGAAGCAATGATGAATGTCCATTTATATGTTTGTCGTAGACCTAGGTCGAGCTCCGCTGTCTGGCTGCCATATGTAGGTATGGGGGTTCCGTTTGCTGCATATAGATAATTCTGAGGTTCACGCACTTTTCTCTTCGAGTTTCGTAGTGGAATGACTGATATATTGGCTCCGGTGTCGACCAGGTAACGTAATCCACTAGTTTTGTCCTTGATGAATAGACGGTTTACTTGTACTTCTTCGACCCGGGCTCCCGTCGCAGCGTGAGTCGTCGTTAGTTTCCCGTATTCATGCTATTTTTATTGCCTTGTTTCTTGTAATCACAAGGTGATAAGCACCGATAAGCTTGGTCTCCAAACCGACGGTGGTAAAAACAAATTCTTGCGCGGTTAAAATTTCCTTCCTGAGATGAGGGCGGGCGGTAGGCATTAAACCTGCGGGCTCGAGGGGGCCGGGGTGAGCGCGACTGATTAAATTTAATTGCGGCGATTTCCTTAGATAACTCTTCGATTTTGTTCAAAATCGTATCACACTCGCTCTGCGTTGATGTTGACGGCTGGCATACGGCGTTAACTTCAGTGTTCTGTTGTTCGGTCATCCTGTCCGCAGTTGAGGCGAGTTTATCGAGATTTGTTTCGCTACTCATAGTTAACGCGGTGCGAACTGCTTGCGGAAGATGGCTCGTCCATAACAGTTTTAATGTTTCCTCTGGAAATAATTTCTGCGCCACATCTCGCATTCGCCTTAATAACTGTGATGGTTTCTGATTCCCAAGCTCCATTTCATGTAAAACTTTGTGCAATCTTTTTGTGTCTGTTTCTTCGTAAATTTCAATCAACCTTGCTTTAAGGGTTTCATATTTCGAAGTGGCGGGAGGTTCCAAAACAATGTCACTGATTTGTTCTATGTCACATAATTCGAGTTGGCCGACGGCAAATTGAAATTTAGCTTCGTCACCGAGTTTCTGACTTGCTACGATGCATTCAAATTGAGCGAACCATAACCGCGGTTTGTGGCGCCAAAACGCTGGAATGCGGGACTTGAGAGAAATGGCTGCGAGTTCAGTAAGGTCTTCTTTTTTTACAACGGGGTCACCACTTTTGCCGTCCATAGCCAGGTAAGATTGGTTAGTTTAAATAAAACTCGATTTTCGGTATATATCATCATTTATTTGGGCGCTTATTATACAATATTTTCAGGTCTTACACAACTAGGAATACGAACGAGTAAAAATAATTCTTAGACAAAGATATACCGTCAGCGTACTCACTCACTGAAATACGCTACAGCCGCTGCCTCTGACTTTGAGAATCACTCGTCCATGTGCGCGCGAGCCGTCCTCTCCACGGTTCATATAAAAGGCGAAAACTGAAATCCCAACTTTAGTCGGCGATCGAGCGCGGCACCCAGCGTGTCGTGCGCCTCCAACTTCGAGCACAGCGCGCATTCTACCAGGCGTCTATAAATACGTGGGAACGTAGCTCAGTGTAGCTCAGTCGCTCGGCGCGCGTGGCGGCGCGCGGACGCGACATGAGAGTATGATCATGACCACTACAAGCTATTTACTTATGTCGTTAGTTTACATAATGTTTTTAAAATTACAATGCAATAAATTTTCCGCGGTGATACAATCGCCTATTTTTATTACCTACCTACAAGATCTTTATGGTATTAAATAAGAATGATTTTCAGTAAAAAAAGAGGGTTATGATTTTAGCAGTCTATCTATGTATGTATGTCTGTGTGTAAGTGTGATCCACAGCAGCCCATAAACTACTGAGCCGATTTTGGTGAATGAATACGATTCGTTTCTCGATATGGCCGGGTGCTACATTTTACATGAACAAAATCGATATGACGGATGTTACATCCAATTTTCAGTTCTCGGATTAGTACAGTTTTCAAAATTTTTGAAAACGTTGCTCAATAATTACACTTTTTATATAATTATAACAAATAAATATTATCTAGCCCTTTATTACAACGATATTATAAGCGTTGACAGCAATACATGAACGTGATGAGTGCAGAACTTATAAAGAAACTGTTAAGGCGATATTCATTCATACAAACGGTAAAAGTGGATTTTTAGAAGTGTGGATCTAGCAAAAGATGACATTTATACTTTATAATGTAAAACGTCTAAAGATCGACAACACATCGTACCTAGCATCGAATCGTATAGGTATTCGTTTCGGTTTCAAACACCTACTTAATGTTTGCAAATTTATGTTAAATTATGAGTGTAATCATAACGTTAGGCTGTTACGTTACGTTACGACAGCGGTGTCGTAGGCGTTGAAGTTGTCCTGGTTATGCAGCCGATGCAATGTGGCGGTCGTATGACCTGTGGAGTAAAAGAATAGATTAGAATAGAATAATTTTTTATTCAAAAAGTTTTTTCCAAAGTGCTTTCGAATAATATAAATATGCCTTACTCCCTATTTTTAACCGACTTCCATTTTTGGAAGGAGGAGGTTATCAATTCGGCCGGTATCTTTTTTTTTTTTTTTTTTTTTTTTCTATGTATGCCCGCCGATTACTCCGAGGTTTCTGAACCGATTCACGAGATTTTTTTTTTAATCGACAGAAGAAGCTCACGAAATGGTCCCATAAAATTTTTTACCTTCAACTCCTCAAGCCTGATGCTGCAGGGGTATTTCCCCCCTAAATTATAGGACTTTAGGAACCATCGTTTACGAATTGGTATGCTTGGTTTAAGCATATACTAAATCATAGAGCTCCAGGTCCTACTCTTCAATCCTGATGCTGCAGGGTACTGCCCACCTGAATTATAGGGATGTAGGAACTGCTAATCACGAATTGTTATTGTATGTAATAAGCATATACTACACCATCGAGGTCTAGGTTCTAGTTCCTCAATCCTGATGTGTAACTGAACTAACTGACCTACGAAAATCTCTACCCTATAATTCCTATTGATCTTTCTATTTTTAAATTATTTCTTTAGAGTGGCACGTGAATCGCTAGTGGTAAGACCCTTTATAATGTTATGACCGTATTAAACCAAGAACTTTTAGAGCATTGGAAGTAATGAGTTCAAAAAGATATAGACGCTTCGTACAAGAGTTCGTGTATTGACCTGTAGTCAGTTCCCGTATAGAATCTTATTAAAGAATGGTTAAAATCCAGTATGAATGATACTGGTTTGCTCCATTATCACGAGACTCAACGCTGACGTCGTGAGACACAAGATTTTCTATGGGTAAACGTCAAAAGAACCTACGTCGCAACTTATGCACTTCGACATTCAATATTACATTGAACGTCTATACTACATATCGTTGTTTCAAGTTCCTTTGAGTCCATAGGCAACGTTCTAGTTTAGAAGGTGGCATCATCTCATCATAAAAATGAGATGATGATCGTTGGCTCCCTGCACGCCAACAATGGTGAGCTCCTGCCTTCCGTGGTACGTCAAGGACCACTACTCTGCGCCCATTAAAACAATAACGAGTTATTATGATAATTGACGCAATGAGTTTGTAGCTTGCTTGTAATGTATTACTTAGTTTGAATATTTGACGATAGATCAGAACTGTGAATAAGTCCTTGAAATACCATCAAACTATGAGCCCCCCCCCCCCCCCTACACTGTGCATCATCCACTCACACGAATGTGCGAGGCTTTTTTAATCGTGGTGTGCTCCACAAGACTTTTTTAGAGTGGTGTGGTCCACTTGAAGACTCCTTTTTAACCGTGGTGAGTTTCCACAAGACTTTTTTATAGTGGTGTGATCCACTGAGACTTTTTATAGTGGTGAGTTCCACTCTCGCTGAGTTTGTTAATAGCGTTCTGAAGAGTTCGTTAATAGTTATACTGCGCGAAGCCACCACAGAGTGGTGATGGACTCTAACAGCGTTAGAGTCTAGTTTGAGATAAGCGTCGGACACCTGGACCAGACAAAGCCATAATAGCACCGCCATCACTAGCTTCATCCTACCTCGGTATCAACAACAGTTTGTTAATAGTTATACTAAGTGCAGACACCACGAAGTGGTGACAGGCTCCAACATTACGTTAGAGCTAGTTCGAATGTACACACAACACTCAGCACTGAGTATCGCAACATAGATCAATTTACATCTGAGATCGTCGGTTACTATCCCAAAGACAGGTTCATAAAGCACCAAAGGCGCTAGAGTTCCCCATCTCTAAAGAAGCTTCCAACGTCAGATTAGGTATCACTCATAAGGATTCATGTATCGCCCCTTGTAATGTATGTATAGCAATGTCACAGAGCATGCTTCTAATATATCAGTTTATTCATATTTAAATCTCTGAACATACGCCCGAATACACAAGCATAATGTTCTTTCTTATAGACGCACCGCGCTCCCGTCTTCGTCGGTCGCTACGGTCGTCGCTGCCTTCCATACTATATATTGCGTAACTAAATGGCGTCAACGACGCTTTATTTAACATGAAAATTAAAGTATCTAATATTAATATTTCTATGATTGTTTGTGAATGTACATCACGTAGTTCCGATCTACTGTACCGATTTTGATGAGATTTAATCAAAAAATTTTTAGGTATAATTTTCATGTATAATTCCTTAGTATGAAGTACTAGGGTCGTTACATTCAACCCCCTAAATTCTATGAAACATGCAAAATAGAACAATTCTATGAAGCATGATGAATAGAATTTACGTTAGGAAACATTTTATTCGCCATTATCCACTTAGTATCATCGCAACCTCCATACCTCTGTCACTTGTAACTAAATTTGATTTATATAAACATACTTCAAACCTGATCCAAGCATTGCATCACAGCGTAACACCTATCACACATTTTTCCCGTTCGCAACCTAGCTTTTGTATGTCACTTCAACTACTCAACCCCCAGACCTGAATTCAATTTAATGTATATTAATTTTCTCATTTCCAAAGATTTTCGTACTATTCGCCTTACAAATGCATTATCTTCATACATTATTATGCCTATTTAGATATACTTTTACAGTCTGCATTAATTTCCACAACCCCCTGTCAACAAGACAATTAAGTTCTTTTAACCCAATCTAACTATCATTCGTCTTCAACCAATGCTAATACCCTACAACCGAACGCTTACACACAGCGCCCAACCATAATGAACTCAAACTTCCTCAGGCCTCTTTCCATTTCACGGACAGCATATTGTAGGCTTTCGCCTACTTTATATATACCTAATCAGCCATTTGACCATCTTGGTCACTATCTATAATAGGATTAGCAGTTTTGATATCCTAGTCACTATCTATAATAGGATTAGCAGTTTTGATATCCTGGTCACTATCTATAATAGGATTAGCAGTTTTGATATCCTGGTCACGGCACCATATTGTAACTGAACTAACTGACCTACGAAAATCTCTACCCTATAATTCCTATTGATCTTTCTATTTTTAAATTATTTCTTTAGAGTGGCACGTGAATCGCTAGTGGTAAGACCCTTTATAATGTTATGACCGTATTAAACCAAGAACTTTTAGAGCATTGGAAGTAATGAGTTCAAAAAGATATAGACGCTTCGTACAAGAGTTCGTGTATTGACCTGTAGTCGGTTCCCGTATAGAATCTTATTAAAGAATGGTTAAAATCCAGTATGAATGATACTGGTTTGCTCCATTATCACGAGACTCAACGCTGACGTCGTGAGACACAAGATTTTCTATGGGTAAACGTCAAAAGAACCTACGTCGCAACTTATGCACTTCGACATTCAATATTACATTGAACGTCTATACTACATATCGTTGTTTCAAGTTCCTTTGAGTCCATAGGCAACGTTCTAGTTTAGAAGGTGGCATCATCTCATCATAAAAATGAGATGATGATCGTTGGCTCCCTGCACGCCAACAATGGTGAGCTCCTGCCTTCCGTGGTACGTCAAGGACCACTACTCTGCGCCCATTAAAACAATAACGAGTTATTATGATAATTGACGCAATGAGTTTGTAGCTTGCTTGTAATGTATTACTTAGTTTGAATATTTGACGATAGATCAGAACTGTGAATAAGTCCTTGAAATACCATCAAACTATGAGCCCCCCCCCCCTACACTGTGCATCATCCACTCACACGAATGTGCGAGGCTTTTTTAATCGTGGTGTGCTCCACAAGACTTTTTTAGAGTGGTGTGGTCCACTTGAAGACTCCTTTTTAACCGTGGTGAGTTTCCACAAGACTTTTTTATAGTGGTGTGATCCACTGAGACTTTTTATAGTGGTGAGTTCCACTCTCGCTGAGTTTGTTAATAGCGTTCTGAAGAGTTCGTTAATAGTTATACTGCGCGAAGCCACCACAGAGTGGTGATGGACTCTAACAGCGTTAGAGTCTAGTTTGAGATAAGCGTCGGACACCTGGACCAGACAAAGCCATAATAGCACCGCCATCACTAGCTTCATCCTACCTCGGTATCAACAACAGTTTGTTAATAGTTATACTAAGTGCAGACACCACGAAGTGGTGACAGGCTCCAACATTACGTTAGAGCTAGTTCGAATGTACACACAACACTCAGCACTGAGTATCGCAACATAGATCAATTTACATCTGAGATCGTCGGTTACTATCCCAAAGACAGGTTCATAAAGCACCAAAGGCGCTAGAGTTCCCCATCTCTAAAGAAGCTTCCAACGTCAGATTAGGTATCACTCATAAGGATTCATGTATCGCCCCTTGTAATGTATGTATAGCAATGTCACAGAGCATGCTTCTAATATATCAGTTTATTCATATTTAAATCTCTGAACATACGCCCGAATACACAAGCATAATGTTCTTTCTTATAGACGCACCGCGCTCCCGTCTTCGTCGGTCGCTACGGTCGTCGCTGCCTTCCATACTATATATTGCGTAACTAAATGGCGTCAACGACGCTTTATTTAACATGAAAATTAAAGTATCTAATATTAATATTTCTATGATTGTTTGTGAATGTACATCACGTAGTTGATCTACTGTACCGATTTTGATGAGATTTAATCAAAAAATTTTTAGGTATAATTTTCATGTATAATTCCTTAGTATGAAGTACTAGGGTCGTTACAGATGCTGCAGGGTACTGCCCACCTAAATTGTAGAGATTTAGGAACTGCTAATCATGAATTGTTATTGTATGTAATAAGCATATTATACTACTTCATCGAGGTCTAGGTTCTAACTCCTCAATCCTGATGCTGGTGGGTACTGCCCACTTAAACTGTGAGGATTTAGGAACTTTCGCTTGCGAACTGATATTGTTAGTATCAAGCATATTCTACATCGTGGAATTCAAGGTCCTCGCTCTTCAATACTGATGCTGCAGGGGTACTGCCTACCTAAACTGTGAGAATTTAGGAACTGTTTGTGTATTGTTAATAAGTACTGTAGGTACCAAGTGTAGAACTACATTAGTACCGTAGCGGTGGAGGGAGGGGAGAAAGAGAGCAGGAACAAGCTACACTAAAAAGCTTAAAATAAAAATTCTTTTCAAAAAACCGACTTCAAACGCCACTACAAAGTATAAAAATAATTTTATTTTGTACACGTTTGTTGAAGTCGGGCGGGCTTAACTAGAAACGATGAAACCGATGCGCGACGCTTATCTTATGGTGACATATAAAAGACACGCTTATTGAAATCGGGCGAGCATCGCGTATCGAATTCACCGTTTCTATTTAAGCCCGCCCGACTTCAACAAACGTGTACAAAATAAAATTATTTTTATACTTTGTAGTGGCGTTTGAAGTCGGTTTTTTGAAAAGAATTTTTATCAATAGAAGAATAAAAGGAGGTTCTCAATTTGTCATATATATTTTTTGTTTTTATGGTTCCAAAAAAAACGAAACTTTTATAGAATTTTTGTTATCCGTCTGTCTGTGCGTCAAGGCCCTTTTCTTAAATAAATACTTTTTCTTTCTTTCTTTTCTCAGAAACGATTTGAGGTACTAAGTTGAAATTCATACTAAATACAAAGGTCAACGGTCCCTTAATGCTGTGAAAATTTTAAATTTTGAGCTTTTCAAAGCATATTTCCATATATTCATTCATTCAAGGCAGTTTAGTAATGCTATTTTGCAATGTAAAACATACATTTCATGATGAAAATTACATAAAATGTAAGTATGCATGAACTCTACACTGCGCGTGGCCTGATACGCATTCGACCGTTTATTTTTTATCATCTCACATGATTTATTATTATCTGTCTGCCTTTTAATAACGATTGATTTATGGTATTAATTCACAATAGGTATCTGAGATACGGCGGCACCATAATAATTCTGGTTTGTTGGTTGAATGTTTATCTAAATATATAAAAGGCAAAGGTGGCTGATTGATTGACTGACTGACTGACTGACTGATCTATCAACGCACAGCTTTAACCACTGGACTGATCGAGCTGAAAATTGGCATACAGGTAGCTATGATGACGTAGTCATCCGCTAAGAAAGGATTTTTCAAAATTCAACCCCGAAGGAGGTAAAATAAGATTTTAAAAAATTTAACCTAACGTGAGCGAAGCCGCGGGTTAAAGCTAGTTTATCCATATAGAGTTTCGCCAGAGAGTAGGGACAAGTTTCGCTTACATCAATAACAATTTGTGACATGTTTCGAACTTGAATGTTGCGTTTAAATATATTCACCGCATTACAATTGTTTGTATTTGTGTTTCATATCCATTATATTGTACACGTGGAACTATTATAAACTAGTATAGCTGCCGCCCTAGCCATTTTACAAACGTGTTCTCTTTCCATGATCGCTAACGCTGTAGAGCAGGGTTTCCCAAAGCTTTTTTTTACGCTTCCTTCTGAAAGAATAGGACGTGCGATAAAAAAACTTTGGCTTTAGCGTTAGCGATCGTAGAAAGAGAAAACATGGCTAGAGACGCTGAAGACTATGAGCGCTGACAAGGCCATTAATTTACTAAAATTTTTCAATTAAATAAATTGAAAAACTGTTAAATCTAACTGTGAAAATTAGGTATAATATGTTCACTTCACCGAATTAGAAAACTCAATCCACGCGTACAAAGTCGGGGGCATCAGCTAGTTAAGTGAGGATTACAAGTTCTTCTCAATCGGTCACTCTTGACAGGGTGGTCGTGGCCGCTAAGAGGATGCGACATTAGTCGTCGTCGGTCTCCTTTCTGGGCGCACCGCCTCCCGCGCGATGCTCCTCGGATTACAAGTAAAATACAGAACGTCGAAGTTTTCCCAGGTGTCTCTCTCTCGTAAGATGAATGTATTCACAGCGCGTGTGGTCACTGGTCATTCGCCGTCCATGGCCGCGTCGCGTAATGTCGCGAGTCTCGACCGCTGCCGGAAATTGATGTTTTGCTCGCTTCGCCTCGCCTCCTGCTTCCTACATCTTCCCTTTGATGACTGCAAATGATCTGCGTTAGTCATTTGCGTGCCGTCCATTACAAAACGCATTAGGGAGTAGGTACTCCTTTAACAAATTCAAATTCAAAATTAATTTATTTCATATAGGCTAACTTGTAGCTCTTATGACACGTCATAAATCTACCACCGGTTCGGAATGCAGACTCTGCTGAGAAGAGCCGGTAAGAAACTCAGCAGTTGCTCTTTTCAAAAAAAATTTTTTTTTTTACCAAGCTATGCTATGGAGACAGTGTTTCCACAATAAAGCTTCAAAAAAAATGCAAAAATGCCTACGTAGGTACACCAATCCAACGCATGTCAAGATGGGCAGCCAAAGCAGACCCATTCCCGTTGGTGGCACCCGTTCACGAGCATGACGCATGATCCAGCCATTGCTTCGCTCAACCATATTTGAGGGAACGTAACAACCCGCACCACACGACACCACCACAGAAATGTTTAAAGCAAGCATGACATAGGTACTTAGGCTAACATATTAACAATTCAGTGATAATATAATCAGTGCTGTATTATTTTTAGCAGACTACGGTAAATTAATTTACAAACCTCTGAAAATCACTTAAAATCCTTAAACTTCCTAATATTATAAATGCGAAAGTGTGTTTGTTTGTTGGTTTGTCCTTCAATAACTGCATCAGAGCTACGGATCGACGTGATTTTTTGCATGGGTATAGTTGAGAACCTGGAGAGTGAAATAGGCTACATTTTATCCCGGGAAATCAAACAGTTCCCACAGGATTTTAAAAATTAAATGTACGCGGACAAAGTGGCGGGCATCAGCTAGTCATCCATAAAATTTTATTACGACTATCCGAGGAGCATTCTTTTGTAACAGATTTAGGACCAAAATTAACTTGAATAAGATTTTATTCGTTAAAATTCTAAAGTCATTCCTAAAATTAAAACTTATACAATTTAGCATGATATGTTAATAATTAAAATAATATTCCATTTAAATACATATTAAATAACTTTTTAGTCTATAAACCGAACTGTAGGTATATGACCCGCACCTACTGTGTGTTTCAAACGTACCTTGGTTAGTTTTGACGTAAAAATGCTAAGTGTTTTCGAGATGCTAATGAATCTTGCTAATGACGTGTTTTTGTAGATAAATTACTAAAAAAAACAATAAATAGTTATAGCTTCAGATCGCTTCGTAATATAGGTAATTGTAGGTAGCAGTTACACTTTACAGATAGATAAAAGTTTAGAATATCGTTCACTAGATTTACTAGACTCAGTTATCGTGGTCCGTAACAGAGTTTAAGTAAAGCAATTTACCGGATTCAGGACGGCAGCCTCAAGGCAACGGGGTTAATTGCCAATGCTCCTGTGTCCCTTCAGAGTCTACGAAAAGTAATTACCTCCTCCCACCAGAGGTTGCCTGGTAGAGATTTCTCAGTAAGCAATAAAGCCGCCTTTGTATACTTACGTAGTTTTGAGTATTCACTTCCTAGTACTCAATAAAGTCTTTGTAAAGTATAGAATGAAAAACTCTTTTCACCATGAAAGACATAGAAGAGAGAAATTAGAATTAAAAATAGAAGAAAATAAAAAAGAAGAAAAAGAAAAGTGGGTATCTCTTTTCTGGTAAGGAAGAAACGAAAGTATTATAAATAAATTAAAAGTAAAAAACTTTTTAAAAACAAGCTTTTATTTTTTATATTATAAAAATATTCATAACGTACCTCCAATTACTTTTGAAACGCCTTTCCAATGATAATCTACACAATGAGATAGACGGGTAAAAAAATATCATCCCCTTTACGTGGGGAGGTACCCAAATAATAGGTTTTTTTTCAAGATTTTACTGTGCAACTTTGTCAGCGTAATAAAATTAATATGTATAAACTTGCCAAATTTCAGCTCTTTAGTACCAACTTCCAATAGTCTCTGCGCTAGAGAGACGGACAGACGAACGAACTTGGTAGAATTCCTTGTTGTTTTACTACGGAACCATAAAAATCAAATTGTTCATAGATAAGGTTCATTCGATTATTTAATAGTTCACTAAGAGTAACACAGGTCTTGCCACAAATCCTCTTGGACTTGAGCTGCGGTTCGATAGCAACACACAATTTGGAACTGCTTTCAGGATTTCTATCATCTCAGTATATCTGAACTATGTTAGCTACAAATGGATTGCTCGCATGAAAAGCTGTAAAAGCTTTAAAATAAACTAAGTCTTTCGAATCATTATAATAATTAATATGATTATGAATCTACCAAAAAGAACCAGCAAAAAACTCCTCGGTTGCTCAGAACATTAAAGTTTATTTTAAAATTATGTGATCTTTTGTTGTAAAAGATCATAAAAACTTTTGGATATTACGATTCTATGTATGCGTACTATATTTTTCAACAACAACTGTTTTACATAGGTAAGAATTAGGTACGAGTTTTAAATATGGTTTTCACACGTTTGAGTCGCAAGTGTCACGTCTCTACACGTGATTATGTTTAGAGTGTAAATTAGATAATATGTGCGAAAAATACTAAGCACTTGTAAATGAGTTGATTTTTCGGATTAGACGTATTTACTGCCAAAGCTGTTCTGCCATGTCTGTAAAAGTTTCGGTAAATACAATGTTTCGAAGAAACTACCAAACATAATTTTGTTTAAATATATACGAGTAGACTAGCGTTTGGCTGCAATCTCACCTGATGGTAAGTGAAGATGCAGCCTAAGGTGGAGCGCGCTTGCCTAGAAGATGTCTATTCAGTATAGATAGTTGGTCGGAAAAACGGAAGCTGGAATAGCATTCCAAATAACGATGTGTATTAGGAACGAGGAGGCAAAGCGCTTAGTGGAAGATCGTGGAATTTCAACCACCCCTTGATGGTTTGTATTGGGGTGGTTGAAAACCACCCCAATACAAAGCAATCTTGTTGAAAACTGTGTTGCAGAAACGCGAATCATGGCAAAGCTCGTATGCTTCTGCACTTGTGGACTTGTGCAGCAGTTAGTACTCCAAGTTCGTACCAATTAACCGTCAAAACTTAAATCCCAACAAACGCACTTGGCCAATTACTGACTGACTCAGCTCAGACTTAAGATAGAGGTTACAACGAGACACAAATATGCTCTCACGTAAATCTGTCTCATTTTAACTGTCTTGAGCCTGACCTGAATGCGGTCTATAGATTTCAGCCTTAATTAGACGACATTTTTTATTACGATAAATAGTTAATTTTTATTACGTGTAAGCGGAGGAATTTTCTGAACCCTGACATAGTTAGGTACGTACAGTTAAAAGGTCAGACTTGCTCAATGTTCAAGGGATGGAATTGAGTTAGGCGGTGGGTAGGCGGTATCGGGTCGCGATCAACTATTTCCGTGATAAGGCACTTCCGGTCGGACGGCCACGGTTGGAAAGCTCTACCTGCTACAATAGTTGTGATATTGTGGGACGGTGATTGTAAAAATAATACTCGGCGGAGGGGGCGTCGGCTGATGTGCGTTCTTCTTAGGTTAGGGCTATTAGGTATTTCTTAGATAGGCATTTGGAACCCTCAATCAGGAACAGGCAATTTTACCCTACTTGATACTTTCTGTTTAATATGACAACGCCACAAAAAAGAAAAACTGCCACGACCATGGTGATAATTTTTCCCAAAATATAAACAAAAACCCGTAAATGACCTCATCAGTAAATAAGGAGAGTAAAAAAGACGTCAATTTATTATCAATTTACGTACTACCTAACGCTCATCCATTAGGTATTTTTAGAAGACATACAACAGAATTTCCAAGAACATTAGTATTGTCTTGAAAGACTTTGTATTGCTAATTTAACGCTGTTTATGCAAAAAATAATAAAATTGTGTACTTTGAAATAATCACTTAAACGAATGGCGGACAGTTTGTCTACTTTGTAAAAACCCACGCAAAAAACAGCAAACCAACTCTTTGAGATTAAGCTATAATTCTAGCGAGAAACTTCTGTTTGTCACTCTACGAAAAAAGTTGCGATAAAAATGCCAAGCTGAAATATAAATTGGGCGGGGGTGGGGCACATAGTTCGAAATACTGATGGTCGTTGGGTTCCCAAGGTGCTAGAGTGGCAAACCCTCACCGGAAAGCGCAGTGTTGGCCGACTCTCCTCCAGGTGGACCGACATCTGATAAGTTGCAAGGAGCCGCTGGATACAGGCGGCCTAAGACCGAAACCTGTGGAAGTTCACGTAAAAACCTTTGACCAGCGGAGGACGTCTTTCGTAAATTTTTGTTATTTCTATTGTTTGTAAAATGTAAGTGTACCTAAGTAAATAAAAAAAATGTTTAAATATCTAAATGTTACACACTGTTAAAGACGGGGGTTCTAGACAGCTAGAAAAATTATAGTATTAAAAGTAGATTAACTAAGTATAGCTACGTGTAATAATTCTAATAATGAAATCGCATGTCGTCGACACTCTTGAAATGCAATTTTTTATGGCTTGATAGAATAAATGAAATGAAAGTGAAATCACAAAAGTTTCCAGCTAATCCCAAAGGTGTCGTTATATTTTATTGCTATTGCCTTTATTGAATTAGTTATGAATTGTCTCATAAAATGTAGCGGTGTGATGTATCGAGTGAACACAGACTGGAGGAAAAAATAGACGGTGTTCTGGCCGACAAAAGAGTTCGAGTGTCTCGCTTATGAATTCTTTTGGTGGGTTTGCTCTGACTGACGTGTCAATCATGAAACAACAGGCATCGTGGCTGGGCCTCTTTACCCAAGCGTGCAAGCAATAATAGTGATTTCGAAACGACAACTATTTCAGAAATTTTTGACAAGAGGCCCTAGATTGCGATCTCACCTGTGACGATGCAGTCTAAGATGGTAGTGGGCTTATTTGGAATGGGTTATGGCCGTTTTATAATACTAGTGGTTCGCCCCGAACTGAGACCTCGCGATATCCCATAATTCCCAAAAGTTTTAATTATATATTGTAATAATTAACTTTTAACATTAGACGCAAAAAAAAAATAATAGTTGACATAAAACTGTTTTACTGACACAGCGCCATCTATTAGCATTATTGTGAAGCTATTAGCATTTAAAATTAAATAATTTCGTTTCTTTATAACATTTATCTAATTTTAGTATTTGTTGTTCAAGTACAGGATATAACTGAATTTTCAATCAAGTTTCACGTTCTAATATTCAGTAATTCAGAAGTTATAGGGCTCTGACAGACATTTGGACGTACACACTTCTCTGTCTAGTAGGCAAGCGCCCTAGTTGACTCAGAGAACTCGCTTCGCTCGTTCAATTATTTTATACCCGCAATCTGTCTCTACATCCATTTCCGCCATCGTGCCGAAACGCTAAATCCCTTAGGGGCACATCTTTGACGGTAAGATGGTATAGCGTCTCACCAGACAAGACTATGAAATGCGAAGAACCCTCTGCGGTTGAATGTCCATCAGATGGATTAACGTAAAAATCGAGGGAAGACGATCTGAAGTCGAAACAATTGAATTCGGCTTCTCCGCACAGGTTTCATTAATTTTATTACTGGCAGTCCGCTTTAATTCTGTTTCTTGAAAGATAGTTTGAAAAGAAATAAGATTTTTTCTATCCATGAATCTCATTTTTATTTAAAAGTCAATATCATTTTGAATTAATATCGTTTTCGACAAAGTTACATAGAAATTCTATCTGATCTTTACGATATTTTTACGAGGGTCAATGCTCACATATATAAAATTTTTACGTTCGAAAATAGCGCATCAGTGGATATTTCTCTTTTAAAAATTTTATCGTCGTATTTCGTGATTTAATTCGATGAAGCTTTGAATTGGTATTCGGCTGGGTAATTTCATTTTGCAAAAATTAAAAGTACCGAGATGCTATTGAAGATTTACATTTTTACCTTTTGAATATCAATCAATTTTATTAAAGGTGAAGTGAGGTACCTTATGGTGGTTATTTTTGACGACGGATAGTTACGAGAGATCCAACCAGCCTGGCTTGACAAGAAGCAAGAGCCCATAACAAGGTGGTCGGTATGCTTTTTAGGGTTCCGCACCCAAAGGGTGCCAATGGGACCTCGCCCTTGGCCGGTTTTTACTGTCACAACAATATCACTCAGTTTGTATTAAAGTAATTACAAAGCTTTTTCGTCATTAAGATTTTTTTACAAGGTAACCCAAGCTTGACGACAGTCATGCCTAAAATAAAGGAAGCGGTCTAGGTTGGAGAGCGCTTGCTTAGAAAATGCCTATTAACTCTTACATATAAGTATTCAAGTTATATTATGTGGCAGGAAACAGCAAGCCGGGAGAACGCTCCACACCTTAGTGATACATTTCAGAAACGTCGAAAGTTGGATTTCAACCTTATAAAGATGCTCACGACTTCTCGCAGTTCTACGGTAGAACGTGAGAGTACCTACTTTATACGTAATGTTTTCAAGGGTGTGTGAAGTCTGCCAGAAAAGAATCCGCACTTGGCCAGCGTGGTGAACCTTTCTTATTCGAGAGGAGATCTGTGCCCAGTCCTGAATCGGCAGAAGATAGAGATGAATGAAATAATGAACTGTCGTGACATTCGATCTAGTGAAACCCGAGAAAATACCTAATTCGAATTCACACGCGTAATGCAACTAGTAACAGAAAAGCTAAATCAAATTGGAGCTCCCAATAAAGCTCTAAATCCTGCGTAAAATATACATCGCTGAATCAGCGGCTGAAAGCTTCAGGAATTCAGGAAGCTTCAGTGTGCGCGGAGCGGCGACCGAAGCGGTCGTCTCACGGTACTCTGCGTTGCGATTTCGCGAACAAGTTTTTGCTTTTTATTTACCCACTGGTGAGTACTTGCTCTTTTTGACATTATCTTTTATCACTTGCTCCTTTAATATCGGGGTATAACGGGGTAAGTAGGTACTGTGTAAGGGTATAAAAAGTCACGTAGGCAATGTTGAAATTGAAAAGCTTACTTTTGAGTTTATGAAGATGGTTTTTGTGGTAATTTCATAAAAAGCGTAACTTTATTTGAATAAGTAAGCGGATTCAGATAGGCATTTGTTTCCACGTGTTTAACTAAATTCTATATGGTTTTTCCGTTGGAAGAAAAAGCTTAATTTTCAACAATTTATTTTTAATATTTTGGTGAATTCGGGAAATTGAGAAGGAATAAGGAATTATTTATATTATATTAGATGATTTCCGCGACTTTGTTCGCGTGTTTTAAGGTTTTTTGTTCTTTCGGATGTTCGGGAACTCTCTTATTTCCCGGGATAAAAAGTAGCGTATGTGCTATTCCAGACTATAATCTATCTCTTTGCCAAATTTGAGCCAAATCGGTTCAGTCGTTGCGACGTGATTGAGAAATAAACATCTAAATTTTTGCATTTTTAATATTAATAGGATTACTATGAACTACATTTTTTTGTTTTGAGTTGTTTTTTTTTTCAAAGACTTTTTAAAAATTTGCTTTGAAATTATTTATTTCAAGTAGGGCATTTTTTGGCTCTTGTAATAAATGAAGACTCTACCACTGATACAGAAAACGGATTGTAAGTAGATCAATATTAGATCTTTTAGAAACCTCAATTTTTTATAAGCAGAGAATAAATAATTATAAGTAAAGTAATCCCTGTAAAGGAATAAAAAGCTACATGTTCTGCTCTCACAGATGAGAGCTCCATATTTTGAAACTTCATGTAAAAGCACAACATTAAACTTTTACTGTGAACTAGTTTATGTTGGTTTCAGTGAGTGCTTGAAATCTTTTTATTGAACCAATGTTTTCTATGAGCCAGGGTCTAAGAACTTCAAGCGATTTTTGTGTTAAGTAGTCGAGTTCGAGATTCAATTGTAATTTCTTGTATTGATCGTTAAACGTTTCTAGTAACAAGTTTTATTTTTAATCACCTTCTGTATCACCTAAAAACATTTTACTGTCTTTTAATATCGTAAAATAAAAATCAAATCGTAAAATAAATATACAAAATATTTATTTTGTAACACAAAGATAATATTATAATAAGTTAATAACATATAAAAGAACGTAGCATTTAGATTTTAGATTGATAAAGTTTTTAAAACAAAATCCGCGACTGAATTAATCACGGGTTCAATTACGAGCGAACAGAACGTTATAATTATTATTATTTATCGGTGTAATTTGAATTTCAAATCTAATGAAAATTTATATTTGCGTTATGAATTTATTACCTCTATATTTTGTGAATTAAGCCAATATGATTTGAAAAAATTCCTGTGTTATGTGTATCTATTTTTATAACGACTTCTATATGAGATGGTGCAACGAGGCAATTGTCTATCAAGCATAATCAGATTTGATTCCCAGTTGAGTCATTTTCGAGAATAATTTTTTAAAGTTCACATCTGATGGAAAGTGGCCTATGATGAACGCGTTTGCCTAGAAGATGCCTATCAGATTGTAAGTGGCAGGAAACATAAATCTCGAAATATTATTCCAAACCCATTCCAAGCGTATTAGGAATTAAGACGTCATCGCCATATCAAAGTTAAAAACAAATAAGTGCTGCGATGCCGCAGTTGTTTTGCAAAATCATTAGATTGCGGCGCCGCATGGCTCGTCTCGAAGTTTTGTACTTACGTTATACCCTCTGTAATCTGTAGTTTAGATAAGTTCTAGCTACGTGATGCGTGAGTATAATCTAGTCTATGAGCAGCGTCTATAGACTAGTCTATTACTTATATAGGGATTGCGGTCTCCTGTTCGGGGAGTCGCGAGTTCGATCTCGGGCATATATCTCTGAAATTTCAGAGTTATGTGCGTTTACGAATTTGTATATCGCATTCTTCAATGGCGAAGGAAAACATCGTAGCATCTGCGCAACTGAGAATTCTCCAGAATCTCAAAGGTAGGTGTAGTCTGCCAGGGTCGGCTCGGTGGGCTATGGACGTGGACATTCTCTAAGTAATAAGCCGTTAATGGGTTGCTCAAGATGATGATGAAGATGATGCTTCAACGGTGAAAGAAAACGTCGTGAGCAAACGTGTATCCATGCCTGGAAGTATTCCATAATGTTCGTCTCTAATTTGCATTGGTTGATTGATTGGTTGATTGGTTTGCGGTTGATTGTGGCCGTGGATATTCCGAATCAGTAGTAGATTCGAAAGCACTTTCTAAAGGTTTATTTGAATAAAAAAATATTCTATTATATTCTCTTCCATCTTAACATGTGTTAGGTTGTGGTAGGTGTGCATTTTTGAAACTTCTTTGTGGAAACACTGTGTGCATATAGCATAGTTTTGTTAACCATTGTAAAAAATTTTTTGAAAAGAGCAACTGCTGAGTTTCTTGCCGGCTCTTCTCAGCAGAATCTGCATTCCGAACCGGTGGTAGATTTATGACGTGTCATAAGAGCTACAAGTTGGCCTACATGAAATAAATTGATTTTGATTTTGGGAGGACCTGCGCTGCACACGCCGCTCATGGGTTGCTGCCGATGACGAAGTTGACATGCATAATAATTATAACTAGTGTATTCTAGAGACACTGTGAAGTGCTGCAGTAAAATGTGATGATTTAATGATAGTAGAAGGTAAATAGGAACAATAGAGTTCAAGTCAATCGTTCACTCGTGTGGCGAGCGCGTGCAGCAGCGCGCTGGGGCTGCACGCGAATCGCGTTGACATTGTTCTTGGCGAAGGCTGCCGCGGTACAGCGGTGTTTACAGTCGCGCATTTTGCAGCTTTTTATTTGCAAAACGTTAAACTTTAGGAAGTACCGAGTATCATCCATGCTGTATGCATCAACTGCTGTATATAGGCGTTTGTTAGACTTAGACTCATCGATGTTTAGACCGCGCTACCGTACGAAAGCCTCCACCTTCTACGTATATTTACTAGAACCTGAGACTTCGTCCACTCGGGGTTAGGTTTTGAAAAATCACGCGTGAACCCTCTCTTTCCCGGGAAAGAAGTTACCTATGTCACTGTCCTACTTGACAAATTGCGAAAATCACGTCTTTTCTCTGTTGCTGCGTGATTGAAGGACAAAAGATCCAACCGCATCGATCGTGCCGTTCGCCCACATTCGGTTCAACATGAACGCGTCCTATGTGCACAATGCACATGGTGCAAGTGCATCGACGATGCACCTCAGCCAAGGTCAGCGAGCAGCGGAGCGAACACAACTGACAAATCACGCTATCATCACAATATGAAAATCGCGCATAGGTTTCATTCTTTCTAAGTAGGCCCGCCCGACCTCAAGATTCGTGTAGAAACTAAGATTATTCTTACTATTTTATTTTTTATTTTTAATGAGCGAACGAGAAGGTGGGTCACTTGATGTTAAGTGATGACCGCCGCCCAAGAACACTGTAGCGCTTGAGGCAACGCATTGGTGGTGCCTCAGGTGCTACAAATGCTTTTCAGGAATTTGTTAGTCCGCCTCTTGAATGACCCCATGTTGTACTTAATAAATTGCTTTAAAATGCTGAATGGAATCTTCTAGAACCAAAATGGTTGGTCACAAGTAGGTAAACAGGTAGGTATAATTCTCCATGCGTCCAAGCGTGTCTCCACACTTTCTGAAGATGCCCCCGTCCTCGCTCGACGTACCGTGACCCGTGTACGTGGGTAGGTCCCTGCTTACTTAGGGAAAGTGGTTTGCGTAGGGCATCACTCGGACTGTGACGAATCGTATATATTCTATTCTGGATATTGGAATTTCGATAAGGGAGAAGGCAGACTGGCTACTTTCAGCGGCAGCGATCGGCGTCTTTATGGCTTTTCACGCTTACGTGGGCACGCAACAAACGCAGAAATCAGCGACTGAAAATCGCAGAAATCAGCGTTCAAAAATCGCGAAAACGCGATACAGACGCAAAAAGCCTTAAAAACGCCAATCGCTGCTGCTAAAGAAGTCTGCTCTCTCCCTAAAACGCAAGTTGTGTATACACGCGCCAATACTTAAGTCTATGCCGTTATGAATTTGGAAAGAAAATCAACTTGCTGTGGAGTCGTTGTTTGAGCGAGAGAATACGGACCCATCAGAAGTCATTGCGATCGTCACAATGCAGTAGCAATCATTTTGAGACAATCCCACAGCTCACAGCTGTGCTTGCCGGTGCCAATACCTCGTTCGCTTTGCAAAAGAACCTTCTCGCAAAATACATGCGTGGAGTAATGAAGCACTAATTAAACTGTACCTGTGTTTGCAACTAGCCGTTTGACCGGCCGAGCGCGGAATACTACGCTACGCCAACTTTCCACTGTGTACAGAGGGCCCGCTCACGTGGAAATAACGCAACTCGTACTATGACTAAACTCATTATTTGAGGTCCAAAAACACACCGTGCCCACACTGAACTGTGACGCGATATGCCAACAAAGACAACTTTGTACTATCCAGTTTTTATTGCTGTAACCTTGCTGTAACGTTATTTTTGCAATCTATGGATGGCGTCTTTTCGCCAATGGATAGATTAATTCTGCGAGAAGGTTCAAGAGTGTATAATTCGCTTAACTATCTTTTCTAATATTAATATTTCGAAACTGTGTTTATTTGTCAGTTTATTCTTCAATCACAAAGCAGTTGCTGCGCAGTTATTAATAAATTATCCACTATTGCACGCCATAGATAGCAATACACTGTTTCTTAACATAATACTGTAACACCATATCACGTGTTTTTTTGCAATAAATAAGTAAATAAATTCTAAAAAAATCTAATTCTTACGATGCAACAGATCAACGTAATTTTTTGTATGGGTTTATTTGAGGCCTTGGAGAGTGATATAGGCTACTATTTATCCATTCAAAGAGAGTTCACACGAGATTTTTAAAACTTTAACGTCACGCGGACGAAGTCACGGGCAAAAGTTAGTTATGTATAAACCACTGCAGATGAGAAGAAAGATTGATGAGAAGAAAAAATGTAAGGTATTTTATCACAAGCTGACTAAAGTTCTGCTGTAGATATCAACTCTGTATTACTTACTTGTATGTCAATGAACCCAGCTTAAAGCTACATATTGGCAAATCAAAATGACTAATAACCCGTAATGCGAACAGTTTGTCATGAAAGAAGATGGATAGCAAAAAGTGCTGTGATCAGTAAACAAGCAGCAAGCTAACTCAATTTGTATTACTTTCAGACTAAATAAAGTTTGCTCGACCAATCTCGCAAAACTCTATCACATTAGCTGAACAATTTTAAACGAAAGGGATAAGGACAAACGTCCATTGATATCCAATGCGATAAAATGTAGTAACAAAGCTTTTTTACTATATTTCTCTTTATCTCTCTCATACTCAAGTAACATAATATAATGAACCGAACCTTCAGACTAAGCCTCTATCCAATCAAGTTTTGCCAATAGTAATACTTACTCCCGTAAGTTATGAATGCTTTTCCTATTACAAGAACCAGCCCGAGACTGGTTCTTGGGAAAAAGTTATAAAATAAAATTTTCGCTCAACGTTTTGATACGAACCATTAAGGTGCAGAATGCTCTTTCCTGTTACTTGACACGTATAATAATTTGAGTAACTACAAATCAAAAGTAAATACTCGTATGCACATTCTAGGTAAGTTCTTCCAATCAATCTCGCATAGAAAATACTAGTCCGGGATTTGAGTTAGTAATTTTTTTTATAAGAATAATTTTTATCATAATCATATAGGTAAATAAAAATATTATTTTATAACTTTAGCATCGCTACTGCTTATTAATGGCTCACATACCTGCGACCATTCAAGATAAACGATAAAGTTAGGAGACAACTTGGTTTATTCAGTAAGTTAGTTTTTGTCTGTCCCTGGGTGCCCCTGCACTGTAGAGATTATTTAATTTTATCTATCGTAACGAATCTATACATATAAATAAAATTGAAGTGTCTGTTTGTAACATCAAGAGAACAACTTTTTATTAACTGCATACGAAAGTAAATACGGTACTTATACCAAGAAAACAATTTTTAAAATTTTGATTTGTCTGTCTGTCTGTTTGTTGCCGTTAATCTCGGGAACGGCTGGACCGATTTTGACGAGACTTTCACTGGTAGATAGCTGATATTATCGGAAATAGTATAGGCTACTTTTTTAACCGACTTTCGAAAAAGGAGGAGGAGTTGTGTTTTTCTACCTCTGTATATCGATATCTCCGTGATTTCTTAACCCATTTGCGTGAACCTTAAATCGTGAATAATTTTTGCAATACTATGCAAAGTAACTTATATTCATCGATAGTGTTAATCTAAGAGTGTGGTAATTAATGTAATATACCCCATAAATGTTCACACCAAGTCGTTAAATACGAAGACATTACTCAATTTCCCGCTTCGGCGACCGCAAGAGATGAATACATAAGATCACAGTGGTCGCGCTTTGCATACATAGTATACTTTTTAATATACACTAGTGAGGTGGATTTACGCATACAGATTGAAACATGAGGTACAGGAAAACTAATATTACATGAGAAAATATTATTTTCAGAGTCATTGTGGAGTTTATGAAGCTAGACAGACACCGACGTCCTCTTTATATCTAAATATATAAAAGGCAAAGGTGACTGATTGACTGACTGACTGACTGATCTATCAACGCACAGCCCTAAACACTGGACGGATCGGGCTGAAATTTGGCATCCAGACAGCTATTATGACGTAGGCATCCGCTAAGAAAGGGGTTTTGAAAATTCAACCCCTAAGGGGGTAAAATAGGGGTTTAAAAAATCGAATTTAACGTGAGCGAAGCCGCGAGCTAAAGCTAGTATTTATATAAAACTAGATAATGCCCGCGACATCGTCCGCGTGGATTAGGGTTTATCATTTCCCGCGGGAACTCTTTATGTTTCCGGGATAAAATGTAGCCTATGTGTTAATGAAAGATGTGAGCTATCTCCGTTCATAAAGCTAAGGAAAAAAACTGGATAGAACATTTATTTGTCTAATAGAAAATTAAACGAATCAGACTGCCTGTGCGTAGGTTCTCTTAGGGCATGCGGTTAGACGCCACACGTCGATGGCACGCAGATTCGGTTACGGAGCAGTAAATATAACTCGAAGGTCTGCCGGGAAGTATAGGTTTCAATACTGGCTTTCGCCCGAGGCGGTGTAATATCCTGTAACTGGTATTTATATCATACTTGCTCTGTAACTAGGGATTACTATGGTGGAAAATCTCTTTGTAAGTTGGTGTTTGCAATTCAAGGCAACATTACGTCGCACTATGCTTTAATTGTAATGTTCACATTACAGTTCAAGCTAAGCAAAACTCCTTGGTAAACAATCTCTTTTCTTATAAAATGGTAAGAAAACTTTTTACTGAAAAAAAAAGAAAACACTGAACATGGCGGCATTTAATTTCCATACATTTCAAACTATGCAAAACTCCTTGGAACTCAGAGCCGTAAAAAAAAAATGGAAAACTATTTACGAAAAAAAAAATGGAAATGGCGGCATTTCATTTGATCTGAAAGTTTGTGAAGTTTGTTCGTAAAGGGATTTAAGTTATTTACAACAATGTCAAGCACTTCATCAGATGATGAAAAAGGAGGAGAGCCTGATTTTTGTTTGCTTGAAGCAGAACAAATGATGCAAAACCTTTTGCCGGATAAGTCCAAAGTTACCTCGCAAGAATGATATAAAGTAGAATGCTTACCTCGGTTGCAAGTAGCTATTACACCCTCGAACTATATTCACCCTCGCTCGCTGCGCTCGCTCGTGTGACTAAATATCTCGGGTGCACGCGATCCATTAGCGCCCTATGCGAGCTGCGCTCGCACTGGCGCCAAATTGGATCTTGTTCTGTAATAGCTTACTTACGTCCCTTGTGTAACAATCTACTATTATAGCCTCTCGTTGCATAATCACGTGCAATGAATATTTCAACGAGTAATGTGGGCTAGTGAAGCCTTAATAGTCCAATTTCAAGCTGCGGACTGCAAACTGAACCTTTGTATTATCGTACCTACACCTAACACTATTATTTGGAGGGGAGAGGAGAGTATCATTCAAGTAACAAGTTCAGTATTATTATTCTTTAAAAAATACAAATAAAATTTTATATAAATATATTTTTCTAAAGTGTGTTCGTGTAATTCTGCTCTTTATTTTTAATATAGGTAGGTATGCTTAACTACTAAAATCTTTTACAATAAATATTAAGACGAAACTTTCGCATTTTGAAAATATAATTTGACTATTCGAGATGGATATAGCAAGAATTTCACACAGTCAAATCTGTGACCAAAACTTGATTTTACAATATCTGCATTATTCAAATCGTTGGTCATATATTTATATAAATTATGGCTTATCTATATAATAATAAATACCTACATATAGAATCCTAGATACAAAAAGTACTATTAGCTTTTTACTCAGTGACTAGATTGATTTAAATTTAAAACTATGCAGGTGACCAAAAGCGAGTTTAATAAAAAAACAGGAAATAGGAAATTAACTCTCAATCTATTACGAATCTCGAATAAAAACCTAGCACGGAACTGACTTGGTTGAGAAGTGTGGTGCTTTACAGAATCACAAATATCATGTAGGATACTAAACTTATTTTCCTGTGGCTCTGTCGATTTCAAGGTACCTAATAGCGAAAAAAATATCAGTCTTTATACCCCTTTTTCACCAACGTATCCTAACTTTTACTGGGTACCTAAACTAAGTTAGGTTACAATTTCTATCAATTTCGTTTTCACGAAGTTTAGGAGATACCTAAAGGTGCAAATAACATTTAGGGGCCACCTACGTAAAGAGACTCGTACTTAGGGGATGATTTCACCAACGAAGGACGTTTAACAAAGGAATAAATTGGGCGTTCTGACAGTTTTTGTATTGAAAATCTGCCGAAATATCTTTATTCCACGGTTAATCGTTACCAGCGTTGGTGAAATCGGCACTAAGACGAACTATTAACTTTGTCTGGTGGGACTGAGGCTTTGGCCGTGGTTGGTTACCACTCTAATGTCAAATACGTGCCGCGAAGCGATTTAGCGTTCCGGTATGAGTTTATTCAGAACTGCCGTCCAGGTTAGCCTTTACTGCATCGTCAATCAAGTGAGATTGTATAGTCAAGCGCTACCTCTACATTTTTTCACAAATAAATCAAAAACTATAGGACGTTATTGTTACGTTATGATCTTAATGGTCGAAATAAATGATTTTTAGTTTTTGTTACATGTTTGTGAAGCCGGTATAAGTTAGCAGATGATACCTAATGTTGTCATCGTCTTAAACACCAGAGAAAAGTTGTTAGATAAAAAGCTTTACGGCATCTTCATATTTATTAAAAAGTTCTAAAAATATTCAATGTTCAATAAAAAGCTCAACACTGAAATTGGATATTAAAGACTCGTGAAAAACTTTTTCACAAAAGCAAAGCCGCTTATCATAAAAGCTGTGTCCCGAAAATTATATTATTATGCGGAAACTAAGCTTATTAAACTTTATTTATTTTTGCAAATAACATTCTTAAAGCGTAAACGTAAGCGGAAAGATCTCGGGAAATTGCTCAGCTGGAAAGCTCGCCTTTGTTGCCTCAAATCAAATATGAATCGAATCGAATCTATTTTTGGTTCTGACAAAACGTTCAGAAACTCGAATAACTGTAACAATTTATTTCAGCAATAAGGAATTGATATATAAAAGGAAATGGTGACTGACTGTCTGACTGACTGATCTATCAACGCACAGCTCAAACACAGGATGGATCTACCAAACCAACCTTATTACAACACTTTAAGCAGCTCTCAAAGAAGTACTTGGAGGAAGCTGCCTTAACCCTCTTGTGGTTCAGGCGTGAAGTTATGTGTCAGACTAACTAGTACTGATCTACAACCACAGCACAGCGTCATTAGCTTGTCGTTAGTCGTAGACACCTAGGTCCCCAACATGAAACCTGCAGGCTGATTCTATAACTCCTGCATCGATCATTGCTACAGTTTCAGTTGTGGTGATTGGCTGAATTTATCGCGTTTGTATGCCACAAAGCATTTTAGCTAATAGCAAGTGAGTATTGGCCAATCAGAGGTGAAAATCGCACCTATAAGAGTCTCCGATTTCTTACGTCACTCTGGCGTCAGTCATACGAGTAAGGTTGGTTTCTGTTTTCCTTTAGTATGCAAGAAAAGCAAATAACTATTATTTTAATTGTTGTTTTATTGGTGTCACATTTACTTACTCATTGGTATAAGTCGGTCACGGTCTTAGAAGTACCGATAAGTGTATTTATTATTATAGAAGCCTTCGACGCATGTATTTATAGTGTATACTACATAAATATGCGAGAGTTTGTCTGTAAGTTTGTCCTTCAATGAAATCACAAATCGACTCAAGTTTTGCTCTTAAAAAAATAACTAGGTACCTAATTGGTCCCACCACTAAACTCCCCCATTCCGGTGAGGCCAGCCTTTTAATATAATCCATGTTTCAATATGTACTATTTTTAATAATTTACTAATTCTATAATCTAATTCAGAATTCAGTTTGTCACGCGTTCCGTCGCCCATTGTTTGTCGTATTTTGCGTCGACAAATGAATCATTGAAAACATTTTTCAGTCACGCTGAATATATCAATGTCACAATAGTTTTATTGCATTTATGTTTAACTAACTTGAGTTTAACTGATTGATGTTAAAAGTTTATTTATTTCATTTTGCGGTAGGTTCATGTACTCATAAACCTTTTGCTGAAGAAAAAACAAATCATAACGAGAGCCCGTATTAAGAGAACTCGCATATTTTCCTCTTGATGGCTGCAAATGCCTATAAATACATTTGATGTTCGCTGCAAGGTCGCTGACACGAAGGTTTTTCCTGTACCACGAATTTCCTATAACTTCAATGTAAGATTCGGGTCAAAGAATTTTACTTATAGAAATAAACTATTTTTTATCATTAACCGATTGCGCTTGGCAGACATTCGGAACTTCGTGGTAATAATTTTATTATTATACGTTTATACGTACCTACTTGATAGCCTTTGCACGCAGCTTTGCTCCTGCCATCGATTACAAGTAATTCGAATCCCCATTAAAAGTCTCGATCGGTTCAAATTTCCCCAATAATGGGTCCTGACTGTTAAGTCAATATTATTTGACAAAATTCTAAATTAGTGGATTTCTTTTTCCTTTTCAGTTTTTATTCAAAATTCAATTTTTCAATTTTCAGTCGGATTTTTGATTTTTTGATTTTAATATTTTATTTACCTTTTACTGAACCGAAAACGATTATATCAGTGTATTGCTCGCAAGCACCTCCGAATCGCTGTATTTACGGCGTATCAGACCTTTACAATTTACATACTGTATCAATGATACATGCTGCTAAAACCATACTTTGACTTTGAATAGAATAAAATATTTTTTTATTCAAATAAACTTTTACAAAGTGCTTTCGATGAAGTACAATGCAGTGATTTAACGATCGATGCAGCTTTTATGGAATCGATCCGCAGGTGTGATAGTGGTCGTCACACTAATGCAATCAATTTAGCCATTCATACAGCTGGAACGCCAATCTGAATAGTCCTAAAACAATTGTAATGGCGATGTAGTTCGTCGTATCCCCAGGGTCAGCCGCTGTTGTCGGTGCTTCACGGCTGATTGCCCGCGCGCCGCCGCCGGGTACCTAATTGTAACGTCGCACTTCCGGTCTCCGAACGACGAACGGCCGAATAACAACCAGATACTACTGCCTACTGCGTATTTGGCGTTCATACAATTGAGCTAAAACCACAAGATTAACTTGACATATACTTACTTACTTAGGTTTAAATCGCGCGTATGTACATACCTCTAAGTTTCCACAATCCTTGCATTTCGCAAAGATTATTCGGATGTGCTTGATTACGAGAATTTCTGAAATAGAAAATGTGCTTATTACATACAGATCAGAGGAAAATGTGACGAATTTTCATAAAATGTTTTCTGAAGAGTTATCGCAGTTTTTAATATCAAACCTATAACAAGCCAATGGCTAATAGGAAAAGACGTTGGAGGAAAAGACGCATAATCTGGTCCTGTAGAGTGCAGATTTTTTTTTATTGGGAGAAAGACTTACGCTACACAAAAATCAATGATGGAAAGCACTGATGAAGTATAGATTAAAGCGCGCTTGTCTGTAAGATGCCTATTCACTCTTTTAAACGTGGCAGGAAACACGGACGCAGCGTCCCACACCTTAGCGATTCGTTGCAGTTCTTGTTCCTTTAAAGATTGACTTAGATCATGAGACGGATAAAGGAATACCTTAAAAGCCATCCAGAGGACAGATATGACAACTTACCTGCTTAGTTTAGGTCCATTGTTCAAAAAGTTGAATATTTTGTAAAGCCGCCTCAATCCGCAGGTGTGCTGCATGTGCGCTGTGTAGAATTCGCGACGTCTGTTCTGCATCCGATATGCCAAATACGTGTGACTTCCTACCAGCGCCTTTGTTCCGCGCACGCGGCTGCCTTACTTATGAGCTCAACGACTGAGCCATTGTTGTAGTTTGGGGTTACAGTGACAAGTGTTCCCGCGAGGTCAGCTATTCGCGGCTGGGCTTTGACATCGATTATTATTATTTTGGTCACCACACTAACCAGAATATTCGAGAATGTACGTATTTTTAAATGAGAAATGTCCGTATAAAAGTCCGGTATGCCTAATGGTATGTTAAAAGTTCAATTTTAAACGTCTAAGGCCTTATTAGAGAGTAGCTTAAGACTAAGACTTTTTTGTGTTAAATTCAGTATAAAACCATTGAATAATTATCTACTTATATCAAACATGTTTCTTCAATTTTAGATTACTGCCCATTAAGAATGAAGTTATAAAAAATCATCCATAAGAAATCCATAAATATCTCTCCTTACTGCACTTCTACATCTATACATATAAATACATACATCTATTTTTGAGCACTCAAACTATGGTTAAGGCTTTTTTTCCACCAGGAATATGTAGAGATGCGTAGCGAAGGGCGTGTGTACAACAGGCTATGTGCATATGCATATGGCTATGTGCACAGGCTATGGCTACAGCCTTAGCTAATTTTTTTGCACTTGGGATAAGTTACGAAAATGACTTGTCCTCGATGTGCAAACTGTGATCAAAACTCCTAAAATTGGGCGGTTTTAATAGTTGATAGTGAAGAAGTAGGAACGCCAAGCATAATAGAAATTACTTATGAAAATATGAGATTTTCCGAGATTTCCCATTATTTGTCTCAACAAATAAGCTATAGCATGTTTTAAGCATGTGGAAGTACCTACTTTAGTCCCACAAACACGTGATTATTTGCTTTCTCTAGAAATTCAATCGGGAGACAATGTATGAGAGCGAGCGTCTCGGAACAATGGCTAACTGTCAGCTGAGATGTAGGCGATTGATCTATTGCTCTGCTTCAGACATCGATGTATTTGTTTGTTGATTTATAAATGTACGGCCATGAAAAAAGTTAAGTGATACTTCCATGCATGTTTATCGTAAGTTTCCTGAATAAAAACAGAATGTCTGACATTCTTTATGATTGGTATTTCGGCAATATCCTCACCTACAATATAAGTATGTTACAAATGCGAAAGTGTGTTTGTTTGTTGTTCTAAATCTTGCATATAAAGTTATAGTTGACGGCTTGGACAATGACCTAAGCTGCCCTTTATCCCGGAAAAACTAGAGTTCTCGTTGGATTTTTTAAAACGGGAAAATTTAAAATCATTGATAGTGGAGTGAACAAATATCTTTCGTTCAAAAGAGTCAAAATTGTACCAAACATGGTCCTTTGAAAGTAGGTATATTGTTAGTTAGGGATGTGGGTTGGAACTTGGAACACTGTCGGTTTCGCAATTTTGATATGCATTCAAAGTTTATGCTGAGAATTTCCTTCAAGTGTAGGTAAACACTTGAATAAACATATTTTGACAAAGTTGCTTACGAATGTGCCATCAAAACTAGGTCACACGTTCCTCCTAAAATGACACATTGCATAAACAATAAATACTTATCGCTCTATTTAAGTATACCTACTTTCCGATGGATCATGTCAGCGATACATAATATCTTCATGATCGACGCAGGTGCTTCGTCACAAGCTTAATATTAATGTAATACAGCTACAGCAGGCCAGTACATGGTGCTCGCATTTCGTATTCATCACGTTTCAAGTTGTATGCACGATCACTATACTGCTGTGCTTGGTATATTATGTAATATGTAACACACTTATGAAAATGCATTTTGCCCTTATGAGTGCTGCCTTCAGTATCACATGTTTGTGCGTAAAAAATGCTATTTCAATCAATATGCTTTTCTTTTAATATGAATGGCTGGCAAACGAGCTGGCGGGTCACCTGATGTTTTTTTTTTTTTTTTATTCTATGACAAGATAGCCCTTGACTGCGATCTCACCTGATGGTAAGTGACGATGCAGTCTAAGATGGTAGCGGGCTAACTTGGAAGGGGTATAGCAGTGTAAATTCAACCCATACCCCTAATTGGTTTCTACACGCCATCGTGCCGGAACGCTAAATCGCTTGGCGGCACATTTTTGACGGTAGGGTGGTAACTAGCCACGGCCAAAGCCTCCCACCAGACCAGACCAGAGACAATTTAGAAATAATAAATTACTAAATTGCCCCCGCCGGGAATCGAACCCGAGACCTCCCAGTTATAAGACCACAGCGCTCACCACTGCGCCAGGGAGGTCGTCAAAATGTAAAATGTAAAGTGACTTAAACGGTCAGGATCGATTGAAGTATCGTTCTTGAGAAATTACCGGCGACGGAGTGTGTACAGTCCTATGGTAGAATCCTGTGGTAGAATCCTGTGGTAGAATCTTGACTTGCCATAAGAGTCACAAGTTGGCTTACGTGACATAAATAATTTTGAATTTTGATGTTTTGAACGTGCAAATCGCGTTTAGTATTTTTGCTAAATTGCAATAATTTAACAACGTAGGTAAAATTAAAATTACCTACATGCCTTTGTAATTTTCCAACAATTTATTTGCATTTATCCTATACACGAAACAGTTTGATTATATCTATGGGTAGGTGTTCTGTCCATGCCACTTTATGTCCATATGTTTCAACTCATGATACATATAGCACTTGTATATGACTTTATTGCTTCATGTACACATACTTTTTTGGATATATCCAAAGGTATAAGGTGTGGGCTAACTTAGAACGTATTCTTTGTTGATATGGGTCCATATTTGCACGGACAGCAGAACCCGTTGGGATTGATGTTTCTCAACAGTTTTACGTGGGGAACTTTGTGCTTTATCGTCTAGTGGCAAGGGTGAAAACGGTGTGCGGGTTGTAGGTTGTAATAGTAATATCTCGTGGGTATTGCAATTTGCGATTGACGCAGTGGGGCTGCGTAGTCCACATTGCTATTTAGGTTTCCTGTGTGAAACTTCGTAGTGACGTCCGAGAATTACGTAATAGTATGTGTAACCTAAAGGCAGCTCTATCCATAGGTACCTAGACGACTTTTTAATGATACGATGATCTAAAAGACCAAAGCTTCTTATTTATTATTTCTACCTCTATTCGCTCCATAGTGAATAGAGGTAGAAATAATATCTAATGGTTAAGTTTTTACTGCAAACTACATTATATTATTTTATGATTTGCTCGATTCTACTTTTTCTTCAACAGCTAGACGTCCACAGCTGGGCAAAGGTATCTTTTGTCATCTCGCCTCATCTTTGCGCCTAGATCCAGTTTGCCAACAGGTTACCACCATTCTAGCACATTTGGTCTGTCGGATTTCTGAACTATGTGTCTCGTCCATAATTGACGTTCTTCTTCCTCTTTATCAACTGATATAAGTCCACTGCTGGACTAATATGATAAGTCTCTTGCATAGACTTTCACCTGTCTTTGTCTTGCACCGCTTGTATTCAGCGGTTCCATGTGCTGCGACATCTGATGTCGTCGGTCCATCTAGGGTCAGCTAACACTGCGCTTTCCGGTGCGAGGTAAAAGAGTTTAAGTGACATTAGGTACCTATACCTAGATGGGATCATGATTCGTGCCGGTAATGCTGATCATGATCACCCACTTTGCGAATGGCGGCATGAATTATGCTAATGGTATCATTACTATAATTACACGGTTTGTCATTCCAAGGACCCTCAACGAGGCGTACCTACACTCGCTGACAAAAAATATAACCGACCGAGCGCGATCGCTCGCAAACCGAGGGTTTCGTACCTTGGACGAAACATAATCTAACCAAAAGCAAAACAAATATCAAAAGTTATAAATAGATATTTATTTTGAACCTAATCGGAAAGTTATGGGTCACTCAGCGGGCGATGGAGAGAGCTATTAAATCAGGATTAAGGAGATCTTAGGAGAGAACAGCTGCCGATATATAAACCTTTTATTTTGGACACAAAATGTCAGTTCCCGCATGATTTGTGTCTGTTTTCCCTCTGGCAAAGGCCTTCTCTAACCTTTTCCACACATCTCTTTCCCTTGCTTTTTTCTATTCCAGATTTTGTCTAGATCTTAAGTAACTATTTCATCTTCCCATCTGATTCTCTGCCGCCCTTTTCTTCGTTTATCTATTCTAGAATTTCTAGATTGCCAAAGTGTTACTATTTTGCTCGGAAAGACCGAGGGATATATGTATATGGGACTCTATACAAGATTCCTGTCTCCAGCAGGGAACGTTTATCTGTTGATATAGAGGAAGAAGATAAATATTTGTTTGATTATACCTCGATTTTTTGCGATTTTTTTAATCTATGCTAGTGAGGGAGATATACTTATAATATTATGCTATTTATTAATGTAATATGCACATCTATCACTTATGTATACGCATATCCCTATCGATGTAGTTACATTTCATCCTTTTCGTACGGCACCCTAAAAACAGATTAGGTAAGTAACATGAATGTTTTTTGCTATTCCTAACTATTGGTGGAGTTTGCACTAATGTACTTTAAATTTGGCTGGAAATCGTTCAAATAGGAGAGACAAAAAATTGCAGTTTAGCTAGCTGTATATCAGACTACAGAGAAATTGGTAGAGACGACGCTCTATGTGAAGACATTGAATTCTACTTTTCAGATAATCCACCTAAATATAACATATTATGGCCAAATGGGGACCTGGCAGAATTTACCCACCTTTGACAACATTATGGAGAACTGTCCTAAGGTTTCAGCGTTAAAGCTGTAGTGGTATTAAAACATAAAACACTCAAGAAAACACAACAAGAAAAGTCAGAGATGCCTGCTTAGGATCGAAACTCAAACCCCCCGAAGGAGTTCGAAGTTTTAATCACTATGCTATCACGGCTTTCATTATAATTGCATAAAATTAGCAGTACAGTTAGGCTATGTTCAGATGGCTGAATTGCGACGCGCGTTTTCAAATCGCGCGCTTAGACATCCTAATATATACCTAGCAACCGTTCACATGCGCGCGCGTTAACGCGCGTCAGCGAGCGTCAACGCGGCGCTCAGAGAAAAAGTTTCTAGACGCAGACAATCGCGCGTTGACTCGCGCTTTGATATTAATGTAATGTCCGTTTGCTGTTCAGTTGAGCGCGCGCTTTCATCGCGATCGCATGTAATTTTGTTAATTTTCGTAATTATATTTTGAGTTGAAGCAAATTGTCGAATGACTTTGTAGACATTCTAAAGTAATTAAAGAATTTAGATTCATGGTCTCTTAGATTCGGATATAGTGTCGCAAACAAACTGGGTCTATTTTTCAAAATTGGACGAACCCAATGTGTACGTTTTCTTTTTTTATATTTTTCTTTATAATATAACCACAAAATAATAGCCTTTTCCACGTCCATTTTCTACGTTCTACCGAACTAGACTGACGAGTACTCTCGCAACGCGCATTAGCGCTCATCATCTGAACTCTCTTCAAATTTGATCGCGCGTTGACGCGCGTTAACGCGCGTTACATGTGAACATAGCCTAATAGTTACAAAGTTATCAAAATTAGTTATCTATTCTGCATTAGTGCGAAATGTCACCTCAAGAAGTCAGTTAAATATAGCATATTGTTCAGGAACATGCGCTAAATAGCAGGGTCCATACTAAGCGCGGCAGACTTACGAAGCTTTTTTTAATTCGATGATAAGTGAGCACATGAATGCGATCTCACGTGTTATGCGATGAATGTAGTTAGCAGAAGCGACGGGATCTAGAATGGAATTTCCAGTTTTATTGAACCTATACCCCTAATCTGCTTAAATGCTACAGTGTGCCGGAACGCTTAATAGGTTGGTGGTACGTCGTCACCAATAGGGTTACCATTCTAGCCAGCATTCCAAAAAACAATCTTTTAACTATTACAGAGATTATAAATTCCCAAAAAGTCTCTGCCGTGAATCAAATCTTGGAATACCTCTTCACTTACCTACCAATACAGTCAGGGTTGCAATGCTTTGTCCAGTAACTCCAGTCTGTTAATAATGCGAAATTAATACATCCTAAGTGTCTATTTGTTATTTTGACCTGTCGATCTTGACCAATATTGGGGCATTTTATCCCGGAAAATCAGAGCTTTTAGGGGATTTTTAGAAACTTTTCTTTCTTTTAAATAAACCACTGAAATAAACTGTAGCGCAGTTGGTGTTTGTGTGCTGATGGCGTGTTGCCTCGACCCAGGTATTGGCTTATCCCTTGCAATCGAATTGCATCCATATTTTTCGCACAAAGTTATCCCTCCCTGCTGCGCTGAGGGTAGACTCGGCTATTGAACTTTTCAGGCAAACGCGTCACTTGATTACCGAGAATATGTGACTGCGTTTACTCTAGTTAATTGGTTGGAAATCAAATGCTCTGTGACACTATGATTCTAATTTAGCAAGTAAACGTAATTTAAAACGTGCTTGTCTATTGAACCTTAGTGGTGATAGCGTATTGGTTAGGGCTTCGTCTTCTATTCCGGAGGGTTTGTTGTTCGAATCCCCGGCCTTTAACTGTTCGGAGATATTTGCATTTTTAGCAAAGCTAACAGTAACAGTAACAGTAACAGTAAAGATAACAGTGACAGAAAATGTCGTAAAATTCTTAAAGATGTGTAGTGTAGTCTAGTCTGCCAATTTGTACTTGGCTATCACGGTGGACTATGGACTATTCTCTTCTCAGTCTGAGAGCAGACACGTGTTCAGCAAACTAGCTAATGCCCGCGGTATCATACGCGTCGATTTAGGTATTTTTTAAACCCGAGCCGGTGGTACTTGATTTTCAGGAATAAAAGTTTTTATATTCTTTTTCAGGATGCAAGTTAGATATCCTGTTTTCTTGACAATTTTTCGAAATCGATTAGTCAGTTTAGGCATGATAAGTAACAGTCAGAAAGTAACCCGTTTATACTACGTAGGTAAATAATCGAGAGCCGAGACGTAGTTTGAGGGTGTAGCCGCGGTTTATTTTCCCGGGCGATACTCAGCGACTTGTTCATATTGATCACGAGTAAAGGAAATAAAGACAAAAATAGTAAAGAAAAATACTGTTGCCGCATTTTCCGAATGTACCTTCATTTTTAAAAATTCGCTAGACACCAGTAGGCACCTACTTACCTAGTCTTTATCGTTTTGCTTTGCTATTTAAATAAAGGTGTTCGAATTGCAGTTAAAAGAACTTCGCCATAGCAATTTACTTCGCTTGATGAACGTGACAGAAAACGTGGCTTACGAGCGTGACTGTATTGTTACAAGAAATAGGAATATCATTATGAGCTTGACGCAATCAGTGCGATAAGCCTGCACTGGACTAAAGTATAGCTATAGCGAGCGACGGAGAGAGCTATGCTCAGACTAACCCCGCGGGATCAAATATGAAATGAGGTACCCTTGGGAGAACTAGAGTTACCGATTGATATATAGGTAGGTACATCGTTGATCGAGTCGCGAAGTTCAAGTAGCTAGCAATGAACGGGACCTATGGACACAAGGTCCGATGGGCAAAGCTGTCGTTTGAGTCAACGGTATTTCAACAGTTGGATAGAGGCGGCACAAGACCGTGTTCTGTGGCGAGCCTTTCAAGAAAGGTCAGCAGTAGACGTCTATCGACTGAGATGATGAGGAATTTATTAATTCAGCAAATAATAAATTGCGACTATCGTAACGTAATACATACTTTCAAGTGAAGGAAACGAAGAAAAGAATTCTCTCTCGACTCGAACGTGCTCCATACACTCGTACAAATGAAGTTTGATTCTTATTTTAAAAAAGTCAAGTGATTGCATTAACATACATGTATGTAGGTACAAAGATTTGTATGTGTGTCCTAAGATAAATCTTAGGGCCCATGTAAGTTTTAAGCTACGTCCTACCTACATACATTTTTTGTGCCAATGAAAAATCTAGTAGTTTTTCATTGGTCTTAAAAACCGTATCTCTCTAATTTAATGTTTCGTAATAAATTGTTTACACTAAAACTCGATGGCTTCAGCGTCAGATTGATAAATAATAACCAAGCATGTGTTTTTTCCGCGCAGGTTGCTGACAGCGGATAAGCGCCGCCACATAGCTCGGATTATAAAATCAAAGCCGGGATCAAGTAGCAAGCGACCGGTGCGCCCGCGCCGCCCGCCGCCGCCCGCCGCCTCCCGCCGCCCGCCGTCGCCGCCGCCATACCTAGTCCGCGAGCCGCGCGATACGGACGCGCGAGACCCCAGCCGTGTGTCGAAATCGGGTGTTGTAACTCCCAAACCATCACCTGTCATACGCAACACTCTTTCCACCCAGTGAATCCAACCGAGCTCCGATCCCTCGGTGCAACAATTTCACTCACAAACCGACTATTAAGTGAGCGCGAGAAGGCTACATTCCAAACCGGTGTCGTTCTTTAATGGACGAAGTGTGTTACTACTGTGTGTGTGTTGTTACTTAGAAGTGACTGGTTTAGTGGTTTAATGCAGCTCCGCGCTGTGAACTAGATATATATAAACAAATAACAAAGCTGTGCACCACGCGGCGAGGCCATGATGTAAAGTCTCCTAAACTTAAAGCTTCTTAACTTATAGTTAAAATGGCTCGCGGTGCGCTCAGTGAAAATGAACGTCACTGCTTGGATGCGAATGCAAAAAGTCAAGAGCGACTACAAGAGACGGAAACTAGTAAAACGAATGGACTGAGAGTTCGCTTCCTGGATGAGGAAGGAAAGACGGAAAGAACCGTCAGTACCGACGTAGTGGACTGCGCTGTTTCGAGAGTCAAAAAAATTCACATTCTAAAAAACAGAAGCTCTAGTGAAACTAGCATTCTTTTACGAAATCCATCCCTCATTAAAAGGCGTATGAGTTCCGAACGCCGATACAGCGATGGTCACACCGACACTTTAAATAACAACTCTCTCAGCGAGAATCTCAATGGAAAACTAAACAATCCAGGTAACTCATACAAGACCGAACAAGGAACGGACCAAACCAAAGAGAGCCAGAGCTTTAAGAAGAATTGCAACGTATACAGTGTGAACCAGGCGAAAACATTAACATCGGAGAGGAAAAAATCACACCAACTAACTATTCCAAGACTAATCGCGCATAAGGAACATGATCAAATCAAATCCATACTACCAGCGGAAGTCTGCTTGGCTGATGGTGCATCTGGAAAGGACTTCACCGCTCGGGCGATAGGAAGACTTTCGCGAGGTTTAGGACGTTTGTTGCGTCGCACGAACAGCGTCCGCATCAGCGAACCTGATCCCATGTACAAAGTGGCATATCTAGGCAACGTCCTCACCGGCTGGGCCAGAGGTAGGTGCTTTATCATCATCCTTTATCAAAGTAGATGCTAGATTATGTCAGATCGATAGATTAACGATATGAAGACCAAGAGAAGTGGGTTATGGTTCAAGTCCCATACAATTTAAAACTACAGGCTCGACTGACCATGTTATAATCTACAGATTTTGGGTAGGCATATAAATTCTATAATATGTCCACACAAATCCCAATTTAATATTTAAATTATATTATAGCATTCCAAAAACAAAAAAGAGCAACTGCTGAGTTTTTTGCTGGGTCTTCTCAGCAGAATCTGCATTCTGTACCAGAGGTAGAGTTTTGACTTTCCATAAGAACCACAAGTCGGCTTACGTGAAATAAATCATTTTCAATTAAAAAAAGAGTATGATGTTATTTGTTATAATTTGCATTCGGTATAATGAAAAGTTTAATTGAAGTTAAGATTTTTACGATAAGAAGATTGGCGAATATTAGAGTTCTTTTTGAAAGACAATCAAAAACTAAAGGTGTCAAGAAAGACTAATAATTCAATGAAATAATAAGTTCTAAATAGTCCATAGAATGTACAATCACTACGTAAATAGCATCTACGAAATACGAAAATAATCGTAAACTTAATAAGTTGGAATCACTGGAATATTGTATCATATTGTAACTAAAAGTTCTGAGCTAATAACATCAGATAAAGCTCATCAGATAAATGATAAGAGTAAAAAGAAATACAAAAGGAACAACGCACATTTACTGAAATTCAACTAAAAAAAAATTGATAACAAATGCTAAATAATAATTATTCATTGTTACAATAAACTGTATCAATAATGGTATTGACACATATTTATTTGTACAGTAGTAGGTACGAGCTACCTGTAAAAAAGTTTCAAAACGAGTGTCCTAAGCAAGGTCACTTCTATACACGGCACCTGTTTGTTATAAAACTTATTGTTAGTATTTTGTATAGAATCAATTGCATTAAAAGTCACGTTTTTATAAAATCTTTAAGTGTTAATTTAGAATTTTATTACTAGGGGCGTTTGAAAAGTTCGTAGCCTAACGTAGATCGGAACGACATATATTTTTGAAACTGTTCTAATTTCAAAGTTACATTATTCAGTAGTTATGGTATTTAATTTCATTCTTTTATTTACATTCGTTACGATTCCTCACGCGATCTCGTCGAACAAGTAGTGACAATTTTTAAAAATGGAAAAAATCGAATATCGTGCAGTGATTAAGTACTTGAATAAGAAAGGTTTAACACCAAAAGAGATTTATGAGGACATCTTAAAAACTTTAGGCGAATCGGCGCCTTCGTATGCTACTGTGAAAAAGTGGGTTGCGGAGTTCAAACGTGGTCGTGAAAGCGTTGAAGATGATCCACGTAGTGGTCGACCAACAACGTCAACCACCGACGATAACATTGAAAAAATTTGTGACATAATTTTGTCTGATCGGAGATTAACTGTTAAGGAGATAGCTGACACTATTGGCATCTCACCTGAACGAACGCATCACATAATCACCAATGAATTACACTTTTCCAAGGTGTCTGCGCGCTGGGTGCCTAGGCTGCTTTCAGTTGAACAAAAACGCGTTCGACTGACAATTTCCCCCGAATGCTTAGAGCTGTTTGAGGCTGATCCACAGGAATTTATTGGAAGATTTGTAACTATGGATGAAACTTGGGTACATCACTATACTCCCGAAACAAAAGTACAGTCTAAACAATGGAAAAGACCAGGATCTCCTGTCCCAAAAAAGGCAAAAGTGGTTTTATCCGCCGGAAAAGTAATGGCTTCAGTTTTCTGGGATTCAAAGGGAATAATTCTGGTGGATTTTTTAGAAAAAGGTAAAACCATAAACTCTGCTTACTATTGCAATCTGCTGGGGCGTTTAAGAGAAGAAATTAAAGAAAAACGACCCGGTTTGCTAAGAAGAAAAGTTTTGTTTCACCAGGACAATGCGCGAGTTCACAAATCAGTGGAAAGCATGGCAGAAATCCATCAATGTGGCTTTGAATTGTTACCCCACGCCCCGTATTCACCTGATCTAGCTCCATCAGATTTTTATCTATTTCCAAAGTTAAAAAAACACTTAGGAGGTCAAAAATTTTCCACAAATGAGGAGGTCAAAGCTGCTGTGGATGCATTTTTTGGCGATTTAGATGAACAATTTTTTAAAATTGGTATACAAGCATTACCAGGCCGCTGGAAAAAGTGTGTTGAACTCGGAGGAGAATATGTCGAAAAATAAATAAATTAAAAAATTATAGCTTCTCATTTTCCTGGTTAGGCTACGAACTTTTCAAACGTCCCTCGTATATTTTAGTTAAATACACGTTGATAGTAACTGTGATAAAATTGGACTGTAATAATTATCGTAACACTAGTGCGCTATAACTTATTGCACACATTAACATTGATTTCCGACATCTTTTCAGAAATTTAATCCTTGATATCAGATATGTTTTCAGCAAATTAAATGGAGCAACCTAGTTGCACTTACTCAGATAAAAAACTAAAATTGGTTCTGTAACGTCTGTAAAGTTTGATCCTTCTTTTAAAACTCGGTTAACATGGCTGAAGCTTAGCAAGTCTAAATAGTCTCGTTGACTTAGTGATTCAGTGTCAACTGTGCTGATTAAATACTAGAACATTATAATAGTCTTATTTAAAGAAGGCTCGAGCGGTAAATATGATAACATCGGCAAATATGGAATGTAAACTGAACAGAGAAGTGAATTGCAACTGGTAAAAAATTACGTAAGCGATTAAACGACCACTCGCAAAAGTCGTTAAAATTTATCATAATAAGCATGTGATACTTCGTTGATTTCTTGATTAAAACACGAACGCGTACCCAAGGTCGACAAAGAACTTTTATCCCAACAACACGAGTGATTTTTGTAAAACTTTGTTGCAAGGATTTTGTTTTTAAACTGTAAAATAAAAAAGGATGTAAGCATGATTGGTTAATCTGAGGATACAAGTTATTAAGATTTCATAAATAAACAGTTCAAATTGATTAACTTATAAGTACCAAATTAAGTTCCTATTTTAGCTGAATAAATATCGTAAATTTCGTGAAACCTTCACACAAGTAGAGGGTTCTCGAAGTAAAGGCCGTTGTGCGTAAGTAGTTCAAGGTGTATTTGTTAAACCAAAACAATTTGTTTTACATGATCTTAATGGATTTTATCCAATTGTTGATGCTATTCGAACGATCTCTTAATTAAATTGAAAAATGATCACAATTGATACTGCAATGACAACACAACGATTTAAATGAGTTTAAAAGAACTTTCATTCATCATTTATACCTCTCAACTCAACGCCGGTCTTGACAAGACTAGATGAAGGTCTCCTTTTGAATGAATAGAGATTTAAGCCATTGTCCACAACGATGGCCAAGTGCGGATTGACAGATTTCACATACCTTTGAGAACAGTATGACAAACTCTCTGGCATGGATGTTTTCGTTCACCATTAAGTAAAGTAATATTTTAAATGCACATAGCTTGGTAAAGTTCGAAATGACTTGGGATTCAACTCGAAACCCTTCAATAAGGAAGCTGAAGTCTTAGCTTATAGACTATGACTGCCATCAATAGAACTAAGTAAATAGCTATTTTGAATTCGAGTAATATATTATAATACCAATTAATTCAGGGACTAGAATTAACTACATTCCATTGATATAGAGTCAAACAAAAAGAAGTATTTAGTTAATATGTATAATGTAATTAAATAATCATAGAAAGCACTCATGACTCATTGATACTAGCTACACAAAGTTCTAAGATTACTGATAGGATAAAACAAATATAGATAAGAGTTTTAATAGAGTTGTATAATTACGTAGCATTGTCCGCTGTTATCAAAGGCTTTCCTATTAAAATTGATTTTAAAACTTTCGCATTCGAGCGACATGTTCTACATAAATGGTAAAGACAAAAAACGATCAGTGTACGCAATTAAACACTTGTAACTTTCATTTCGCCGCCAGACCATGGTTTGATCATTATCTGCAGTCATCTTAATAAAACTAAACTTTTATATTGTTCATCTTTATTGTTATGATAAATAGGATTACGTTTTTATACATAGATTGTATTAAGATCTTTCATATACAAATACTAGACGATGCCCGCGACTTCGTCCGCTTGGATTAAGGTTTTTTGATTCCCGCGGGAACCCTTTACTTTTCCGGGATAAAATGTAACCTATGTTTTAATCCCGGGTATGAGCTATCTCCATTCTAAATTTCAGCCAAATCGGTTCATTCATTGTGGCGTGAAGGAGTAACAAACATACACACACACACACACACATACACATACAAACTTTCGCCTTTATAATATTAGTAGGATTTAACGAAATGTTTGTTTCGCTGATTCATTAAAAATTAAACACTAAATTCTGCGAAATTTTACCGTGTTTGTTTTGTTGTGTACCCATTTTAGTAGTTTTGTTAACATTGCGTCTAATTGTCTCACTAAATTATTATAATTGTGATTTTAGGAAAAGCTCTCTTTTTAAAAGACTTTTTCTTTTTCTAAATTAGTTTTAAAGAGCTTTATTAAAATAATTTTAATCGTACGCTCAGTACAATAATTTCAATAAAATATTTATTGTTATGATGATCCATAATATGTTTATGTTAGTTTATGAAGATTATTATTATAACTGCATAGATAATATTTTCTAGTTTGCAAGCGGCACGAGTTGACAAAGATAAACTTGAACTTTAATATTATATGGTTATCCTTCATCATAACTTAAATTCTAAGCAAAGATCTGCATACCTAATGTTGTTTCTCTTTATAGCACCCTTTTTAACATACTTCATAAACAAGATTATCATGTCTCATTCTATCTGTTCAAGTATCGGTACCTACTAAAACTAAACTTCAAAAGTGTCTTTGTTGGTTTGTTCATACCAAAATTCCTTTCGACACCCCCACCGTCAGAGTTTCTTGCAACATTTTTCGAATTTAGCCCAACGTAGCTAGCTTCCGCGACTTCGTCGAGGTAGGTTTTTAAAAATCCCACGGGAATTTAATTTTTTGTGGTCAGAGTCTTCAATTATATTCACAAAAAATCACATTGATCCGTTGCCCAGTTGTTGCGTGAGTGAAGGACATTCAAACACACTTTGGTTGGATTTGATTTTTTTAACGAAGTATATAATATGTTAGGTATTCTCTGCAAATAGTATGTCCGAAATGTCCTTACGAATCATCGTTTATTGGAATGGGATTATTATTGTCCGACAGATAGCTTGTTCGAGATGGAGTTCGTTCGGTTATCGCTGATGCGGGTCATTTCGCCGGGTCAAGTGGGCCGAGATAGTGAAAGTCAGCGCTCGCTGTAGTGGAATCTTGACGATTGCAAGCAAACTGCGCACTCACGTTCCTAACAGATGATGGCTCGCAATCTATATCATCGAAAGTTGAAACACTCTTGTTTACAACGCCATTTATGGACGTGTTTGTTGGTAGTTTTGAAACGTAAGTCAAGGCAATTCCAAAAGGGGTTTTAATATTTTTAATGTCCTCTTTATTGCTTACTATCCAAGCGTGATGAATTGAGCCCTGTCGACTCCCCGCCAGCTGGCCTTTGCATACCCCGCGGGTGCCCGTGTTGTACCTACAATGGCGATGCAATTAACTAGCGCTTTAGGTATTTTAGTCGCTTAACGACCAGATCCGAATTTCGTATAAGGAATTTTGGTAGCTATTTATAGTTCTTTCGTTTTGTTCAATTGTTACTTTTTACTAATTTTTTGAAAAAAGAATTTACAAAATTAATTATACCATGCTTATGAATAGTTTGATCATATTACATATCTATATTGATTTAATTTAATTTTTAATAGAAATTATGTAAGAAATCAAACGGCGTTTTAAAACTACACTCTCCTTTACTTACATTATAAGGAGTGCGTAGGTTTAAAACGGCGTCTGATAAACAGCAGATAAACTCCGCTCGATGAGTAATTATTCTTTTATCTTGACGGCTGTGTGCGGAGACAAAGCCTTAGCCCTGTTAATTCTGAAGATCAAGGCGACTAACCCGCGTCACGGCCGTGTTAACTTAATAACAAGCTGATAACGATGTTTGGTCAAATGATCAAAATATTTGATCGGCCACTTTGCTTTTGATTAACGCATTTTGCCCTAAACGTTAAATTTGCCGTTCGAAATATTCCTTCCAAATATTTTGGCGTCAGTGGACAATTTATTTATTTTTATTTATTTATTTATTTGTACGGAAACTTCCAATTACACTTATTAAGACAATTAAAAACAGACATAGCCAGACAAAAATAATCTCAAAAATTAAACAAAAGTCAAAAACTTAGCAATTAGGCAATGAGGAGATAAGGGCTGGTAATGCTGGTATTCATCATAATAGAAATGAAACTTGGCAGGTGAAATTGAATGACAAAGAAATCATAGGTTCCCGCGGGATAGTTAAAAGTTTACAGGTAATTCTTACTTGTAACCGTAATGTTACAGTGCACTACACTCTCAATTTAGAACTCTTACGTTTTACGGTATTGTTAACGGGTTTAGTTACTTGTTTCACTCTAGTATTACCGTTAAAACGTACTTGAATTCTTTTAACCACACAAATTGATTGCAAAAAGTACCTACTTAATTACTTACTTATATTTATTAAACTATTAACCTCTTCTGAAATATTATAATGTGCCATTAATCACAATTTGTGGCCGACTAAATGTCAGTTATACGATGAACAATGTGTACGTGTTGAATCTTACAATTGGCTTATTATTTATTACTGACTGTAAGCAATCATATCAAAGGTTACATTTAAAGTAACTATTCAAATCAATGTAATACAGAACTTGGTTATGCTCTACCATGTAATCTATTTCAGATTTACTTACATACAGATAACTTTTGACCTGAATTAAAAATGAATAGTGAGAACGTGTCGAATTTATTATTTCTAAATTATCAATATTTACATTATTTCTAACTTGACTTGAGTCAAATTCTCATATTAATTCCGACGGGTACCGAACCTGGCACCTGCCCTACATAAGTATAAGACAACAGAGTCTGCCACTGCGTCTGTAGGTCGTTTATTGTAGAAAAAGATTTGACCTAGCTCGGGAATCGATCTTGAGTCCTTTTGCTTGATAAGTAATTGAAAAACGCTACAATGGCCGTCATAAAAAAACTTGTTTTACATCTTGTATCACTTCCGATGATAGTTGTATTAAGTTGTGCAGTTAAGGCATTCGATACAGTTTTATTTCCAATTCAGTAGGATACTGCTTTTGAGGACAACCGCGAGCCGCGAGCGAACAGTCATGAACCGGAGCGATTGGCGGTTAATTATAACTCTGATTCAATATTTGTTTATTTAATTCGATATAATCTGTTTCTGTGCCACTCCGCGCTTCCGTGCTGGGCTTTATTGAGCAGCTCCGGACGGAAAAGTTAGTATGTCTTCTACTTTATACCGGACTACGGCAAAGCAATTTAAAAAAAAAAATCATCAGCATCAGCTAGTGATAAGATAATTTCACCACACTCACTACTTTCAAGTGAAGCTGGAAGAAATGTCTATTTTTACCTTCATCCACTTCTTTTACTTCCTTATTACTGTATGTTTAGGGACGTGTAGGTCAAGATGCTTTGACAATATCAACTACACCTGTAGGGTTAGTATAAGATTTGATTAATTTGATCGTATTCGTATTCGAACATCATCGAATACGAAAACGATCAATCGGATTAAATCTTATACTAGCCCTACTTAATCCTTATTTTTGAACACCGGAAGCAGTAGACGAATGGAGCCTTGCGCTTGCTCTTTCTATCTCCTACCGTCTCGCTCACACGAGTTTTTCGTATCACATTCCATCATTGTTCGTATGGTCCCACAGACACGGTTCGTAGCTCACATTATACTGTACCAGGTTCCAAACATAGGCAGAACCAACTCTAACACCCATAACATAAAGTGAATTTTTAGTTTACCAGGAAACTTTAGTATTTATTTTTATACTAGATAAGTGTCTTCTGGTATTCGACAATAGCACAATTGACAATACATAATGTTAAAAATGCTCTTGGAGATCATTAATATTTCTTGATTTGTTAAATTGTGTAAACGTCGCAGTAAGATGGTTGAAGTTACATATATATCCCTAGCTATGTACCGTAATATAGCTATGATACGAGTAAAATCTAGTAATATAACTATCTTACTAATTATTCTAGTGAAATAATTATAAAAGTAAAAGGACATCATCCATTTTGGGCTAAATCTGAAAGTGCCGGCCAAAAAAAAATTTTGCTGTATTTCGTTAGAACTTGTCCACCTAAACATTTTTTATTATGACACCGAAGCTGTAGAACCATTAACCTTGGTTTTATTTAAGTTTAAAAATCTGTATTTTCTCGAGTATATGAAGTGTTTCTAATAATAATAATAAAAAACTGGAGTGCCCAGCAGTCTGTTCTACATCTCAGCAGCCGAGCCCGGCTGACCTCATCGCCTTTTGGCGAAGTGTGTGGTCAAGAGAGATGGATGGCTGGATGGTTGAGGAGGGCTCTTGAATTGCGGCGGTAGAGAAAGCATGTGCCTCAATAGAGCTAATGAACCCAGTCGCCATCTCTCCGGAGGATGCACCTGGTGCGGTGCGCCGGGCCGCGAACTGGAAAATTCCGGTATCCGATGGATTGCATCATTACTGGCTGAAGGGTTTTTCGTTCTGCTATGCTATCTGGCCCAATAAGTCCAAGAAGCTCTCGAGTAAAGGGCACTCCGAGTCTTTTGTCTTTCACTCATTTAGCTCCAAAGTCCACCGATGCCGCTGACCCGACTAAGTACCGCCCCATCACATATCTTACTACCATCTATAAGACATTGACATCCGATGAGCCTGGGCGAACTGGTTAAACTAAGTCGCCGGAATTTTTCCACAGTCTGGATTGACAATAAGAAGGCATTCGACTCGGTGCCCCATTCATGGCTCTTGAGGGTCCTTTAGCTGTACAAAGTCGATAGGACAGTTCGAGGCTTTCTCGGAGAATGTATGGGGCAATGGAACACGATCCTTGGTCTTCATGATGAGCGGTTGGCAGCTTCCGATGATCGGATAAGGATAAGGCGGGGTATCTTCCAGGGCGATTGTCTGAGTCCACTATGGTTTTGTGTCTCTGAACCCGCTCAGCTCATTGCTGAAGAGATTAGGGACGGGCTTACAGTTTCGGAGAGTAGGGGCAAAAGTGCCTCACATGGATGACCTCAAGCTGCTAGCACCTAATTACACCCGCCTGAGGGAGTTGCTGAACATCACCACCGACTTCAGTAATTCCATCAAGATGGAACTTGGAATAGATAAGTGTGCGGTCCTACATGTGGAGAGGGGACAGGTTACTCATTGGGCCGAGATCAATCTCAAGCTGACAAGCATCAGAACCCTCTCTGAAGCTGAGTCATACCGGTATCTGGGTATGTCATAGTCCGTAGGGGTAAAGAAGACGGACATGAAACAATCAGTTTGCAACGTCTTTGTTGGACGCCTGGTAAAAGTCTGTAAAAGTTATTTGTCAGGTGTCAATTAGGTCCGGGCTTATAACTGTTGGGTCATGCCTGTTCTCATGTACACCTTTGGCGTACTCGGATGGACTCAGACTGAATTAGGTGTCCTGGACAGAGAAATACAGATTTTTAAACTTAAATAAAACCAAGGTTAATGGTTCTACAGCTTCGGTGTCATAATAAAAAATGTTTAAGTGGACAAGTTCTAACGAAATACAGCAAAATTTTTTTTTGGCCGGCACTTTCAGATTTAGCCCAAAAATGTATGAACCGCGGAGGATCTCCTTTTTTAAGAAATAAACAACGTCGTGCGCCCCCTTAAGACAACGCCACAATTCGGTTCTACCATCTAAAAAAATTAAAATACGTATATTGATTAATGTATAAGTGGATTAATATTATTACAATGTATTCAAATAAAATACTTACATGTACAAAAATATTAATATTTGAAACGTAACGTGTCTTCAAAATCATTAATATACTTACCCACTATTATTTAAATAGAAAATAATAACTAGAAATTGAAATATTATGTCATCTTAGTAAAAAGGTTTTAAAAGGTACGGAATGTTAGTAATGTGATAATTGATACTCTTATTTACAAATTACATTGAAATACAATATTGTTGTGACGTCGAAACGAGAAAAACCTGCAGCTATTCATTGCCCTACAATTACGTGTGATACCTGCATAATACATAATCGCATTATGTCACTTCCTCATAATACAAAGTATAAGAACATAAAGAAAAATTGTGGGTAACATTGTAGCAAGTTATATCGTAATATACCAGTGAGCGATTTGACGAGCTTTAATTCAAAGGTAACCAATGGGGCTTCGAGAAGATGTCTCTCTCTGGCTAGTCGTTTTTCTAATTTCTGAATGTCATGGACCCCTTTCAATTAATCCCATATCTAATGGTTACGGTTTACTTGGAATAAAAATGCAGTGGGTTTCCAAATCCTCATATATTCCACTAAGCTAAGAATACGAGTTCTTTTAAAGATTTAGGTTTTAACCTAATAGAATCGAAATATTCTCGGGGAAGTCGACCAACACCAAGCTTCTTGGTGTGAAATAGCCAATAGTCATGCCAGCACCTTAGGACCCCCAATACCCATCGGTTCTTCGAGTCATGTGCCACTTAGCTTTGTGATTTGATAAGCCATTTTGATAACTCTTGGTCTCCTACTCGTACGTATCTCCTCATTAAGGATACGACGAGCTTAACTCTCTCCATCGCCCGGTGAACGAGCTTCTTATGAGGCTCATAGTAAGCTACCATAAAACACAAGGGGATAGAATCGCAGGCACTATCTAGTTTATTATGACAACTTTATAATGACCTCAAGTGATTTAAATAACCGGTTACAGTAAATGTGAACGTTTTATATGAACCGTACGTACTGCGTCACGCCTATTGAAACATAACATCGAGCAAAAGTATAAGCGGTTATTATCGAGTGCGAGACTAATCTGAACTGTTGCCGTTTGACTGTGATTGAAGGCAAGTGCTAATTCATGGACATTACGAATCGGCCATTTTTTGTTGAGATTTGTATGATTTGTTGCATAAAGATTTGCCTGGTGGATCAAATTAATGGCGCCTCCCAACCAGGGCATCGAAGGAGAAGACGTATCACACGGGACGGACGGGACAGATTTAACATCGTCCACCACCAGACAGATAAATCCAACCCCATTACTGACGCCAAAAAGACGGCCTCAGACCCATACTCTCCCAGACTCTATATCTATGATTACCACAGGACTCAAAAGCACTTTGTAAAAGTTTATTTGAATAAAAAATTATTCTATTCTATTCTACTCGCTGTTTCTACATACAAATAACGGTTAAATTATGGAACAATTTGAAGCGCCACATTTGACAAACGAGTGTCTCTGGAACTAACAAAATAGGGATGCAGGAAGTGACAAAAAGTATCAACTTTCAGTCGTCAACTAGTGCCCTCACTAATTTTAGTTCCTTGGACCCTCGTAAGTCGTACCCGTTTGCACCGCCAAATGACGTGAATCAAGTAAGTCCAAAAAAAATGAAATCAGCCTCGAGCAATTTGGAAATTTATAATTTCTGAAATGCCTCTGGTCTGGTCTGATAGGAGACTTTGGTCGCAGCTAGTTACGATCCTACGTTTTTTACGATTTAGCGTTCCGGTATGACAGCCTGCAGAAACCGATTAGGAAAATGGCTTTAATTGAAACTGCCATATCGAAGTTACCCTTCTTAGTCACTTACCAACAGGTGCGAGATCGCAAACAAGAACTATCTGGTCTTCGAACAAAAAAAAATTAAGTACCATCATTTATAGAGCCCTCAATACAGAAGTTTAATACATAAGTAATAGGAATTACATGACATAATATAGACAATAAATTTTTTGAGGTTATAAATTACATAATAAAAGCATAAAGTACAGGTTATTAGTGTTAATTTAGTACCGGTAAGTCTGGTGGTTATTAATCACACAGTCATATAGTATCATAAAATATTACTTTATTTTAAAACAAGACTAACTACTTTTTTAGTTGCGAAATACCTCAACCCACCTCAACCAGTATAAATCAAAATCCAAAAATGAAACAGTCATTTTATTCGTTTATCAAAAAGAATTTAATTAATCTTTGTAATTATACAAAGATCTAAGTGGTATCAGATTTGAAATGGCAATTAGAATCGCAACAGTTATCTAACGTAATTTTAATATCTTTGCAAAAATGAAAAAAAAAACTTGAATAGGTATTTAACGTTATTGTAATTACGGTATATTACGGTACGGTAAGGCATTACGTAAATACTTCGTAAATACGCTTGAAAAAAGACAATTTTGTAAGGAATAATGATCTAGGCTACAATTTACTGTACGTTTTCTTAAATCGTTGACAAGTCAGCCAATTTAATCAACAGTAATCAACTTTTTTGCCATTATTCTGTAGATATTCCCTAAAACAAACTTTATACATTATAGATTTAAATCTATGCTATTTTTTCTGCAGGGAGTATTATGTTTTTTTTATTATTTTTACATTTTCATATACAAACAAACAAAATATTTGTCAACAAAGAAAAGTTAACGATATAACCAATAACCTACGTTGTTCCGATTAAAGGCAATTAAAAAGTGTTTATAATAATTTAAATAAGGTGACTTACCTTGTGTAATGTGTGTCCTATAGCAGTGGAGTTAATTAAGTTAATGATGTAAATAACGACTCGCTTGCTGCTGATAGCTCAGCTAATTAACCGCCTCTCAGATACAGCGTAGCAACTTACTTTACTTGTTCTGATAATATGAAACTTATTTTGCTATTTTAAGAACCAAATTTTTTTTATTTTTTTATTTGTATTCATGCACCTACATACATAATAATATGTAATATAGATTAAGATTACATGAAGCCTCGTCAGGACGTTGCAAAAATACATTGGCAATTAATTATATTAGATAAAAAATGATTCATTTATCGAAATTATTTTTATGTTTTTACTTATATAGATGTGGTATAATGTTAGTTAAATGGTTTTGGTTATATAATCTTTTTTGTCGTTTCATCACAAGATAGCCATTGACTGCGATCTCACAATGTGACTACATTGTGACTGAGATCTATCAAGTGTGCTCTGATATGGCTCAGACATGAGATAGAGTTAAGATGAGACATAGGTACTTATCCCTGACTCTTATGTCCTTAAGTCTGAGCAAAGAGAGAGTACAGTCTATAGATCTCAGTCTGATAGAAGCGGACTAATTCCGCAGAGGTATGGTTTTAATTATCCTACCTGTAACTCTACGCTTGGTTTCTGTGAGGTATCGTAAAGGAACGCTGAGTAGTATCAGCCACAGCCAAAAGTCCCACGAGGTCAGAGCAGGAAAAATTTAGAAAATGTATACTTACATATAAATCCCAAATTGCGCCCACCTGTGATTGTGTGGGATGGTCTTATTCCTAAATTAAAGAGTATTTATTTATTGGATAGAAGTAGGCGTAAGTTTACGGAGTTCTATTGTATACAAGAAAAAATAGCACTTTTTTTGCTATAATCCGCCAAAACAGAAAAAATCTGTAAGTATGGTAACAACGCGTCGCTCGAGCTGTACACTGTCGCTCTTCCGGTAGCAGAACAAAATTATAAAGAAACAAAAGCCATGAAAGCCCTCTAAAATACACTCGACAACTATCACTCCACGGCTTCAAATTTACATTGTGGAGCCTGTGGTGGAGCCATTACTTCTGAAGATGCTCTGGTGTCGGAGTAAAACGTAAGTGTATGTAAAACGTAAATGTAAGAGTGTATTTTGGATGGTTTGTTTGGTGTTACGTTGTTTCTGAATTTGCTTTACTACTGAGTGTAGTATATCATCAAGTGGCACGTTGTATCGTACACATTTTTCTAGTTTGGCGGATCATAGCAGAAGAGTTTCGTTTTTCCTTGTGTATTTATTTATTTGCTTCCTTATTTTTTGTTTTACGCGTTATATTTTTTCTATTTGAGCCTAGGTTTTGGTGAAAAAATATACTATTGATGTTTTTCAATAATGAAGTAGTAAGGAAAAAAATATTTTAATCCAATCAATATAAGTGTTTACGTTTGAACTTTGTCCTTTTGGGTTTCAGTGGAGCGTCATTTAATAGTTAGGTAGGTATATCTACAAAAAATTAGAACGTGTTGTTGGAACACGTGGGTCCATAGTACCAATGATGAATGATAAAACGCTAAGACAAATTGTTGATTTTTTGTGATACTTTATCGGGCGTACAAAAAATACATAAACCATTATAATGTGTCAAATTTTTTACCGAGTAAATAGATATGATTTATTTTGCAGTTGAACGTAGTTGAACCACAGGTTGAACTCTGTGATTTATTTCTCAAATATATTATTATATTTTTATGGAAGATTTTATATAATGTTTCTTTCATATTAATGAGCAATTATATAAAACAGTTCTAATATTAGTACCTACTTGAAACTGGTTATGTAGGCCCTACTAACCTTATTGACTTGAATTTATTTATATGTTTAATTAAAGTTGTACACAACAAAACAAAACATGTAAAATATAATAGTATTGTATTAAAAAGTGCGTAATTTTCTCGCCACTTCGTGATGACCACGGCCGCTCTACCAAGAGCGTCACGAAGAGGAAGAAGAATTTTCTTCTAAATTCTTTAATAGGATAAACTTAGTGAATGATCATTCTTAACGTAGACGAAAGTACAAGTAAATCGATGGAAAGAGATGTGATTCGTGACCCTGGTCAATTGAACATTTGATGCTCTTGTTGGTAAAATATGAAAGTACACATACAGATAAATAAAATCTTTTGTTATAACGGAGGCTGGTAGATATTTTAAATCCATCTCAAATGTAAACGGACAGATTTACGGACTTAAAATACGTAGTTGTCTTTATCTTAACCAAAGGTCAAAGGTTTGTTCAGCAAATCTTTTTCATCTGTGTTTTTCATAATGAAAGTTCAGAGCGTAGCTTCGTAGGCATCTAATAACAAAGTTTAGGTTCAGGTATTATTATGTATTCTCGACGGCCCCTATGTAAATACAATCAAATCTTATTTTATGGCTCCCTTAAAATAAAATTTGATTGTTTTTCATTAGCGAGATGTAAAATATAGCATAATAGAAGCCAATTAAGCTGATAAAAAAATCGTAATTTTTCAGTGGTTTTTTCGTTGAGGCAGCTATCTTCAATCTTCATAATATAATAACATTAGTCTTTAGAATCCGAGACGTAAATATTCAAATATGGACACCGTATGAACACTTTCATCATCATCATCACATCACCTGTTGACGTCCATTGTTGGACATAGGCCTTTCCTAATGTCCGCCATCACTAATGCAGCTATTTTATTTACAACACAATTGCAGATTTTATAAACCACGTAGGTAAATGTACGTAATATAGGTACATACACATAGGTATATAAATCATGTTATAACAAATTCATAACAGAGATTTTATCGGTTCGCAAACAAAGTGAATTTAGTTAACTATTGCTACACACAGATGTAGCCTTATTTAAAATATTTTCAAAAGGTCACTTTTGGTAATTGGTACAATGTGCAATTTATTTTTAAATAGTACATATACTTTATATTATTGGTACAACTGAATGAATCTATTCTTTTATTTTGGATTCAAACTCTGGCTATACCTACTGGTATACCTAGGTAGAGACCTAGGTATCGAGAAACAATTCTAGCTGAACAAAAGCTAGGACCTAGGTCGCCGTTGGCGTGAGTATAAAACCTGTTCGACTCAGTTATTGAATGGATGAACAATACGTGAGATGAGTCGATAGTCGATGCAACTGGATCAATGGCCGACTTATCAATGGACCTATAAATAACACTTCTTTTGTTGTCTCGGAAACTAGTTGCAACTTGCAGCTTGGTAACCTTAACACATAGTTTGTAAAGGCTTTCATTAAAACAACCCTAATTTTTGTTGAGGAGACAGCTTAAAATTAGTTTGTTATTAATAACTGGCCGATTGCAACTGTGGAATAGTCTAAATACCGGCCAAGTGCGAGATGGACTGGCACACGAAGTGTTCCGTACCATCGTAACAACGACTGATTTATAGTCGAGCAAAAAATTTCGAAAAAATTACTTTTCTTGTATGCAGACCCCGTTTTTTTATTATTTTTTGTTATAGTGGCTATAGATTTTTACACACTCTGTGAAAATTTTCAAGTGTCTGCCTATTACAGGTAATTAGATACAGCCCGCTGACAGATAGATGGACGGACGAACGGACAGAGGGACGGACAGCGGAGGCTTATTAGGCTGCCCGTCTATTGAAGCGAAGCGGAGCGGAGACGTGCTTCGCAGACCAATCAGGTCATTGATAGATGACGCGATAATTTTATCATGTCATCTCTCAATAATATCATTGGCCCACGGAACACATGTCCGTTCCGCTCCGCTTCAATGGACAGGCAGCCTTAATAGGGTATTATTTCATTGGCACAATGGTACCCTATTGGCACCCTTTGGGTACGGAACCCTAAAACGCCGGACTAGCAGATTTCATATTATGTACCTACTAAAAAAAATATTCGGATGTAGTTATCTAATTCTTAATGAGTTCTTCCATTATGTACTTATTATGCAGGTTTTTGTCAATGGCACTTCTCATTTGTACGTGCGAGTTGCGTCACTTGTTCTCATAACATAATACTTCCTATGATTATAATATTACCTACTAGCTTTTGTTAGATTTTTTAACTATCTTAAGCGTTTAGGGATTGAATTTCAAAAATCCTTTCTCAGCGGATGCCTACGTCATAAGAACTATCTGTATGCTAAACAGCCCGATCAGTTCAGGTTTTAATTGTTCGTTGATAGATCAGTTAGTCAGTCACCTTTTCCTTTTATATATTTAGATAGACTAGCTGTCGCCCGCTACTTCGTCTTCGTTAAAATATAAATAATGTCTTCTTGCTCGTGGGATGTGTAATCCCAGTTCAATTTCTAAAGTCCTACATTTTTGTGCTAAGTTTCAAGAAATCTCATTGAACTCTCAAGCGACGTAGTATCAGGCAAATGCTTGTTATTATAATTATAATATTAGAATAAAAGATCGCAAATTATAATATGACCCGGAAATCTTGATAGAGACGCAGATCATTAATTAAGTAAATAAAAAACCATAGACAAAAAGTTTTGCTCTCGCTGGTACAGACTTAACATGGGGTTAAAGGGTCACTGCTATGGAAAATCTACACTAATGGTACCTACCTTATTTTTTATCCAATTTTCGACTAACGATCTTCAACTATGACTTTTCTTGGGTTGCTTCTAAATTTTGATGCGAATAAGGAAAATATATTCTAAATAATGCAACAATTATATCATTTACCATCAACGAAGTTGGTTTTATAATATAATGGATCTTTAATTTTTTATTTACTCTTTTTTGTTTAAATGATATTTTGGCATTTTAATAATATATAATTATTCAAACAGAAAATAATTCAAGTGCTCATTCAAATTAAGTTAATATAATAATTAAAATGTATAATTTTGTTATAATCAGTGAATAATTTGAATTTGGAGTAATTTCGTTTCGCATCGGTTCACTATTATGCCCTGCCCCCGGGTCTCCTCTCAGAATTAAAAGGGCTTAGGCCATAGTCCACCACAGACTTCACACACCTCGAGAACATTATGGAGAACTTTTATCCATACAGGTTTCCTTCCGATGTTTTCTTTTACCGTAGCTTAGCAAATGACAGTCAATTTCATCAGTTATAAATAGTCCGAAAAGTTAGCCTGGGATTCAAACCGCGGATTCCCGACAAGACAGGCCGAACTCTAAGTCTAAGACCTATTATAGGCTGCACTCTCTTTCTGCTTGGACTTCAGACAGTATTAAAACGAGAGAGATTTATGTCAGGGACATAAGTGTTTCTCGTTTTAACTTTATCTTAAGTCTGAGCCACAGCTATTAATAGGCTATCTCAGCCTTAGCCACATAATAGCCTATTATTATTAGTAACGAGTGAAAAACACTTAAAATAAGGAATCGAGGAAAATAAACCGTTAATAACATATTAAAAATATGTTGTGTCAAGTCAACGAAGAACTACAATTTATCTGCTGGTATCCAGTTACTACGTACGCTACGTAAAGAGATAGGTACGAAAGGGCAGGAGCCCTTGATTTAGTTTTAAAGGTTTCGACATTGAAAACCACAAAATTTCAAAGGGGTTAACGATACCATATAATTACCAGCAGCCTGCAGGATATCGGTAAGGGTGTTTCTTCGGGCTGTTTTTTTCGCTGTCCGATCACTTAATATCCAAATGCAGTGACTCTTCTTTAAAAAAAAATCAAAATTCAAATTATATATTTCGCGTAGACCAGCATATGGCTCTTATGATAAGTAAAGACTCTACCACCGGTTCGGAAAGCATATTATCTAAATATTTTGTTATGATATCTCAACTTTTTACATAGCGATCAGACAGAGAGAAATGAGGCGCAGTACTTATTGCATTGTCCAATCGAAAGATGTCTAAAGATGTCCTTTAGCCATCTTCCGGTTCCATCATCAGATAAGCTCTATTTCATAATGAAATTGTAGGTATTGTCATCCGATTTACGCACAGCTCAGTCGGAAACTAAGTGGTTCTAATTCAGCTTGCAAGATTTGGACCTAAACAAACAGACAAACGTACACACATTGCAAGTTAAATAAACGCTTGTAATAATAATCAATGTACCCATGTGTGAATGTGTACCTTTGCTTAACTAAAAAATCTTAGAATTTTTTTTTTACTTTAATCTTCACCTAAGTTCATGAACCTCTAAAACAAGAATACTTATCTCGGTAAGCATACAACCATATACTCTTTTTGTACATTAAGTAAAGAACTCGGCAAAGAACCGAGCATGTCTTGTAGGTATGTCATGTCACACACCACCTTCAACTTGAAAGACAAAAAACTTGATAACTTAATAGGTACTTTGCTAAAAGTAACACTCGAATCTTGCACGTATTAATAAATCATTATCGTTAAAGATAAAGATAGTTTTATTTGCACGAAAATGGTTACAAAATAAATATAATGTATGATGTCAGTTCCAAAATATTTTGCCATGTCGGCATTAATTTCGGCATTTTATAAAGATTTTACTTAGTAAGTACTTATTAGAGAAATTCAAGCAAACTGAACTCTGTCATCTCACAAGGTTTTGAAGCGTCGTTAAAAATACCTCCTATCATTGAAGCCCCATTTTTGGGCGAAAGATTAAAAATTCAAGTTGCATAAGGTCGACTGCCGTAAAAGCTTTTGTAAAAATCATAATGATGTGTTTAATTCTTAACCGAAAAAGGAGAAGGCTTTTATACGTCGAGCGCAGATTGCGTTTTTGATTTTTTACTTTACAACTGTAAATCTGACTTTAGAGGATTCTCTAAAAAATCATTTCACGAAGGTCTGCCCGTGTTTCTGTCTATAGCAGTCAATACTAATTAATCTTGAGTAATAAAGAAGAACGAACTCCTCAAGAATAAATAAAAAAAAAAAACTGTGTTATAACTTTTAATTAATTATACACCAAATTCTGTCCTAATCGGACCCTGTTCAGCGCAATGCGATGAATCTGGCATTAAATTATGCTAAGGACCATTTTAATGTTTTTATTGGGCGAAAATCTCCAAATAAGTAGGCCTGGCGAGGTCGTCCGCCTAAAGAGTTGTAATAAGCCATAACAATATTTAAATATAAACGACCAATTTTACTCGTTCGGTACCAAGTTCATATTTGATCGCGACATTGACATAAATAAAACTTCAGTTGAATTCTTACAGTAATTATTATTTAAATTGAAAATTATAGGACCGTAAATTACAATGGCTAAATACAGTTTACCCATAGAATAGAAAATAATTATGCTTTGACAGTTTTGGATATTGTATCAAACCATTAAAACGTCTCGTCGTTAAAGTTTACTTTGCTGTGGTCAAATATGCCCTAAAGTGATAAATGTAATAGACTTAGGGCCTATTTCAGAAATGCCTTTACGAGGTGTTTTGTTTGTTAAAATGCAGCTTAATTAAAGTTTGACTATAAGAGCTCCTTGTTGTACTAAGGTAAAATAAAAAACCGCTGGAAATGTGATTTTTCCCTTTATTTAAATTATTGGTTGTTATAGCAGCAATAGAAATACACATTCTGTGAAAATTCTAGTATCTACCTAAGTTCGTGAGTTCATGAGAAACAGCCCGCTATAAGACGGACGGACGGACGGACGGATGGACGGAAAGCACAGGCTTAATAGACATTTCATTGACACCCTTTGGCTATGGAACCCTGAAAAAGAGTAATATCAAATTGTAATCATTACGCGTTAGCAACAGGCGACCGTTGTTAGTTTTGTTTAGAGAGGAGATGATTTGACTGGATATTTGGTCTGCGCCGGAGCGTGTCGGCCGCTGATACGCGAGATGCAAGTGAAAGTAGATGCAGCTGCATTCCGACGCGCCGAGCGTCGCTGTGCGTCCGCGCTCCGCTGTACAGGCCTCATGCTTGATGGCGCACCGATCGACGCAATCAATACCTGTCTTCTCTTCTTATACAGAAAAAAAAGTTTGTAAATTAAAACCCAACTACGGAAAATTGGCTCAATCCAGAAGGCAGAGGAAAGCGCGTAGTTGAGGAAGGCTCAGCAAGTATAGGTAAGTATGTTTGGAAATCATGTCCACAGTAGAGGAAGCATGAAGGCTAGTAGATGAAACTGAACTCTTTCCAAGTTATGACATAGATTGCTGAACTCTACAAAGTTAATTATGGGCCCGGTGCCTTAGTGTTGCTACTGCTTAGGGCAACGAAGTGAACCGCTGAAGCGTGGTCGGAATGTGTGTCGACGGCCGCGGCAAGGCCGCGCCGCACTGGTGAGCCGATAATGGCGCTCGCTATTGCATTAATTCACTCAAAACCAATCAGTTTAGGCGCACTGACGAGTAGGTATTTGCACAGAACGGCTTAGAAGGCTCATAAGGCTGATGACAGACTTAACTTTTACGTCAGCTGACTCCTCTCGCCATCCAAGTGGCAATCCCATTAATATTATAAATGCGATAGTTTGGATGTATGTTTGATACTCAATCACGCGCCATAACGCCTGAACCGATTTGGCTGAAATTTGGCACATAGATTATAATCTGGAATAGCACATAGGCCGGAAAATAAGAGAGTTCCCGCGGGAATCCAAAAAAAACTCAATCAACGAAGTCGCGGGCATCATTTAGTTGTCAATAAGTGCAGCTTCAGTAGCACAGTTTTTGTCAAGACCTTGATAAGATAGGATTGTTATAATATGAATTTAGGCAATAAGGAATTAGATGTAAGGTGTTATTTTAGTAACGGCGATACCATTTATACTGCGATCATCAATTAGTTTTATAAGTCTCTCAATTGCTTAGGTCTTATTGTTACAAAAATACCTACAAAATTAATTGGTTATGAGTCATTATTATTATTATTTCAGTTTCACGAGCTGCCTTCATGTATAGATAACTAGTTGATGCCTGCGACTTTGCCCGCTGGGATTTAGGGTAGAAAGTATCTGATAGATCTAAATTGTAATTTTGAATGCACCAGTTTCTAACATTTCTGAACGCATCCTTTCCCCCCCCTCTCCTGTCACCTGTCATCGAGAGAAGACAGCGAAGACACTTCCGTTTCTGTGCGTGAACACGGCGCGTGTGCATTCCGGACGATTATCCCCGTCGAGTGCGAAAATTTATAAGTATACGCGAGTTATACGCGCGAATCAAGTCGCAAGGCGATTCCGGTCGATTTAACCCGTCGAATCATCAACAATCATAATATTCGTGGAGTATACGACAAGGAGCGCAGAGGTGCACTTCCCGCCAATACCACCGGAGCGGCGAATCATTCTGAACCAGGTGATCCATAACTCCTCCTTGAAATATTCCAGTATCTATGAGACAAATATCGTCACAATCAGTTCAACAGTTGAGTAGTGAAAAGAAAACAAACAGACATTCAGACAGTTGCTTTCGTATTTATAATTTTAAGTATGTATAATAATAATCAATAATATTATATTGCATTGTTTCAGGTAAGCTTCAGTAGATTGAACAATAAATATTCTATACCAATTAGTAAGTAGATAGTAGTTCTTAGCTCTACCATTTTTGCGATGCTCTGTGCAATCCTTGGCATTTACTCTAAATCTATAATTATATAAAAAGGCTTGTCCTGACTGACTGACTGACTGACTGACTGACTGACTGACGATCAACGCACAGCCTAAACCACTGAAGTTAGAAGCTTGAAATTTTGACAGTAGGTTCCTTTTATGACGTAGGCGAGCACTAAGAAAGGATTTTTCGAAATTCGCCCCCCAAGGGGGTAAAAAGGGGGGTTAAAGTTTGTATGAAACTCCGTCATTTTTCGAGTTATACTCATGAAATTCGGTATTTAGGCTTTAAATTGAAAACAAAAAAGTACGTGTTTCACAGTTTTTAAAAATTCTACCCCCTAAGGGGTTAAATAGGGGTTGAATGTTTGTATAATAGTCCTTCGTTCTTCAAGTTATTTTTCAAGTTACGTTTATGAAACTTGATATTTTGGCTCTTGATTAAAAATAAAGAATTACGTATTTTACATTTTTTTTAAATTCAGCAGCTAGTAGTTATATAAATACGCGAACAATTTGCTCTAGAGCTACATTTGGTATTAAACAAGGGAAGGCACGATTTCTATATTTACCAACTGCCTCCGGTTTGCTAAAGTAATTATTATGCGTTGCGTGGCGCGCGCTACACTTGCCGTCAAATCCAAAACTGACTTCAGAGCGAATTTGACCAATCAAGAACGGAAGCGATGTGTTCACTAGCAATAAAACTTGCAGATGTCACACGACGTGGTGCGGTGTCACTGCGGAGTCCTAGTCCTACATAAAATAATCCGTTATAAATATACTGCGATAAGGATCTTTTGGCACGTTACCAAAGTCAAAACTAATGATTGCAAATTCAAATTGAAATTTCAAAATTCAAATTCAAAATCATTAATTTCATTTAGGCCAACTTGTGGTACTTATGACATTGATAGATATGGATTTCATGTATTTCAGCAATTCGCTTTTAGTATTTTACAAACATTTTACAGTACACGACGCGTTGTATTTGGAATTCAAAACCACGTCATATTTGTCGTACCTACGGCTCTCTTTGTGACATTCAATACTTTTTGCCTTTTTTTGCTTCAACTTTTTTGCTTGAACGAATACTATAAACTAAAGACAAATATTATGTAAATATATAGGTCATACCATTGCGAAATTCTGTGAACGATGCGACAGCGTTTGTTAAGGAATGTAGGTATACGATTTTCTGCGAACCGACAAACTCGCAAAATACAACTGTAGTTCAGTGAAAATGTGAAAATGTATGTACGTACTTACCTAGGTTATCTACTTCATAACTATAATGGCGTCGCTTCTATTTCCCTGCATCACCTGCATGTTGCATTCAAATCTCTGTTACTCGCAAACGGGGTATTAACATAAATGCCTCTAACACAGCTATTTTAGATAAGGAGGTAAGTATAGGACACATAATAATCTACATTAATTTTATACACCATAAATTGTATGATAATAATAAATTATAGTAGTTAGTTTTCCTAATAAGTCAAGTAATTAACACTTTTTATCGAAGACTTATAATCATGTAGGTCAATTATTGTGCTAAGCCAAGACTACACTCACTTGTTAGCAAAGCAGATTCTAATGAGAGGAAGTTTGTCATCGAGAGTAAAAAGCTCGATTTAATCATAATTAAATCGAGCTTTTTACATAAAAAAACTGATGTGTAAAACATATTTTACACATCAGTTTTTTATGTAAAGGCAAAAAAAAAGTTAAAAGTACAAAAATTATTAGAATTTTTGTACTTTTAACTTTTTTACTTGTGTCTAAGAGAAAAGTTTTAAAATTAACAATTGATAATGCTTAGGATGAATTCTAGTCCTTAAACGAAATATTTTTAAATACCTAATAAAGAAAGTGATTTGAAAGACGAGTGAAATTTCGACCCTTTAAGGTCAAAAAGGAGCGATCATACCAGCAGTTGCTAGTTTATGTGACCCCTGTAACTTTCACCTGAACTTTGACAAGCAATGTACGACTTTCACTTGTCGCGGCACATATTTTATTGAATTTTGTTTTTGCATCAATCCGCAACGAAGGCTGTAAGTGTAGGTATTTTCTTTCCATATAGACCAGTCTATGGCACTACCTAAACTTTTAATGAATTATTATGCTGTCATTTGTATAGGGACAGCAAGAAGTGTTAATCATAGATTAAAGACAGAGGTCAGTGAATAGCCTGGAATCCGTTATAATCTAAGCAAGCAGTTTAATAAGTTGAAATTGCAAATGGTATAGCATCAGTTGTGCTGCCACCGCGCTGGCGGGCGGCGCAGGGAGGCAGGAGGCAGGAATTCGATCCCGTTGCCCTAACGGAACTAGAACACGATGTATTAACCACTTAATCGGTAGGTTCGCTTTGTAACTATAGCTTTAGAGTTACAGCACACTAGCGGATTTTGTGTTACAAAAGCTTGTGTCACACGGACTTACTACGAATTTAATTCGTCTATATCTATAAAAATCAATTGCTGTTCGTTAATTTGGCTAAAGCTCAAGAACGGCTTGACCGATTTGAATTTTTGGTTGTTTGTTTTGTTGACTCTAATTCAGGGGTGGTTAAAAAAAAATGGGAAATCCCAAAAGAACAGCTCAAAAATCGAAAAAATCTACATTGTTCATTTTTGGACAGATAATTTACCACTTTGGGTGAGAGCGAAGCAAAGTTAAAGCTAGTATAATTTAATCATAAGTTACCTACGTATCTACTTAAGTGGAGGTAATAGATAGTAGCACGCATTACTTTGCGAAATTACATTACTTATACTCAAGGAAAAACAAAATTCTTTTGCTATAATCCGCCAAGCCAGAAAAATCTGTATGGCGAAACTGTCGCTCCTCCCTCCAGGCGTAGAAGAAACACAGGAACAACAACACCAACACGCAACACCACACAAACTCTATTAAAGGTACTCTACGTACATTTCGCTCCGATACCGGAGCATCCTAGGGGGATGTTGAATCAACAATCCGTTTTATAAGACTAGCCATACTGAACGGCACTAATATTCCTGTTGCCCCTCCAACTAGGGTATAGGGACGTACTACGATAGTGCAGCGGCGCGGCGGGCAGTTGTACCGTCGAGTTTTCAGTTTTTAGCGACCCCTATGATCTGGTCCATTGTACTTATCTATTAGAGTGAGGGCAGGCAGTAAACAGACTACCTATTTAGTTAAATGGATTATAGGGAAATTAAACTTTCTGTTCCTTGAGTTCAACAAAAGTCCCCAGTGTGTTTGTCCATTTGTAGGTACGCATTCGTTAAATCGAAGCGCGCACTTTACATAGAATGGCCGACACATTAACATTTATGTGCAAATAGTTAAACTCTAACCTCGTTGTTAGATTCCTGGCGAGCCATTCAACTCGCTAAGCGTAATAAATTCACATTTCTATTACATATTGAAATTTGCTACAGAAAGCAATACTGCGATAGTATGTACCTATCTTCTATGTTCAACGTTGATATAAACAATTTTTTACGCAATGAAAAATTAGTCCTTGACTGCACATTACTTCTGCTGACTGCATCGTCACTTACCATCGTAAGTGGTGATGGAGTTAGGTATGATGGTAACTCATAATCAAAACAATTTTAAAACATAAATAGCCGAATCGGACCAGCATTTCACGATTTTCATCTTCTAAATATACAAAAGAAATACACTGGCTAACTGACTGATCTATCAACGCACAGCTCAAATTATTATTAGACGGATCGGGCTGTTTGGCATACAGAAAGCTATTACGGCCTAGGCATCCGCTAAGAAAGTATATTTGAAAATGTATCCCCCTAAGAGGGAATAAGGGTGGCTTAGCGGATGGATGCATCCGCTAAGAAAGGATATTTGAAAATTCATCCCCTAAGTGGGAATAGGGGTTAGAACAGTATAACTTAACGTGAGCGAGCGTAAGTGAAGAATATATTGTTAAATCCACTAATCTCTGAACTATAGCCACGAATGATTCGACAGGGAACTTGTTAAAGCTCCACTAGTCATAACATATTGTATGCATCGGGTGTTACGAGCTCGTAGCATTGTAAAGCTGTTTCACTTGATTCGCCATCGCGAACAAGTTATATTATCGAACCGGTTTTATACGTAGCTTTTGGGGACCTGCGTGGGTTTAATAGGACATTGAATGAACTTTAAAAAATATATAGGTACTTTGGATAGTTGTCTTGAACCTGGCACTAAGTACCTAAGCTTTACCTAAGTAATAAATTAAAAAAAAATGTTTTTCTGGAATAAAAGGTAGCCTCTGTCACTCCGCTACCAAGGCCTCGACTAGGTATACCCATGCAAAAAATTACGTTGATCCGTGATTAAAGGATAAATCAACAAAACACATTTTCACATATTTTTAGTATTATTTTGTAAAGATGTAAAAATTTGAATGTTTGGATGTTTGTTACTCGTTCACGCCACAACGACTGAACTGATTTGGCTGAAAGAAATGGAGTTAACTTGTATCCAAATTTAATAGATAGGCTTACATAGGGTACATTTTATCCCGGAGAATCAAAGAGTTCCCGCAGGAATCAAAAACCTTAATCCGCGGAAGAGATCGAATAAAATATAATTTAAAAGAAATCACCCGGGGATATAAAAAAGACAATTTTACTAAAATTGTTCCGGAAACAACTCCTTCAATACTCCTAAAACACTGACACAATTACGAGTAAATGTACGGAACCCTCGACACAGCAAATGACCTGCCCGCGGCCACGTAAGGTTCTCTCAATCTGCACCGATCATCGGGCGTCCTTCACACGCGGTTGCAAGCCCCAGTTGGCTTGTAAAGTTCATTACTGTTAACTATCCGTTCGGTTTTCCTCGTCCGACCCGTTTCCTCATTCGCGGACTCCCATCACACTCCGCTGAGATGATAGGCGATGATCCAACCGGTGGTAGCGGACAAAAACATGATTTATCTATGGTTTAAGTCCATTTATAGTCATTAAAGCAAGAAATTAATTTCGCAAATGATGCAATGAATAATTCATCAGATTGCGGTTTACGTTTACAATTTACTTATAGATTACTATAGTTGATGCCCGCGACTTCATTCGCGTGCATTAAGGTTTTTAATTCCTGCGGGAACTCTCTTATTTTCCGGCATAAAAGGTAGCCTATGTGTCATTACTGACTATAATTTATCTCTGTGCCTCAGCCAAATCGAGTCGTTCGTTGCGGCGTGATTATAAGTAACAAACATCCATACATCCCAACATTCGCAGTTATAATAAAAGTATCACTTATTACATTCAAAAGAACATAACCTGCACAGGCTTTGTACCGCAGGTACCTACGGCTGGTCTAATAAATGTTAATCGATATTCATACCTACTTCAATGATTTCGCACCACTGAACGGATCTTGTCAGGCACATAGAGAGATCTACTGCTAGTTGATTAAATGCTCTAAGACTTCTGGACATAGGTCTCATAGAAACTTCCAGACAGAGTAGGTAGTTATATATAAAAAAAATAAAAAAGCAAAATTCAAAACGTCATCATCAGTCACCCACACCAATGGTTTTGAAAGAAAAGACAGAACTTGTTATCAGAACATAGCCAGTAGTACCTAACACGGAAAATAAATAAATCCCATGTTACAACTGAGGCAGTTAGTATTAGAGCAGATGCTTAGTGATAGGGTCCCGTTGACACCCTTTAGGTACGGAACCCTAAAAATGGCAAATATTATTTAAAAGAAAATAAAATTACTAAGTTAACATTAACAGAAGCTGTAATTGTTATTTACACCATGTCTAATTGTCGAGCACCTGTGGCCATGAGAAGTGAAGTAGGTACCTCGTTATATTGTAGTGAATCCGTACGACGCAAGTTGTGCTAAATAGTAAATAAGTACACGAAACATTTTTTCGACTTATAGAAACAGACATAAACTGCATTCTCAGGCAATTAAGGTGATTTAAAATCCAGGCTTCTAAAATGCCTCAACGATGTTTGAGGCGTGATTAATCGCTTTTTAATTAGAATCTAACGGTTAGGTGACATCCGAGCTAAGAAGTTTTAAATACATGCATGCTTACTGGTAGTAAGGGTGTTATAGTCTGATTTTTAATTCCGTGGAATTCTGACGTATCTTAATGTTACCAGAGATTTAAAAAATCCCACAAAAAAGATAATAAATTGAAACTTATACAAATAAAAATCAATGGCCGCACATAGATCTGTCAGGCATTTGTTATAATATGACAGAATATGAGTTTGGGGTAAAATCGAACTACAGGTGGTAATACTGTTTTTCATACAAATAACTCGCTCTATTTATAAAATGACATCTGTCAGAATTCCACGGAATTAAAAATCAGACTATAGTACCACGGATAACTGACGGAATCTTTGACATCTTTGACAGCAGGGTGGTAACTACCGAGTAACCAAGACTAAAGGCGAAAGTCTCCCACCAGGCAATATAGCTTTACTATCTATGTATGTATGTATAATTGAAAAGGATGATTTTTTTTAGGTAAGTATTAATATACCTGTATTTTCATGATTATTTTTTTTATGCTATGGTAATGTAAACAGTGAAATAATTAATATTTTTACCCTATATAATTTACACCCCATTAAACGTAATTTTCAACCTACGAAAAAAATGAGGTTCTCAAGTTGTATGACCACTACTTAATTTTTTTTTAGGACATCTACAAAACGAGTGGTAACGTGTGTAGGGTACCATCCTAAATCCGCGCTCCGACCGGCGGGGTTATTACGTATCTCGCGACAGGTTCGCGACAGGCGTAAATTGCGCAATCGTTGCTGTCAAACGTCACTTCTGCTGTCAAACGTCACTTCTCAAACGTCAAATTTCAGTAGTGACAGCAGTAGCAACACGACAGCAATCACTACGCGATCGGTTGCAAAATGTCACTAAAATTCGTATTACGCAAGCCAATCGCACGTCTATTGCTCGCCTATTGCAAAATGTACTTTTCTTCTTTAGAGATGCTTGATGGAGAAGAAAGGAAGTCCAAATACTTCGAGAGGGTTTTACCACAGACCACAACACAAAACAAATAAAAAATATAACAATTCAACCACTGACGACGATAAAAACTGTGTATTTTGTTTACATCTATTGCCGTCCTATCGCGAGTGGCGCTAGTATCGACACGTGAGCAATAGACGTGCGATTGGCTTCCGTAATACGATTTTTAATGACGTTTTGCGACCGATCGCTGTCGCGTTGCTATTGCTGTTGCTGTTGCAAATTTTTACGTAATCAGGGTGCGGGTCACGGTTCGTTAGCAACTGCGTCCCTGTTAGTGAGGGTCATTGTCTCCGAAAAGGTACAGTAGCGGCACAATAGGAGCTTCGAACGGCGCAAAATGCTATGGCAAGTGCACGGCAGGTTGTCACACTGAATGCGCGCATACACGTGCCTAGGGTTGCCAGGTCGCCAAACCTAATAGCCGGACAGACTAGCCAGTTTGGCCGGACATTTGGGTAAAAAAGCCGGACACCCTATATTATTGAGGATTTTGTCTCAGTATTAATAGGTACGACAAAAAAAATTGTATGTAAAATCAAGTTTCAATCAAGTCGCCTGCGCAGGCTGCGCTAGGCCACGCTCGGCGCTCGCTTGTTTGCGAAATGTGAAAAGCCTAACAAAAGCCGGACAAGACGGACACCGTTTATTTTGGCCGGACACGCAATCAAAAAGCCTACCTATGTCCGGCTTTATCCGGACGCCTGGCAACGCTACACGTGCCCCATTTCAAATACATAAAAGGAAGACATACAGTCACTCTTGCAGCTTCTACTGCTAACGCCTTCATGCGAGTTTAGGTTCGATTATTTATTGGTCTGTGAAAATTTATACAATTTCTAATTTTTTTCTGGTCTGGTGGATGGCTTGGGCCGTGGCTACTTACTATCGTACTATTAAAGACTTGCAGATATGCAAATTCAGTGCGATGCCTTGTAAAATCCGTTTAGGTATATCCTAGACTGCATTGTCACTTACCTACTACCATTATGAGATTGCAGTCATAATTATTTTGTAAAAGACTTGTTAAAAAGATAGGTTGAGGTGTGTCTCAGCCTTAAAACCTACATGGTAATACTGTTCGGAAAAAATATAATACCATGGGTTATTTTCGACTGCTCACATTAATAACAATTTTGAAGACATCTTTTTTGCGGATAACAATTTTGCTGAAATTAGTGTTTTTAGTTGGGTTTTTCAACTTACTGTATTATTTTCCCTCGCTCATTTGTTCGCTATTCATATAAAAAATGGGCAGCGTGCGAGACAGATTCGCGCATCGAAGGTTCCGTATCTTGGAAGAAAATATTTTTTTTCATGCATTATATTAGACAGACATTTATCGATAGCAATTCTTCTAATAATAGATGACTAGCGGGTATAAACCCGGTAAAAAAATGACCTCTATCCATAGCCGCTGCCGCTGTGTGATTGAAGGATAAACCGATATAATGCAAAAAACTCGCTTTCGCTTTCACAACAATAGTAGGGACCCTTGGTGCCAATTTCACCATTGTCGAATAACGTTGACGCAGTGATAGCCTATTGGTTAGGACTGGGGTCTCCTAAGCGGGGGTCGCAGGTTCGACTCCAGACCTCTTACTTTATGGAGTTATGTGCGTTTAATCAATTAAATATCACATGCTTCACGGTGAAGGAAAACATAGTCCTGAAGAAACCTGCATACCTATTCACTATAATATTCTCGAAGGTGTGTGAAGTCCGCCAATTCGCGTTAGGCCAGCGAGCGTGGTGGACTATGGACTATGGCCTATAACTCTTTAGCTGGCCTATAACTTCTTAAAGTGAGCTGTTGATAAATATTGTTGATGGTGGATGGTAGTGGCGTCACGTTGAATTGACCAATTTTGATGTTGTGACAGATTTCCAATACAAAAACTGTCTGAACGTTCAATTTGCTCCTCGGTGGGCGATGTTGAAATGGCACTTAAACTTAATTAATCTTATCAAAGTATGTATTGGCATACACCCAATTAAAGGGATCCCTATAAAACTAGTGGTTCGCCCCGAACTGAGACCTCGCGATATCCCATAATTCCCAAAAGTTTTAATTATATATTGTAATAATTAACTTTTAACATTAGACACAATAAAAAAAATAATAGTTGACATAAAACTATTTTACTGACACAACGCCATCTATTAGCATTATTGTGGAGCTATTAGCATTTCAAATTAAATAATTTCGTTTCTTTATAACATTTATCTAATTTTAGTATTTGTTGTTCAAGTACAGGATATAACTGAATTTTCAACCAAGTTTCACGTTCTAATATTCAGTAATTCTTGACATATGGCTCAAATTAAAATCTCTACTTTGAAAGCCCCCCATTTCGTCAATTTTAAGGGAAAAATTAAAAAAAAAATATTTTTGTACTCTGATCAAAGTCGTCTTTAAAAAGATATATTGCTAGTCTATGTAACGCAGCAAACAAAATTTTACTTCAAACACGCTTCTATGAGAGCCCCCCTGAAATAAAGCTTTTTATATTTTTTTATACAATGTTTGGCTGAAGGCCATCAGTTTACATATTATATTTAAATTTGAAGTAATTACGTTCTGTAATTCAGAAGTTATAGGGCTCTGACAGACATTTCGACGTACACACTTCTCTGTCCAGTACAGACAAGCGCCCTAGTTGACTCAGAGAACTCGCTTCGCTCGTTCAATTAATCTTATCAAAGTATATATTGGCCTATACCCAATTAAAGGGATTCCTAAAAAAAATTACGTTACATAATAATTCACAAATAAATAATACTATAACTAAGTTAAGCGATTAAATATGTAACGGCCACACTAACATTAGATTTATTAATTTAACTGTAACTTATAAGGAAATAAAGACTTAATAATAAAATCAATATAAAGGATCAATAAATCTTGGAAGTAATATGTAGTTGCCAACTGACTGCAGATAGCTTAAACACTAGTTTGAGACGACTTTTAAATTACCTTGGTGTCATTTTCATGTAGAGACGCGATGGCGCTTGGATTAACATAACCAGATCTAACAAGCTGGATTGCGCTTTATATGTACTAGAAAGCAAATAAACTATTTATAGCTACTTATTTTTTCGCTTTTGTCATCTTGGTCATCAAGCATCACATTAATTATTAAGCAGGTACTTTTTCGGGTTATCCTGCTTCTTGTGTGACTGAAGTGTTTTAAGAAAACTTATCTTTTTATGCTTTAATAGTACATTGTTACCTTAGGGATGAAAGTAACTTATTTAGTCCCGAGACGGGGTTTGGCGCCCGAGCGTAGCGAGGGGGCCTATAGTTCGAGGGACTAAATAAGTCTTTATCCCGAGGTAAACACTGTGCTTTTCATTACGAATATAAGGAAAGTCAAAATAAAAATAGAAATTAGCTAAAGAAAATTGAGTGAACTTTATTTTACATAAATCAACAACTTTGGTGAGATATTTATTTAAAGTTTATGTTAAAATTAGAACAAAAGTCTATCTTTCTTCTTGTCTATGGATGCACTCGGGTATGTCGTGTTTCATTTGAATTCCAATAAAAATGTGACAACTAGTTTTTTTTAATTATTTGACAGCTGTCAGTTGAAAACGATTCTCCCTAGGGCTGAAAAGTATTACTGTCAACCCCCTTCTCAGGCAACTTCAGACCTACTTTCCGTGTATGAGTAATGAAAAAATAAATTTCAAGCTAAACGTAATGCAATACCTATAAATGCCTAATCTTTCTTTACCTGTGTCTTTCTATGTGTGCAATCACATCATTTCACATTAATGACGTCACAGATGACGTCACCAGCGCCTTTATTGTTTTGGCATTTTGTAAACAACGAATTCTATGTTAAAATGTTTACGAAACTTTTCGTGAGCTGAAATAAAAACCCTACAAAGTACTGCCAGATAAATAATTGTGCAAACATTATAAAAAGATTACTTCTAAAAATAACTGGGAGGAATTCACGTAGAACTTTCCTCGTGGGGCGACCTTCCGCCAAAGTGTAAAGGCGGAGAATCCCATTCGTTTGTGTGATACGTTTGTCTTTGTCGTTTACGTTACTTGGCATTCTTGCCTCAATATTTTCCCCATTTTCGCATAGAACCTAGATTTGTGTCGAAGTATGGCTCGTTACCGGGATAAAAACTAGCCTATGTCGGTCCCCCGGTCTTCAACTATGCCCACGGAAAATATCTTCGTTCTTGTTTTCGTATGCCGCTATACCCGATTGTTCTGTTGTCGGATTATAATTATTATGTAATAAGTGCTAAAGTTTCATTGGAGACAATTAAGGTTTAAGTATTATTTATATCTGTGTTTCTATTTCCTTAAAAAAAAAAAGTGTAGTACATCTATACTTGTAGGTAGGTGCTTGCCAAGAATGGTAGCTGCGAGCGGTTGGCCGTGACCTCGCGGGCTCGTCCTCTGCTTGCCCCATATGGCACCCTGTCTGCTCTTACTCGAACACCTTGCGAAGCACAACGTAAACTCTATCATCACTTATATAGCATAGGTATTATTATTGCTCTGTGGGCCTGTGAATGTGTAACTCTACTGCTGCCATAATAACAAATATTCGGTCAAAAACGCCGAAAAATACACGTTTCCAGTAGGGATTTTTAATCTATTTTTATTACTTTATGTAATAGCGGCAACAGAATTACACATTCTCTCACTATTACGGATCATGAGATACAGGCCGCTGACAGACAGACGGACGGAAATAATCAAAATCCATTTATTTGTTGAAATAGGTTAGTACTGTTATCTAGGTATTGCTAGGTATCACTATTTCATTATATACAACAAAAGAAGGTCTCCAATCTCCATACAATAAACTTTTGTTTTTACTCGATCTTTAAAGCTGGTATTAAATCTTGTACGGAACCCTTCGTGTGAGACTCGCACTTGGCCGGTTTTTATATACTAGCGCTTATTGTTTAAAACGCCTATTTACTTTAGATTTGAATGTACCAAAGCTCTAGCTAGTTGGAAAAATGGAAGCTGGAATTGTCTAATCAAATAATAATAATTTTGAAAATTTAAAGAAAAGGAAGTTTCTATAAGTGAGTGTGAATCTACTACTATCGCCATCTGTTATCATCAATATCAGTAAGTCGCGCGTACTAAAAGCGGCAGCGCTCTCATTTTCCCTGTAGGGAGGTAGCCTGCATTCTGCGGTCTGCCACTTGGTTTGATGCCAACAGCCGACCACCTGGCGCGGAAGTTTCAATCTTCTCATTCACAAAGTGCGGTAAGCAGCGATGCTGGAACGATCTAATAACAAACACACCGACAGATTTACGTTAAACGTTCGAAGCGCAGTGCTCGTTGGAAATTGATGCTAGGTATTATTTCTGAGAATAAGTATCATATTTTGCGGCTGGTTTAGAACAGCTTACTCTAATTTAACTTGTAAAGTTTAATGCACATTTCAAATAAATTGTGATGCAAATAAGCCACATAGAAAAGCTTTTAAAGATAACAGTAGTTTATAACCAGAAATTATTCTGATGCGATTTTGACACCTAATTTTCATTTTCACTAAACTAATCTGTTGAATCCTGTTGTGCGATTCTCTAAAAATTATTGCTATAGTGTGACGATTGTTATCCTCTCTGATTGGCTGATACTCGCTCTCTATTGGCTAAAATGCACTATTACAGAAAGAAGGCTTAGAAGAGCTGAATCAAAGGTATGGAAGTTTTTTTCAAAGAATATTGGCCATGCTAAAGATGACTATTATTCCCCCTTCCATACGAATATAAGTGTAAAACATTGTGTTTTTCGAAATGTACCAAAATAATGCAGCAGGTAGGATTTGTATCGTCGACTTTTTGGGTTTCAATCCAGCCCCTTGCCCGTTGAGCTATTGAGACATTATTAAGGTGAGGCGATGTTTTGATTGCTTAGAAAGCGATCTCAAATTGCCTTTAGAATTACGAATGCTAATTAGATACAGCGCAAATACGTTGCTATTATTGCAGGATAAACACACACGTAATTGGTAATTGAATGAAGAGAAATCTAAGCACTCATTTGTTCAAGATTTTACTGTGCCTATTGAAAGTTATGTTCATTTGAACACTTACGTCATAAGGTAAACCTTTATTAATGTGATCTGCAAACCAATACAAGTAGAAATGCGTCATGAAAATTTTAAAAACTCAGTGTTTACTGAGCGATTGGCATGAGACCCTGGAGCACCTTTGGAAGATAAAAAGGGGTATTTTTTCCGGCTTGTGTACCTCTACTGCAAGCCAGAATGACGCTACAGCATCGCCCGGCTGCAATTTTGAAGCTCTGCCTGGGGTAAAGCCCTATCGCTTCTAGGCTTGAAGAGATCGGGGCAAGGTTTTTTGTATACCATAAGGTATGCCCGACTTTATTGGGATTATTGGCCGACGGCTTATGGATTAAAAAATGCATCTCCACTCGATGCTCCAGGAACTATGGGCACAAAATACACAATAGTACAGGAATAGAAAATTCACTCCGCAATTAGCAACTCTTGCTAAGACACAAAGTGCAATTCCGGTTGCTCAGCGCTGGCTTACCTACAGCGATATTTAACTAGAAGTTGTTTGTCTTTCTATCGCATAACTCTTATCCCTTCGCATTACAAACGTTAGCCCATTAAGTTCGCCCATCGGGACGGGACAACGCCAGGACTTTTAGCTTTAGACCTAAAATGTGTAGCCCTAAAAAACTAAGTACCTAAAAACCTAAACTAGTAGTGGTATTCATCATGAGAGCTGGACCAACAACTCGTTCGAAAAAGCTTGTTCGAATTCGTAGTTTAATAAACTACTAATTCCACAAAACTTAGTAGGTAATTTACTCCTAGCTACAGTTTAATCTTTATTTTTTGTGATCTTGGCAAATTAGTTGATATAAACGTGTTTCTATTTTATAACTCACACATGATAATAAAGTTTAATGGCTCGGAATATGAGAAATACAATTATGAAATGAAAATGAAATAAAACATGATTCTATGTTCATAATATATTTAGACATTTTTAGTGCTTGAGAGTTAAATTAGCGCTTGACTGCGATCTCGCATAACTAATCGCGAACCGTAGGGTTAGTATAAGATTAATTCGATTGACCGTATTCTTATCCGAAGACACAAATTCAGTACAAGTACAACCGATTTTAATTTGGAGCGTATCCGTATAAGAATGCATGCACGAAATTCAGCTCTGGAAATGCCTTTATGGGTCATTATACTTTGACGCTAATGTCATCGAATACGAATACGATCAATCGAGTTAAAACTTATACTAACCCTACAGTAGTACGTAGACATGTTACATAGATAGTGTCTTTGACTCTTCTTTAAATTTTTAAAGCCAGAGCATTTTATTGGCTTTGACTCGGTAGAAAAAAGTTTGTAAAGTAAGAACTGCCTTTCGAAAAAGTTTTCCGAACCAATGGTAGAGGCCCTACAGAAAAACAGATTAGATTTTAATATATTTTAACACACGCAAATGTAAGTTTTCATAGCTTACAATCCTTTGGCGTGAGGATAGCTTGTCTCCTGATAAGGCATGAGGACATTTTTCAGAGTTCAAAATAATGTTCGTTGGGAGGTTTGCAATACAATTGATATGACGAATGGTGAGGGATACAAAGAACGCAAAGGATATGTCAATTGGAGCTGATTACAGACGCGACGTTAGGGCACAATGTTTCTGAGCGGTAGGTACTTACCGTGCTGGGCTCTAATTAAGCATTAATTACGCTCAGGGTCGTTGGGGCGATGGGTCGTGGGATCAATGGGAATCAGACCAGAAAAACCACTGCTATTATGACGTAGCTTGATGTGGATATAGTATGACAACTTAATTCACCTAGAAGAAAAGAAGCCTTAGTACGAGTTTGCACTTCTCGACAACGGTGATTTTTGAGTAGGTACCAAGGCACTATCATAATTCATAACCGTTGCACTATTATCGTACCCAGTCCTAGCACAAGCTTTACATTATTCCTTTGAAAGTTTACGAATCGTGTACTAGATCAAGGAGTCCGAGATAGAACCCGTGGTGTAAAGGACGTCTTAAACTAACAAAGTGAACAAAGTCCGGTAAATGCTCAGTTTAGCATTGCAGTCACGCCGCTGGAATCTCCCGAGCATCTGCAAACCAAATTGAGACTTTCTCACCAAAACGAAAATGGCGGACGAAAGTTTCCTGAGTAGATACGTGTACCGGAAGTTGGATTACGATATTTGCGAGCTGACAGCTGACCGGGTAAAACTAAGACTAGGGGTGCCTGCCCGTGGAAATGAAGCGAAGCGGAGACGTGTTTTGTAGATCAATCAATAGATGACGCGATAATCGCATCATGTCATATCTTAATAATTTCATTGGCTTACTGAACACATCTCCGCTCTGCTTCAATGAACAGGTACTTTGACTACAAAAATGGAGGACGCTGATAACATTGGATGAGAGAAACCTTCATTCATGTTAGTTACAGTTACAGTTACAAGGATACAAGTATTAAAAATTGTGACCCGACTGACTACGGAAAGTTGGATATACGAGTAACATTCGTATTGGTTTTGTCCATAAAATGTCACCCGGACCATTAATAACGAATCCATGGTAGACTAATGTGACGATTCGAAAGCACTTTGTAAAAGTATAGGTATTTGAATGAAAAATTATTCTATTCTATTCCATTCTATTGACACCGCATTCATCAACCTTATACTCTTACTCTCCTTTTGGCTTTGCCTCAGTCGGGTAAAAAGACATCAAACGAGTCGCAGGGAGCCGCTGGATTCATGCGATGCAAGACCGAGGCCTGTGGAAGTCCATGCAAGAGACTTTGTCCAACTGTGGACGTCTATTGATTGATAAAGAAGAAGAAGTAGTCGGTTAAAAATGTTTTCATTAAGTAATTAATTTCTTTGACTATATTTGTAAAGATCTCGCATTGGCTCCCACACATTTAAATGCAAACTTTGAAGCAACTATTTACCCTTGTTCGTATGCAAAGTTTCTAGACTTTCCGGAAGTCATAGTTCCAGTTAATGACAGTCTATAGACGTGATGGAGTGAATAATTCATATTGTGTCTTTATTCTTAAACTCATCGGTAAGTTTGTGTGGCATTATAACCATAAGGTTATCGACTCCAGATTCGATTCCTAGCCGGATCAATAACAATGACTATAATTTCTGAATTGTCTTTGATTTGCTAGTTAGGTCATCTTCCACCATTGGTAGAAGGATTTGTAAAACCATAAGGACAGAGCCACAGGCCAAATCAAGTGTTCATGATAAGTTAAGCTGTAGGTATGCCATCGATCGTGTGGATGTGAATTTGATTTGAAAACAATTATATTATCATATAGCAATCGGCATATATAATGACTGTGTAGGTAGGTGATATGATATTACAGTGATGTGCATACGTTATATTTATCTCTGAACAGGTTTTAAGCATTTTATAGCTACCAAATAGATAGGAGGAAACGAAAACGCAACCGACTACAAGTATTTAAGTTATTTCCGCTGATACTTGTTCCTTCTTCTAGAGTCTAGACAAATAAAATAAAAGCTACAAATATTGCAGATTTTAAAAAGTGTAATAATTTTATATTAAGAGATTTGGTAACCAGTAACACTGTAGTAGTTTTTTAAATGTTCCACTATGGATGACGTGGTCCCGGGTTCTTTTCCCGGGTTTGGCCGGATATTCCTGTCAAGAAATTATCAGTAAGTACCTACCTACTACTTTTCCGGGGTTAGGCAGTTAGCGGTGAGTCACCCGTGTGTCTCGAAAAGTATTTTAAGCCGTGGGTGCTGCGCCTGATCTCTCTCCAGTCGTATCGGATTTCCGTCCCATTGGACTATGAGAGTGAGAGAATAGAGATTGCATCTGCGTTTGCGCAGACACTTGTTGGTCACTATATTATATTCCGCACAAATGGCTCATTTCTGAGGAGGTTGGCTACCATAACCGGATTCGGTCGGGACAACACTTTTATTTTTATTATTACAAAATTATTTCGGCATTGGTGGACAGAGGCATGGTGTGGCGGTCAACACGTTCAGGGTGCAATACTTATCCGGAAAGACACGGGTTCGAATCAAGTTCCGCAATTTTTGTCATATATTGGCACCTTATTCGGAAACTTCGGATTTCCTTTAATGGTTGGTCTTTCAAAAATATAGTGATAATAATTTAAGGTCGCACAAAATACTGGTACGTTGTCAGCCCTTTCTATTTGTGTATAAGAAAGGCTGGAAGTAGGTACGTGGTGGCGCCGTGGATTTCCGGAGTGTTATCGTCCGTCACGAACTCACGACTGGTATGACCGGTCTATTTTGTTCATACTCGTGATCGTATCTACTTAAAATAAACTCGGCACTTATTAATTTTAATAGGCGTGGACATTACCATTACTCAAATATGATAATATGAACCTGCTTTGTTCATAGTAATGCTAATTTAAATACGATTGTTCTTTCGATATTTCAGAAATCTGCCGTACTAAAGTTAATCTGTCGATAACTATATCAAAACCATATTTCGAACTATGATCTGAAAAGTGGGAATTTATAAAGAAATTATCATTTGATAACTAATAAACGGCTTTTTCATATTGCTATATCAATAACTGCAGCAGCAAGGAGAATACCGATTAGATGGATCGATAGAGAATTTTTTTCTAAGTAAGACAGCATTAAAAATCGTATTTGGCCAAATGTTGGTTAACGACGGTATAGCTTGAGGAGGGCAGAAGTGCCTAGTGGTTTAGACTTCAGGGGATTGGGGTTTGAGACTAGGCACATATCTCTTGACTTTTCGGACTTGTGTGCGTTTTAGTTATTAAATATCACTTGCTGATTGTATGCCTGAGAGTTCTCCTTATGGATATGTCTCAAAGGCGCGTGAAGTTTGCCAGTTCGTATTTTATTCGAGAGGAGACCTGTGACCAGTTTTGGGCCGGCGGCGATAGGTTAAGATGAATTAAAACGAATTAACTATTTCACAGTTAGGTAGGTACTACACAAATTGCGTACTAAGTTTATTTCTGTCCTAGTCATAGTACAAGTTTCCTGTGCCGCGCTAGTATTTCCACGAGGAATAAACTTGTCAGAGTTTCCCAACGCCCGGCGCGCTGGGCCACGTCCGTTTGCAAAACACGTTTCGCATGAATACGTAGCGTAGCTATTGCATTTTACATTACTACAAGAATGTATGTTGTAGGTTTGATGGAAGTTTTTTAATGCACGTTCGCAATGGTGACCCAACTAACAAAGGATTGCCGCGACTAGCACTTCATTCGCTGGGCAGCACGTCTTTCTAAGTTACTTGATTTTGCTCGGGACTTCGTTTGTCTGGAGTAAGGAGTTAGGTATCGGTAGGTAGGTGTGGATGGATAAAATAAAAACAACTTATTTGGCTTAATTAAATTAAAAAGAAATTAAATGTATATTCGCCAAATTAAATATACGAGGAAGAGTATATGTCCGTCTCCTAGCACACTCGGAACACGAATGAAAAGAGTCACGCTGGTCTGTTACTTTTATATTGGAACTTACCCTCAGGCATATTATGATTTAATTTTTGCACTTGGTAACAGAAACCAACACGCCCCCTCAAAAATTAATCTCTAATATGTATATAAATCAACAAAACAAATTAACTAAACGGAACATATTTTCTTCCTTGTATTCTCTGGGAGTTACATAATAATGGTCCAACATTTGTTGCGCAGGATTAGGGAAAACCCAGAAAACCCTAATCAGACCATTTCATTTAATTAAATCAATGTACAATAAATTATTAATTAATTAAACAAATTATTACATGAATCAGAAAATTTCATAAAATTAATTAATTTCATTCTAAACCCATTTTTGATCTTATTGCCTGAAAAGAAGGTTTTGGTAATGGCTTCGTCAGTGCATCCGCCAGCTGCTGACCTGTGGGAATGTAATTTAATTTGATTACATTTTGTTCAATTTGCTCCCTGGAAAAATGATATTTAATATCAATATGTTTTGTACGCTTATGATTTGTTGGATTATTTGCGATACTTATACAGCCATTATTATCCTCATAAATTATAATTGGGTTTACAATATTCATGTTTATACTAGCTGCTAATGATTTGAGCCATAAAGCTTCCTTAACAGCTTCAAATAATGCCATGTATTCGGCTTCAGTAGATGATGCCGCTACTGACATTTGTTTCTTTGTACTCCAGGTTATAGTACATTGCTCGAAGAGCTTAAATAAATACCCGGTTGTACTCTTCCTATCTTTAGTATCATTACCACCCCAATCTGAATCTACATAGCCACATAGAATGTTATTATAGTCACACCTTTTGTATGTTAACTTTAGATCAGTTGTACCCTTTAAATATCTTAGTACTCGCTTAAGACACTGCCAGAGTTCCTTATTATTTTTGTTTGTATACCTACTCAGTATATTGACACTAGTACTTAAGTCTGGACGAGTACAGAGCATGACATACATTAGGCATCCTATAACATTTCGGCATGGCGCATTATATTTCTCGTCAGAGTTTAATGCTTCATAATTCAGTTTATTTTCTAGTGGTGTATGTACAGGTTTACATTCCTGCATATTAAATTTACTCAGAATAGTTTTTATGTATGAACTTTGATCTAATGTAATTTTGTCATCAAACCTAGTAATTTTAATACCAAGAAATAGTTTTATTTCTTTTAAATCAGTCATTTCAAATTTACTCATTAAATAATTTTTAAAATTATTCATTGTTTCGATTTCAGCGCATGCAATCACCAAATCATCTACATACAATACTACATATATATTTTTACGTATATCCCCATTGTTTAACATATAAATACATCTATCAACTGATGAATTTTGAAAACCTTCCTTTTTTAATGCTGCTTCCAGCACTTCAAACCAACATCGTGCAGCCTGTTTAAGCCCATATATTGATTTATTTAATCTACAAACGTAATCGTTTTCATTTAATACGCCCTCAGGAACTGCCATAAAAATTTCCTCCTTTAGTTCCACATTCAAAAAAGCAGTTTTAACGTCCATATGATGAACTAATAAATTAAACTGATTTGCAAAACTAATTATAAATCTAAAACTAGCTATTCTTGCAACAGGTGCAAAGGTTTCATTATAGTCGGTTAAATATTCTTGACTAAAACCTCTTGCAACAAGTCGGGCTTTATATTTTAAAGGTTTTCCAAATTCATCATGTTTGATAGTGAAAATCCATTTACAATCAACAATATTTTTACCCTTTGGCCTAGGTACTAAAGTCCAAGTTTTATTTTTCAAAAGAGAATTTAATTCATTTTTAATTGCGTTTTCCCACTGAGATTTATCATCTCGAGTTTTTATCTCTTCATATGAAGATGGTAGATTGTTTAAAATTGCATGTGCACACATTAAACAATCCTCATCCTCCTCAGAGTACGAAATAGGGGGAAGATGTTTTAACCTATCACTTCTCCTAAGTTCATGATTATTAGCTGTGTTTTCAGTATCTCTTAGTGAAGAAGAGTTTTCAGAACTACCTACTGCCTGCTCAGATTTATTTGTATTTTCATGGATTAATTTGCGAATTTTATTAGGACACATGTGTTCATCAGATTTTGATTTATCTGATATAAGACTGTCAGAGTTTCGAGACTGAATTGATTTTGAAATATTATTATTATCAATTTTATTTTGAGAATTTTCGACATTCCCTTCAGATCTAAGCACAGGCCTAGACTGCAGAAAATTAGTCTCGTCAACTATGACGTCTCTAACTACCACATGTTTTTCACATTCTGGGTTCCAAACCTTGTAACCGTTTGGTTCATAACCCAACAAAATACCTTTCCATGATTTATCATCAAATTTCGTTTTACCGGTTTTATGATGAACATAAACCGTTGAGCCAAAAACTTTTAAATATTTAATTTTAGGTTTCTTATCATGCCACATTTCGAATGGAGTTTTTGAACAGTTTAAAGCTTTTGTTGGGGTTATATTGATCAAATAAACAGCAGTCAAAACCGCATCACCCCAAAAAACTTTATTTAATTTTGCACCGTTTATCATTGAACGAGCTTTTTCAGTAATTGTTCTAACCATCCGTTCAGAAACACCATTCAATTGCGGAGTTCTAGGAACTGTCAAATGATAAGTTATACCTTTTTCAACACAATAAGTTTTCATTTCGGTAGATAAGTACTCTCCACCGTTATCACAATATAGATTGACTAATTTCAAATTAAACTTAGCCTCGCTCTTTGCAACGAAATCTTTAAAAGCAGTAAATACGTCTGATTTATAGGTTAATAAATATGTAACACAGTAATGAGTGTATTGATCAACAAAAAGTACAAAGTAATTCTTGTTGTCAATAGTTGTAGGAGTGATAGGACCGCACACATCTGTATGTACAATAAATAAAGGTCGCTTTATGTGTGTTTTATCTTTAGCCTGGTTGAACGGCAATCGACTCTGTTTTCCATTTATGCAAGCTTCACATAACTCATCATTAGGCACAATGTTATTAATTTGATTCGAATCATCAACCATTTTATAATTTTTAATTTTTAAAAATTTATCTTTACTAATATGACCAAATCTTTCATGCCATAATTTGTAACTATTTTTATCACTATTGCAAACTTGGGAAACAGATCGATTTCCGCTCACACATGATAATAACTCTATAACAATTAAATTGTTTTTCAACATACCTTGCATAATGGTTGTATTACCCTTACGTATATCCGCTCCTTTTTGATCGAAAATGACCGTCAATCCAGCACGCTGCATCCTCGATACCGACAGTAGATTGTATGGAACCTCAGGGCAGAAAAGCACTTCCTCGAGTACTCCTGGGATCCTTTTGTCGCTGGTAACCTGTAGCGTTCCCTTTTTAGTTGCTGAAATAAATTCACCATTTTTAGCTACGGAAATTTTTAAAGGTGGCTGTAAATCAATATAATTAATAAAAAGATCATCTCTGTTGATGATATGATCCGAAGCTCCTGAATCCAGTAAAAATGTAATTTTATTTCCATGGTCATTTTCATGGATTTGACCCATCATAAATGCGAAACCAGAAAAATCGCTTGATGTTGAGGGTTGATTGATTTCAACTGTTTGGACAGTTCTTGTTCTTTCCGTTGAATTTTGCTGCTGCATCCTTTTGTAGTAGTAACAATCATTTTGAATGTGATTTCTGCGTCCACAATGATTACATTTAACAAATGCCCTTTTAGTTTTATTTTCCTTTTGGTAAAATTTATTTTTATGTTGTGAATTTTCAAATTTTCGTTTTCGGTTGCCCGGTCTATTTATCTTCTCAACATGTAAAACTTTTGCGCTTGTGTCACTCGCTTCGTTTTTTAATTTTACTTCATGGTCCAATAATCTGGTTTTAACAAAAGCCAACGTTAAATTGTCGTCAACCAAAGTCTCGATTGCAGTTATGACTCCGTCGTAAGTTGAGGGTAGGGTTAACAATAAATGAGCAACTTTATCAGTTTCTTCTAATTTTGCTCCAGCCGCTTGTAAATCTGCGATCAATTCGTCAAAAACGGCAAAATGTTTTATTAGGATGACGTCACTTTGTAATTTTAATGTTAATAACTTTTTGCGTAAAGCTAATTGAGTGGCAATACTTTTCCGTTCATATAATGCATCCAAACTTTTAAAAATATCACGTGCCGAGCTATCTTCTTTCGCAAAACCGAGGTAGGAATCTGATAAATATTCGACGATAATATTTTTTGGTACCCGATTATTTTTTTCCCATTCACTGCCTCGAATTATGGGGTCGTCGTCGATAACTTTAATAACGTCTAATTCACTCAACAACGCACGAATTCTGAACTTCCAGACACTGTATTTTTCGCCATCAAACGGCTTAATATTTCGCTTAGTCTTCAAGTGATCCATCGCACACAATTTTACACTTTTAATTTAGCAATAAACCGCGTAAACTGGACACCATAACCTATCGGTAGGTAGGTGTGGATGGATAAAATAAAAACAACTTATTTGGCTTAATTAAATTAAAAAGAAATTAAATGTATATTCGCCAAATTAAATATACGAGGAAGAGTATATGTCCGTCTCCTAGCACACTCGGAACACGAATGAAAAGAGTCACGCTGGTCTGTTACTTTTATATTGGAACTTACCCTCAGGCATATTATGATTTAATTTTTGCACTTGGTAACAGAAACCAACATTAGGTTCTTAAAAAATCTACAGGAACCCTTCGTTTTTTCAAAATTAAAAGAAGTCTACTTTACTTCAAAATCATGTCGATCCGTAGCTCGGGCGATTGGTAATGAATCAATGTGATTTTTGCATGTTTATGATTGAGGACCTGAAGACTGATAGTCTACTTATTCACGAAAAATTAGTTTTAAGTAGTTACTTAGCCTAGAAAGTTGCCTACCCATGCAAAATATCACGTCTATTCGTTGCTCCGTTGCTGCGTGATTGAAGGACAAATTAAGAACAAACGCAATTTCGCATTTATAATATGAGTAAGGATATATCAAGTTAGCTGCAGGTTGATTCATATTTCCCGCGGTAAGTGGCGTGTCAGCTGACTCAGGAGTAGAAACAGATTACATCTGTGACACAGTGCGCTGCGAGGCAAAGGTCGCGTGTAAGAATAAGGAGCGGCTTAAGTTTTTTTAAGTTTTGTCTTTTAGACACTATTTACATAAAAAATATACACTTATTTACAGCTTTGGTACTTTTTACAAGCTTTTATTGCACTTGCAATGTTCACTACTTTCCAATTACTTGCTGGCGTATCTATTCTCTAAATCAACGTTGATATTTTATCACTGTCCATTGATGTGTTGAGCCAATCTCACACGCGTCTCGTCAGCGTCACGTGCACATCGTTATTCAATCTGGAAGCGGTTGCGCAACTGTTAAGCAACCGCCAAACGGCAATAGGCCAGTGCTCAGACTACTGACACGGTTCCACGAAAACACAAATCAATACGGCTTTCTATGTAGCACCGTTTACGTATGGGAAAGTTTGCCGAAACATGCTAAAAGGGTTTATTTATGGCTTTTAAAGCCACATTGTTTAGATAAAAATTCCCAGAGTTTTTCGATGTAATACATGATTTTGATTCACATTTAAATAGGCTGATGAAAAATTAGGCATTGAATTGAAAACGATTTGTAATTTAAGCAGGTAGAGTTAATAAAGCCATTCAAACCCGGGTTAGATAACGGATAGAATATTGATGTAGGTATGATTTATACATGATTACAAGTAAATATTGTGGCAAGTGATGTACACAATCATAGGATTAGGATTTAAGATTGGTCTCCGATTAATAATATTAATAGTATTAAACAATTAACATGAACGAATTTATTACTAACACCGGCGTTCACGGCGTTGAAAGTGACAGGAGCGCTGCTGTCATTTTCATCACTTCCTGGCGATAACTTTACCTTTACTATTCGAAAGTTAAAATTATCGTGCTTATGCTTCTGTTACTTTAACTTCAAATCTCTTTCGAGGTAAATTTTTCGAGCAAGTGTTTACACAATAGCACAGATTGCCCGCCTGCGTCCATTGCGTCCAATTGCTAAATGTGACGTATCGCTTACTTGTTGAAAGGCAAGTGAGCTGCTCGTGCGGGAGGTCATTGACCCCGCACGGGCAGCCGACTAGCAATTGTCTCTCTGATTTGTTTTGTCTAATGACTTCGGTTTCCTTTCATTATTTTTTTTCTTAGTTTATTTTACTTTGTGATTAAGAGCGATGAAAATTTTCAGAGGGGTCAGTGAACCATATTTGTTTGGAGTTTTCAAAACTCAACCTTAATTGGCATTCTTAAAATTGCCCCGATTTCGATGCCCAGTGTCAATAATGCGTTTGTTTATTAAAAACTAATTTCTATGGGGAGTCCTGCTAGCACTTTGTGCTGGCGATTCATTAGCGCGTTTCTTTAAGTGTAGTTAGTAATGGTAAATCTTCAGCTGCAGATTTGATTTTTCAGCAGTATCTGCGAGTTTACGAGTAGCTAGTAGTAATTATATTTCGACTAGTTGATGCCCGTGGCGTCACTCGAGCGGATTTAGTTTTTAAAATTCCGCGGGAACTCTTTGATTTTCCGGGATAAAAAGTAGCCTATGTCACTCTCCCGGTCCGCAACTATAACCATGCTCCATGTCGATCCGTTGCTTTGTTGCGGCGTGATTGAAGAACAAACCAACATACAAACACACTTTCGCATTTATAGTAGGTATTAGTAAGGATGGTATTTTTTTTTAAAGAATATTAACCAAGTTGAACTTGACTTATATTCTCCTCTCCCCTCCAAATAAGCGAAAAGCTTGTGCTAAGAGTGGGCACGACAATTGTGCAACGCGTGGGGTTCGAACCTGCGACCTTTCAGTTTTCAGTCCGCAGCTTTAACCGTTGAGCTATTGAGGCTTCTTTAACACAAAACAGCGGAAACTTTTAAATTACAAGTGAAATTACAAATCTGCAGTATTCATAACATGATTACCTAAGGAGCTCCGTGACGGGTCAAGTCCGCCTCTAGAGGAAAGGCCTTGGAGAGAAGTTTGCAACGATTAGGAAAATGTTTGTTTACGCTGCCAGTTCGACAGTTGCCAACTTCGAGTTGATTACGTTTCTCTTGTAAAAGTTCGTTTTAGGAACGAGATTTCTCAATACTCTTGTACTCTTCTACTGTTTGATTAGGTGCTTTTTATGTCGTAATCACTCACTAAAAATAAATTGTTCTACCGCCCACACTGCATGAAAGTACCTCATTTTTGTCAAGTTTTCCAAACCACGAAAATTTTGTGGCTTGCGATTAAAAATAGGGAAACGCGTAATATTCCTGTTTTGATAATTCCACCTCCAAGAGGGTTAAATAGGGGGTTCGAAAGCACTTTGTAAAAGTTTGTTTGAATAAAAAATTATTCTGTCCTATTCTATTCTATAAAAGTTCGTCATGTTTCAATTTTTAACGATGAAAATTTTTTGTATGGAAAAACATTTTTATTTAAACCTAAATCCACTCGGACGATGTTCGTGGGCATAAACTTTTTAACCATAGTTGCTACATATTTTTATTTTGTATAGGGTTCACTCGACATTGCGATGGAAGTAATGGAAGACCATGGAAGACTGTGTTCTAACGCAAGTACTTTTTGCCCAATTTCAGAAATTCGGCACGTATGGACTGCAAAATATTCACGTAATATGATAATCTATTACGGCTTCCAAAGAAATATACAAAATTTTATACATGTATGCATGTGTGTATGTATGTTTGTATGCATGTATGTCACGCATTTCGCCGAAACAACTAATCGAATTGTAATCATTCTTTTTTATCTGCATATATTATTTGTTTCAACTTAGGGGACAGTAAAAATTTCATCAATATCGATTCAGTAGTTTTTATGATACGGATACTTTTCCCTTTTCAGTTAATTTTTATTTCGGTGTATTGAAGTCGGTTTGAGTTTTCTTTAATTGTAGTTAGTGACATTTATTCGATGTGCGTTATTTGTCGTAAACGGCGCCATTTACGTTAAACCAATCCGTGCGTTAAACGTTATTGGATTGTAAAGATTTTATGTCGCGATAAAAACGTATGTCCTACTAGCGCGAAGCGTAGGTAGGTACCTAACTACCTACTTCCATTCCGAGGGGTTTAGGTTTTATGGTAATGGGCAATTGTGCTAGATTCCGTTTCCTAGATTGACAACTTCCCTGAGTCAAGTCTTCTGGGGGTCGCACTCGTTACCCCTGCATTAGTATTCATGGTCTATTAATTTTACACCCAACGGTAATTGCAATTTGAAAGGAGAGTATTAGTCAAGTTTAGCTTGGCTTTATACAAAACAATTTTACTAATAACGTAGGCACCAAATTGTAGAATCAACTCCTTTTAACGGTGTTCCCACTAATTTTAACATTGGGTTATTCAAGGGGCGGACCAACAAAATCCTGAAAAGCCGGCAACGCATTGGTGGTGCCTCTGATGCTACAAGTGTTCATGGGTGCCGGTAATCACTTAGCATCAGGTGGCCCGCCTGCTCGTTTGCTCGCTATCCTTGTTAATATTATGAAATGCGAAAAAATGTTTGTTTATTCTTCAAACGCGTAGCAAAAGAGTAACGGAGCGATGTGATTTTTTGTATGTGTAAGTGGTGTAATATAGTTTAGGACTTGCGGAGTGACAGAGTAGGTACTTTTGCGTTTTACTTTTCATTACTTTTTATCAAAAATTTATTTTTGCGGGATAAAAAGTAATTATTTTTCCCCCTAAAGCTAGACTGATATCTATACTATTCTTTTTCTTCGAAGTTTTTTAAAATATTCGTATGTTTTTAGATTTTTGTGGGTAAAATAATTCACTAATGTATTTTTGTTTGTCCACAGGTAAATTCTGTGTTCTTACTGCTATTTGTAAGTATAAAATGGAAGTCGTCACTTGCCATCAAGTGATATTGCAGTCAAGGGCTATCTTGTCATCGAATAAAAATAAACAAAGACCGCGGGATTTTTAAAAAACCTATTATAACTCTACGCGGACGAATAAATCCGTCCAGTAGTGTTACGTGAAAGAGTAACAAACATACAAACACACATATACAAACAAACTTTCATCGTTATAATATTAGTTTGATGTGATAGTGTGACTTACCTGTGTATAAAGATAGAAAACTTTTATTGCATACGAGAATATGCATGCAAAGGCGGTTTTATAGAGCCATCTCTACCAGGCGATCTCTACAAGGCTATGGGTATATAATATACATAGATTATAGATATCACTCGAATCTGTTAAATTAGCACACAATAGGGCTTCCATCAAACTGTAACACATAATAAATTATGAAATGAAGCCAAATGCACCGCAAATTAATTAGCACGCCAACCACTTTGTTACGTTTGAATAGTCAAGCAACTGGTTCAATACCGCGATCCAATTAAATTTGAACCGTGTCTGTGTTTAATTAAAAACTATTATAACTTATCGATATTATGATCGCACTTTGCGTATTCACAGGGTTGTGGCTTAAGCTACCTCCACACTTGCCGAAAGAAATCGAGCCGCTGTATCCACAGATGTATCATAGATTTGATGACATTTAAAAGTTGTACAATGCATCACTTATGAAAAAAAATAATTAAATTAAAATAGACGATGCCCGCGACTTTATCCGCGTGGCTTAAGTTTTATCAATTCCTACGGGAACTTTTTAATTTTAGGGGATAAAATATAGCCTATATTATGTGTTAATCCTGGGTATGAGCTATCTCTATTCTAATTTCAGTCAATGTGGTTAATTCTTTGTGGTGTGAAGGAGTAAAAAACATACACACACACACACACACACACACACGTACACATACATACTTTCGCCTTTATAATATTAGTGTGATAAGGCATCTTGTAGGCGTTAATCATAAAAAGCGCTAAATGAATTTGAAAATCAATACATATGGAGTGCCTCTCGTGTGATGCCCAGCGAGTCAGCTAATTAATCTAAATATAGCTTGAAAAGCTTTATCTATATTTCCGCCGTCGCGTCGCGTCGTCGGCGATGCTTTTCATTGAGCCCAACAATCCGGAACGCGTCAAGGGCGAATCAGCGACATTTGTAACATTACCGCATTGCAAATGTGTGGGTGAACCTTTACATAGTACCGTAATGGGAGGCGCGCCGGTATGCGTCGCGTTTGGTGACCGACTATAATTATTATTTTATGTACCTACTAGCGGACCCGACAGACGTTGTCCTGTCTTAACTATGAATATTGAAACTCTTTGACGAAATTGGCAGCACGCATTCTGTCAATGTTATGTCAAACGCCATAAGGTTACATCAAAAAAGTTTGAATTGTAAAAGCGGTTACATTAGAAATAATTTAATATGGTGGTTAATATTTCTTAAATTTTCTAATTTTCCGCGCAATTTTCTTAATTTTTTCTTTCATAAGAACCTTCTCCTGACAATAACAAACACAATAAAAAAAGAATTAGCGAAATCGGTCCAGCCGTTCACGCGTGATGCGCTTACCAACAAATTAAGCGATTCATTTTTATATATTAGATGTCAAAGAATAATGTTAAGATGATCTTTGCCTATGTTCAATGCATAAATCGCACTAAAGGATCTATCTCACTTCATCATCTCGGAGCTCTTAGGTTACTTAGAGGAAAAGAAAATTTTCAAAGAGGTTGCTATCGTCTTTGGGTATATTTATAAGATTTTACATACATATTTGGGTAGACTGCTTCTACACGTGTCTATACTATGCCATCACAACTCCGTGCAACAAGGATGCATCCTATGCAACATTGCACATCCTTGTTGCACGAAGTCTAGGCCAGTTCCAATAGAGTCCTGATGTGGAGATGTCCAAAAATGATTGGTTGGTTGGTTTCTGATTAGTTGCCCCTATTGGCTAAAATGTCTTGTTGCAGCATGAATGCCACACATTCAGTCAATAATCACAATTGAGGCTTTAGCAATGATTGATGCAGCTGGCTTAATCCCTTGACTTTGTTTCACATTATCTCTACCCTCGCGACCTCTGTTAGAAATAACCAAGACAGCTTAGGCCGACCTCAGTTTTTGCCTCCTTTGGGAATAGACAGCATGTCTGGCTATTTTTGGGCTTTTTTGCAGATTGTGGTCAATTTAACCCCATTAAAACCCCATTTACGACGATTGCGTCAAGATCATTACACTAATTGATTTTGAATCTTTTATAAATTGCTTTTTTTCTAGACCCATTTATACCGTTTTCCATCTTCGACTGCATCATGACTTAGCGAACTCATTACGAAGTCGTTTGAAATGTGTTATTGTCTGAAGGTTCATTTAGTAACTGATACCTACACAGACCTAACAGGAAACCTCAAGGCCAGTTAAGCTGCCAAATAGGTAACGTAGGACATTTTTTGTCGAACTTTTCGTAGGTAGAACTTGCAATTAGAGCAGGATTGTGATGCAATTAGTGTTTTGATTATAATGATACAATGGAGAAACTCAATTTCATCAGAATTATAATTTGATTTAATAGCATGATTAAAGTCTATTAATCCGCACTTGGTCTATGGACAGCGAACTATGGTGGACTATGGAATGTGGTGGCGGCGATGGGTTAAAGATGATAGTTAAATTATGAAAAAAAAATATGCAATGGGTATTTTTCATCACACGCGGTGTGTCGTCACTGAACATGAACATGACGATAATGAAGACTAGTTACCTAAATGGGCTACGCCAAAAGACTCTCCTGGTGGATAGGATGTGTGGTTAGAAACTTTTTTAATCTCTCAGACTATGTTCCAATGAACATCAATCTTAGCTGCAATAAGCTAAGATTATCATAATCCTAAACAAATCCAAGTTTTTCAGTATTACAATAAAATCATGAGACCATCAAAAAGCTGTTTCCATCATAAACCTGCGACATAATAGAGTATTCTTTAGGTTCAATGAATATTTATTAGAAAATATCGAAGAACAGTGACAAAGAACGCAATTTAGATAAAGGGCCGTAAAGCACTCGCTACCCGACCGCAGGTCTGATGAGATTACCTCGCACAAAGGCGCGTGTCACTGACACCTCGTCAGTCGTCACTCGTCACCGGCGCCTCGCCCGTCACCCCCTCGCCTCGTGTCGTTACAGTTCACTTTACTCGCGTTACTTGTTAACTTTCACGCCTAATAGTATTTTGTTTATTACTTTCTCGATACCTGCGTGGGTGTCGAGGGCGCGAGGGTAACTACCTGGTTGGACTGGTGGTTAACATGTTCGACTGCGGATGAAGAGGTCCGGGGTTCGATTGCCAGGTCAGGCTGAAAAATGTATTGGGTTAATGGTGAAGAAATTCTCAGTAGGTACTGGCCTAGAGTTAGGAGGTTGGCAGTGAGTCAACCCCCTAGGTACCTCGGAGAGCACGTCAAGCCATCCGTCCTGCGCCTGTAGATCTCTCTCCGGTCGTGTTGGATATCCGGTCCATCAAACTATGAGAGTGAGGGAACAGAGACTACACTTGTGTTTACCCACACTTGTGGAAATATTATGGATGATATTTTTTTTTTATTTTTTTATTCGATGACAAGATAGCCCTTGACTGCGATCTCACCTGATGGTAAGTGACGATGCAGTCTAAGATGGTAGTGGGTTAACTTGGAAGGGGTATAGCAGTGTAAATTCAACCCATACCCTTAATCGGTTTCTACACGCCATCGGAACGCTAAATCGCTTGGCGGCACGTCTATGACGGTAGGGTGGTAACTAGCCACGGCCAAAGCCTCCCACCAGACCAGACCAGAGATAATTTAGAAATTATAAATTCCTAAATTGCCCCCGCCGGGAATCGAACCCGAGACCTCCCAGTTATAAGACCACTGCGCCAGGGAGGTCGTCAATTTTGTATTTTGGACCTTTGCGACCTTTCAGTATGCTATTATTTCAAGAAGACCAGTCACGGTCGCTAGAACAACGCTAGCACGACTCATTTTACCTGCCTTTATATGAAAGTTGAATATTCGATCGTATTTTATGCACATATTAAAGTTTAAAATGAGATAAGATAATAAAATCAAAACTATTTAAGTATGTTGATATTCTTTCCAGTAAAATTAAAATTCCTTTAACTTTTATGTGAATCACAAAGTCAAACCAGTGCATTGTTTGATATAGTTATGTACCTATTACGTGTAGGTGACTTAGGGTCATCGGCCGCATTATTCGCCATTACACATTCCAAAGCACCCTGAATGATACATTAGATGGTGATTTGACCACTAAGGAGCCTCTTGGCATTTTGTTATGTAACTAAGTTAAAATAAGTGGGTTGGTATGTAGGCGTACCTTAAATAGCAATCTGTTCTTCTGATAGAATCGGTCAATCTAAACCGAGACAAGTTAACTAGGTACCTACTCAGAAGATAGTATAGTGCACAGGTCTGTGCGCAAACTCAGCTGCATTTTCTATTCCATCAATCACAGTAAGCACTGAGCGACGATGTATCTACGTGCTTTTTCTTGATAGAGAAACTCAATACTATTTTTGACCCGATTTGCGACTCGAACCCAATTAAAGGAATAATAAGGCAATTAAAGGAATAATTAAGTCTCAATAGCCCAACGGTTAATAAAGGTGCGGACTGAAACCGAAAGGTCGACGGTTCAATCTCCTTGCGTTGCACTTTTGTCGTACCCACTCCTTTTTTTTTAACGTTGGGAAATGCCTTTACGCATCCCGCCCATCTATGACAACAGGCGGGTATGTGGGACTCGTTGGCACTGCCAAAATACCCACTAAAACCCAAAGGCCCGTCCTCGCTTTTATAGGGAAGCCACAGGATCGCTGCTCGCATTCAACTGTGGCATTCCAGCGATTTCGACCGATCATCCCTCCATCCTACGGAGCTCCGGGGGGATGAAGGCGCGCATATTGGCGCCTTCTTCTCTGGCCTCTTCTTCTAACACAAGCTCTAATTGGAAGGGAAAAGGGAATATTTGTTAGATTCAGCATGGCTTATGATATTCTTTAAAAAAATTATAATGATTATATTAAAAAGAGACATAGTACCTAATGCTTTTTTTTAAATATAATTTTGTGTTTAGATTAAGCATGTTTCATCTCAATCGGTCCAACGCTCAAACAAACTGCCAAGCGTTTACAATTTTATACGAGCAGAGATTATTTCCATCTGGCACAATAGAAGCTTTGATATTAAAAGAATTTTTGGAATCGATCCAATTCTTTCCATATTCACTTGAAACGGCGAAGCAGAAAACCGTACTTTAGCTTTGCATGTATAAATGTTATGCATCGGTAGCAGTTTATGTACTATTTTTATCATGGGCTTTTTAAAGTTTCTTCCTTAATAATTTCCTTGTGCATGTACTTTAAATTTTAAATTATGTATGTTTGTAGCTTAAATTATTTACTGTTACAAAATTAATAAACACCCAAGTTCTAGCAGATAAAACTACATATCTCTATCTTTTATCTTAATATTTATCTTCACTATATTACACACGCAAAATTTAACTACACTTCTGAGATTTGAAAATTGGAAAAAAAAATTTAAAACTTAAATTACTTGGCAACGAAGTTGTGGGCTACTACTTTATACACCTTTTTTTTCTGTGTAATTCTATTAATAAAATTTAATTTTTTACAATTAAATAACTGATTAAATGGTGGTTTTATTGCAACTCTATCACTTGCATAACAAAAAAAAAAAAAAAAAAAAAAAAAAAAAAAAAAAAAAAAAAAAAAAAAAAAAAAAAAAAATCATAATATACTACGAAGTAATAAGAGCCGAAGCACACGATAGCATATCGGTCATCGACAATTTGATCCCTTTTCAGAATTGCCAACGCCGCACGTACCGAGAGCTCAACATTTTAACCATCTAAGGCTAAAGAGCATTGTGAGTTGAACCAAAATAGATAAGGCCAAGTTGCAAAGCTCTCAAAAAAATAAACATTCTTCATAAGGTCAAGCATTATTTCACGTCACAACAGCTTACTTTATATCAAGCCGGAGTCAGGTTATGTATAAACACAACCGACATCAGCACTAAAGTCTGCACTGTAGTCACCTCTTCAATAACTCCGCAAAGTACCTACCAACTGGCAGCGATTTATGCTGTACTTAGTGTAGATTGGCGACCTAAGAGACTCACTCGCAAAGACTCACCACTTCTGGCAAAACTTCAGACTTTCGACCACCGCGGAAATATTTTCATGAGTATTGCTCACGAGGTTTTCGATCTAGTTCTTTTAACCACTGCACCGCAACTCGAAAGGCGCCGGCTGGGCTTCCATCCCTACATCGTCAATATTCCATCCATGCGTATGAGGCGCTTTAAGTCCTCATTCCTAATACGCATTAGAATGTTCTTCCGAAATCTGTGTCACCTGACACATACTATCTGGGTAGGTATATTGAAACAAGAAAGAATAGGCATGTAGGTAAATACATCATCACTTTCTACCACGAATGATCGTGGTTACAGTTAAAAAAGAACGCCAGTAGCAGCGGAATAGCTGTGCAATTAGTAAAGATTTAGCAACTCGGAACTCTACTAAACCAATATTTTGCTGTGCCCCATCGGGTTTCCAATGTAAAGGGTGGTCCCTAGTTTTTAAGAATCATTGTACCTATGACATTGGAATGCAACAAATAAATGAATATGAATATGAACTCGTCTCAATATTGTACAAAAAGCACGAAGCATGTCGCCAGAATGTTCCGTTGCAGCATCGATGCAGTCGCTGAATCTTCGATCGCATCGCGCCGATAGGTACTAAAGTACCACGTGCGCTACGGCCCTAACACATTATAACCGTTCCATCACCGGCGTGTCAACCTCCGCTAATGTATTGCTCTGAACGTACAAACAATATACGCGCGTTGTTTACATCTTGTATTCCTCGTATACGTTAAACCTTGCCGTAAACACATTTCCATAATACTATGTACTCGCTGAATATATTAAACTTACATCAAAATATTAATGGTTCATTTCAGATTTCAGTCCGTACCTTTAACCGTTGGGATATTGAGGATTATTAAAATTATATTGACGTGGTATTTTCGGCGACAATCTTATCGATCCCAGTTTAGAAGTTGAGCTGTTACTATACTGATAGTAACAATAACTCTTAACCTAGAGGGTACAGAGGGCAAGTTTATTTCAGATATACTCAAGTTCAAACGAACTCGCACGTAGGGAGAGATCGCATTATGTCAGTAAAAATTACTTCATATTCCTACATATTTTAAGTTATTTTTTCGTCATCTGTGGGAATTCCACTGCTGGACCTAATGATCTAAGAAGATCTTAAGTAAGGTATTTAAGGTATATATTTTTATAATAGCGCATTATGTGCGAGGAGAAATTAAAACAAATCATGGTTACGCAACCACATTCCACAACAAAGGTGGAAATTGCAATATAATACACCTGAGTTGCGCAACAAGAAATGGCCGCTCTTGTGTAAGTGTAAAGTGACAGTTATATCTCTACAACTTTAAATTGCAACATTAGCTAAAAATGTCATTTCGTAACGTTGCGCGTTGTTGCGCGCACAGATGGAAACTTTTCGATTCGATGCTTGCCAAAAATTTAGATTTTTATGAGCGTGTTTGTTCTTCCTCCTCCTTTCTTTTCAGAGTCGTGGGGTTGAATGTCCATTGGCTCGGTTTCATGATGTAACGGTATAAATTATCTTTCCTTATAGTTGATAATTTAAAAGTTAGTCAAAAAAAGGGACCAAGTCAATATTGGACATTGACTTCCTTCATCAAGCTTTCCTTGAACTCGGATTCAACCATTCGAATGTGTGAATTGTTTTCGAAAACATTACCTACGTGTGAAATACGCAAAAGCATTGTAAATATCAGCCAACACGGAAAATGAGCGAAAAGTTAGGTACAACGGTACAACCTAAATAACCGTTTTTTATAATTTACGAATATTAAAATCTGTAATGAACAGTAATTATTATTAATTTAGCTTCCTTATACATAATAAATTTCACATTTTAAGTGCCTGCAAATATTTCCTACTTTAAAGCCGTAATGTCATAACATTTTAGTAGCATCTATAAGCTTCTTAACCCAGATTCGAGTGAGAGTTAATACCTATAGGCAAAAAATTATACGCATGACGTTGGATTTTATTATTGTTTCAAGTAAAATGGATGCACGTATTTTTTATATTTTAATAAATTCTATTACCATAAAGGAGATCCTCCACGATTCATACATTTTTGGGCTTAATCTGAAAGTGCCGGCCAAAAAAAAATTTAGCTGTATTTCGTTAGAACTTGTTCTCCTAAATATTTTTTATTATGGCACCAAAGCTGTAAAACCATTAACCTTGGTTTTATTGAAGTTTAAAAATCTGTATATTTTCGAATATATGAAGAGTTTCTAAGGCATTTTTTTTACTTTTTTGGAGTTTTGTTAAGTGCTACCTATCCGACCCTGACCACACACCTAAAAATACCACATTGTGCATCTTGAGCTACCACGGAATCCCAGATGGTGGAATAGATGAAACACCATCTCAGATGGTGATTAAGGCTGACTGGGATCAACCCATTTGCAGAAATGATGATTGGGATAGTTTCAGTGGACTCCACTTGCCACATGCCAGAAACCTCGTGAGCCAGATCTAGATAGTACTTTCGTTTTTCTCTGTCTCCACTCTCACGAGGTTTTCGCCATGTTCGATGGTGATGGCCACTAAAAACACCCTCGATTGTGCCCGATCCATCAGCACGATATCAAGCTTATTAACCAGAATCATCCTATCCGTGATGATGGACCGGTCCCAGTAGAGCCGTACCCCATCACGCTTAAGTTTTGGCACCGGTGTGTACTTATAGTCTTTCATCCAGGAAACCGTACTTCAGAGCTTCAAGCTCTTGGTGAAGGATTTTAGCTGCTTGGTTGTGCCTGTGGAAATACTCAGTGTTAGCAAGATCCGAAAATCCCGATTGCACATGCCTGAGTGACTCACTGGGATGGCGACAAGCTCAACAAATGTTGGTAGTGCCATCCTTTAGGATGTACTTTCGGTAGTTCCGCGTCTTAACTACCTGATCTTGTACCTTCGGTTTCCCTAAAGAGGTCAATGAAACGCAACCATTGCACGGACGCTTCTTTATCCACGTGAGGCTCATTAAGAGAGACAAAACCATAGTAGACTCAGACAATCGCCCTGGAAGATACCCCGCCGTATCCTTATCCGATCATCGGCAGCTGTCAACCGCTCATCATGAAGACTAAAGGATCGTGCTCCATCGCCCCATACACTCTCCGAGGAAGTTTCGAATTGTACTATCGACTTTGTACAGCTCAAGGACCCTCAAGAACCATGAATGGGCACCGAGTCGAATGCCTTCATGCATTGTTAATCCAGGCTGTGGGGAAATTCCGGCAAGTTAGTTTGACCAGTTGGCTCGCGACGGAGTCGATGAGAAGGTGCTTCTTAGTACCACGACTATTGTACCGACATCCGTTCTGAGCCCCAGACATTATACTATTCTCGCCTACATGACGGGAAATCTTAAGGCTCAAAACAGATGTTAATGTCTTATAGATGCTAGTAAGATATGTGATGGGGCGGTACTTGTCAGCGGCATCGGTGGACTTTGGAGCTAAATGAGTGATTCCGGTGGTGAAAAGGCTCGGGAGTGCCCTTTGCTCGAGAGCTTCTTGGAATTATTTAGCCAGATTGCATGGCAAAACGAAAAACCAGAAGTGATGCAGTCCATCGGATCCAGGACTTTTCCAGTTCGCGGCCCGGCGCACCGCACCAAGTACATCCTCTGGAGAGATGGTGACTGGGTTCATCGGCTATATTAAGGCACATGCTTGCTCTTACGCCGCAATCCAAGAGCCCTCCTCAAGCATCCATCCATTCATCTCTCATCTTCCATCTCTCTTGACCACACTCTTCGCCAAAAGGCGATGAGTTTAGCCGGGCTCGGCTGCTGAGAGGTAGAACAGACTGCTGGGCACTCCAGTGTTTATTATTATCATTAGAAACATTTCATTTGGTAGGAAAAAATACAGATTTTTAAACTTAAATAAAACCAAGGTCATTGGTTCTACAGCTCAGGTGTCATAATAAAAAATATTTAGGGGGACAAGTTCTAACGAAATACAGCAAAATTTTTTTTTGGCCGGCACTTTCAGATTAAGCCCAAAATGGATGATGTCCTTTATATACATTATATTACCATAGTAATATGATTTCGTGACGATAAAGATGACCAAAAAATTTGAAACCACACGCATATTCTAATTATTCTAAGTCTGAGTTAAGTGATATGCATCTAAAAATGTAAAAAAATAGATTAAGTAAGGATTCTTAATATGCTTTATAAAAACCTCCTCCTTTTATTGAAATCGGTTAAAGATAAAGGCTTTTTACTGCATTACATTTTTATGAACATAATATTATTGCTTAATTTTATTATTTGACTACTGAAGCACGTACGTACGGACTTTCAGTATTATTTTTGCAAATATTTGTGAAACTTGTGCAATGACAGACGTGTGTATTGTTCAGTAAATAGTCGCTATATTTATCATCTATTTAGAGCTTGACTCCATTCTTCCTTCAATATTTTGACTAGCTTTTCCCACAACTTCATTCGCTTCTTTCGACTTCCTCTTTTCTCTCGCAAGTTATTTTGAAAATCCTAGTTGGTGAACGCGCGAAATAGATTTTTTATACAAACTTTTGTATACACTAATTCTTACCCCTTCAGAGGTTATTTCAGGGAAATCCCTTATAATTTTTACCTATCTTTAGTTGTTAGTCTCTATGGGTTTTCTTCCACCTAGTAAGTAGTAACGCACTAATCTTATTGAATCGAAAAATATTATCTAATACTTATTACGTAGCAAAGCGTGCTATTGACATAATTATGCAAATCATCATAATTAGTGACATGTTTTTTGATATTACTAATGTTTATTCTTAAAATGCTTGTCCATTAGCAGGTTCTTATTTAACTACTCATTCGTAGGTTCAAATTATATTACTACGTACATTTCAACAACTAAAGATATTAATTATGTTGTTTGTAATAATATTATATTCTGTACTCGTATAATATAGGCCGATACAGTGAAAGCGCGCCACTTATCTGCACAAGTGCCGGTCGAACGGCCCTTGCCTCGGGGCCACGGCTTTGTCCCAAAAGCGATAGCTCAACGATACAGGTGATAAAGACAAAGGGTAAACTCATTAGCGTCTCTAAATAAGCGGGGTAGCTTTGGCAACTCGCAGAGCAGCTTTGGCAAGCTGTGCCCGCGCCTGATGTACTCCTGGGTGACCGTCTATGGCTTGCCTTCACAGGCCGGTCAGAGTGGGGTCGCAAGAGTTTTAACTTGAGGGTAGAAATGTCTAATGGTGTAATAGCGAAAAAACCCGCTCGACAATATTATATTTCTTGTGAAATCAGTACTGCACTGGTAGCATGGGCAGGAGATAAAGTTTTATCCCCCGATTTTATCCACTGACGGGGGATAAAATTATGTTTTCCCTATGCTAAAGCATGGCGACAGAGGAGAAGGCGATGTATATTTCTATAAGTATATCCACGGAGTGTTATTTCCACCGCTGTGCCCATGCTCGACGGGTGGATAAAGCTAAGCGATTGGATAAACGTTTTATCCTTTTCCCGGGGATAAAATTTCTCCCGCCCATGCTACCAGGGCTGTATTGTTGTTTTGTCATTCAGAAAATACTGAAAAAAAAATCTAAAATGTAAGAAAATACAAAGAAAATGGATTGTCTCCTGAAGTGGGCTCTGTCGGCGTTTGTTTGTTTGTGACACTTGTGGGGAGAATCGGTCTTCGAGCAGCCACGCTCGTGAGAATTCTGTGGCCCTGCGCTATAGCTTAAGCTAGAGACACAAGCAATGCATGCTTACGAATTAGATTAGCTTAATTCATTAGGTACTCAAAGGCCACACCACACTTGGTAATTGTGATAGCCTAAGTGAGCTATGGTTTCTTGCTGATTCTTCTCGGTTGGATTGGAACGGCATTCCGAACCAATGGTAGATTCATTGACATTAAAATTTCTTTAAATTTAAGCCAACTGTAAGTGTCACACCAAATACTCGTAGCAAATAGATCCAACCTTGACTTAATTAAATAAGAGTCTTCGGGCGCGAACAAAAAAGTGCTCTCGAAACTGACTAAGAAATAGTTATTGGAAAACATCGAGTATCCAATTAAGATTTAATCAGAATTTAAATTAGGTAGGTCTGAAACATTGTGAAAATTTCTAGAATTGAAGTGACCTTCATTGTTTATTGCTAAATACGAAACTACTTGTTTGTGGAGCAAATAAGTAGGAAATTAATCCGACACTTTTTGTCGCACTGGTTGTTAGAAATCGTGAATCCCTAAGGTCTACATAGACCGATTCATTGCGACAGTAATGTTTGCCGCCCTACTACAAACGTGTCGTCTTTTTCTACGATCGCTCACGCTAAAGCAGGGGCTCCCGAAGTTTTTTTATCGCACGTCCTATCCTTTCAGAAGGGAAGCGTGATAAAAGAACATTTAGCCCCTACTTTAGCGTGAGCGATCGTAGAAAGAGACGACTCATTTGTAGTATGGCTAGGGCGACTGTTCCGTTCACGTGTAGGACGTTTATACAGACATTTTTTTTAGTTAGCCTTTGACTGCAATCTAATTTGATGGTAAGTGACGATGCAGGGTAACGTAAAGCGGGCTAACTAGGAAAGGGTAAATTAAATCCAAACCCCTAACCTGTTTCTATCTTAGCACTGGAACGCTGCAAATGGCTCGGCCGTACGTCTGTCTCGTCTTTGTTGTTAGAGGGATAACTAGCTAGCAGACCAGAGACAATTGAGAAATTATAAAATCCCAAAACTATGAACTAAATCTTTCTAATTCGAAAGAAGACCTATACCCTAAGCGGCGATGGGTTGAGAGGAAATAAAAGAAACAAAATATGCTTAATTTATGATATGAATTACTGCACTCACAGCTAATAGTTGCTTTAAGATCTTCATAAAATACACTTCTAGATTTGGGATAGATAGCCGCAGCGGAGACTAATCCTAAATCTATACTTACACTTAGCTTACTTAAAAGAAAGTTCCCACCCAGAGGTAATTGTACGCTACTACAAATAAATGTCTACTATTGTAATAAATAATTGCTCTTTTTTCAAAGACGAAATTAGTCGAATTGACGGACTTTCACTTTCATAGCTCGGTCGGTGTCGCGGCGGGATCAATGGCCCGGCCGCTGAGATTGCTCCCGTCTCTATATCTCAAGTTCGCTATAACTTTAAAGTACTCAAGTATCGCTCAAAATATCTCTTTTTTTTTTTTTTTTAAAAAGAATATTAGGCAATCTGAAGTTGACTAATATCCTCCTATCCCCTCCAAATAAGCGGAAAGCTTGTGTTAGGAGTGGGTACGACAATAGTGCAACGGGTGGGATTCGAACCTGCGACCTTACAGTTTTCAGTCCACACCTTTAACCGTTGGGCTATTGAGGCTTAATTATTGTTTACACTTCGACGGCATTGTTGTGAATTTGAATGAGTGTTTTTAAGGTTTCGTAGGTACCCAAAGGTTGCCAACGGGATCCTATTACTAAGCCTCTGCTGTCCGTACGTCCGTCTGTCTGTCCGTCAGTCAATCCGTCCTTCTGTCTGTCCGTGTATCTTTTTGTCAGTGGGCTGTATTTCAGGATTCGTAATAGGTAGATACCTACTTGAAATTTTCACAGAATGTATATTGCCGATTGCCGCTAACAAAAAATAATAAAAATAAAAATAAAAGGGGGGTCCCCATACGAGAAATGGATTTTTCGGCGTTTTTTACTTGACTATTCTGGGCATGAAATTTGAGTGCTGAGTTCCATAAGAATAAGTCATGGAAGCAGTACTAAAGCTTGGAACCCTGAATAAAATAAAAACTGAATAGATCTATATTTTATCCAATTTACGTTTATCACATAAGCGAGAGTGAAACATAGCATCACCGTTTGCGTTAATTCGATTACCAACTGGTCCTTAAGTTCAAATTGTCAAATGACACCACATTCGTCTTTTATACTGTCACAAACTACACGTGTCGTTCCATAAACTTAATTTTGTCGCATAACATTAACTCACTTGGAATTTTAATAACAAACTAAATAGACAATCTTACTTCCATGCTTCAGTTCTACTTCCATGGAATACTAAGTAGGTACACAAGAACGGATACATACTGACATTTAAGTAATGTTTTTGATCACTTGACCAGTTTTAAAAATCGACATTTCTTGTTGTAATAAATCGTAAAGGTAGCACTGAATGGCCAGAAAACATACCGAAAGCGGTCACCAGCTGATGTAATACGCTTGCTTCACGCACATCTACATAAACATGCTGGGGTGACCATCATAGCAAAAAGAAAAGTATTAAAGTACAATATGTGAACGCTATCAGATAAAATGTAGAGATTATAATTCTAAATTTTGTCTGATCTGGTCTGGTGGGAGCTTTGGGTCGTGGATAAGTTACTACCCTAGTGGCAAAGAGATAGATAGATTAGTGGAATGGGGGGTGATGTGAATAAAACGGATATGTCATTATAATTGAGGTACTTATAGCAATGATTGATGCAGCTTTTACGAAAGCGGCTTACTGTTCTTATTTTATTTATTTATTTATTTATTATTAGGACAACCAACAAAATTACATGTAAACTAGACTTATAACATAAATAAGAGTAAGGTAGTGAGAAACAAGTAATTTCACTTATAGGTAGCCACAGCATGCAGTATAAATAAGTCGTACTTAACATGTTACAAAGTAAATGTTCTTAATCTAAACCTAAATATATAAATGTCAAATATGACTGACTGACTGACTGATCGGACATACAGATAGCTATTATGACGTAGGCATCTGCTATGAAAGAATTTTTAAAAATTAAATCCCCAAGGGGGTAAAATAGGGGTTTGAAAAATCGAATTTAATGTGAGCGAAGCCGCGGGCAAAAGCTAGTTGTCTATAAGAAACTACATTATACTTACTACAATATTAAATTTTTAAAAGATTGATTTAAAATGGATGCTGGACCCTATTTAGAAAACAAGGTCAATACCAATTGTTGGCAAAAAAGATGTCGACTGTTAATCGATGTTGTAAGTGGTCAAGGATGGTTCACAAAATTTGGATGTCGTTATTCTTACCTCAGTATATTCATTGGTATTAAGTATAAACTTATATAGTCCAGCTTATACAAAAAATACATTTTTTTTCACGTATATTTCAGCTATGTGAAGTAATTCAAATCTTCAACAGTACCAATAATAATACAGATTAATTGTTTCGTGTAGGTCGTGTAGGCAGGTACTATGTCAATCTTGCCACATTACCCTAATTATTAAGGCAATACGACACAATATATTGAAAACATAGTGTCAGCATTAACATATAAGGGCCTTATACGATGTTGACACATGAATACTAGTGACATAAATAGTATTTATGCCGTAATATATGGACACCCTACTACATACGATTGCAATTTCTTTATGCAATAACAGAAATAAGGACACATGCTTAGACGTGACTGATGACTAATGTACGATATAATTTAATACCTACCGTGACTACAATAAACACTATAAATTAGTTTGTGGTTGTTCTTATTTATCTGAACGAAAATAGTAATATATCATAGACTAAATATAATTGTTGGTGCGAGCTTAAATGATACATATATGTATATGTAAACCGTAGTTTATTATAGGTTTGACTATTATCTAGCAAGCATATTATAAAAACATATGTAAATGCGAAATCAAAAGGAGCAAAGTCACCGCACCATAACCCGATAACAATCGATTATATTCGCCAGTTGCTTGCCTCGACATTATACAAACACAATCGCAAACAGATTCAAAATCGGTATGATGGGGATTGATGATATACCACGCGTGGGCGTGGCCTCTCCCCACGCCGATACTTGGCCTAAATATTTGAGAAACCAATTCAAACTAAGCGCCTTAGTACAAAATTATTTACAAATAACAGATCTTATAAATGTGCCTTTTCTCGGTTCCAGGTGAGAGCTGCATAGAGAAACCGCTGGCGACGCTGTGGAGGAACTACCAGCAGTCCACGAAACCCGACGTGGTGATGAAGCTGTCCGTCACCAACTCCGGCCTCAAGGGCTTCACCAAAGAACACGGCCTCACCGAGTACTGGTCCCACCGCATCACGTACTGTGCGTCGCCGCCACACTACCCCAAGCTGTTCTGCTGGGTGTACCGCCACGAGGGCAAGAAGCTCAAACACGAACTGCGCTGCCACGCCGTTCTCTGCACCAAAGAAACCGTATCAAAGAGGATAACCGAGGAGCTCCAGATCAAGCTCAAACAGGCACTAGTCGAATTCAAAAAAGATAGAATCTCCAAACAGAACGCGAGGCTCAGTCTCGCCAATAGCGTCTACGACAACCCGAGCATGCCGCGCCGGAAGATACTGCTCAGCGTGGGAGCGACCAACTACAGGCCGCCGCTAGAGAGGTCCAAGTCGGCTCCCAAACTCGGCGCCATCGAAGAACTCTGCTCGGAAGAAGACGAGGAGGAAGCGGAAATGAATGCCAAAAAGGAGCGATGCCAGTTCACGATGGACCTCTCTACGTCACAAATTCTCGACAGGCGGCGATCCGACATGATGTCGCCCCGCAAGCTGTCGTGCCCCGAAGGAGTGATGGACAGGATGCTTCTGGAGTCCGAGAAAAACAAAGCGGAAGCGACCGAGAAGTTAATCAACTTACTCGTTCAGGAGAGCAAGTTAAAAGCGGAGATCGAACGCCAAAGTGAAACTAGTCAACACGATACTGAGAAACTGGAATCTAGATTAAAAACGCTGGAGTCGATCGAGGAGACCGTCGAATTAAACGATAACTTAAACGCAATCTGCGATAGGAAAAATTTATTGCTATCTCAAAGTAACTACCTCGTCACGGATAGCGACGATGGATCTGTTTCTTCGGGGTGCGAGACGGCGAGCACGGTCACCTCGAGCGACGCCGAGCCGTCGTCGCTTCCTTCGCAGTTCTCCCACGAGGAGATGCCCAAGGAGCTAGACAGCGACGAGGAGCGGGCGCCGGCATTTGGGAGGACGCGCACCTTCGAAAGCGCGTCCCTGAGGAACGGCAGCAGGTGTTGCACCAACTCTGTCCACACCCTGAGCAGCGATTCGAGCAGCACAGTCGCTTCAGATGAAGTCAGCCACGTGCCGATAGGCGAAAAGAACACTTTCCGTCGGCGATCCACGTACCCCCCTCTAAAACTTGATTCCTGCACACTGGAGAGCAAGTTCGAGAATCTCATCGATAATCTGACAGACGTGGACAGTTTGAACTCCAGCATGGAGGCTGAAGTTTTTAAAAACACCGGCGACAACGACAGCGCCTGCAGCGATGAATCCGGTTATTCTGAACTGCTGGACGGCAAAGATAGTATTATTGGTAACACGATTATGGTGTAATTGATTAAATGGTCTAACTACACTGGTGCACTTTCAACTTGCGTTTTAACGTTATGTAAGCTGCCGAAGTAATAAATGCAATAGCACCTGCGTCTACCATGCGTTGACGTGTGCCAGCCAGGATTTATATTGCCAGCGAACATGAGGCATGCTCATAGTCTGGATAGTTAGCGCATGTTCTGACGCAAGTTGAAAGCACACCAGCTGCCCTAGCCATTACAAACGTGTTGTATCTATCCTCTTTCCATGATCGCTAACGCTGTAGAGCACGGGTTCCCAAAGATTTTTATCACGCTTCCGTACTGAAAGGTTAGGACGTGTGATAAAAAACTTTGGGAGCCCCTGCTTTAGCGTTAAAATTTAAGCATGCATTTTAAATGCACACTACAGTAAATTATATAATTTTAATATTGAGCACAGTATGTTCTACTTTCAAAATCGAAAAATAGATGACGCTGCAATCAGTGCAGTACTTTAAATCGCGCTATTTGGCATTGGATTGGCGAAGCAGCCGTGGCTGACATTTAAAAACGTTAATTAAAGACTCTAAACATTTATTTTTCGCTCCACGGTATAGAATGAGCGATCGAGACAGTTATGTCGACTTGGCTACCAATTATTCGTTTTCTAAGATCACTAAGTTTTTTATCACACGTCCTTTACTTTCGGTAGGGAAGCGTTATAAAAAAAACTTTGGGAACTCCTGCTCTACAGCGGTGTTAGCGATCGCGGAAAGAGAATAGATACGACACGTTTGTAATATGGCTAGGGCGGCAGTGTAGTTAAACCTATTAAAATAAATAAACTATTCCTGAAAATGACATAACAATGCACGGTACCGCTAACTTTTAGGGTGAGTTCAGATATTCATTGACGCGATCACGATGACCGTCTGAACATTGCCTTATATTAAGATTTAGCTTTTACCTACTTCGTTATCATTAAATGTAAATAACAGGGTACATGTTGTACTTTATCCAGTTGATATACTATTGTGTTAGATATTATCTGAATGTATATATTATATTGTAATATAGTTTGTAAAATTTGATTTTACGAATAGTAGAAAAAAGATTTTGGAGATTTTTATTATTATTTTTATTCTTTATCTCGGATGACCGTTTTGTTTGTTAATTAATTAATTTTATTATTATTTATAGTTTGTGTATATTATAGTTAGTTAGTGCAAAGTTTAGATGCAATTCTCGATGTATAATTTAAATAAAAGAAAATCTGTTTTATGTATAATTGTATATTATACAGAAGGTCTATAGGTACTTACACATTCCACTTATACATTATACACGGTTTATTATTTGGGTCTACCATGTCTGTAGTGAGGATTTAAAAAATAATAAATATCAAAAAATACTCTAAATCTGTATTTTATTTTACTTTAATAAGGTATAGACTTCAAAGCTTGGCAAAAAGAAATATCTTTTAATAGATTTGATCCGATAAGAAATGAGAACCATAGTCACCGACATAGCTCTGCGAGTTGCGAAACTAAAGTGGAAATGGGCGGGGCACATAGTTCGAAGAGCTGATGGTCGATGGGAAGTGCAGTGTTGGCAGACCCCCCACTAGGTTAACCGACGTCATCAAACGAGTCGCAAAGAGCCGCTGGATTCAGGCGGCGCAAGACCGAGGCCTGTGGAGGTCCATGCAAGAGACTTATGTCCAGCAGTGGACATCTATCAGTTGATAAAAGAAAGAAGACGAAGATGCGATAAGATTACATACAAATTATGATATGAGATTATTTAAAAAAAAATTAGCTGTCTATAAGTTTGTAAGCTGGTCCGTTATAACTGAACTTGCGGCGTACAACGGAAATGACATCTGTTACATGGTTCGTAACCACTCCACACGCGAGCTCACCTGTTGTATACCGTGGACCTATCTTGTGTCAAATCACCGTTATTACGACGACCGACTGCCTCTTGATTTAGTGGTTAGCACGCTCAGTTACGAACGACGAGGCCTTGGGTTCGATCCCCGAGTTGGATCAAAAAAATAGCAACAGTAGCTAGTGTTTTATATCAAGAAATTCTTAGTAGGTGCTAGCCTTTTTGTAAATAAGTAGGCGTGTTTCACCCTCCGCCTCGAAGAACACATAAAGCCGCCTTCGGTCCTGCGCCTGATTTCTTTCCGGTCGTGTCGGATTCTGTCCCATCGGACTATGAGAGTGAGCGAATAGAGAGTGCACCTGCGCGAGATCTCAACCGATCTCGATTCCCGCAAGCTCTACAATCGCTATTATACAATATACATCATAATAATTGTGGCTCTAAAGACAATAACATGTTGTTAGCTTTTGACTGAATCTGTCAGTAGAGTCTGTTCAAAAAGAGAACCGTGGCCAAACAGTGAATTAATATTGCGCTATTGTATTGCTCGCAAACAAACAAGGCAATGCGCCTTCCAACTAAAATCCAATTCCAAGCAAAATGAGGGACAACCTAATCTAGGTATAGGGTGATGTGTGGCACAATCACACAACGGTTCTCTTTTTGCAGTCTCTAAGTAACGATGCAATCTAAGGTGGAAGAGGGCTAATTTCAAATCATTTTCTTCGACGCATCGCAACATGAAGTGACGGCAACGAACCTTATTGTAACCTTGTCAACAATGGATTTTCAATACAGCCTTTAGCAATAAATCAATCTTGATATTTATTCTTGGACAAAGTAATTATACCCTTCTCAACTTTTCCTTCTACCTGATAATGTCATTCTGGGTTCACGGAAAATCAACATCTTTAGGTCATCGACCGACAAGGTCACAACGATCAGTCAAATTGTGAACCCTCGTCGCTGAGGATAATCGAGGACAATTGCTGCACTTTTCGAGAAAACCACTGACAATTGTGATGGCTGCCCTTGGACTTTACGTATTGCTGTACCTACCTCTTTTCCTCATACTTATACCTAAAGTATTCTTTAATTGAACTCACATAGCTCGCAAAACTTATAGCGTTACCTACTAGTATTAACTTGTAGCTAGGAAGTTGGCGTTATGTTACCACCGTACCTTGGAGAGTTTGTAAGACTTGTGCCTGACCTCCCGTTGGTCGTGTCGGATTTCCGTCCCTAGAGCGTGCTCCTGAGTTCACGCACATACTCGTGCACTATAATCCCGCACAGATGGCTTATCTCTGTAGAGGATTCGGTAAGAAGGACGTTGTGTTAGTGAAGTGCTATAGGCCACAACACCACGCAGGCTCAATGCAAATTGCTGGACTTCACACGCCTTTGAGCACGTTATGGAGAACTTTCATTCGCAGGTTTCCTTACGATGTTTCCTTTCATCGTTGAAGCATGTGCTTGTGTAATTGATAAATGCACAAATGAAAAAAGTTCGAAAAGTTCTGACTTTTGCTTGTCCGGAATCGAACCCCCGAATAGGGGATCGCAGTCTTTACCACTAGGTTATCACTGTTCTAATACTCTATCTGCTCATGATAATAGGTAGGTATAACATAACAGAGGTGAAGCCACAAGAAAAAGTATATTCATATTGTCTGGATGGAAGAAAACTTTATAATATTATCTCGGTAGAATATCTGAGGTAGGTATGGGTGAGTTGATAAGTGAGTACAAAAGGTCCGGAAAGGTCAAATTGAGTAAATTAATATGGAATAAAATTACGTATGCAAGTACCTGTTCAGAAATAAGAGGTATTAAAATTTTAATATGAAGATAGGTTGTATTGAGCACATCATTGGAAAGTCAATACCCTGCATGACTCAGTGAGTGTTGTCGCGGCCGTCTCCATGGCGATGACCCGGTTCGAGACCCGGCCAAGGAAATCCTGAATATTTTGACAGTTTCAGCAATTTTCTATCCACCTATTTGTAGTTATTCATGAAATAAATTTTGATCGATTTTCCTAAACCATCCAAGTGTAATACCTACAGGCTACACTATTATATTTTGTAGGTAATTATTGTAGTCGGTACCTATAAATGAAATTTGTCGAATGCATTGATGGTCGAATGGGGTAACTGTAATGACTCCCCAGGTATCTTTATCAAAGGTAATCGCAAAAACTCAACTTTTCAAGAGAAATAAAAAGCTGATTTGTGACAATTATTCGCAGAATAATTCACAGAAGACAACATAGAACGTTGAAGTCGAGCCGAGGCTGGCTAAATTTAAAAAAATACTAGCGGGTACTGTAAGCACCTACTCGTGCGGAGACGTACCTACGTACATACCAGAATACATAAACTAATATCACCCCTGAACAGTAACAACTTACAAATAAATCAATGTTACTTGAAAAGTTGAATAAACTGTAGCGTAGGTTATTTTGGCTGTACCTAGTTTAAAAAGATACTGCTAAGGCAAGCGGATTTACGCTTTGGTTGTATTGTTTTAAACTAACATGAATAACGAACCTAACAATAAATATTATTTAATTATCTTTTAGATCTTTATTTTGGATAATATAATATAATAATGGGGCTTGTAATTAGGTATGTGTATTCAAAGTAGTGTTGGATTAACGATGCATAACGATATGTCCTACATAAATATTCAGGACGAAATCATTGACAAAATTATTATTATTATTTACTACATTATAGTTATTATTTTATGGAATTTTATATTCAGTACCTAGTGATTAAATTACGTGTCTTCATCGGTGTGATGTAAAAGCAAAATAAAGTAAATTACTGACAAAACTCTTTCATTTACGATAAAAAGTATCTATCTACTTACCTATCCTTTATCCGACTAGAATCTATCTCTGTCATCTCATCGATGTATGTCTGTGATCAAGTTTGTCAAGATCAGTAGCTAACTACTCGTACCTACTTTGCAGATCTGCGATCGAAGTAACAGATAGACAAACACAGTTACGTTTTCGCGCGTATGCATGTTGTATGACTGTTCTGACTCCCTAGTACTCGTGTATGGTGTATTATCTATGGTCAATTTTATTAAACAACATATAATATCATTGTCTATGGTTTTGACTTCTGACATGAGATGGACACGAGCTTGACCCTTGGTTGACCAGCAAAGAAATCTAGCGCTGTGCTGCCATCTCTGTTATACGTTACATACTAGCAACCAACGTACTAAGTAAGTTTGCATGGTCAGCGCAAGAGATAATGAAGTAGGTAGATACGTACCTACCTATCTTAGACCTTTGATCTACCTCGTTTGCAATAACTCCACCCAACCTCAGAATACCTAATAGTACTTAAAGGATCCAATACAATTCACGAGGTCCATAATTTATTTGTCCGAATCTATTATGTATTAAATATAGCGCCATCTACCCTAAAATTATTGAACTAACTCAAGCATTGCCATCTGGTGAAAGACAGTAGAACCTCTTCGAATTCAAACATGTAATTGCCAAACGTTTACAACTTTCACAACTTAATACATAGATCGTGAGACAGATGTCGCTCCTAGCTAAATTGTAAACTACTAAAATGTTCCGCGTGTATTGTGCCGCGAAACTAGCAGCGAAATGAAAAGGATAGATGCGTACTTAAATACGTATAATTTAGAAGTTACAACAGGCAGTGGTTACCGAATCGATTGATACATCATTCATCAAAATCGGCTCAGTAGTTAAGCCGCTACGGTGGAACATTCGTAAATATATACTGATAAAATCATAATTCAAATTCAAATTAAAAATTTATTTATTTCATGTAGGCTAACTTGTAGCTCTTATGACACGTCATAAATTTACCACCGGTTCAGAATGCAGATTCTGCTGAGAAGAGCCGGTAAGAAACTCAGCAGTTCTTTTCAAAAAAAAATTTACTAAACTATACTATGTATATACAGTGTTTCCACAATGAAGTTTCAAAAATGCAAAACAATCCAATACATGTTAAGACAGGTAGGCAAAAGCAGACCCATTCCCGTTGGTGGCACCCGTTCACGAGCATGACGCATGATCCAGCCATTGCTTCGCTCAACCATATTTGAGGGAACGTAACGTAATCCTTTCTTTTTAGCTTTTCCGTAGTCAGTTAAAAATAGGTTCAATTTAGAATAACACAGATTCAACAACTAGGGTAAAGATGCCAAATATGAGATACCATTTACATATTCGACCATAAAAAATAAATTATTGCACTAATGACTATGAAAATTATTTATATTCGATAAGTATTTAATGAAGTTTATCCTTGAAAGACCGTTTAGTGCTAGGTATAATAGATTTTTTGTTACATCAGATAATATTAGAAAAGTCAGAAATTACTTCTCAGGGAAATGGTCTCCTATTATGAGATACCAAGGGTTTTTAATATGAGATAGTATAGATTTAGAGAAAAAGGAAAGAAATCAATTCAAAAAACTTTTTATTGGCGATATTTATTAATCTACAACATCGTACTACTAAATAAAAAGGTTTTAGTAACAGCTTAATAATATATTATCATGTGCTTGTGCCAAGTGCTTGAAGTTCTTCAGATGTAGATGTAACATATAAAATCATTAGTCCAACTTTACAATATTTTTCTATTTTTGCTTCTAAATAGTCAGAAAAAGCTGGAGGTCTTCCCATGAACCTTGACAAATACTTCTGCATTAGCATCTTTTTTGACATAACGTTCTAGGATACTCTTAGGAACAACGAAAGTTTTGACGCTATTAAGTAACATATTTGTTTGCTTCGCACTGCACTCACGGCCTGTATTATGGCATCGTGGTCCTAGGACTTCTTTGATCGACGGCATCTAGAAAAAGAGGTTTTTAAGTAGTCGTATTTCTATACATCCTAATATGAGATATCTCATTTAAGGAGCCCCCACGTGTCTCATATTAGGAAAACACCCAAATTTAAAAATTAGGCTGCCTATTATTTCTTGACGAAGAAAATACAAGTAAACTGCAAATGCATTGTAAAATTAATCATATAACTGATACAATGACTGTAAATTTAAATCATTTAGTGTGACTATAAAGTTGTAACATACCTCGTTAATATTTGGTGTCAAAAATCGGGTTTTGTGGTTTCGTAAAAATCCGCACGTACACAACCTGACTTCGCCTCGAACTGGGAAGCACCAACATATGTTTCGGTCTGTTGCCATGCTGCTTCTGGTGACAGTATCGCCAAATAGCTGCGGCGATTAGTTTCGCCAAAACCTAACTATCTCATATTTGGCAACTATCTCATAATCGGCATCCTTACCCTATAGTCCTTTTTGTAAGCTCTGCACGGTTGTGGAAGTATAAAAGCTGGGTAGGTACAGGTAGATAAATCTTAATCAGACAAGTGCGGGGACGACAGGTTTGACAATGAGACAAAGGATTTCGGAAAAATGAGACGGTAGCATTTATGGAGGTAAATATTTTGGTTTGTCGATTGTTTGGAGACTCAGCAGGTGCTTTTGGATCCGTCGCTGTTGTATTGGGTGACGAATTGTTGTGCAAGTTACAGGAGCTAGGGAATTGTTTGGTAGTCAAAATACGGAACAAATGGACATTGAAATGGACATGAAGTGTGACCAGAGGTACAATGACTCAGTAGGCACAGGATAGCTGACAGGTCCGTCCACACTTTGAATGAGGTCCTATCAATCACATAATTTGTTAGTCAGAATAATTTCTCAAGGGTTTTATAATGTTTCCTTAAAAAAAAAATGAATTAATCTCTGGATTCTCTGAAAATTTCATCTCTCTACCTATTACGGATCATGAGATACAGTCCGCTGACAGACAGACGAACGGACGGACGGACAGACAGACAGCGGAGGTTTAGTAATAGGGTCACGTTGGTTACCCTTTGGGAACCCTACGGAACCCTGAAAAACGTAGGAAGTGTTCCCACTAAATTAGAACAAGGGCTTATTCAAGGGGCGGACCAAACAATTCCTGAAACGTATTGGTGGTGCCTCCGATGCTACAAGGGTTCATGTGCGGCAGTAATCACTTAAGATCAGGTGACCCGCCTGCTCGTTCGCTCACTAAAAATATATATAAAAAAGTGACATAGTGACGTACCTCCCTCAGAGGAATGGTCTCCTGTCCGCTACAATGTCTTGTCTGCGCCGGATTGTCCGTCAGGTGTGACGAACGCCCGCCCACGTCTACATTGTCGCAGGCAATTGCTTTTTTACATGTTGCAGGTAAAAATGAAATTTCGGATTTCAATCAACATCCTAGTTCTTTATTTTTAATACTTTTCAAAAAAATATTAAAATAAATACTTACTTATATCAAAATTCGAGATGCTACTATCAGAAATATTTAGACTTACTATTTGAAGAGAGATTTAGGTGAAACTAAAATTATTTTAGAGAGACAGCAATCGCAAAAAGTTAAATAATTTAAATATCAAACTATTTAACCCACTTTGATAAAAATTCTTAATCTAGCTTTGTAATGCTGTCACACAAGTTTATTAAGTGTTGACAGAAATAGGCCAAAAGATAAGCATAGGTAGAAAATTAAACTGAAACACATTTACAGGGGTCTGGTACAAGTAAACCTTAGTCTACGTTTTCACTAAATTGTTCACATCATACACTAGCTTTTGCCCGCGGCTTTGTTCGCGTTATGTTCGATTTTCGGAACCCCTATTTTACCCCTTAGGGGGTGAATTTTCAAATAGATTTTCTTAGCAGATGCATACATTACAATAACTATCTGTATGTCCAATGTTTCAGTCCAATCCGTCCAGTGGTTTGAACTGTGTATTGATAGCTCAGTCAGTCAGTCAGTCACAATTTCTTTTAAATATTCAGATTAACATTGATATTAAAATATCATAACTCTGTTCAAAACTTTTTCAAAAATATAGATTTTTTATTAAAGCTCTGAATCCTCAAAATCCTGCGACATAGTACTAAAGGTGCTTACGTTGCGCAAAGTTGAATGTTGATTGTTCCACTTTAGAAATAAATACTGAAGCCTTAAATTGCGCTGTTACAAGAACCTTCCCTTTGTTAATGTCTGCTACTGAATGCTGAACAAAACAAAAAGACGTGTTTTTCTAAAAATTCCGATATAATCAATGGGATTTCGGCTATTATTTACAATTATGCATTTTTGTTTCTTTATTTTTGTCACGTTCTATTGTCTCACCTGCACCCTAGAATTAACTTAAGTATAGAATGAAAATATTAATAGCTATTATGACGTAGCCATCAGCTAAGAAAGGATTTTTGAAAATTCAACTTCTAGCGGGTGTAAAATAGGGGTTTGAAAAATCAAACTAACTCAACTGTAGCATATAACAGAAAAAATTGGAGATAAGACTACATTTATCCTATTAATACTTATTATAAATACGAAAGTTTGTATATGTGTTACTCAATCACGCCGCAACAACTGAACAGATTCGGCTGAAATTTGGCACAGAGATAGATCATAGGCTACTTTTTATCCCGGGAAATAAGAGAGTTCCAGCGGTAATAAGAAACCTTAATCCACGCGAACGAAGTCGCGGGTATCAGCTAGTATTGCTATAAATTTTACTTTATCCTGTGCAGTGACAAAATGATTACATATTAATTAACTCATGTAGATTAAATTTTCGCCGCACGCCGCAACTGAGCCAAGATCGAGGCCACTGGGTCACCGCCACACGCGTCACGCCGGATTCTCTCAACGGTTACTTTTTACTTTTTTTTACTCAAAAATTAATGTATGCACAGCCATATTTAGTGTATCAGTGATTGGCAAAAAGGAAATATCCAATATTAGATGATGCCCCTGACTTCGTTCGCGTTGATTAGGGTGTTTTGATTTCTGCGGGTACTCTTTATTTTAATCTCGAATATATATATCTTCATTTCAGATTTTAGCCAAATCCATTTGTGATTTAAAGACAAACCAACAAACGAACAAACCAACAAAACACACTTTTAGATTTATAATAAGTTTATTTTATGTTTTACTTTTATATTGTTTCTGGTACAAAATAAATAATTTAAAAAAAAGACTTGTATTGGAACGCCACCTGCTTATTACATACCTATTTAAAGTTTCACAGAAAAATAAGGTTCAAAACGATTAAACCTCTACCTTGTTCGTCGCTGGCAGACCTTTGCCCTTTGGCGCCGCCTCGCGCCTCTTGCCTCGCGCCAGTGATCGGGGGCGGCGCGCGGTCGCCGCTAACCTCAAATGCAAGTGGAGCGAGCGACCTCCATTCCGGCTTTTCGGAGCCGAGATCCGCACCGTGCTTGTGCGAAACTGTTTTATTGGCTTTTGGCTTACTTTGTGTCATAAAAAGTGAAATAACTATAACCGTATACAGGTTGCACGGTACCCACTCTTATTGTTGAGTTATTTTGTTCAGAATTACAACCCTTTTTATGAATTATAGGTATTTATAGTCAAACGTTAATTAAGAAAGGCATGTAGGGGAGAGTGGGGGAAACACGAACGCGGGGTAATCCCGAATCCAATGGTTTTAATGTGTTAGAAAGATACAGCCATATTTTACTTGTCACTATTTTGGAGATCACGTCACCACTAGTGCCAGTCAATAACACGGGAGATGTGAACGCACGTACTTGTCAAGGTATGCATTTTTCAATGTTTTGCATGTTTTTGATGTAATTTTTTTGGTAAATTCAAGTTGGTGTTGCTTTGTTTCTATCTACAATAGTAATTTAACTTTTACATAGTGAAATACTCACATAATAATCAGCTAAATGACAATGAAGCAATTGACAAAAGAGATATATAGAACCTATTTTTTCCCATTTTATTGTTTTCGATCCAGCGGGGTAAAAGCGAACACTCCATGTGGGGCAATCTCGAACGTAAGTATAGTCTTGAAGATCTCAAAACGGCTTTAGACGATGTTAAAACAAAAAACTCAACATCGGCAGAGCAGCAAAAACTTAAAATGTTTCAAAAACAACCATTTTTGACCACCTAAAGAAAGCAGTGATAAAACAGCCAAGGTCTGGACGAAAACCTTTATTTACAGACGAGCAGGAAACGCAACTTGTCAATTGTCGATCATAAAGTACAGTAAAATCTATTATGGCCTAACAATAAAAAAAAATCGCCAAATTGTATAATAATATGCAGAGAAGAAATTATTAATGTTAGTACGTAATTACCCCACTTAGTGTTCGTGTTTACCCAACTAATGTCGGGTAAAGCCGAACACTAAGGGTTTTGGTTTTTTTTCTCATATTGTTACAATTTATTAAAAATATAAATTTTGATTAGTGAATTCGTTAGACAGATAAGTTAACTTTATAATTAAAAAATAAAGAAACTCTTGTGATCAAATTCCACTGTTTTATTTAAGTTTTCCCTTAGGTGTTCGTATTTCCCCCACTTTCCCCTAATTAAACAGGCTTCTATTTAATAGCATTATTGGCCTCTAAAAATATACATTGTCCTCTAAGAAAACAGCATTTATTAATTTTATCTTTAACTGAAATGTTTTTCTATCATTCAGTTTTATTTGTTTATTTATTTTGCGTGAAATTATCTAAAATACTCAAATATCAATTAATTAATTAATTAAAAAACTACCTGTAGCTAAAAATTAAAATATCTCTTGGGTAGAGTTCTTTATATCTATCCGAAATATATTTTTCGAGTCGCTTCATTTAGGCTTAAATCTATAGACTGCACTCTCACTCTGCTCAGACTCAAGACAGAGATAAAACGAGACAGATTTATGTCAGAGCGTAGTTGTGTCTCGTTTTAACTCTTATCTTGAGTCCGAGCTAAGTAAGAGCATGTTCTATAGATCTCAGCATTAGTTTGTTAGGTAGATACTCTTTTTGTACCTATTGTCACTCAGATATCCAATAATTACCTACTATACCGGTTGAAATTTTAATGGTTGTACTCCCTGAAAGAGGTGAATGTGCTCATGAAAATGAACAACTTTCCCCAGGGAACATAGGTCAAAATATGAAAAAAAATAATTGGACCCTCCATACAAACTTGACGATCAGCTGATTGATTTACTATGGGAGCTCCAAATTTTTTTTTCATATTTCGACCTATGTTCCTTGGGGAAAGTTGTTCAGTTTCATGAGCACATTCACCTCTTTCAGGGAGTAAAACCAATGAAATTTCACCGTGTATACCTAGTCCACTTCACACGCTGAGCCATCTTGAATTTGTCGACCAACATCGTACTCAAGTTAAGCTGTAAAACATTTATCTTGGCCATTATTTCTAACAAGGAATTGCAATTTTTATTGTTTATTCTTTTAACTCAATCGAATGCACATGTTGTCAGTTTGTCACCAAAACAACGCATTTAAAAACAATGATAGCTTTTTAAACAAAACAACATCGTAATCATGCTTTCCTTCATGCTAAAAATGTTAATTAACACAAAAAGACTGTTTAATTATCACTTTTTAAGTCGCTATTGTGAATCGACGCTTTGAAACTTTACCAAATGTTTTGACCCACGCGTTCACGCAATGATTAGAAACACGTGTGATTTTTTTAAGTTGTCTAACGCATTACCAAAAAAAAGCTTTTTGTGAGTATTGTACCTACTATTTCATTGTTTACTAAAAGATTAGACCAAGGAAAACGATTTAAATCCAAAAGAAAAATACTAAAATATTCGAGTAGGTACGATAAGTAATTATTTATTAATGACAAAGTAGTCCTACCTACTCGTATATATTCATTAATCCTACAGTATAATTATAGTAGTATGTCCAACGGTAGATGAATTTATAATAATACATGATATATAATTTTCTTCATAGTTTCAGTCGATTTCATTCATTAAATCTTTTTCGCCTAAAAAAAGGAAAAACATGTATCTAACGAAAAACATGCGAAGTTTTCTTAAACAGTGCAGATCAGAATTATTGCGTTAACAATTTCTAATGATTATAAAAAACTGCAAAAATTTTTTTTTTTTTTTCTCCCTTGAATGTGCAATCCTGAGGAGGAGCGGAGTGTAAGCAGATGAGTCGTGTTTCAAAATGACTAAACCATCATTTCAGTCTTTTGGTAAATAGGTACTACGTCTGCGTAGATTTACGTTTTTAGAAAACTGTGAGAATTTTTTAATATTCCGAGATAAAACGATAAAAAGTATTCTATTTCCTATCCTCCAGCTATTTCGGTTTAGGCGTGAAAAGATTACTTTCGCATTTTAATGAAAGTTTAATGTTGCTGTAATTGAAGTATGCGGTTTGAGTTTAAAATCTAAGAAGTTTATTTTCAGATTTCAAGAGGATGAAACGCAAAATCCAAAATTTTATAATTCATGGTCTGGGATTGCAAAAGCAAGCTTAGGTACTTACTCTCTTATAAAAAGAGCATAGACACATAAATATTATCTCTTCTTAACCTCGAAACTAACCAGTCTATGGTTCATGTTTTGAAAAGAATCCAAGTAAAGCCTGATCTTTTAGAATTTTCCAAATATGTATAAGTTCTTATTACGATCTTCGTAATATAATTGTTCTGATCTTGAAAAAATTTATTTTTTTCGTTATTTTCTAGTTTTTGCCCACAACACGCGAGCGAGCAAGAAGTTTTTCAGGAGGGGTTTTTCAAAAATCCCATGAGATTTTTGTGAGATTTTGCGGGATTTAAAAAATAGTTTACGCCACTTTACAGGTCGTCAGCTATGAAGCATCAAACAAAAAATAGCGCCGTTCCGTTGCTTTGTGACTGAAGGACAAACCAAAAAAAAATTGCATTTATAAAGTATCAAAAGTTAAAATTTTTGAAGAAATGTTATATAAGTATTCTATGGAGCATTTTAAATCTTTTATTTTGATTAGTTGGACATTTTTAAGCAATCAGCGTTCATGTATCTAAAGGAGAACAAGTGCATAAAAGCAGATGAATATGATGATATACAGCGTCAATAATAGAGACTTAACCAAGTGTGTCAATAGTCACAGAAGAGCGCTATCTAATGCTGCAGCGCTTATATTAAACTAACGTTTATTAGATGTAATTTTCAAAGCGCTGCGATAATGCTGTAAGGTGTGAAAACATACCGCGCGGTCTGTTGAGCGCGACGTATGATTCGCTGCATATGCAAAACTAGGCTTTGGAATCTATTGTTAGATGGAATAGTTTTAAAAATAATCGTCAATAATAATCGGCCTGAAATCAGACGAGACGACAGTTCAAATCCCACCCATTTTATGCTTTATTGTAGGGAAAAGAAAAAAAGATTATATTTGCCGTATTTTAGATGGCTAACCCCTACTGTTCTCCTTATATACTAATTGTAATAGTATATTTGTTATTTCCAGTATATTTTATCCCGGAACATCAAAAAAAAATTAAATCTTTCAAAAAGTTAAAAGAATTCCTCAGATACAAATATTGTATGGTTTATATTGGCAGATATTTGGCAGTTGAACATCATTGATTTGAAATACTTACCTTTTAACTTTTCTCTAACTCTATACTTAACTCTATACATTTCAGACATTATCACGCCTAGAAGCTAAGTCAATTTCAAATTTCATACCTGCCATTTGAGGGTAAAGCAAAAGAAAATATGTGATATATCTGTTACGACTTACAGTGCTTCACAGAAGAGAAGAACAGTGAGCATTCTTCCCTATACAAATTTTGACCAATATACAATGCCACTGTTTACTTTTATAGCACCTGCAATTTGGGACCGTGACGAGCGTCCAATTGGCTTAAACCGTTAATAACATATTCAACAAATATTGCTTTATCATTATAATATGGTAATTTCAACCTTCTATACATTGAAATAAGAGAAGCAACACTCGCAAAATATTTGAATAACGCATCGTCAAAGGAGTACAATATTTGTCAAAAGTCAAAACGTAGTCAGTCATACAGTTTTGTATCTTAAGCTTATGAAAATATGGTGCTGAATAACGCGCAGAGAAATTTGTAATTTCTACCGCCAAAGAGGATTTTTTGTCGTCAACATCATATTTGACCGTAACAAAAACATTTAAGGTAACTCTTATTGTGTAGCTGCCAGTTACAACCACCGGTAAAAGAGCTACGTATTATCATATTTGTTTAACTATTGAGATGTTGGTCGCTGATAATAATTATGGAAAGAAATAACTTATTATTTACTAAGTAAGATACATATTATAATTTTTTAATTATTATTAACATATATGACAAATTAACTTTGTTGAAAAATATATGAAATATCTTATATAAATCGATATAAGTTTTTAAGTAAAATTTCAGGAAATTTTAAAATAATTCATGCATTAATTAAAATCTGATAAAAGTAAGAACGCGTTGATATCTTTAGAAGGAGCTACGGCGTAGCGATCCAAGATAACGAGACATAATTATTATCTCTATGGACAAAAGATAAAGGTAGTTAACTTTTAATTCCTGATTTTAGATAAACATTTTTGCTAATATCTAATCTATCTGTTCTTAATAGAAAATAATTATCACTTTCACCTCAAAGTGAAAGTCAAAAATATTATTTTTGACTTTCACAGGTGATCTTGAGATCTTACTCGTAATTGAATAAATTAATTTTGACTTTGAATGATGACTTTTAATTAAATATAATAAGTTAAACTTAGCTTGAAAACTACTGTATCATCAATGGTTTTAGCGTTAGGTATATAAAAGCAGAGTCACTGTTCGAATGGTCGTTACATATTAGATTAAGCTAAATTAAGTGTAGCCAGAGATAAGTTAGACGAAATAGATTGCTAACTAAAGAGTTACATGCAAAGGTATAAATCATATAGATCAAATTACGCCAAAAATGGTCCTAGATTACATCATTAGAATCGTAATTACCTTTTTTAGTTAAAATCGACAAAATATCGTATTTTATTATTCTGGTTCGACATCATCAAAATACAAAGTTTTCATAATATCAAAATAGAAAAAGTTGTACTGATTGCCAGTGATGGCATTAGGAAGACAACTACCTAAAAATACCTATTGTTCTATTTATGACGTTGAATTTATATATACTTCTTAAACTAGTCTCTGATGCAGCTTTATAAATCGGTTTTATGCCACGCAAATCAACACGACAGTTCATGTCCTAAAAACCAGATACAGTAGCAGCGAGTTATTAGCGTCCGATAGCACATAGTAACAGTAATATTGAAAGATATCACGTTTAATATAAAATCCATTAGTATAATAAACCAGAAGTGAGTTCGTTTTAAGATTGGCATTCCACCGCTTTTCGGCTCGCAAAAACCCGCCTGTGAAGCGGTGGCTGTGCCACTTCCACACCATTACCGAAGCGGGCCATAGCAGACCGCCAGACGGCATGGCTTGCTATATCGATTACTTATCTTATTATAAACACCATTAATCCATCTTTCCTTTCAACACTCCCCAATATGTTAAGGTCTTAATATCGAGCTTTGTTTACCAGTTAAACAAAAATTCTTGGAAGCGGTCTGCTATTTAATACTAAGCTGGCCTGAAAATATTGTATGAAAATACCACAATTCAATCACTGTGTAGATCTGTTTTCTTTTCCTGTAGACGGCTGCTCTTCGAGGAGGTTTTGGTAGTATAACAAATTCAAAAACAAAGAAACAACTACCTACAACACGACGCTTTTTGAGAGCTTTCGAATTGTCAAGTGAATCTATCACTGGTTCAGAATGCAATTCCGACCGAGAAGAACCAGCAAGAAGATTATATACTCTAAGTATGTTTTACTCCAACACCGGAGCATCTTTAGGTGATGTTGTTTATAATTACTTTGCTTTTCGCGAGCAGCACGCTATTTTTCCATTTTGCACTACTTTTTTTTTTATGTATAACGTTACCTATAAACGCAGTTCATACCTACTGTTCATTAAAATCTGAACTCTGAAGCTCGCATGATTTTATCCGTAGAGTCATCATCGAGGCTAAGTTAAGCTTTAGGATATATCATTAATCATTATAGATGGATATCTGTATTGCCACGGGAATGGAATTGGAATGTTGCGTCTCAATGGCATAACGCTATCAAATCTGATTGGACTCTTTTGACTTTAGGCTTTGTCGATCGATCTGGCGCAGTGGCTAGAATGCTCATAACTGGCAGTCTCAAGTTCGATTCCCAGCAGGGGCGATTAGGAAATTTATAGATTTTCTAGTCAGGTTGCTAGTTATCAACGTTGCGCCATAACTTTGATTGAGCTTTCCGGTGCGACGCTGCGTGGAAACCGTTTAGGGTATGGGTATGGTATTTATAAAAACTACCATACCAGTCAGATTTATTTTATACTCCATAGTCATTTACAATCAGAAGAAAACGCAGACAAGGTCTTTTTCTTCTTTTTCTTCTTTCCACCAAAAGACGCTATATATGGACTTTTGAGAATTAATCTTGAGTAACCTACTTTACCCGAAAGTCTGAATTTTTTTATATTTGTTTGTAGGAAAAAATTTAACATATTAGTTTTGTTTAACATGTTTTAAATCTAAGCAATTCTTGATCAAAATCATTGGAGATATTAATATTTGGGGTGATTCGAAATTGATTTTGTTATTTTCTAAAGAAAAAAAATTTTCTATCTCATCTTTCAAATATAGCTTTCATTTTTATGTTCATTTTAAGTATGATATTAAAATAATATGGTTTTTTTCTTGTATTTATTGAACACTTAACGTTGATGACAAAATAAAATAAGTACAGCTTTCTCTTTTGATTTTTCAAAAGAAATTTTTACATTAGTCATGTAGACCGGAAATGGACTTTATGAGTAAAATTAATCTAATGTATTTTCGATATCCATTTAATTAAGTATAACTATCGCAAATATATTAAAAATTTAAATCCTTACTCCTCCTCAAAAATACTAAAAAAAATCTTCCTAAATTCCCGACTTCAATAGACTAAAATTATTATTCAAATTTAGTTGTGAGCTATTTTGTCTAAAGGTCGTAAGTTTTATTTAAAGACGTACGAACTTTGAACCAAGAATCTGTAGTAAGCCTTCATTAGGCGCGGTAGAGCTAGGATAAGTCTGAGTCCAACCGTGGGTGTCCATAGTGGACATACATGATGATGATAGTAAGAACATTATCGAAATATCTTCGGAACTTATGGAAAATTTAAACAGCCGTCAACGAAGGTCTCAACAACGAAAATCTCGATGGGCGATTCGCTACCTGCCTACACGTACCTACTAGTTAACGTTAGGAATGATTATGAAGTAATTACATATTGTAAGCCCCGTTGCGCTACGAGTAGTGCTATATATCAGCGCCGGTAGCCCGTCATTACCAAGATGGATGGTCTGCGAATCGGTTTCTTATAATGTAGACTAGTTGATGGGCCAAGGAGTAAAAAACAGCGGAAATAAGTCATGTTTGTAGTAAAGCATGGCATAGAAAATCTGAGTTGAAAAATGCAGATTTTCATTCGCCACAAATTCATCAAAATTAAGTAGTTTACATTAATTGTCGACGTATTTCGTGTACTCGTACATTACATGTTATTTATTACTTTGTTTGAAAGTACATACTATACTTACAGACTACAGTCATCATCCAGTTAAGTCTGGAGTGCTGTAAATTGCTTTAATATAATTATTATTAATGAAAACAAACAATATGTACATTAATGAAAAAAATACTATGATAAATCTAACATTTAGTTTAAGAGGAAATTACTTAAATTATTTCAAACTTTATTACAAACTTTTCCTCATGAGAAGGAAAAGCTTTATGACGTCACTTTCACTACAATTACTTTCAACATATACTTAACGTGTGTTTTATAGTAAAATTTTAATAATCACCCTCTACATTATTAAATCACCATTCCTATTATCACGATCGACTAGGTGCCCAAAAAATCCATCTTAACAAAATTAGTAGTTATATGATACGGATCGATACTATACGCTTGTGCTTATGACTTGTTCCACGCAGCATGTCTCATCGAATTCGGCATCTAATGATCCGGTGTGACCCACTGACACGGTTGTGAGAGCGTCGCGCCTTTGTTCTGCCTTCGAGCCTCTTTGTTACCTATCTAATACGTATTTATTTATGCTCATAGAGATTCACCTACATAATAGAGAGTTTTTTTGTAAAATATACCTACCTTCAAAAATCTCAATCTCATGCATCGTTAAGTTGACAGTTATCAATTTTTACCGTTTCATAAGTGGTTTTTGGTAACCTAAATGAATAAAGTAAATCCTTAATGATTTACTTTATTATTTAAGCTCAAAACCTATAAGATAAAATCGAAAAGGTTTCAAAATAAAGTGTCACCCATTAGATTAGTTTTTGTTATCGATATTATTCGGCATTTTTGCCGCAATTGTGAACTTAGCCAAAATCGATAAGAGGTTGCTGAGATTATCATACTGTCACTGTCGAACTTTGGAGAAGCAATACTTCAAAAGTAAGTAGAAGAAAAAGTTTGCCAAATGGTCTCGTTTTCTTGGCTCATGACTTTTGTTACATTGTAATATCTAACACTATTAAAAGGTTTAAATATCTTCGCATATACATTATAAGCTATCTTTATCTTAACTCTTAAGTGGATTTAAGTATCTCTTAGAACTGGTTGGATTTAGGTCTGTCTTCTATATGTCGGTCTTGATGCGATTTGATATGATTTAAGATAGTACTAGCTGAATGGTTATTAGAAAAAGATTAGTAAGGAAAAGATTTGACTATGGAATTAGGAAATACCGTACAGATATCAAAATATTGATACTTTAATTTCGTCGTCTATCTGATGTAAAGCCCAGGGATTTCACAACCTTGTTCCTCCTTCACCGTCGTACTACAAACTACGAGAAGTCGTGAGCGTTGGCGTCCTTACGTGGTTGATTTCCAACTTCGCACGAAACACTTTAGTTCAACGTTCCTGAAACAAACCACTAAGGTGATAATATGAATACCTTTAAGGCAAGGGTGAATAGACACCTTTTAGGCAAGTGCGCTTCAACCTAGACCTACCTCTTCAGTATTTTCTATCATTGATATAGTAGTCAAGCGCAAGTCTATTTCTGAATAAACAAAACACTTCAATTTCGTAAAGAAAACAAAAGTATGATAATATAATTTATGACGACACGTTGTGCAACCTCCGTGCGTCATATCTCATGTGCTAACGGTACAGTTTTTTTGGATGGTTCTTTTTAAGAGGTATTGGGTACAAAGTAGCTGTTCTTCTTAGAATAAGTAGCTTAAAATATTATACCTAATTGTAGCTCTGACTGAAGATATTGAAAAGACTTAGGCGTTACTTTGCGGAATTCTATAAAACACAAGGAAAGCCAAAACCCCACAATGCACAATTACAAACTCTGCTTCTAGTTTGCATTGTGTGGGTGAATTTCGAAGGGTTCGTGTGGTGTTGCGTTGTTCCGATATTTGCTGTACTTGCTACTGGAAGAGCGGCAGAATACAGCGCGAGCGGGCACCTTGTACCATACAGATTTTTTTGTGGATTGGCGATTATTTGAGCCGTGAACTTAGCTCGATGGACTCACTCACGTCCTGACGTGAGAGTGAGTCCATCGAGCGCCTTGTCTTACAGGGTAAAGTGGAGAGCATCAGAGGACGAGAAAGGCCACTCATGTGTTGGACCGACCAAATTAAGTCTGCTGGGGGCAGTCCACGAGTGTACCAGGCTGTCAGCCAGCAGGAAGAAGTGGCGAATGCTCGTGAGGCGAATCACATCTGCCGCTGAAGATGTCGCTTCTTGATGATTATGACCGCTCTGCCAAGACATTCAAACAAAGGTAAATGTCTGATTTACTTAAAGAAATGAAGCTGCTGTCAAGGAAGAAAAAGTGGAGCGTTTTGTCAAATACTATGCATGTATCACGTCGTGGCAGAGGTGTACGAAAAGCCTTAATTATTCAAGTTTAATTTACATGTATATTAAAACTTAACTAACAACAAATAAGGCAGCTCTCTATTTTTTTTAAATAAATCGTTTAAACTGGCGTTTAATTAATGAAACGGGTATTTTACCGCATTTGGATACGTCTTAATAGCAAAATATGAACTAAATAACTTGTTATAGTTTGTAATAAAAATTGATTTTATAACGATAACTTTTTTTTTGATTAATTGAACGAGTTTTGCCCGTGAAAATGATTGGTTAGAGTTTTAGAGTGAAAGATAACCTGATTAATATTATAAATGCGAAAGTGTGTTCGTTTGTTGATTTGCTGGATTGTTGGTTTGTCCTTTAATCACGCAGTAACCCAGTTACGGCTGACGTGACATTTTGCAGGAGTATAGTTGCGGATTAAGTTATGACATGGGCTACTTTTTATAGCGGGAAAACAAATAATTAGGCAGAGGGCAGACTGGCTACTTATAGCGGCAGCGATTGGCGATTTTATGGCTTTTAGTGCTAACGTGGGCACAGAATAATCATAGAAATCAGCGGTCAAAAATCGTGAAAACGCGATGCAGACGCAAAAATCCATAAAATCTACGATCGCTGCAGGTAAAGCCTAGCTTAGCGCAGGATTCGCGGGCTAAAAGCTAGTCAAAATAGAAAATAATGAAAATGATTTTATATTTGAATTTGATTATATTTGAAATGAATCATGAAATGATGATGATGAGACGCCATTTACTTCCAGTCTTATCTTTATTTTATGTTAATAGAAGTATCTTCGATAACAATAAAAATAAAAATTTTGAAATGAAAGCCTAATTAAAAAAACTAGAAATCGACAATATTGGACTTTCGAAAATTTTAAAATCAAAAATTTAAGCAACTTTTCAATAGGAAAAAATCGACTATTTTGGTCTTTTCTTAAAATTATATTGCCATTGAAAAAAATTTAGAATCTCTCATTAAACTTGCCCATCCTATTAATTCTATTAATATTATACATGCGAAAGTTAGCATGTACCGAAGCATGAATGGATGGATGGATGTTTGTGCCCGGGACCGAACCTGAAACCCCCCATAAAGGAGACCACAGTTCTAACCACTGCTGCTTTGCTTATAGGTTTATACATAATAGAAAGTATAGTTTTCTTATTATGTACCTATGAATCTATGCAAACCATCAAAATTACTCCATAATGAAACTTAATAAGATTATAACTGTTCACGATAACTCCTCGATACCTCGATACGGCGGAAATCTGCGGAATTCGCCCGGTCATCATTCACCTTAATATCATCAACTATCAAGTCGGAGACGGGCGCGACCTTATTTGCATGATTTTATAATATTTCATTTTTGATGTTATATACCTAGTTGATATGTACCGACGTATACTAGCTAACTTCACACAGGCCTTAAGTATAACGTTATCTTATTAGATTTGCAAATTCAGCATGCAATATCCTCCTTAATATTATAAAGGTGAAAGTTTGTGAGGATGGATGGATGATGGAAGTTTGTTACTTTCAAACAAAATTTTTTTAAGGGCTTTTGATGAAACTTGACAATGTTATACTTTGTATATTAAAGTAGCACATTGGCTATATTTTATCGCGGAAAATTAAAGTATTCCCACGGAAATTGTGGGCATTATCTGCATTGTTATATTTTTATTAACTTAACTGTTAAACATAATTTAAAATTCTAAATTATAAACTCAACGTATCTCTGATTATTACGTTTTGGTACATCGATCGTAGAAGTAGCCAAGAAGGGATCAATCAAGACGAAATTCGCATTGGTGTAAGAAATTGGAAGGTCAGAGCGGTTGATAGAGCTGGATAGAATAAGCTTACTGAGCAGGCCCGGCCCCATAAAGAGCTGAAACGCCACTGATACTGATGATGAGCTTGTGATAATGCATCCATGATGCAAAATGCTTGTAAAAACTTGAAAGGTGAGCACGGATGGTTAAGACGATAGAGATGGTTGGAGGAAGCTTTCGGAACCGGCCCGGGGCGATAAATTGTTCAGTCCTTTTTTTTTATTCGATGACAAGATAGTCCTTGACTACGATCTCACCTGATGTTAAGTGACGATGCAGTCTAAGATGGTAGCGGGCTAACTTGGAAGGGGTATAGCAATGTAAAATCATCCCACTCGCTTTCTACACACCATCATGCCGGAACGTTAAATCGCTTGGTGGAACGTCTTTAACGGTAGGGTGGTAACTAGCCATGGCCAAAGCCTCCCACCAGACTCGTCCTTGATGATGATGAGCCAGTGTTAGTGTAACTTCCCCTTAACGTATATCGTCCGCAACGGTACCGCGCGGTGACACCGAATTTATGCGCGTCTCAGCCTGTCTCAGCCTACAACTATTGTACCGCCGACCACACCCACGACCGTCTCTATTATACCACGCGTCATAGTATTTCTGTTCTAATGATATATCCATCGTCCTAGTACTTCTGTTCTGTATATCTATCTGATAGACTCCTTACAGCTGCGGTTAACAACTCGGGTAATATTCACATCATTAGTACCTCTATTAATACCATCGATGTATATGGATAGGCCTCTAGAGGGGAAAAAACGCGCTCAAAAAGACAAAAACTGAGTTCGCAGAATTCCTTGTCTTAAAAGAAGTTTTAAAAAAATGTACTAACGTCGCTTAATTCCATTTTTTGTTCTGGTTAATAGGGAGTGGCTACTCCTCGAACGTGATTGGTTGTCTCGCATCAAAGCGAACCGCAGGGAATACGCGGTGTTTATTAAAGTAATATTCAAGCGCGTTTTCGTAGACGCAATTAAATGGGACAGGCATATCCATATACATCGATGATTAATACCCATTCTCGAAATCGAATGTGGAAAGCTGAAAGCAAAGCCAATTGCTTCCAAGCATTTGTCATTAAGAAATTCACTAACTGCTTAACCTTTGGCTATGAGATGTGTCTTTATCCACTAATTGAATTTGTGTAATGGTAAATCTACCCGGAATTAAGTTAAAAGCGTATACTTGCCCTAACAAAGGATATCTGCATTATAACGCAGATGACACTATGATGGTGTCTAGTTAATAGATAGTGTTTAGTCAACTCTTTGTTTACAGAGATTAATATTTTGTTCGAGAAAGACTACGTTATTATAAATGTAATGTTAAGTCACCGTAAGTGGCCATATGCGCATATTAGATTCAGTGAAAAATCTTGTGTGCTTAGATCTTCTTTTTCCTTTCAATGATTTCAATAAAAATAATAAAAAACCTTTTAGCACCACGGCCTTAACTATGCGTAGGTTTTATACTCATTCATTATTATTCTTACTACTTATTTTTTTTTTTAATTTTTCTTGTTTTTACAGAAACAAAGACTTAGCAATAAACAATTATGAAAAAAATAAGGATAACAATAAAAAAGCCAAGAATTTAAGTAGGTGCAAGTTGCCATTACATTTGCGATTCCTACGTATTTGCAACGCATAGAGAAAATGCCATAGAAAAGTCAAGAAAATAATCTCATGCCACAATAATCGTATTCATCTCAAGTAACCGCAAGCATTTCTCCATCGGACAATTAATCGTTTTATCATAAAGCGGGGACCTTGCCAGGGCCTCGTGAGGACCCATAAAGAAAACCATTGGTGTCCTACTTACCAGCTCACTCACAAACGTTCTACACAGCTAGCTTACACCAATACAGACTTTAACATTAACTTCATAGATGTGTGGTAGCGTGAAAGTAATTTTTGTAGGTCTGTAGGCCTGTCGTTATGTTCTAGTGTGTGTGAGACGTGTTTTTGTGGATAAATGTGTGCGTGTACGCATTGGAGATAGTACGCCGCAGGGGAGCTCAACTTGAAGAGAAATGCGCCGCTTATGAAGGTTTTTTTACACTATAATTGAAAAAAAAATTATGAATTTTGAAAATAGAACAGAAACATGAAATTGTGTACGCTTGAATAAATAAATAAATGAATGAGAAATGAACGCTCCTTTAAGATCGGAAAATGATCAAAACGCATAGGATAGGAAGTAATGAAGATTATAAACAAACATTTTTATAAATAATGGTTTAGGTATAACATAACAAAACTTAGTAACTGAACATGAATACAATGTAACTAATTTAGGTTATTAGAGTTGAGTATAAACGCCTAGTTAACTGGTATCTTTTATTCATAATTCAATTATATATATCCGATTTTATCATTATAATTACCGGCGTATTAATTAATAAAAATAACAGTGTTTAATTTAATCGCTGCTTATTTTCTTTAATGGGTCGGGAAGAGTGAATAATTTTTATAAACTAAAGCTTTATTTATTCAAGTTTATTTTCTCGATAAAATAACAGAATGAAAAAACTCAAGACTAGAAATCAAGTCTATGCAAATCCTCAACTATGAATAAGTCCTCCCGACCGAATCCGATCACGATCTGCACAAGTGTATGTGCAAAGAGAGGTGCATTCTCTATTCCCTCATTCTCATAGTCCGATGAGACGGAAATCCGACATCAGGTGCAGGACCGACGGATTTACGTGATCTCCGAGGCACGGGGTGACACACCGCCTACTTCCTAAGGGCTAAATTAGACCGTTCACCGTTCATCATTCATTTTGATGATGAGCGATGCACAATACTAGTGAAACTTTCGTCGCGGGGCAAAATCGCCTGTGAATGGTGAACGGTCGGTGTTGAGACGGTTCATTTTCGATGACCCTTTTGAATTTTTTGACAGAAAAACCCAACACATTTTTTTTGGTCCGACCTGGAAATCAAACCCGGAACTTCGTTATACGTAGTCGAACTTACTAACCACTAGACCAACGAATGCCGTTATTATATAGTTCGTATATAAGCTGAATTAGGGTACAGAAAGATTTAAATATCGGCATGAGTACCACGCCTGTTTTCAGAGCGTAATACAAGTTTTGCAAACTGCACGTAAAGAAAATTCGTGCTACGTTGCGCGGAAAGCGGGCCGTAGCTTGTGCGTCCCGTAGCCAGTGGTGGTAATATTTTGGTGGGAGTGAGTGGGGTGCGCGCGCGCCGCCAGTCGGTCCCTGCACGCGTGGCGCGCGCCCGCCCCCGGAGTGAAGTGAAGTGACGGACACGACCATACGCACGGAACGAGAATTAAAAAAAATAATAATAGAAAAACAGTGTACGTTCATCCCATTTGCACGAATAAGGAGCGGAAAATATGTTATTGGCATAAATAAAGTGACGTGAATGTGTGATGGAGTAAACAGTGAAACTGGACCGCCATGTTTTTTAATCTATCCGTTTTATTTTTTAATTTTTCTTCTCCCTACCCTCCCCTATTTTTTGTAAATATTCGAGAGAATATTTGATTTATTACTGTTGTTGATCTTTTATTTTTGCCAATCACATGTCCTTTTCTCTCTTTTTTTCTGTCTAACTTTTTCGTTCTACTAATAGCATGCTGTATTTCCTATAAATATACGCACGTAAATGCTTGAAGTATAACATCTCTACGTTCTGATCGTAATCGGTGGAATATTATTAAAACTCTACAGTATTCATTAGATCTCATTCGTTCTGGCTTTGTCAGTGTAATAGAGTTCAAATATTTCGTCAATGCAAAGCTGACCTGAATTTCAGCAATTTTAAATTGACCTGAAAAGTTTTGCGTGAAGTTTGAGGCTATAATAACTTTGACAAACACCTATAATATAGACACAGTGTACCAATAATATATGCGAGTTGTATTTCTAAGCTTAAAAGAAAGGGGTTTCTCTTTACTTTTGTCTTTTGATTCTAGAAAAGTGCTTTGTTACAAATGTAGTTTAGAAGAATAAAGTTAAGAATAAAGCCAAAACTGAAACAGTAGAGCGGTCTATGAATTAAAGTAAACGGCAATATTATAGTTTGTAATGATAATAGAGTTGGTAGCTAGTCAATGCGGGATAGTGTTTTCCCGTAAATCGTGAACCGCATTGGTTTTCGGTTGACAGCGCGAAGGTCGGGCGGACAGGTTTTTTTACAGTTTTAACGGGCGCCCGCGCACGGTGACACCGATTAAACTCTTTTGTTTTTATTTTCTGAACCTATTTTGAACACTAACAACAGCTCTACTTATTTTTCTGACGTCAATTGTTCGATGGCAGATTTTTTTCAATTCTAGTGCTGCATTTACACAGTGCTGCGTGAGGAATTATATTTGTTTACAATTAGAAAATAAATAATAAATTATGATTTTAATTCTGATCGAAACATTACGCGAATTTAGGTCACTATGCGTATTATAGCTCTTCCACAACGATTCTTTTAAAATAAATAAGTTTTTCTTATTATAACAATGAACTTATTAAATTAAATTGTGTATTTTTTTAATAATTTTTATACGAAATATTCTTCTACTAACTTTCACGTGCTGAAATAATTAATTAACTTTAATAATACACGTATGCCTACATTATGTATTAATAAATTATTTATTTTATTAATTACCTATCGGTACAATGTTACTAACTAATTGATACTTAACGTTCAAAAACTCCCAAAAAAAATTGTTTTCTAGGTAAGTTTGAGACTTTAAAGCCTTAAAAATGTAGTAACCATGCGAGTACTTATATTCTTTCTCTTGAAAATATTTAACTAGACCTTCAACTGAAAAACCTTAAAAATAACAAAGTGTACAGTAAAATCTCTTGTTCTAGTCTTTCTCCTTCTAACGGCCGACACGTACCTCAATCGGGACTCGAAGCGACTGACTTTGTACGTTCTGAAGTGGACACAGTGTATAATGTTGTTTTGGATTTGACACGCTCTCGACCGCTGTCTACCATCTTGTATAAAAATTTCAGGTAAGTTTCGACATGATTATTACTAATTTACATGTAATTTTGCTGTCATATTATTGATACATATATATTATATAAATTGTGATATATTATTTAATTAAGAGTACAAATATAATTTATTATTTTGTACCATAAACCCTAATTTTAATTGAACAGTAGGTATCTTTTAACAAGGTATATTAATTACGTTTATATACGCAAAAATATAGGTGAACCAAACTAAAGTTGAAAAACCTTATGGATGTCCTTTCAATAGGTATGGACTTAAAATACTTATATGTAAGGACGACATCTTTTTTCGTCGTCTTATGTCATCGACTTTTCAACCTTCTTTATAGAGACAAAAATATAGCATGTTTGTATGCATTTGACTTCAACTTGTATGTATGGCGTAGATCCCATTTATGGAAAATCATTCTACATTGGCACTTCTTTATATTTAAGAAAGAATAATTAATTCTAGTTGGTTAAAAATTTAGGAATTTATTTTACTTTGAAAGACACAATGCTAACCGAAAGGTACTTTATTATATTTTTTTGTAGAAGGAATTGGATAAATATATATTTTTTTTTTCAATTTCACCAACGCATAACTGAGGAATACATTGGAAGTTTTGACAGTATTGAAAATCTGTCAAAACATCATAATTCCTCAGTTGAAAGTTCGGCAAGATGAAATTGGCATTCAGGGAATGAAAATTTCGAATTTAAGTACAGTTCTAATTAGCCATAGTTTAGAGTAGACCAATCAGTTTTGTTTAGTTTCGAGATTGTGTGCCACACTAATGGAGAATATTGCCTATCATTCATTAGTTCAATACAGTTGTCAGTCATTAACATATTTATAGTCACATCTAGGTATACCGTTGCTCGAACGACCCTGGGCGCGATAATTTCGGATATTTCGCGCGAACGGTTGTTGACCGACGAATGGCACAGGTTGTGGGTGACTGACCTAAGTGAAATAAATTTTTCGTACCTATTACAAAACCAGTCAGGATTAGCCGAATTAAATTAATTAGATAACACACACTCGTTTCGCGTACTCGTGCGAGTGAGCAGCTGATAATAGCTCCACCTTATTTAGGGCAATCGTCATATTGGGTCCATTGCGTGCCAACTTTGTAAGAATGTTAACTTGTACCATCTTTTATATTCTACATAGATCGTGCTATTTATTTTCAAGGGGTGTTATGAGATAAATCTTTTCTCTACGTTAATAATCTTGTTAGGTTATTTTTATTTTCTTCATTTTATGACGAGTTCAGTTAACAAATTGAAATTGTATCAGCTGATATCTTTGCTATTTTACATGGGTTTAAGTTTATAGCTTATTCCTGCGACTTCATATGTATGGGATTTGGTTTTGAAAAATGTCGCGGGAACTTTTGTTTTTCCTGAATAAACAGGTAGCTTATGTCATTCTCTAAGCCCTCAACTATATCTTTTCAAAAAATCATGCCGAGTGATTGAAGAAAAAACCAACCAACCAAAAAACAAATCCACTTTTGCTCGTAATTATTACAATGAAAGATTAAGAATGATGTTTGTAAGGCGCTACAGACAAACTCCTCTTAAACGGATGCCATAAATTTTCGGTAATGTAATGCTTATCATCAAAGGTCGCGGATGACACACGGGCCTTCAAGCCCCTCCCAACCCCCCATTAGGCAGCAGCTGACTCAGCTGAACGGCCTGTGATGAAGCAACGCAGTAGGCGGTACACGGAAGGCGTGCGCTGATATGACATATTTACATTACACTCTAGACAATAGATTAAACTTTAGCTAACTAATTTGTAACTATAGCTATCTATAGAATAACTCTAGAGAGATATAGTTATGTAATTATCTATAGCTAGCTACAGTTTAAGCTAGCTCAGACTTCTCGGAGCCATATGCGTCTGAGTAATCTTTATAAATAAAATTCACAGTCCTGACTGATTGACTGACTGACTGAGCTATCAACGCACAGCCTAAACTACTGAAGTGAGAAACTTGAAATTTTTACAGTTGGTTCCTTTTATGACGTAGGCGCACACTAAGAAAGGATTATTAGAAATTCCACCCCTAACGGGTTTAAATAGGGGATGGAAGTTTATATGAGACTCCGTCATTTTTCAAATCCATCAAAGTTGGTATTAGAGCTTTCAGTTAAAAATAAAGAAGTACGTGTGTCACAGTTTTTGAAAATTCCACCCCAAAACCTAATTCCACGCGGACGAAGTCGCGGGGGTAAAAGCTAGTTAAATATCACATGTTTCAACTGCTGTCAATTTAGTAGTTTAGAAATAGTTAACAATGTTTTTATAAAATATTAAAAAAATAAATGATTCAGCACCATGATATTGACATAACCGTAGATGGGGTTGTAGGTGTACTAATTTTCATACCGAGAAGCCGTTAAGATATTTCATGAAATAGTTTTATGTACCATCAAGTTTAAAGGGTTTAAAAAGTCAGAGAACGCTCGGTTTCAAATACAGCGTTCAAGGGCAATTTCAAAAGCCAAATACCTACTTCAATTTGACAGACAATTTTATTGTAGACTATCATAGCACAGTGAGAATTTTTTTAATTATTAATTTAATAATTGAGAATTTATGCGAAGTATCGTAAAAAATTACATTAGTATTAGTTTAAGACTGAATCAGTTATTTAATTTTTTTGGTATACGTCAAATATGTAAAACATTAAAGCTCATGTTACTTTAGCTAAACTCACGTTAACTTGGACTGTCACACTTGGGAAAATTACGAAATTGTTAGTATTGTTTTGTAAAGCATTTTTACCTGTATGTAAATTTCTCTAATAAAGAGGGTACGACATTTATAGTGCAACGGGTGAGGATCAAACTGTCGACCTTTCGGTGTAGTCCGCCCCCTTAACTCTTAAGCTATTGAGCTATCTTTCTTATTTGTTTAATTTTAATTTAATTTTATTCAATGACAAGATAGTCCTTGACTGCGATCTCACCTGATGGTAAGTGACGATGCAGTCTAAGATGGTAGCGGGCTAGCTTGAAAGGGGTATGGCAGTACACATTTAACCCTTAATCGGTTTGTACTCGCCATAGTGCCGGAATGCATTACTTGGCGGCACGTCTTTGACGGTTGGATGGTAACTAGCCACGGTCAAAGCCTCCCATCAGACAAAACTTGTCCAAACCGATAATTCTATAACGATCAGCTATCCCATAGTCACGAGTTGACCGATATTTTATACCGAGTGAGATATGCTCACCGAAATGTATTCTGACGAATTCTGGGTCGGTTCAACGGATTATGATAATTCGATAATTTAAAACGGCACCGGGCCGCGCCGCCGCTCGTTCGCGCACTAATAATACGGAAAATTATATGCTTCAAGGTGTTTATTTTGTGGTTGATATTACCTACTAAGTATAAAAGTGCCAATTAGTGCGCATCTTGCGATATGTTCTAGTTCTGTAGGTTCTATACCTACTTCATGGTTTTTTCTACTGAAATAATAGAAGATTTAACCTTACTTGCTCACTTAATATTATAAAGGTGAAGTGATTGTTTGTTCTTTGTCCTACAATTACGCAGCAACGGATCAACGTAATTTTTTGCATGGTATAGTTGAAGTCTTGAAGAGGGACATGGGCTAACTTTTACCCTAGAAAAGAGGGTTCTCGCGAGATAAGGCGTGTAAAACGAATAAATTTTGACATTAGTATTGGTTTCCTAAACTACGGCGTTAGCTCTGTAAGTTGGGCAATAATTTGTAATTAGCCTTCCGATTATGAGTTCTTGTGTTTATTAGAATTCAACTTTTGTCTTTACGTCTATGCCCCATTAGAAAAGTTAGGTATAAACTTAAATTGATGCGTCTATCTCGCAATAAAAAAAGTAGCCGCAGTATTAGTAGAGAAGTAATTCAAAATTGGATTGAATGACAATGAATCAACGCGTCATTCCACGAAAGCGTATGGCTAGTAGTCAACATGAAACCTAGACACCTAGGTCTCAGTGACATACTAGCGAGCACACACGGGCAACTTTCACTTCCAAGCCGGAGCCATGCGCTCAACGCACGGCAATGACCATCCGTGCCCGCGTGATGATACGCGAGTATATAACTCACATGATGAGTTATATACTCACAAAACAAGCGAAAAAATTATTCCGAACAACGAAGAGTATAATAGAGCACTTCATGACAAATCACGACAAATATCTACCATTACGCACTTCATTTACTGCGGTAACATATCCATCTTTTTTTATACATATACTAAGTACCGACAGTGCCGATAGTTAAAATGTAGTGCCCGAATTTGATTCGAAAAATCTGCGGCACTTTTGGAATTAGTACTCCTAAGTCTGCTTCTTCGATCGAGGTCCCAGTAGACCCTTGTGAATGTGATGGTGCAAATAATTTGAAAATTTATTGTAACTCAAAATACAATTATGGTTCTTTAATGGCCGCGACTTTGATTAAGGTTTTTAAATTTCCGCGGGAACTCTTTAATTTCTCGCATCGTGCCAGAACGCTAAATTACTTGGCGGCACGTCTTTGACGGTAAGATGGTAACTAGTCACGACCAAAACCTTCCACCAGACCAGACCAGAAACAAATTAGAAATTATAAATGCCCAAATCGCCCTCGTCCTCCCAGACCTCCCAGTTATAAGACTACAGCGCTCACCACTGCGCCAGGGAAGTTGTCAGAAAGTAATATATATAAGTAGCAGTTGGCAGTATAGTGCAGTATATAGTAGCTATAGTGCGGCGCGCTGGCATGGCGGTGGTAAACTGCAAGCCTAGACTCACAGTGACATACATACGCTACTTTCACTGGGCGGCGCGCGGCAATGACCATGCGAGTAATGTCAAGTGCGGTTTCACTGGACATCACGACGTCAAGCGAGATGCATTTTGTGAAGTTTGTCGCTTTTTATCCGACTACGGAAACGCCAAGAAGGGTTATAATTTTAGCGATGTATGTGTGTGTCTCTTTACATATGTTTCACCGTACTGCCTAAACTATTGAGCCGATGAATGAGATATCAACTATGATATAGTATATGTAGAAAAAGAGTAAATGTATAAAAAGAGGTGGATATGTTACAAGCGTACGGTAAATGAAGCGCGTAATGGCAGATATTTGTCGTAATTTGTCATGTCATTTAACAATGAACTCTATTATACCTACTCTTCGTCGTTCGGAACAAGTTTTTCGCTTGTTTTGTGAATATATAACTCATCCCTAGTAGAATATCATAGGATATCAATCAATTCGTTATTATAGTTCGGGTGATATAGGCCATTTTAACCCCGACGAAAAAAGAGAGGTGTTATAAGTTTGTCGTGTGAATCTTTATATCTGTGTGTGGGTGGGTCTATGTGTTCGTCTGTCCCTTGTAGCTCCCAAACGAATGGACTGTTTTTGATACGATTTTCTCTGTTTGAAAGTTGACATGATCGAGGTGGATCTAAGCTACAATTTGTGGAGATATGCTCAGGCGTTTGAAGATCATCAGCTCATTTCCTATTTGATTAAAGGGGTTTGCACACTTTCACTGGTGAAGCAGAAAATTGGGTAATAGGATGTCAGGTTTATCTTACATAGTCCTGCAATAGATCCGCATGTCAGGGGTGTATTTAATTTTCAATTTACACTTGCATTGAACAAAATTAATATAACGGAAATTATTTCAAATTTTCCGTAATCTGATTACACTTTTCTATATGTTTAGAGAAAATATTTTCCAATATACTCACTTTAAACAGTGAGTAAAACACTTTTAAGTCGAGGTTATTACACAATTAATGAATTTCTTAATAACAAAATTATTGCCAAGTTGCTTTAAATCGTCTACAAGATGGTGCAAAAATTTGTTACATTGATGTAGCTAAATATTGTAACACTTTCAATTTGAAAAGAGAATTTCTTGCAAGCCTTTCTCAACAGAATCTTGACTTGTAATAGAAACAGATTGGCCTAAATTGAATAATTGATTTTTATAACTGAATGTGTTTAAGATGAAAAGATTATTTGGATTTTCGGCTAAAACTGTCCAAAACAAATTCGAAAAACAAAGTTTAAATTGTTATTTGTAGAAATCCTTACTTCCTTAGGTACTCTTGTTACAAAATATGTTTGTAATTGAAAATCTAATTGGAGTTTTTTGAGACAAATTTTTTTGCAGTAGAGGACGTGGAAAGTATCAAAGGCTATCATTTTCCCGGGAAAACAGAGGATTCCCGCGGGAACCTTAACTCCACGCGGACGAAGTCGAGAGCAGAAGCTAGTACATTTTATAAAACTTTCCCCTTTCTGTACGTCTAGTCTATCTGTTAACATTTCAAAGTTCAATTGCTGAAAGGATCTTGCCGAGGCAACACAGCTTGCATCAGAAAGATGGACAAAAAATGTTACTTTTGGTTTCGGAAATGTTGAAAGAACTTATATGCTTTCCTCTGCGAGTTAAACAGAGTCTGTACGGAGTCCGCTACGCTCGCAGTGTAAACTTTGCTTGGGCACCTTACTAGTTAGTACCTTTGCTTTTAACAAGCTCATACACAATTGCATATAAGTTTCATAACAAAATCGGTATTCCTGATAAACCATTAGCATAGACGCATTAGCTAAGGCGATTGGTCAATCTGAAATGAATCACTCTTGTTGGTTGTGGACCAACCGGGTATCTTCGTTTAACAAGGCTGCTACGAAGGTTGTAAAATTATATGTCTTATATATGCTTATTATATACCAGTGAGTAACTAATATTTACTGTGGTAATGACGAAATTTAAGAAGTATTTTGCTTTAGTCACCAAAATTAAAGGTAATACCTACCTACCATACTAATAATAATATAGTTATTAACCCTCGATCTAGACTATAGTTTATCTCATTCTATTATGATTGTGTTGATGTGTTATGAAATCCAAATGTAATAATCAAAAACATGTGTTCAGCTTTATTGGACTTTACAATTTTTTTTTTCATAAGATAGTCCTTGACTGCGATCTCACCTGATGGTGCTAACTGACCAGACCAGAGATAATTCAGAAATTATAAATTCCCAAAATGCCCCCGCCGGGAATCGAATCCAAGACCTTTCAGTTATAAGACTACAACTCTCATCATGCGTCAAGGAGGTCGTCGAAATAATTTTTTAGTCGGCGGGATTAGAACCTCCAACATACCAAGTAGTGATTTTGTTTAATTGTATGGCTCGAGCTTGGTGTAGCATCTTGTGTGCAGCGGCAAAGCTCTATGTCATTATCGATACATGTTCACTCTCTTTGCAACAGTATAAAAGATTATTGTATCAATATATTAACTGCATTATAGCCTCATATTTCAATTGTAGACATTAAGACTTTTTGTAATTGTTAACTGGCAAACCCGCATTTGCATTTTTGCATACGCATGTCGGTTTGCCTGTAATTGGGTGCACACCTGAAATGTAGTATAATTTTTTTATAATTCTAAAATGAATATGTCAAAAAAGTAGTCTCAGTGTGTAGTCAATCACGAATTCAGCGTGCAGTGGTCTCTACGCAGTTATTCAGCCGCCCGCTGGTAGGTAGGTAGCTGTTCGTAGAGTCGTCAGTCGTCACCGGCGCGGGCGCATCAATTCGCGGCACGCAACGCGTTCGTCGGCCCGCGGTGAAAGCGATCAGCTGACACTAACCTTTCGCCTTGGAACTGCCCGCCCGTGCCTCCACACTGCACTATGTAGCTGAAGATATAGGGATGTTAGACAGTGTATTGTTAACGTTTATAGAAAGCAATATATGAATTAAAATAATAACAAAACATTAACTTTACATCGAAAAATATGAATGTCTGGCTTTTATCGCCGACTTCATCCGCGCAAGTTACATAGATTCTTAAAAATTATGCGAAAACCTTTTGTTTTTTTCATACAAAAAGTAACCTATCATAGGTCACTCTTTAAATCCATAACAAGATCCTTGTTAAAATGACATAGATCAGTTCTTCTGTTGCTGTGTGATTGAAGGACAAACGAACATACCAATAAACAAATACACTCTCGCATCCAACATACTAAAAAACAAACACATTCTCGCATTTATAATATTAGCAAGGATTAGTAACCGACGATACTGAAGTCATAAATGTTGATTTCTGACTAATGTTGATGCAAAAACTACTGACCCGGCGTACGGTTTGATTGTAGCGAGGGCTAACTTGTCATCAAGTAAGTAAATAATTGCAAAATCCAGTTGCACCATTTTATAGTCCCTCGAACCAATTTACAATTCTCAATAAATATTACTATCTACAAATAAGTACTTTGACCCAGTTCCTGTTGCAAATATTCCATAAACATACAGCTTATAATAGATTTAGAGATCAATGTCAATACCACTAAATGGTAGCGCAGTATCAAGTTCTTTAATCGCAAAGGAATCCCAAGCAAAATTATACTGTAACTGTGTGCACTAGCGTTCAAATTATATTGCGTCAATTTGTTGCAGTCTTTCACAGTGCAGAATCAAGTTTTCCGACCGGCAAAATACCTGAATGAAAATTGCACTCTATGCACTTGACACAAATCGTAAATTGCACTGACAGCCGTGTTAATTCTAAGCATTATTCTCAAGTTTTCCGTCGGCGAGCACTTTAAACTAAATTGCACTTTACGCCGCGGATGTAGAACTCAAATTGGATGAACTGGTGTTTTAGTAATTTTATAGTGGTGTCAAGTAGTGACGAGGCAGGAGAAAGCCGTCTCAGATCCGTTTGAGCGGTCTACAGACCTACAGAGACTAGTATTGTATATATCTTGTTATATACCTACTTGTAGAGGAAAACTGGCGTGTAAAAACATGTTGTTTGGAAGTTTTTAAGGAAAACATATGCACGGAGAAAGTTTTCAGATTACGTCTTAGTGGAGTAGTGCTATAAATCTGATAACATTTATGTATTTTTACATCAAGTGAAATTAAGTCTGCCGTAAACCGCAAAATTAATTATTAATATAATTAATGTTATTAACATGAAAATATCTTCATGCTGGGAACCACAGGTTGGAAGGTTGGTTGGGCTGGCTGTTTATAATTTTTATGCACTACCTATAAAATTCGTTTATAATTTTAAAATAAAAAGACAATAATTTTCTTCTGAAATAAGTTAAATTAAATATCTCGTGATTATGATTAATTTTACGAGCACGTATCATAATAAATGTTTGACGCTGTGTTGTTGTCACGACAATAATTATTATTTATTGATTTGTCATTTTATTTTCTTTAAATATTAAATAATAAGAACAAAATTATTAAAATTTTATATTTTTAAATGAAAACTAATTGCATTATAAAAATCATAATATTATTCAATATTCAGATTGACAATAATAATAATTTAATTTATTTGAGTAAATCGTTGTATGACGGAGCGCGTTGAATTCTAATACAAGAGAATTTGAACGAACGACAGATTCTTACCCATTCTTTAGTGTACTTTGAAATTTAATAACTGTCATAATGGATACCTCAAATCACGACTTATAACAATTACCATACCAACTATCCTTTACTAAACTAAACACATCTTTAAAATGAATTGCAGAATACGTACCTAATTATATTCATGAGTTATTATTTCATATTTTAAGCTATCATAAATGATAGGGTTATAACTCCACTTACTTGCATCACAAAGAAAAAAGAAAAAGGAGCACATGTCAATAGCAAACAATAAGGTTCTTTATAACACATGTTACCAAAAATACACTCTTTCCCATCACGTGAGCCTTTCTCTCTGAAGCCTCGCGACAGATGTCCACCAACCCTTCAATCAGTCAATATTTGAATTCAATTTTGGAAAAAAAGAACATGTGTGCATTGTGGGAATGTTGGTACGATATATTTTACTACCTGAGAAATCATTTTGGCGCCTTGAAGAAAGGCACATCTACATAGAAAGTACTTGTTGCTGTTGGATAACAAGAAAGAGTATAAATGTAAGATTTGTCACATGGATTTTTTACAATAAAATGTAGCTTAAGTCACCCGGACTAAATTAATTGATAACTCATTTTTTAAAATCGGCTAGTAGTTTAGCCGGTAGAGTGAAACATACGTACATATTATTTAGACTTCTAAAATCATAGTACCTCCCTTTGGCTTTATCATAGTTGGGTAAGACTATTAAATAATTTATCCCATGAGAGCACAAAAAATAGCGCAATGGGTAATTAGTTAAGCTGTTGAAAGCTGTTACTGCTATAATCAGTGTCAATTAGTCGTCACTTAAGTTTGTCCTCAGTAAAATCGATTTAAAAGTTCCCTCTTAGATTCAATTAATTTTGATATTTATCAACGACAGCTCACTAAGATTGATAATTTATTATTTACATAATGACTACTTACACATGTTACTGTGTATAGGTAGAAGTTTTGTTGAATTGATGTTAATGTTTTTAGAACACGGCTCTAAAAAGCGCAAGCAAGTGTTAAGAATATGAAAAGTGGGAATTAAAAAAAAATGGTTTTGCTTCCATAAATAATACCTATATCATATTTTCTTGATTTCGACAATTTAATAAAGATCACTTGAAATGATTCTATAAAATCACTATACCTATTTAAGAAAACGTTTTACGGGATTTAATAATGTTACGCTTCAATCCTACTAATACCTATTATTTTTTTAATCGATGACAATATAGTCCTTAACTGCGATCTCACCAATTAATGCAAAAGTTTGGATGTATGGCTGGATGAATATTTGTTATTCTATCATGTCGCAAAGACTAAATCGATGTGGCTGAAAGGCACAGTGATAATTTATGGTTTGGTATAACAGATAAGCTACTTTTCACCCCGGAAAATAAGAGAGTCCCCGCGGGAATGAAAAAACCTCAATCCACGCGCACATTAGTTAGTTTTCAATAAAAAATTAATCACCACGTCTTGCCATATCACCGTAGCAGTCAAAATATTTTTATTGTGAACAGATCCCGCATCTGTTAGAACACCCTAAGATTAATAGCTTCAGCAGTAACATGATAATGGTTAATGGTGTCTATTATTAACACAGTAGATTATCAATTTCCTTCTGTATTTTATAGGTTACAAGCTTTCACAACTTAGTAAACAATCTTCCAAGTGGAATACCAAAAAATCCTTTCTTAGTGGTTGCCTACGTCGTAAAAGTATCTATATGTATAACTATGTTATTTTATAAGTATATAGATTAGGCTAACCTTTTTAGTAGTACATTGATCATAGGTCATATCATAGGTCTAACAACAATTTATTGCAAATATTATCCAGAAAAGTATCCACCATTTACCATATCCAGGTACATATTTACCATTTTCTGAGAACAGATTACCAAAAATCAAGTCTATCCGTTGGTTGATTGCTGTTTGATTAATCACAAAGCAAGAAACACACTTTCCCTTTAATATGTATGAAGAGGGATCTATAACAAATATTTTCATCTTCAAATCACCTGAATAAATTATTCACTCACCCAACGATGTTTTAACCCATTTTTACCCATTTCAATGTCCCATTAACCCATAGAGAGGCGTAAGATTACACCTGAACACGTGGTCTATTCTTCGGCATCTCCCTACTTATTAAAACGATTTCCTGCCAGTCCGGATGTGTGCATACCTTATTCGGATGTTTGGTACCTTGGGAACTAGGTAATGATGGGGTTCGAAAGGGTTAGAACTTTTTTATATTAAGAGTGACCGATTTAGAAGTTTTTAATCTTGGGTAATAAATGACATGGTTACCCGTTTAGGTGTTCTGAAAAAAAAAAAAACAAAAAAACGGAACTCGTATACTGAAAATATCTTTACTGTTTCCTAAGGTGACAAAAAATGCTTGGACAAACGTAGAAATACATATATATACCTGTAAATTTTTGTATATTTGTTTGTCCCTAGTCCTAATTATTTTGCAGTTCCAATAATATTTCATACAATCCGTATCGCATTGTACCTACGTACACACGTAACCTCCTTTTTTTGGAAGTCGTTTAAAAATAATCTCTCAGTGTACATTACGTAACTGATAATAATCATTATCAGTATTGTAAATAAATAATCCAGGCACTCGTCGCGAATGTCAATGACTCGACGTAAAAGGAAATATACAAACCTTGACTTTGAATTACGCAACACCCGCCATTCATACGAGCGCGTCTGACGCCACCAAGGTCTTTTATGAGACGAACATTCACATACAGATACACGTGCTAATACATTATGTGCTATGTATCCCCTCTAAGTGTGTTTGTTTGTCGGTTTGTCCTTCTATCACGCAAAAAATGAGCAATAGATTCGACGAAGTGATTTTTTGCATATGTATACGAGTACGGAATGTAACATAGTATGCTATTTTTGATCTTGAAAAACAGGATTTCGTCAGGACTTATGGATGGGTTAGTTATATACCTACAGAATATTATTGACGTTTCTGGCGCAGTGGGAAGGCTGTATTCTTATAAATGAGAGATCCAGGCTTCGATGCCCGTAAATTTCCGGAAAAGTCAGATTATTTGCTGTGATCTTATAAGTGGGAGGTCTCGGGTTCGATTTCCGTCGGGCGCAATTTGGGAATTTATAATTTCTGAATTATTTCAGGTCTGGTTTGGTGAGAGGCTTTGACCGTGGTTAGTTTAAAGACGTGCCGCCAAGCGATTTAGCGTTCCGGCACGATGGCGTGCAGAAATCGATCAGGGTTATGGGTTGAATGTACACTGCCAAGTTAGCCCACTACCATTTTAAACTGCATCGTCACTTACCATCAGGTGAAATCGCAGTCAAGTACTATCTTGTCATCGAATAATAAAAAAAAAATCATTACATGGATCTCAAGCGATAGAGGTTTGAGAAAATTATGGAGGAGTCAGGCATGCAAGGTTCCTCACGATGTTTTTCTCGACCGTTAAAGCAAGTGATATTGAAACGAAATGATAATAAGGAAAAACAACATAAATCAGAAAAGTAGGAGCAGCGAGCCTGAGATTCGAACCCCAGACCTCCCGACAAGGAAGTCGAAGCCTTAACTATTAGGCTGTCACGGCTGTCAAATTTTTTACCGTTCATGGATTTGTATTAAGTAGATCCTGAAGGGAAGGGCCCGTAATGGAGGCTCGCCAGTAGAAAGGGACAGTAGTGTGTGTGCGAGCGGGACGGCTGCGGGCAACGTCCTGATTTGTCAATAAACTTGACCCACATCCCATTGAGGGCCAGCCGAGCAGGAATCTCAGATAAAACCACGTGTACACTGGATTTTTAAGTTTTACAAAAATAATCTTATTAATAGTATTTACTATACTACTAAGAAGTTTATTTTCGTTATAAATAGATAGTCTGGTGGGAGGCTTTGACCGTGGCTAGTTACCACACTACGGCCAAAAACGTGCCGCCAAGCGATTTAGCGTTCCGGCACTATGGCGTGTTGAAACCGATTAGGGGTATGGGTTGAATTGACAAGTTAGCCCGCTACCATCTTAGACTGCATCGTCACTTACCATCAGGTGAGATCGCAGTCAAGGGCTATCTTGTCATCGAATAAAAAAAATAAAATGATAAATACTATATTTTTGAATGACCCAACTATTAAATTAATCATTTTCAGAAAGGTAAATACAGATTTTTCTTGTCTTCTCTTACACACTTAACTAACAATAATCATTTTTTGTTTATTTCTAATCAAATTAATTATTTACTATATCATCTGATGATTAAATTAAAATATACGTAAGTATTCTGATAAAATGATTTGTCACACAGCCACCATTTTTAAAATCACCCGTAGAATAAAATATAATAGTTTTAGAAAATAATCAAATTTTTAACAAAGTTGTTTCGAATCTATCTACCAGTAGGTTGATCAAGTTTGATATAAATCAGCTCAAAGTTTAGCCTTTTCTTCCCCATTGGTCAAGTATGAACATGTATAAACATGTCAGTAATCCTTCAGTGTGGCCGTGACTTTACTCGGGGTCCTTGTCCGGTGCGCTATAACGGAGCATGACGCGGTTCCGTGGCCACGCGGGAATCGTAGCCTTTTTTCTCCTTTTTTATTTTTTTTAATCTTTTTTCGGAGAGTTCCTTTGCCTTTTGATCATTATTATGAGATGTTATGTCGTAATTGTTGCTATGGCTCTTCTATGGCTACACGTTGTATGGAATTACTAAAACTATTTATTGGAGTGCGTTGTAGGTGCGTACTATTGAACCCAATTAGATAGATACATACATATCAGGTGTAGATTTTCTTAACTATTTATAAAGCGTAGTAATAAATTAATAATATAATCACTATCTGACGTGTTCCAGGCCAGTTAAAATATTCCTTACTATATAGAACCCTTGATGGGTTGCTGACTTTTGCTTTTGATAATTAAACATTAATTAAAAATATCATAATATAAAAAAGCTATTACGTATTTATGCATAAAGTATATCTCACTAGATCTTGCCCGCAACTTCGTCTGCGTGGAGTTAGGTTTTTAAATAACCCGTGATAACTCTTTGTTTTTTCGGAATAAAAGGTAGCCTATGTCACTCCCCAAGTCCTCAAATATTCGTCGGAAAAATTCATCTCAATCTGCAGATCGATTCTGTAAAAACTAAATCAATCATTGATGATTGACTGAATGAATCGCTTTCCCATTCTAGCCAGTAGCGTCACACTTTAGCAATAAGTTTGAGAGAAACACACATCTGTTACTCGCTTTCTGTGTGATTGAAGGATACACCAACAAATAGCTTTCGCATTTATACTATCAGTCAGGACGCACGTAGTTTGTTTTCATAGTCTGTATATGGTGTAAGTCATTTGATTTACTTAACTTTTTTCATTTATTCCGTTGGTTATATCTTTTACACTGATTTGTGCATAATTTATTTTTAATTAAAATCAGATTTATTTTTATGTAAAGTATTATCAAATTGTTTGGTTCACCGATGACCCTTTCACAATTTACCCATGTCAACTGACCTTTTGAATAGCCTCTACAGCTAATACCTACGTATGTGTACGTGTGTGACGTAGCGTCAGCAGCAGACAAAGCCTCTTGTCCAGTGTAACGGTGCGGGGGCGTAGCTTGCGTCGCCACGCCGCCGGGCGCCGGTCTATCATACGAGTACCATTATAAATTAGGTGACAAGCTCGCTCTTAATCTCATGTCACTTATTATGTTAGATTTCTATGAAACAAAATGATACAATGTCTGACAAAAAACATTTTTTGACTTACATTATCGTCTCCCTTCTAAATAGCGAAAAGTGTCAGGAGTGGGTACGACAACAATGCAACGGATGGAGATCGAACCGTGACCTTTCAGTTTTCAGTCCGCACCTTTAACCGTTGGGCTATTGAGGTTTTAAAGGAATATGTTTGGATGCATCATACAATAGATACAATAGCAGCGGCAGGTACAGTTACCCAGTGACGTGGTGTAACTGCGCGCACGCTCCGGCGCGCGCCACCAAGGCCGTTCCTTGCCCGCACCGCACCCGCACCACGCCCGCACTGCGCCCGCACCACGTGCGCGCAGCTACCAAGTGACCTTTGTCGTCTGCGAGTTAGGTCACGTTGGACAACCGGGGGCCCGTCGCGACTAAATATCGCATACCCCGCAGGCATCGATGTTGTGTACTGCCCTCCTCAAGATATAACGTCGTTAATTTTGCCAAATACAATTTGTATGTTGATTAATATTTAATGCTATCTTACTTTAAAAAGAATTCTCTACGGACTGCAATACAGATCAGTTAAACAAAGGGAGTGTTTGGACCGCCATATGTATACATAATATATGTCGATGCCTGCAGGCTGATTATGTTAAAGCTGCATCAATTATTTATTTATTGCTACATTCTTAATTGTGGTGATCGGCTGGATATTTATAGGCAGAAGATTTACACGCATACGAAATTGACATCTAAAATCTTGCCAAACACTCAAATATCTCTCCGTTTTCTCTGGAAAACAGCATATCAATAGCAAATCTAGCAGATAATGTAATACAATAAGCTCAACATAATCTTTTAGTCTCGGTGGGTGAATTAAGCCATGTAATCATATGATGGTCAAAATAACTGTGCAGCTCTGAACGTTATGATATGACGTACAGTGTAACTGGGGACATGGCTCGCTGCCCCTCGCCGTATTAGAGCACTGGCTGCTTACTGTAGCAAACTTATTAGCTTTTTATTATACATTAAATCAGAGTTCCTTAACAGCTCCTATAATACTCTTTTAAATATTTTGTACCAAGTTTACCAGCGACGGTAAGTAACGTTTTACCCAGGAATAAATTGAACATTCTGAGAGTTTTTGTTTTGAAAATCTGCCAAAATATTTATGCTCGGAAGAGACTTACTGTACGTCGGGTACTACATATTATTATCTTCTTACACACTTCTCTTATTGTACTAATGTACAATAAGAGAAATGTACTGTAATCAGTACAAGCATTTTCTCCCAATCGTGATGTCGCACGTTCACGATTGGGAGAAAATGCTTTGCATTAAGTCTGCCTTTTGTACAATCATGTGCAATAAAGTGAAAATAAAACGTATCTAATCTTACATTTAATCTTGACCCCACTGAATCTCACTGAATACCTTTTGCCTGCGATTACGAATACGTTAAGTTAGAATTCAAAAATTTTCCGTATAAAAAGTAGGCTAAGTATGTCACTCTCTAGCTCCTCAATTATACCATACAAAAAATACGTCAATCAGTGATTACATAAATCACAGCGTAATTGAGCAGAAAATAACAAACCAAAAAATAAAAAAATTGCATTTATATTATTATCTTATAAATATTCTAAAAATGAAAGTTTGGATGTATGGATGGATGGATAGATGAATATTTGTTACTCAATCACGCCGCAACGATGAACCGATTTAGCTGAAATTTGGTACAAAGATAGATTATAGTCTGGAATAGCACATAAGCTACTTTTTATCCCCGAAAATGAGAAAATTCCAGTAGGAATTGAAAAACAAGTAGAAATATCATAGGAGAAAACCTTTGAAATATCAGGCGAGCGAAATAATCAGCAAATGGATACAAAAAGAAAGAACCTACCTTGCTCGTATCGTGCACAATCAAAAGCCTTGTTACAAAGTACTTAGATACCTACGCATTTTGTACGCTTTTGATTCTCTCACCCAGTTCGCGGAACAGTCATGCGAACTAAAATTAACCGCTTCTACGTGAATCGGTGGCAGTTCTCGGAGACGTTTCACTTTTTGACGTCCCCCCCCCCTCCCCCCACTCCCGCCTCGCCCCTTTCACCCGCCCCTCCAACCCCGCCCGTGGCCGCGAAACCTCCTTTCAAAGTCAAGTACGAAATAAAGCATCTACAGACACGCCAACCACTTAAGATAAAAATCCGCGATTGGAACTATCGCGGGCGGAAAATTTCTGCGTTTTGTCCTGAGTCCTGACAGATATGGCGCGCCCCACTGACCTCAATGATACCTACTAGTCCCCTGGATGGCTGTCATGTAAACTGGTCACTTTTGATATTTCCTAATACACAACTGTTCCGTTACAATATATTACATAAATTACGTAGACTTTCACTCTTACTTCTGGTCTGCATCTGTTAACAAGTTGTAACAATCAGTGCCTAAATTGTGATATTTATTCAAGTTGCTTCATTTTGATTTCCGTAATCAAGGCGATCTGAAAATTTGTATTGTTGTATTGTTATTATTATATGAGTAATGGAAAAGGTTTGACCCTCAATAATGAGAAATACAAAGCAGAAGCTGCATGTGAAGCATAGTAGGTATACAATTATCACAAAAGTGAGTTGGCGTTTTACTTCTACGTCTATTACTTGGCTAGTAGTTGGCTAGCCGTTAGACTCGATATTTGTTTGGAACTGTTGCTGATCTGTAGATGCTTTAACAAGTACGTGAGCAAAGTCTATTAAAATGATGCTTTGTTTGTACCTTATACAATTACTCTGCATACATCAAAAACTGGCAAATTAGTGGCGTTAATTTCTTCGATACAAATATAGTTTCTATTTTAAGACGTTGGAGAAAGTTCGAAGAACTAATTGTATGTGCTATTGTATATTAAATTAAATATGGAACTATAAAAATGTTGGAAAATAACTACTTATTCAAATACGAGTATTTGCGCTGTTGAAAGAGCTTTTCACGAAAACCCAAACGAAAACCAAAAAGAAATTAGTTTTTTTTTTAAATAAATGAATTTATTTTCATTTATTTATTTATTTATTTATTTATACAGCTTTATTGCATGAAAAAAAAAGAACAAAATTACGTACGTATTTACGTACTTAAATAAACAGTGTAACACAAAAGGTGACCTTATCACTAATAGTGATCTCTTCCAGGCAACCTGTAATTTATCTCAATTTTCAACCCATTACTGGTTATGGCCGGTCCCTTTACCACTAGATTCAATAATTTTAAGTTAAAACCACTAGTCTCACTCACTTTAAATTTTAACCACTAGGTTCACTCATTTTAAGTATAAACCACTAGGCTCAGTTACTTTAAGTATAAACCACTAGGCTCATTCACTTTAAGTTTTAACCACTAGGGTCACTCATTTTAAGTATTAACTACTAGGCTCACTCACTTTTATCCCGAGTTCTGTTGAATTCATTTCAATAACGACACTTCTGTCGAACGATTTAAAACCCATGACTTTTTTATAAAAAGGTAGGTATTGTGTCTGACGTCAAGACTGTGCTATAGACAGAAATAGTATGTATGGATCTTGAGAAGTATAAAAAGTAACACTTTCCCCTTATTGTGAGGCCCGAGAGATCGGCGTTTATCAGGATGCGAACTGACGGCGACCTAAATACCTTTTTGATGAAATTCCAAGGAAGCCTTTCAAGTGAGCACTTTTTTTATGTTAATAATGGGCTAAAAATATGTCATAATAATCTCTCGAGGTGCCCGATAATAATTATTATTTTGATAACCTTTTCAAAGTCCGATGGCTGTACCACAGGCATTCTTCATAGGAATTCCAACAAACAATAACATATTATAGACTTTTTTTGACAAATAGCTACGTTGTTAAGCTTACAGATAGATACGTTGAATATACAAACGGGTATTCGATTGCATTATCACTTACTATGAGAAGAGATTGCGGTTAAGGGTTATCTTTTCATGAAATAACAAAAAAATACAGTACCTATATCCATAAGTTTTTCGAACGAATAAACTTTGAATTTTCCAGGCACTCTAAAACATCACTAAATTATTCAATAGTTTAGTTAACAAAAACCCAAAAGGTTACGTAAACTACGTAGAGTTCAAATAAATAACTCAACTCAAGAAACAATAAATCTGAAACGGGATAGTGAAAAAAGTGGATTGTAAAGATAGGCACTTCATCTGGTTCGGAAAAATGTATTGAGGTCAGTACACCGTTAGCTTAGGAACCTGTTCCTTTTCGGCAGGACGCGCCGAGCCCGGCGCAGAGCTGCACACGTGCGCTCCGGCACCAACCACGCGAGATATAATATATGCCTGTAGTATGACTTACAAGAATGTGGTTCGTTTGAATCTTATCTTAAAACTAGATGATGCTGATACTCTTGTTTTCGAGTGGAATCAGCTATTGGTCCTACGCCTGATGATATCTCTACGGTCATGTCGGATTGCTATCCCATGGGACTATGAGAGTAAAAAGTAAAAGCCTAAGCAATTAAATATTAAGGAAAACAGCGTGAGGAAACCTGCACTCAGGAGAATTGTCCATAATGTTCTCAAAGGTGTGTGAAATCTACCAATTTACATTGGGCCAGCGTGGTGGACTTTGGCCCTTCTCTCAGAGAATACCTGAGCTCAGTAGTAAACCGTTTATGAGGTGCTGATGGTGATGATGATTTCTTGCGTATTAGTATGGATTATGAGACCGGTGGCACAAGGGGCAAGGAGCGACGTAAACCACTGCAACTTGATAACACGCATGCTCTCCAGTGCAGAGGAGTGGCATAAATATGGAGGTATATTGAGAGGCATTATGGAGAGGAGAGAGGAAAGAGAGAGGGAAGAGAAGAGCAACAGAGAAAATATGTAGACGGTCTGCATGAAGTAATGCAAAGCGGTTCCATGCTGACCTCGGAGTCCTGAGGAGGTTGTTTTAGTTCGTGCAAGGCGGACACACTGCTAGAATGCAGAAGTCCGTAGCGATTTCTTCCTCCTCGAAGAAAAAAAAAAGTATGAAGTAGTGATAGCCTACGATTGCGTTCTCCTATTCAGAGGTCGCAGGTTCGATCCCGGGCATGCACCTCTGATTTTTCGGAGTTATGTGCGTTTGAGGAATTAAATATCACATGTTTCAGCGGTGAAGGAAAATAACTTGCACGCCTCAGAGTTTCCTATAATGTTTTCAAAGGTGCGTGAAGTCTGCAAATTCACATTGGGCCAGCGTAGTGGACTATGGCCTAAACCCTTCTCTGAGAGGAGACCTATGCTCCGTAGTGAGACGTTGATGGGTTGCTCATGATGAAGGCTAGTCTCCGTTGAGATCCGCTGCCGTAGCAGAAATTCGTTCGGATGAGTAATGATTCCTAACATTATGTTCAAGACGTTGTCGCAGCGTGTCGGGCCGCAGCGATCTCTGTAGGTCGGCCGTGACAGGTGCGTAGCGGGCGAGGCTCGTAAACCTACATCGTGAGGCCGCATTTTTATGTGACCCGCCCACCGGTGCTTTAGTTGGACTCTTTTGTTATTCACTTGTTTTGAGCTGTAACGCATATTCCCACGACTTGAAGATATGTAAGCGACGCGTAAACGATGTTGACCGCTGTAACTGATTGGATGACGTGCTTCTTTAGGGTTCCGTACCCAAAGGGTGCCAACGGGACCCTTTTACTAAACCTTCGCTGTCCGTCCGTCCGTTCTCCATAATGTTCTTAATGATGGGTGAAGCCTTTTTTATTATTATAGGATAGGCTTGCGCTTGACGACAATCAATAATGGAAATCATTGATGGGGTCTAGCTTGTAGCGCGCTTGCCTAGAAAATGCTTATTCAGTCTTGTCTTGAAGTCGTTGAACTGAAACGTTTCGTCTGCCGATTTGCATTGAGCCAGCCTAGTGTAACTCTTCTTCGAGAGGAGACCAGCGCTCAGTAGTGAGCCGTTGATGAACTGCTGATGATGATGACTCGTATCACCGGTGCAGGATCTGAACTGGTGACTTTCGACTAGTCACCGTGCCTTTTAACCACTAGACCGTCACGGCATGTTAGTGACGCTCTTGAAACGGATCCGGCGTCTAGATAGCATCAAAACATTTTAGAACAAGCATATTTCTTCCGCTCGTCAACTGTAACATAAACCGACCTGCGCAGCCTTACTGTGATTCTAATCACAGCCATCATAAATAAATATTTATGCTACGTGTATGGTTCCAATCAAACGCTGTAAGCTACAGCTATTGTAAAAATTGCAAATGTAATGCTACCCTTTTCCACAGAGAGAATTTGGAAAAGAATAGCACTATTTGTAAATTGGCTGGTCGACTATAAAATAAAAAATAAAAGTCTGCTATGGTGATTGGCTAAAACGATATTCTTGCTGCAACAATGGATTTAAGCCAATAGTGACTGAGTATTGCCCGATCTTCACTTGTTTCCCACTCCTCTAAACTGAGCTCTGACGGAATTTTTTAAAATTTAACAAAACAAAACGCTAGTTTTTTATAATTTTTGAGGTTTTTGGGTACCAACCTACTTGTACGAAACGCTTTAGTTCAATGTTTTTTCAATGAATTGATGAGGTATGACACGCTCTCTTGATGTCCGTGTTTTCTGTCACGTAGGTGTAACTTAGTACCTTCGAGGCGAAAGTGAATAGGCATCTTCCAGGAAAGCGCGCTCCAAACTAGACCTCATCTATTGCTTTTAGGCATTATTATTGTCAAGCCTATCTTGTAATGAAAAAGGTATTTTAGTTAAACCCCGCTCAAAGTTTATGACATGGAGTACACAATATAACAATACGAGGTTGCAATTACATCAGATTCGGACGCGAAGTGCGACGGCTCCGTTACATGGCTATTAAATTAAAGTAATTCCACGTCGCTCCCTGCTCGGCCACTAGACGAATGTGAGATGACAAAAAAAAGATTTTTGTACTACGCACTATTCAATTAGACAGTGCATACTGTAAAAATCTTTTTTTTTTATAAACATATGTAAAGTAGCGATTGACTGCGATCACAGCTGAGAGTAAATGAAGATTCAGTCTAACATGGAGCGCGCTTGCTTAGAAAATGTCTATTCACTCTTGAATTGAAGATACCCTTTTAGTTACTACGAAAAACGGAAGCTTCTGGCTTTCGTTTTATATTAACATTGATTCAAGTTCTTGATAGTAAACGGATAGAAATTTTTTAATATTATTAACATTAGGTATATAAAAAATAATGTTATTAAAATTTTAAAAAATCTATGGTATACTTACCTTTTTTCGTTAATTATTATTGCTTATTCGATGGCCCTTGTTGATCTCTTTCCTATTTTGTACAACGTTTATAATCATTTAATTAAATGGAATTATGTTATAATATACAAATGTACTTCTACTATCTTTGAAGCACTTTTCTGTGGAAGCACTGTATACATAGCTTAGTTTGGTTACTTATTGTAAAATTATTTTATTTTTTGAAAAGAGCAACTGCTGAGTTTCTTGCCGGTTCTTCTTAGCAGAATCTGCATTCCGAACCGGTGGTAGATTTATGACGTGTCATAAGAGCTACAAGTACAATACAATCAGTACAATACAATGCAATAGTATAATTATAGAATAATCATGGTAACAACTCAGTTGTATCTTTAAGTTAAGTAGGAACGTCCTGGCCCCGTAAGTTATTTGTCAAATAAACTTCGGTGGTTGTTCTTGACATTTTAAACTGCACCTGTTGGGGTTACAAGCTGATTTGATTATTATTCAAATATTTTTTATTAGTAACACCACCTTTTCATTACCCGACCACGACAAAGCTAAAAGGAAGGGTTATGATTTTAGCAGTCTATGTATGTATGAAACTAATTACGAATATTCCACTCTGGCGCCGCAATTACTGAGCCGATTTTAACGAATCATTTGTCAATCGATTCGTTATTCATTAAACAACATCACACTAATATTATAAAGGCGCAAGTTTTTATGTGTGTGTGTGTGTTTGTGTATGTGTTTTTTACTCCTTCATGCCACAAAGAATGTACCGACTGGGCTGAAATTTGAAATTGAAATACGAGCTCGTAGCTCACACCTAGGATTAACACATAGACTAGATTTTATGCCGGAAAATCAGAGTTCCCGCTGGAATTAAAAAACCTTAATACAAGCGAATGAAGTCATCATCTAGTTTCTTATATCGTGTTGGTTTTCAACAAATAGAAAACAATAATATAAGAATTTTTCATTACAATACAGAAGAACACAATCACAATAGAAGAATCGAAAAATATATTTTTTAAACTCCCTCCCCTATAAATAAGTGGAAAGTTTGTGCTAGGAGTGGGACGACAATAATGCAAAGGGTGGCGATCGAATCTTCGACCTTTCAGTTTTCAGTCCACAGCATTCGCCGTTGGACTATTCAGGATGTTTGTATTTAATTTAATTAAAAACTATAACGCAGCCAATAAATAATTGTTCTACGTCATGAAAGCGATAAATAAATAAATTAAAAATGCTTGTTCACATCAACCCATTTTAGTAGAAAATAAATAACTTAACATGTTTAGCTTTTAAGTTATTTTAAGTTTTATTATATCTTTGCACACGTGCAATTAAGCATGCGAATAAATAAAATCAACATTCGATCGATCCATGTTTTTAGTTCAAAAGCAAGTGAGGGCATGCGTAAAACGACACGTTTGCTTGAACCTTGACCGACAGGTGCTATATCGTGGCAGATAGTGTCAACAACGACTGACTTCTGATACCTACGTCAGTAGCTTGGGAACGAAGTTAGATTCATTCGGAAACACGTATTCTCGCCCCTTAGCACCAATAGGGTTCCAGGAGTTAAAGAATATTTTAGCAAAGAAAAAACATTTGTCAAAAAATATGTGTGCCAGTGTTTCCATGTTAGGTGCACCTTAGGCAATAACATCTTAAGTTTCTGCTCAGTTATCAATTCTAACGGTGCTTGGTATAATGAATCGGGCATTTCGCGAACACACCGTTAACAGATAGCGCGGTACTGCCCAGTTAATTATTGTGTACTCGGTTTCGGCATTGTTTAAAGCTTCGAGGATTACTTTTTGCATGACTGGCTCGCCGTGGTCTGTGGGAAATGTCAATAGATCTACTTTGTGAGGACGTTTGACCGATTTTATTTTGTTCTGATTTTTTTTTTCTCCAAATCATTTCCCATCTTAAGTAAGTTCAAGGAGAATTGGGACTATTGAAAATCTAACTCATAAAAAAAAGCTAGCTTCTAATATTGTTGCTCTCCCGGTTCCTTGAATACTATTTTTCTATGTAATATTCTCAAGGAATATCTACCCAATTCCGGTGCGAACTTATGAGAGAAATAAACGGCCAAGAGCGTGTTGAACCACGCACAGTGTAGGGTTCTGTACTTGCCCGACAAAAAGAAGCACCTTGGAAGTTTTAACTTCTTGGCATAACTCCATCTGTCATTTGCTATGTAATTGGTACGAAACATTTACTTTTGTAAATTAGTCGACTTTTACTTGATTGTGTTAGTTTTGAACTTCATTTCATGTACCTACTACTGCCCAAGACAAAGATGCAGTTGATATGAGTGCATAGTTGGTATGATTTTTTAAAATAATATTAGCAATACTGAACTTGATTAATATTTTTCTCTCCTTGCAAATAAGCGTAAAGCATGTGCTAGGCGTGGGTACGGCAGAAGTGCAACGGGTGGGTATTGAATCATCATCTTTATTGAACGAGCGAAGCGAGTTCTCTGAGTCAACTAGGGTACTGGACAGAGAAGTGTGTACGTCCAAATGTCTGTCAGAGCCCTATAACTTCAGAATTACTGAATATTAGAACGTGAAACTTGGTTGAAAATTCATTTATATCCTGTACTTGAACAACAAATACTAAAATTAGATAAATGTTATAAAGAAACGAAATTATTTAATTTTAAATGCTTCACAATAATGCTAATAGATGGCGCTGTGTCAGTAAAACAATTTTATGTCAACTATTTTTTTTTTTATTGCGTCTAATGTTAAAAGTTAATTATTACAATAAATAATGAAAACTTTTGGGAATTATGGGATATCGCGAGGTCTCAGTTCGGGGCGAACCACTAGTTTATTTCTTGTTGTGCCGACTGTACCCACTATCACTGTACTATTAAGTATTCTGTGCTATCAGTACCTTTCTCCCGTTCTGTAGCGCGTAATGTATCTCATAAAGTGCGAGGCCCTTAGCCCGCAGCCGGCGCTGCTCTGTTGAGACAAAGCTGACCTACAATACGCTCTGACAGTCCACTTAACCGTAGTATACCGGAAGGCATGCGTTATCAAGCTTTGGGACATTGTTCTGAGCGATGTGCCTAAGAGAACTGAATATTAACCACCCAAACTCGAATAATGACAAAATAATGTGGACACGCTCGAGCAAAATTAGATTAAGATGAGATTTGTCGGATTTCCGTAAAATATTAGTTCTGTTAAATTCTGAATCCGTGAACTCTAAGTACACGAATTTTACATGCAAATAATGTGAACCTCTGTAATCTGTGAAACTAGATAGGATGGTACATATTTTTAAGAAAATCTGACAAAGATATTAGTTTCAAGATATTAGTTCTTCGAATGAAGAGGTATCTACGCAAGTTCTGCGAGTTTAATTAGTTATTCCAACGGTCGCACTCTATAAGCGCTTTGCTTCCTCGTTCGGTATAGGTTGAACGTACACGGCGCATATCCCTTCCAAGTTAGCCCGTCACCATCTTAGACTGCATTATCACTTACCATCAGGTGAGATCGCAGTCAAGGACTATCTTGTTATCTAATAAATAAAAATGTAATTGGTGAGGTGGAATCCCTCTGCTTTTAAGTATTTTTTATAACAGGCAATTAGCAACTCCGTGATGTGTCCAAACAGATCTGTGGCAGCCTCACAATAAGAACGCGACAGCTTATTTGACTGACCCGGATCATTGATGAACTTGTTTGTTTTTTTTCTCTCTCTTTTATTTTGATGACTATAGAGATATCGGAATAAAGTGGCGGGTCATTTTTATCGTATTATTTTTAACTGCCAGCTTCAATATGCTTTTAACTAAGCCGCAGTAACTCAACGGTGTAAGACGTCGACACAAATTGGCAAGGTCATAGGTTCATCTCACTGATAACATAGAAAGTTCGCCGAGTTAGTTTCTTACCTTATTGTAATTAATGTAACTGACAGTTTCCACAATATGATTCGCGTTCCTAACTCGTATGCGTATAAGTTTAATTTTTGCGTTTAGGCATATTTACTTTTGCCACTGCTGAATGTAGGTCTTTTGGAACTTCCACATATCGCGGTCTTGCGCCACTTGTACTCATGACTATTTCAATGTCGTCTGTCCACTTAGTGGGGCAATTTCTATCGATACTTAGAGCTATGTGTCCCGCTCATTGCCTCTTCAATTTTATGACTGGTACCTACTGGTACTGGTTTCTAGTACCTGTTATATGTATTCTGTAATATGATTATCACTATCACTGAAAATAGTTCTATTATTATCCTACTTCCTACTTATATTATAAATGCAAAAGTTTGTGATTGAACAATGATTGAACCGATGGAAATAGCTTATTCCTAAGATAAATACACATAGGTTACACTTTATTCCAGAAAATTAAAAAGTTCCCGCGGGAATAATGAAACCTTAATCAACGCGGACGAAGTCGCGGGCATCATTTAGTAGTACATAAGTTGTTATCATACCATTGACCTATTTTTCCTAGTTCTATTTCAATAGCAAATACAAAAAATGCCCTTGAAAATGTAAAGATAAACCAGCAATCCGATTCTAAGATAAATTGCACCTAGCATATCGAGAGTTTGAATCGTATTGTGCCTGTCGCTGATCGGGTCATATCGGGTGCCAATCGGGTCGTATCGGGGCCAATCGGGTCGTATCGGCGCATCTTTATTGCCTACAGTTGCTGATAGAGTGGCGCTGATAAATTCGACACGGTTTCGTTTGGTATGGAATTGGGAACGGTTTTAGATACATAATGGGTACCTACTCCGGTTATTTTGTTTCTTTTAATTTTATGATTCATAACTATAACTGTTATTTATTGAAGTTTTAAACACATTTGCAATTATAGAGATTGCAAATTAATAGGTAATGTTAGTTTTTATGTTATTAAAATGAGTGGTAAAGTTGGAGTTTATAGGTAGTAAAGGACTTTATAGGGGCGGGTATGGCTGAATGAAGGTCAGTTCTTTGATGTTTAAATATAAAAATAATACCTACAATAGAAAAATTATTTATTCAAATAAATACATAAAAACTGTGTATTTGCGGTATTTACATTTGAATGACGTTCCACTTCCAACTTACAAGGAATAAACTCGGTGGTTGTTTTTTTAAAAGTTTCCTAACAATATTGACGTCGTTAAAAGGTTCAAGCGATAATTTTTGAGAAATTGAGTTGTAAACATTTATTTGGAATCTGCAATTTTTGTCTATGTCTTTTGATCTAGATTTGGCGTCAATCAAAGCATTTTTGTCGCTTTTCTTCACACTACATTCGGGAATTATTTCTTGAGTCGTGAAATGATTTCTCAATTGTTTAGATGTTTTACTTGAATCTATTTTAATAACACTTGAAAATACATATTATTAACTAAATATGCTGTGTATATAATTAATTGCTGTAGCGAGTCAAATACATGCGTTTGTATCATTAGCATAAAAAGATACGTCTCTGTTCAAAATCAAGAATGGGTAACGTAGTAACGTATTTCGTTGATGTCTTTTACATGGCACTTTGACTTCAATCAAGTGACTCGATTCGAGTCTTCGATTGAAGTGTATAATAGATCCACTGTATTGTAAAATCCTTAAGAAACTTGATCGTAATATTTTAATGGCCTTTATTGTAAAATCGATTTTTATTTACCTTAATTATGTATACCTTACTTAATTATGTAGAAGTAAACGTCATAAAAATACCGTTAAACCACTTTTACTTACCTGATAAAAAAGTATGTCTGTTGACTTTCTATAGATCGATACATGTAAGTATCAGTAAGCAAAAACATACTGTATTTTCCCAAAACCTGCATAGAAAAGAGAGCAAATGAAAACTGTATTAGCGTCCTAGTGCGAAATGTAAAAGTTGTCAATTAGGTGACATTACCTGTACCTGAACTTACATCTAAATTTATACTCTATTGCCTGGACATAAGGGCATTGGTTTGTTCTTTTCTATTTACCAAGTAAAAGTTCTGCTATATCCAATGTCATGTAGATGTATATGTAATATGTCAAACCTTTGCCTTTGATCCGAAGTGAAAGTGAAATATATACTCAAAATATTATTATGACGTCATATAAATATTTATTTTATAGTGAAAACTGAAAAGGCAAGGCAAGTTCGACTGAGGTTGATGAATCTGTGCCGTGCGACTATGTAAGAAAAGATTTTCTTTTCAGCTGAAAAATTATGATTTAGCTGAAAGACTGGTTTTATTTATTAATTCATATATCCACCTACCCACAAGAACTTAACTTATTAACTCTAATAATTTTTAATATAATTATTAACTTACTAGCTCATGCCCGCGACTTCGACCGCGTGGATTTAGTTTTTAAAGGAAGTTGGTCTTTGACAGCAATCTCACTTTGGTAAGTGACCACTGACCATTAATTCTTATGAATCGCAGGCAATAGGTAACCAGTTTCTAAGTAGCATCGTAGCAAAATGCTACGAATAAGTAGCATTGCGGCAATAAGAATTGTAATCCAAAACACTGTATCTGTTTTCATTATGTATATTATACTTATTTGTATACATAAAACATATTAGACTTAACACATAAACTTACCTTTAAATTGATACCAAACACTAAGTAGTTCCTAAAAAAATTAATTGTTCATATTCCCAAAATCAGTTTTTCGTAGTTATAGTGTATTGGATTCACATCGGCTGAAGGCTGTTTCAATTTAGAAATAATAAATTCCCAAAATTACCCCACCCGGAATCGAATTCCGCCCTTTCGCTCAGCACTGTTCCAGGGAGGTCGTCAAAGACAGTAGAAAACTCCAACAATGGGTAGGTACATACATTACATTACTCATGTACAAAGTGCTGTACAAATTAGCCCGTCACAATTATTCAATTTACGACCAAAATAAATTCATTATCAATACAAATGCATCTGTATGGAACAATACAAGTGACTTTTAAAGGAAAGCTGAAAGTTCTGTTCGCCCTTTAGCGATGCGCAAGTAATTATTAGCGGATATTTAACCAAATGGATGAATAAAGTAAGCTCTTTCACATTTGCTTGCGAAGTTTTATTTTGACCGTATAAATGTCGAGCGTATGCCTTGTAAGATTGTCTGATAGCATATAAAATATTTTTTTTCTTCAAGGTGTGTACGTATAAATTATAAGTTGAAAGTAATTATTATACAAGAGAACTATCCTGAGATAGTTACAATTTACAAACAGCGTTTGAACGTAATAAAATTATAAAATTTCTTAATTTTAAAGCCCCATGAGCATAGCATACAACTGGATTCAATATAGGAAAATTTAAAGAGTTTCAATACTGGACAATACAAATGAAATGAAATGAAATGAAATGAAATGAAATGAAATGAACTGAAATGAAATGAATACACTTTATTGTACATCACATAAATACAAAAACATACATACGGTAATATAAATTAACTTGAAATACAAACACACACGTAAACTGCTAAAGTCGTAACTCTTCCTTTTGGCTTGGCCATTGTCAAATAAAAATACAAAAATACAAGTTTTAACGAAACTTGATAGAAATATGTTGTCGCACAGGATAAGAATAAAGTATTTTCACAAAAAATTTTTGGATGTGATTGTGAGGAGACTGTGTATCTTATAGGTAAATTATTTGACGTAGGTTTTTTACGAGTATTCTCTGTCTATCTGCAATAGAAAGCTTGTCGATTGTTGAGATATTTCTGCACAGACAGTGAATTTGGTTTGCGTTGTTTCTGTTGCATTCAACTAGAATCATTTGTAAGCTAGGTACGATAGGGTTCGGTGTTTGGGTCGGATAAATGTCTCTTCAAAATTTAGATAATAAAAAAAAATCTTCGATTAATCAGTTGCGTTAAAATAACGGAAAAAGTGCTTCTGTATACTAGAGCCACGGGCAAGATATGACAAACCAGATAAGTTCAAAAACGCACCTCATTCCCGATTCGTCGGAGGATGGCCAAGGTCGGACGGGGTCAACACCCCGGCCCGTTACATCCCGGGCTATCCCGGCTAAGGACAACGACCGCACTTTTTATGTATTGTGCTCTTCGGAGGTTTTTTATCTCATTCGGTAGCTTTGGGTTTGGTGTTTTTTTGTACTTTTTTGATCAAAGGATAGGATGACTTGTGGTATTTATTAGCTATTTGATCATCATTGACACGATCTGACCGTTAGATAACCAGGAATTATTTTTTAAGGCAAGCGCAAACCTCCTTTATACTTAGACTAGCTTTTGCCTCCGTGACTTCGTCCGCGTGGAATTAGGTTTTGGGGTGGAATTTTCAAAAACTGTGACACACGTACTTCTTTATTTTTAACTGAAAGCTCAAATACCAACTGTGATGGAAACAGCTTGAAAAATGACGGAGTTTCATATAAACTTCCATCCCCTATTTAAACCCCTTAGGGGTGGAATTTCCAATAATCCTTTCTTAGTGTGCGCCTACGTCATAAAAGAAACCAACTGTAAAAATTTCAAGTTTTTAACTTCAGTAGTTTAGGCTGTGCGTTGATATCTCAGTCAGTCAGTCAGGACTTTGATTTTTATATAATATATAGATTGGTTTTGGACATGGCTACGTATGAGTTACGACTACGGAAAAAACATTACCTACTGGTTGAAAGAATGTGTTTGTACAAAAAATGACCGAGTTCAAGTTCAAATTCCTGTCATTGCTATTCTATACGTAGATTTATAAAAAAAACTAATCTAAACTAATTTTCAAAGATGTTGTAACGTCACAAATTTGCTTAATCTGTAAGCGATATAGTTTTTTATTTCTTGAAAAAAAAAATTAGGTAAGCTTAAGTTGACTAGTATCCTACTATCCCTTCCAAATCAGCGGAAAGCTTGTGCTAGGAGTGGGTACGACAATAGTGCAACGGGTGGGGTTAGAACCTACAACCTTACAGTTTTTAGTCCGCACCTTTAACCGTTGGGCTATTGAGGCTTGAAATGTTTAACAGAAGGGTGATAACGTTTAAATCTCTCAAATAAGTTAGGAACGGGAGTTGACCAACGTGACTGACTGAGCTTAACGTGCCCAGCTTTTGGGAGAGGTCGTCATTTCCCATAGAATGTTACAGCAAAAATATGCGGCAAAGTCGCTATCGCACGATTACGCTCACGATCACGCACTACTCCCAAAAACCGTTGCGTCCGTAACGGTACCGTGACTCTGTTTGTTTTCGACAATTAGGATCACAGGAGCCGGGCTTTTGTTTAGCTCGGATAATATCTCTTGTGCTATGCAAAACATGCCGTCAGGGAAAAGGGTAGTAGGCTTTCATAACTGCCGACGTTGCGAAGGTATGAGCTTATAAGCACAGGTCGGTAGGTAAGCTATATAAGGCTTTTGTTTGAAGGTATTATTTAAATATTTTTAGAAGCTTTAAGATGTTTGCATAAACATTCTTACCATAAATAAGTTAAATAAAGGAGTTTGAAAGTCTTTGTGTTGGAAAGTCAAATGTAGTGAGGTTTAACGTAAGTCTGTTTAACTTTTTGTTTTTTCAATGAATCACTTACAAGATAGAGAAGATACAACATAGAGATTTATCAAGATTTGTATTTCATGCAATTAATTATCAGTCGTTGATTTTGGTGGTAAAACTGAAGCAAAACCTTTTTTCTACATAACTTTGGCAAGCCGACTGAAAAAATGGCAGTTACTAACTAATATAACCGAAGCCAAAACTGCCTTTACAAAAATATAGCTTACCCGATTGCCTATCATAAATCGTTACCGCCTTATGATGTAAATTTTAATTTTTCTATACGTGTCCCAAACAAATATTCCGCCTACAATAAATATTTTATGCAAATGGAGTCCTTGCAAGGCCGCTACGGTACAGGCGTAGGTACATTTGCATCACTATGCGTCCGTATTGTGTATGCCGAGACCAAGATCCCGACAATATAATTAAAATAACACTTTACAGCTTTGGTGAACTTCCTGGCACATAAGTAATTCCTGGTTCAGTGAGCGCTGTATCTCGGGTTCGATTCTAGGCGAGGACAAATTACCTAGATACTTTCTGAAATACATGTATTAATGTTTTGGTCTGGTCGTAGGTAGTTACCATCCTACCATCAAAGACAAGCCGCCAAGCGATTTAACGTTCTGGCAAAATGTCATTTAGAAACTGCCATATCCCTTCCAAGTTAGCCCGTTACCATCTTAAACTGCCTGGTCACATACCATCAGGCGAGAGAGCTATCTTGTCATCCATAAAAAATAAAATAAAAAAAGTTCCACAATAATCATAAATGAAATCAAATATGCGACTACAAGGAGACTACGTTGCATTAAAATAATGAAGGTAGAAAACGCAGTGCAAATCAAAATGATGAGATTGAAAGATTTTTCTGGATTTTCAAATTACATATTCATAAATACCTACTTCAAAAAATTACCTCCAAATAGAACCTATTTACAATATTGTATCGGCTCGACCCAACCGTTAGAGATATAAAATACTCAGATACTATAAAATAAGGTTGTCATAACATTCGAATATTTTAGGCCCATAACGGTACATGCAGTTAGGAAAAGAATCGACTGTTTATATTAGGCTATTAGGATCATAGATACCGCCATATACCACTAATCCGAAGCGTATATAACTTTAAGCCCTCATTCATGTGAAATAGAGTTGAAAATATGTTGACAGCCGTTTTATTAGTTAAAAGACCTACCGTTGTATTGTTTCTGGGTTTAGTTTTGACTTTTGTGCTTTTGGGACGACGCAAATTGCCGAAAAAAGATATTTCCCCCATTTTGTCTCAAGTTGCAGTGCGGTTAAGTAGTCAGTGCAGTTATGTGAGATAAGTAGTAAGGGATCGTGACGTAATATGGACTTAACTTTGTAGGATGACGAGTTTAAGGATTGGATCAATGTCGGTGTATTGCGGAATATGTTCATTCAGGTAACTGACTCTATCTATATCTTTAAGTCTAGAATTATTGGGTATTATTGAATGGGGTAAATTAAGTGTTATACTTTTGACTTTATAAAGTACTCATCTATAATTTAGCTACAATAAAATTCCTTTTATTCAGTAAATAAAATAAACTAAAACAATTTTTTTTTACTGAAGCCAATTTTGTTGGAACACTTAATTTTATATTTTATGTACGTATTTTTATATTAATCATTTTTTTAAATATCAGCTTCTAAACCCACAGACCAGTAGTAATTTTTCTCTTCTGTGTACATTTTGTTTCGACCGCGCCGCAACTGTAGGTACAGTGTCCATATTTTTTAATTTATTTTTATTTGTTTTAACTGCTTGATATTAATATTATTACACATATTTTAGGTAAGAAGTAACATTTTTATGAATATTAATTGCTTAATCTATAATAAATATTAATTACTTAAACAAAAACCTATTACGTGAATGACTGTAGTCATATATTTTTTTGCTATAAAAACAGACCATAGCTGCGACGCACCGACTTTTCGTCTGCAGTATCCTTTTTCTAGACTATCATTAATTTTAGAATTAATTGCTAATTAAACGTATAACATTTAAATTTAAAATAAATAAAGAAATTGTCATAAAATTTTGCTTCTGTACAACAGGTTCTACATGGAACCGTTAGCAAAACTTTAATTTTATTAACTTACCAAAGATCAACGCAATTAGCAGAAAATACCCGTTTCTGATCTAGTGTCTAAAAAGAAAAATGATAAAAAATATCTTTAAAACTAATTCAGTTAATGAGAAATAATATTCTTACATACTAAAGTCATAAATTATTCTTTATGATTATGCTATTAACTTTCGTTAAATATTAGTATAGTAATGTTAAATATTTGGATAGTTTTTATTTTATATTTCAGTAAGTGCTTCTTTTACTTTTATTATAAACTAGCTGATGCCCGCGACTTCGTTCGCGTGGATTGAGGGTTTTTATTCCCGCGGGAACTCTTTAATTTTCCGGGATAATAAGTAGCCTATGTTTTATTCCAGACCATAATATATCTCTGTGCAAAATTTCAGCCAAATTGGTTCAGTCGTTGTGGCGTGATTGAGTAACAAACATCCAAACATCCACACTTTCACATTTATAATATTAGTAGGATTCCTAAATTGCCCTTACCGGGAATAAAACCCAGCACCTCCTACTTGGGAGCTTTTTCAACAAGAAGGACAAGCAATAGAGGAGATTCAGCAACACTAAAATTGCACTTACAGCGATTTTCAAATTTTTTATAAAATAAGGTAGGTACAATATAAACTTTGTGTGCCAGGATATTGGCAATTTTATTTTTTTATATTATTAATAAACATTAGTATTTTTGCACTTCACTGAAATTGATTGAAAATCTTTTGAAAGTAGATCAAACATTTAAAATATAGGTGTGAGTTGTAATTGACTTGATTGCCATAATGAAGTAGGTTAGAGCGCGCTTGCATAGTAAAATGACTTCAAATTTTAAGTCACATTACCTAGTACCGACTTAATACTATAGGTATACATAGAGTTTGGATTTTTTTTATCATCAGCTTCCGAACTGAATAAAAGCATTTAAAGGGAAATGAATTCCCATTTTCCACGATTTGTACTCTACTTCCATACGTCAACGTGAACGTTTTATTCACGTGGGGTCCAACTGGCCGCACGCCACGTGACCCAATGACCAATATGCCAACAACCAAAGCGGATTCTCAAAAAAGTCCTATCATGAATTTCATTTTTGGGCCAACCCACACTGCGCCCGCATCGAAAATTTGTCGCCTAAAGAGCGAGACGACAAACAAAACGAGCGTGTCACAAACGAGAGTGAATGAGATGGAAACAGGGCCGCCTAACGGTACCCGCTAGGAAGTGTGTCAGTGGCGTAAAGCGATACCCGAACTTGGCGCGTCGTAAGCACCGTGTGCTCCGCATTGGAATTTCAACCTTGACCTACAGAGATAGGGTCGACTGTTGGTCGTGAATAGGAAAGTTTTCGATTTTCACGGTGCTGAATCACTGCAATGGAGGATGGCTTGATCTAACTTTAACCTACCTCAAGGCTAAGGAGATATGGAGAATAAACATAGGTCTTTAGACAGCGTGAAAATTGTTTTGTATGTTTTGACGGTTGGATTTGGTCTGCGGGTAAAATAGTGAACAGAGCCTTACGCTCTATCTTTTAACAAAACTTATCTGTAACGAAATATGATGATGGACTTACACAGCCTAAACGGATGGACCTAAAGATTTGGGAGTAATTCTATTATTATTATTTATGTATTTTTACATATCTTAACAATTTTAGGCCTAATGGATATAGGGTGAAAAAAGGGCTTTTCAAGTTTATATGAATTTTGATTTTTATTATTCATTTTCATTCTCAGTGAATTTGACTCTGAAAAAAAACATCGTCAATGTTTGAGGACGATGCAAAGTTTCCCGGGATAAAAAAAATATTCTCTTTCATAAACATAACAATAAATTATTTCTGTAATTAGTAAGAAAATAGCAATAATAAAAATTGTTTAAGTTTTATTATATAAATGTTTATGGGCTTATCGTAATACAGCGATCTTTCTAGATGTTTCGACTCTCGCATCTTATCGAGTTATAGAGCTTTGTAATTATTATTCACTAGTTGATCCCCACGACTTCGTTCGCGTGGATTAAGGTTTTTAATTTTCGCGGGAACTCTCTTATTTTCTGGGATAAAAAATAGTCTATGGGTTATTCCAGACTGAAATCTATCTCTGTGCCATCGTGGTGCCATCTAAATCTAAATCGGTTCAATCGTTACGGCGTAATTGAGTAACAAACATCCACACATCCAAACTTTCGCATTTATAACATTAGTAGAATAATAGGATAATAGGATTCAGTTTTTTTTATTATAACTGAAGTAAAATTATAAGCCAGCGAAGGAACACTCATCGCGCCAGATGAAAGTAAGATATACGAGATACTCGTAGAAAAGACTTCAACGAGCTCGTGGTTTGCAATATGTACAAATACCAACTAACCGTCACTCAATAAGTCTTTGGTCTGACCTATAGATGGCAACACTTTTGACAAAACCATATGATTGCAGAGTAGTAGGATCCTTCAGATGACACGTGTCAAAATTTGGCGTCGTTCTGACAATTAGTTCAAAAGTTAGAGCGGATTAAGTAACCCAAGTTCTTAATTGTTAAAAACAATGGATGAAAAAGAATTTCGAGTGTTAATTAAACATTGTTTTTTAATGGGAAAAAATACAACCGAAGCAAAACAGTGGCTCGATAAGTGTTACCCGGACACCGCACCAGCGAAATCAAGCATAATTTATTGGTATGCTGAATTTAAACGGGGCCGCAAAAGCACCGAAGATGCTGAACGCTCTGGTCGACCGAAATCGGTAGTTGTTCCGGAAAACATAAAAAAGTCCACGAAATCGTTTTGAAAAACCGTAAAGTGAAGTTGCGTGAGATAGCTGACACCTTAGAGATATCAGAAGGTAGTGTATTTACAATTTTACACGAAAATTTGGGCATGCGAAAGTTGCTTTCAAAGTGGGTGCCGCGCTTGCTCACACCGGACCAAACAACAATTAAGAACTTGGGTTACTTAATCCGCTCTAACTTTTTAACTAATTATCAGAACGACGCCAAATTTTGACACGTGTCATCTGAAGGATCCTACTACTCTGCAATCATATGGTTTTGTCAAAAGTGTTGCCATCTATAGGTCAGACCAAAGACTTATTGAGTGACGTATGTACAATGTCGTCTGACGATGCCACGCGATTGTCTTGTTCTCCTAAGATTAATGATTAGAAGTTTAATTGATAATTTTAATTGTGTCTTGCAGCCTTATTTTTACAAGCCAAGCAAGTTAGAAATGTCGAAGTAACCTTTTAACAAATTAGAAGAAGATTAGAACTTAAACTTGTCATATACACTAACCCACTATATTAACTATTTTCTACGTACTTCTATTTTATCATAATATCTTGTTAGTAATCCAAAACTTCTGGGAAGACCGGCGCTACGCCTGTGCTGTCTCCACAGGCATATCGTATGCTGAGGAATCCATTTTGGGACCACACATATTTTGTTCTTGTCCTAGATACGTATATGTTACTATAATTGTGTCGTGTGTGTTTCAAATAAATGTGCGCCCACCGAATTACAGGCGATTAGTAACGAACTTAGGTGAAAATACTTAGTCTACAACACTGATACAATGTCGCCGGCCTATCGGTCATCTATCGGATATACTTTGGAGAGTGCGCGCAGGAACTTCACAACCTTGTGCCCCCCTCAACGTTCTACCACAAAACTTCGGGAAATCGTAGCAATCTTTACGTGGTTGAAATTCAATCCACTCGCACGAAACGCGACGTTCAACGTTCCTGAAACGAACTGCTAAGGTGTGAAACGTAATTCCAGCGTCTGTTTTCGACTACTTATAATTTACTAGGCAAGCGCGCTACAACCTAGACCTCATTAGTGCTTTCCATCATTGATTGTTTTCAGCGCAAGCCTATCTTATAATTAAAAAAATGCATTTTCTTTATTTCTCAAACCTTCCTTCTGGCTTATTAGGGTATCATAGGGATTGAACCGTCGACCTTTCGTTTTTCAGTGCATTATGCCATTGAGGCTTTGCACTGTGCTCTGTCAGTGTCCCGGGCGCGGCACCGGCGCGGCGCTGCCCAAGTGTTGGTCGGCGCACTTTCACTGCCGCCGCCGCGACTCATCAGAGCGGATAATGTCTCAGCCTCTGAGACTTTCTCATCAATTCGGTACATCGATTTTGGATCTCGGTATTTCTGTTGTGGAAAACACGCACTCAATTTTTTTTTTTTTTTTGTTGTTTTCTTAAATTGCAATAGGCACTTTATTTTTTACCGACTTAAAAATGAAGGAGGTTTTCAATTATTTTTTATTTTTTATGTTTATTCACCGATTACTCGAAGACGCCTGGACAGATTTGAAAAATTCTTTTTTTGTACTTCCCAAGTGGTCCCAAGGTCATCAGGTCAGGATCTCATGATGGGATCCTGAAGAAATCGAGGGAACTCTTCAAATTTTATAGGCACGCTTGATATACTTTGTATTGTCGTTAGAAGTCAGTTTTTTTGAAAAGAATTGTTATGTGTACACTGAGGAATATAATGTGGGATTTCTTTAATGCTTTGATATTTTTTAACTCCCGACAAAAAAGCGGGGTGTTATAAGTTTGGCGTGTACCACTTTCCTAGCTAGTGTAGCTCCTCAACGAATGGACTGATTTTGATGCAACTTGATGATGGCTAAAATATTCAGTAGCAGCTATAAATTCAGTCAGTCACCACGATAGAGACTGTAGCAATGATCGATGTAGCCTATACGCAGTCGACCAGCAGTATATCTGTAGCTATCCCAAAGATATCAAGTTAGTAATACAATATTTATGTAGCTATGGGTATGAAGTGCTTTTACTTCTGTCGGTAGGTAGTAACCCTACCCATGGATGCCCATGTTTTTTTCGTTTACCGCTTCTATAACTTGTGTAAATTGCCAGCTATTTTCGACCAAACAAGGCAATGTTTATCAATTATTGTCACAAGATATTGTTTTGTTAATCGAAGTCACGTTTGGAACGCAATCGATTTTGTAGTGTTTTTTCTGATAATTTCGCCACCGCCTCTGGCCACGGGCCGTTGACCTGCGCAATAGACTTTGCGAAAAACACCCCAAGGCCGAGTGGTAGCCGAGACAAATCTTTATTATAATCGAGTTTATTTTTTACTCCCGCGTTGCAAATTATTGCGTGCTTGAAGCGGAGTTTGGCAACGCTGTGCGTGCTGGCACCGAACTCGCGGGTGCTTGTAATAGTGCAGGCATGGAACGAGCAATAACTATTAACTTCCACAAAGAAAGGTACGAAATTCCATTTGTGAGTATAAGCAACCGTTGTTAAATTGGAACTATTGAAATTTTATCGTTGGTTTTTTTTTGTCGTAGGTTACAATGTATAAATATCAACAGAGTTCACAGTATTTATATGTCAATAGGAATCGATGGATAAATTAGTACATGGAAAGCAAACTGTTCGCTAAAATATTTTGTAAATTGGCTCGGACTGTTGGATGAGTATTTGAGGCTGTTACATTTATTTCAGAAAAGCAAATACGTAAATAAAAGCAAATATTAACTGCTACGCTGAAGTACCTACTTACGTCTACGTCAACAATATTGCTGAATGCAATTAAGAACTTGAATTGTGGAAAAAAATTACATATTTATCATCATCGTTTGGAATGTCATTCCGAACCAGCTACCACTCCAGTGGTAGATTCACTTGACGATTCGAAAGCGCTTTGTAAAAGTTTATTTAAATAAAAAACTATTTTATTCTATTCTATTCTATTCATCGCCGGCCCACTACTGGGCACATGCCCACATCTTCTCATTCTTAAAGGAGACACATGTCTCCTTTAAGAATGAGAAGGCCATAGTCCACCTCGCTGGCCAAGTGTGGATTGGCACGCTATGCGAATTTTATTGAGGCTAGTTACCATCCCACCGTCAAAGATGCCGCCAAGTGATTTAGCGTTTCGGCTCGATGGCGTGTAGAAACCGATCACATCAGGTGAGATCGCAGTCAAGGACTATCTTATCATCGAATAAAAAAAAGTGCCATTAAATACCAACCCAAAACACACATAGCTCCAATTTAGAGGTACGTGCCTGAGATTTGAAACCCGAATATTGAAATATTTAGTATCGTACCTAATTGAATAGTCGTAGAAAGTCTTTCTTTGTTGTTTTAAAATCGAGTTCAATGTGAACAGTAATACTAAGTAGAGGTAATTAAACTTAATATTAGCATGGCTAACTATCTCATTAGATAGGAAGCAGGCGATGAGCGTACAGACACGGCGGCCGTCGCTCGGTCCACTTATTCGCCGCTCGTAGCTTAATATGAACATGAACGATTAACCGAGTTATTCGACTAGCTGACCGTGTTCTTTGTAATCGTCTACTAACAGCTATAAAATGGATTATGAATTATATTGACGCTTGCATATAAACAACTGTGATAGGATGAGGTACCAAATAGTCTTGTGGTTAGGACTGCAGTCTTCTATAAGGGGGTCGTCGGTTCGATCCAAGGCCTCTGAATTTTCAGAGTTATGTGCGTTTAAGCAATTTTTTTATGAACATTGGCCATACTACGCATCCTTACTAATATCCTTATCCTTATTGTCTGTAAGGAAATGTAAATCTGATGATTTTACAAGTAAACAAGCATCGAACTTTGTAGTTTTAATAAATAATCAATTTCGATTTTTTAAAATGACTAAGTAACACTGTTTTTCTGTAATGTTTTGTATTTATTACTTATGATAATTTCGGTTATATCCGTACAATAATTAAATACAATGTTTTAAATCCCCAGCGGGTGTTAATTTAGTATTTGTGACAAAATATGAATTGTAAAATTGTTCATTTTGTAAGGAAATAACGTAAAGCGGTCTCCTTGTATGCCAATATGAAATAAAAATAGCATGGCAGCTAAGGGCTGACACAAACACACCGCGGGACGGCAACTGGAAGGATTAAACTTACTAAGAACTTTCGTATAATTTGTAATAAAATACGTCAGGTTATAAAAACTCTAACTTTGAACCTGCGCAGTGAGTGAGTGTTTTATCGAACTATGAGTATTTGCGTTACTTCAGGCAACCTTCTGCTTTTCCGCTGTAGCAAGTGGTAAAAATAGAACTGCTCCACAGCTGTTGTAGTCCAGCCTGCGACCTACTGTGACTTAGAGACTCGACGATGATCTTTATCATCTAATAAAGATCATCTGACATTTTGACATCTGTCAAGTCTATGGTCCCCACGCTGCGAGCGACAAGCTTGCCTCGTTGCATATTGATATTCTCAAGACATTGTAATGCTCGCGTCATCCTCATTGTCCCTGATGAGAGTAAATGGAGAAGCTCGCGAGTCCGTATAGGGTGTGCCGCCCCACGTCATGTTCGGTTCAAGCTTTAGCGGCGCGCGGCAGCACCGATAGCTAGTGAAGCGGAGCGACGCGCGCGCAAAATGGAAACGTTTATTGTACGCCAATATCTTGATTTCGTATTCAACTAACCTACATTAAATTACAACACCTAGATATAACATTCTTTTTATTCGATGACAATTTAGCGCTTGTCTGAAAATTCGGACGCATAAAGAAGAAAAACGACACAAATTGTAAAGTTCAGACGGTTAAAAAATTATTGCGATCATTGCTCATTATTTGAATGAAATAAATAAAGATAGTAGGATATTAAACCGAGGTATTGCGATAACGAAAACGTCAAGTTTAGGCCTTCTAATTCACCCATCCATTTACCGACTCGGGATGATCGCGCTACATGCTCAGACCGCGCAATCGACAGACATGCGCTGTCACTCCTCAGTCTCGATCGATATTTATAGATTAGTGATAAAAGTTCAATAAACCAATATTGACATGGGCCTTTCGTTCGCAGTTCGCGCAGCAGGGTGGCGGCGTCCAAGTATGGCGGCGGCGGCGTCTCGGTCGGCTCCGGCGTGGCGGTGAGGCGCGGCATGAAGTGCGCGGGCGTGGCGGGCGGCGCGGCCGGCGACGAGCTGCTGCTGGGCTCCTGCTGGCTCGACCCCAAGCTGGACGCGCCCTCCCCGCCCTGCCACGAGCTGCTCGACTCGCTGCTGTCCCCGCCGCCGCTCGCGGAGCTCAAGCCGCTCCCGCCCTTCACCGGCTACACGGGCCACCTGTCCATCAACGGCATCTCGGGCCACCACTTCCACGCGATCGCGCAGCGCCTGCCCGAGGAGAACAACAACTACCCCACGCAGAGCGGCTACGGCGCCGACCACGACGTGGTGTCCTCGTCGACGTGCGCCGCCGACTCCGAGCCGCCCGACCTGGAGGACGTCAAGCCGTTCCCGTTGGACTCCGATACGAAGCCCTTCCCGGAGTCGTCAGTGCCGTCCGCCGACTCCTGCGCGAAGTCGTGCTCGCCGCCCACGAAGCTGTTCGACGACAACAACAAGCAGGACATGTACCCTTGCGACATAAGCTCTATAGAAGACATAGCGGCGATAATCGGCTCGGCCATAGCCGACACCACGGTCCCGTCTCAACCTGAAGACCCGGAAAAGAACGACTCGAGGGATAGCTGGATGGACATAGACGCGTGGATAGCGGGCGCTTACAGTCAGCACGGAGATAAAATAGTGCCTCAGGACTTATCGGAATTCGGTCTACCGGGGTCGCCGCCCCCGTCACAATCCAGCCATCAGTCGAGCATAGACTTTCCGTGCAAACCTAGCCAAGAATTTATTAAAAGTCAGGAGTTCCTTCAAAAAAATTTAGGACAAGCGGGGTCGACGCTACAGTCTTTACTAACGCAGAGTTATATGCCATTACTTCAAAATAGATTACAAAATGGTCCCCCAGTGAAGCAAGAAGCACCCAGTTCGACGAGTTATGGTATGGACGTGATATCGACGTCGTCACCTCCCGGTAATGCCGTGTCTACGACGGACGGTGTGGGTAGTTTACTCAACGGCCGGTACGCGTCGCATTATGCCCTCGGCTTAAAGCCAGACGGGTTGTGCAGTCCAGACAGATTACTGGGTTACCCTCACGCACACACAACGACCATCACTCCCTCGAATAAGAGTAAAAGAAGCAGAGCGAAGGCAAAACAAGCCAGCAACGGCCTCCACGGGAGTTCCTTAGCATTCGCATCGGCGACGTCAGCGGAACTGAGTGGACTGCTCGGCAAAGAGAAGCCAGTGCACCGGTGTGGAATCTGCAATAGGGGATTCTTGAATAAGTCTAATATAAAGGTGCATCTTCGGACGCACACGGGAGAAAAGCCGTTCAGATGCGACGTGTGTGCGAAAGCTTTTAGACAGAAGGCACATCTCATAAAGCATCAGCAAATCCACAAACGGATCGGGCGGGACTAGGGCGCCGAAACCCCTACATCGCTAGCTCAAAATGAAGCATTTCTATAGCTCGTAGTTGTGTGCGTGAGTGTTGTGTGAACGGAGTCGTAACGTGTATGTGTAGGTGCCTTATAGAATCTCGTGGTAATTGTATAATATATGACTCTTCTATATAAATATAACATCGTTAGACCTTTTAACGTTAGGAACGATGTTCACTTAATATGTTGTAATTGTAACCCTGTAGAATAACACTCCTAAGGACAAGTGCAATGTTAACTAGTTTTAAGCCCTCCAGATTTATTTTGATGTAGATAATATTGTTTATAATTTGTTATGTAGCGAAAGTTTCTTTATCCCATTCCATGGTTAGTGTACCTAATATTATCCTTCTATAGCGGGCCGTCGGTATATCGCATTACTATTTGAGTAATGGTTCTACATGGGTTCATAAAGTCTGTTTATTGCTATATGCATAAGTACTCAAACTAACATAAACAACTAACTTTATTCTTCCGATAATTTATAAAACTGAGGATATACCCTATTCTTCATGACGTAGATTTAATTTTGAGACGGCCTATTTTTATGTGATCATATCTTCTTCAAGTGAAGTTCGATCGATATTTTAAGAGTCGTTTATTTCGAAGATATAATAGTAACAACCTGGTACATGTATATTATATCTGCAGAATGAAGCGAAAGTCAGGTTGTTAGTAGGTATCATATACCTAAGATATATAGAATAAACTAAGAGAATGAAGCGACGAAATAAATAATGTACACATACGCAATCAAGTGTAACTGTTAGTTAATGTGACTCAACTTCTTCATTCCTTATAAATTAATAGAGATTTTAGACTCAAAAATTTGTCATCAGAATTGTTTGTAAATGTCCAGTGCTGTACATAGACCATTTCGAGGGTGCGCCACCAAATACAGGACTCCTTCCTCATTTATCCGCTTCCCGCTACCTTCTTTAGGTGATCTGAACAACAGCTTACCCACCAGGTGTCTACTCCAGAATACGTTTAATCCATCATGGGCCTATGGTGCTGTGGCAAACCTACTCTACTGCCATTCCTGTTTGCGAATTCATTGAGATGTTACGCTGGTCACTTTAGTTTTCCTACTCAGGAGTTCTTCGATGTAGCAACTTAACTCGGTTTATAACGCGCTAATCGACAATGTTAAGTTCTATAACTTACTCGTTGCTCATAGCACAAAATATAATATTTTTAATGATCTATAAAATTATGTAAAAAATAAGTAACTCAAGAGTTGAAGAAACATAAACACTCGTAGAAATCAAAATCTAAATCAAAATAATGTTTTATTCAAAAGTTAAAGAATCGTCTAAATTGCACTAATAAATAATAAAGCGCCAAGTAAATATTATTTATAAAACATTCTGTATATAAGTAGATAATTGATTAGCGTGAAAGCATAAACTGATGGCAAATTTTTTTTGGACCAGTGTTTTTGTTGTGTTAAAGCTTACTCCGATTACCTATTAATAGTCAAACTAATGAAGATATAAACTAGCTTTTATTTGATTTTGTATAGTATTAGATATTTTTTGTATAATTTTGAAGACAAAGCATTAGAGGCTAAATGCAGCAATTGTTAATTGCGTTATTGTATTCTTGTTAAGTTTTTATTGCATTATTATTAATGTATTTTTGCTTAAAACTATCTCTCTCCTTAAAAAATCTTGTCACAAATTGTTTGTGTTGGATGTTTCTGCTTAAAAATTAATCAAAACATTTTTATTAATCATATTTATTTTAGTCTTGCTTTGACTTGACTAATATTTTAGCTTATAAATATGTCTTTGTAAAAATTTATTTTGAGACTAAATCCAAAACGTAAGAAGACAAATACTTGCTTATTGTTAATACTCGTTATCCAAATATCAAACGTTACAAACTTAATTAAACCTTATACATATAAAAATAGATCAGAGTCAAATCTTGAAATAAATAAAAAAGATATCAAGACTATATCTAAAACTATGACTTCATTTTCGTTGATCTAGGTTTTCTAAAAATCACTTATTTGGGCAGAGTAAGGAAAATATAATTTGTATCTCAGTGCCTTTCATCAAGATCGGTTCTGTGGTTGAATCGTGAAGAGTTGACAGACACAGTTTGGAATTGGGTATTTGACAAATTTTTTTTATGTACTTAAAATAAAGGTTTTTAATATTATAACACAATTTAATTTTTCCTTTTTTAATATCTTAACTAGTCTCGAAAATATAGATCTTTTAACTTTTCTGTTAGAAAAAGAGAGTGCTATTGCAGCATGACGTCACCATTCAATAGCGTCATACGCTCTCCATACAAAATTTCGTTTTAGATAGAGACGGACACAGTTGTAGTAAAACAGCTCATAAATTACTTGTTTTTCGACCGATTTATTTTCTATTTTTACAAACGTTAATTCTTACATGTTACATTTTCGATTGTAATTGGTGAATATCCATATTTTTACAACAGTCAAATATCCAATTGTTTGGTGTAATATAAGTGTGAATAAAACTACTGATTTTAGGCCTAAAATGTTATAAAAAAGTAGGTAAGGAATCCTTCAGAGTGCGCTGGCACGCGATCGGATTCGCGTCCGGGAAACGGATGCAGAAAAACCTAGCCCGATGTTCTAATAGCTGCGATCCGCTGTTACGCAACGCTCGCCGGCTAATTAGGGCACGTGTAACGTGGATTATACGACCGATACACCTACACTAAACACCAATTCTAGGGCCGGCAGACTAAAGCACATAAGTCACAAAAACACATTTTTTTTATATGAATAGCGGGCAAACGAGCTGGCGGGTCACCTGATGTAAAGTGATTACCGCCGCCCATGAACACTTGTAGTACCAGAGGCACCACCGATGCGTTGCCGGCATTTCAGGAACTTTGATAACCCCATATTGTAATTAAGTCAATTTTTATTAAACCAATATGCATTTATTTCAATACACCGTTTGCACATAATTCAAAGCTTAAAAATTCAAATTGATTCGAACGGCTTTGACTTATGTGTTTTAGTTTGCCGACCCTAGAAATTATATACAGGGTGTAAGGGACACCCTAACAAAAAATTGGAACCATGGATTCAGTTCATGATTCTGAGTTGCTCATTAGTGATTTATTGAATAAAACATGTTGTTACAGTATATGTTTTCTGCCTAATGTAAAAATAAGTAGTTTTACATGTTCAAACTTCAATTTGGTGTGTGATTGGTCACCTTGAGATCGTTAATTAATATTTAATACAACGTTGGGCTGTAATAAAAATCTGACAACTGGTGAATTGATTAGATATTAAATTTTTGTAAAAATCCTGTAAAATTTCGAATCTCTGACTGTGTATTTTATAGTAGTGTAGGTATATTATCAAATGGGAAACTTTACAAAAAATACATTCCATGACAATAACAAACAATTATAGCTTAAATAAAAGACCTAAATTATCTTGTTAACCGGGCTTTCTCTTTTATATATTTCTAAACTTGATATTATTATATAAATTGTTTTAATAAGATTGAAGCGAAGAATTTAGGGCGTCGTTACAAGGGCGGTTTTAAGCCTTAAGGCCTTGTTACACGGGCGGTTGAAGCCGATCTACTCGCTGTGGGATAAACGCGCGATTGCGAAACGCTTTTTTTTGTTCAAAAAATTAATTTAATTTATGTACCCTTAAAATAAGATAATAAAGAACCCTGACTACGCTACGTTCAGATAATTTGGATGGGTATTAAATATTAAATAATATAAACAAAGATTAAACTAAAACCTAAAGAAATTGATTACTTCTGAAAGAGCAGATTTTTTATAAAGCATAGGAAATTCAGGGTTCTAAGTGGTTTCATTACGAGGTACATATTTTTCGCATTGCTAGTTCGAAATTTTTTAATTTGTCAAAATGAATCAATATTGTTTATACGAGTAGTTAGATTACAATTGTTTAGTGTTTCGCACGCAGCGTTTCTTACAGATTTTGTAGATTTAAATAAAGTACCTTTTTAGTATTAAGTCACAATAGTTTCTAAGTATTTATTGATAACTGTAATTTTGTAATTTTATTGTAAATCCTTCTGTTCTTTTTAGCATAATATCTACAAAAAATCGGGTCACTATCTAATGAACATAATAGTGATCACACATAGTAGTTATATATTGTTATATAGCATGTTAATATTATTTTGAACTTTTCTACTGTCCGTTCTTACACCAGTATTTAATACTTTAATACTTTTATTTTTGTCATAAACAATTTATGTGAGTACTTAGAAATGTGATATTTTGTTATAAAATGTTATTTAACACTGTATAACTGCTATGTGCGAGCACTATGTAACACTGCCTTTAGCATAATAATTAATATTAATTGAAATGCATTTTTTATTCAGATTTTACTCAAATTCATATGATAGTGGAACTCGATGAAATTTTTATATAATGAAGTGTTGTAAGAAGAAATGTTATCTTTTCGAAAGGTTTTTCATTTTAAGTAACTTGTAAATTAATGTAAAATAAATGGAGATTTTTTTGTTAATGATAAACTGTAGTTTAATTGTATTAAACACCGCCTTCAAGTATTTTAAAACTTGACTTTGACTATAATCTAAAATAATCTATCTTAATGATTTTTGATGTCTACATAATTATTATGATTCTAAATAAAATAGTAAACGACATTTACAGGCATGTAAGCCATTATTTAAAAAAATATATTGAAAATGTTGAAACTAATTTATTCTAACGAAAATATTTTAATTTAATAAATTCAACAAATTGATTAATCTCTCGCTCTGGATCTCCGCATTTTAAACGAACGTTTAGGTATCATTTAAGAAATGAATTAACTGTAATAATTAACAATTATTTCTAAAATTAAAACTAATAATAAACCTAAAACCTCATCGGTATCCCCGCGAACACCGATTTATTTATTTTATTAATTTGAGTTTAACCGTAAAATGATGGAATTCTTTTATATTATCTAATATCTTATATTATTTTTGGGATCTCTCTGATTGCTGATACTGATACATATGCACTGCGTTTAAATTTGTGTTATTGACGTATTTTAATGTAATTCAAATCTTTAACAAAAATAAAAAAAATCGTGACTTTTAACAAACAGCTTTTGAAGTAACCAGCCACAGTGTACACAATAAAATAATATAAACGACATTTTTTGTGCGTCGTTAGCGAAATAAAGGTTGCTTTACGCGAAGTAGGTCAAATTAGACATCGGCGCAAACAAAGGTGCGAACTCGAAAGAGAAAGATCTCGGTTCACAGCGCGTGTTCCCGCGCGGAAGAAAGTCGGATGTGAAAATAGCCATAGTGTACTTACATGTGTACACACGACAAATTGGCTTTTCGCGACAGGTGGGGCGCAGCGCGTCGCGTGGCGCAGGGCGCGCGGAGAAAACGCGCACATGGCAACCGCGCACGTACCGCCACTAGCACGCGAAGCGGCTGTACGGTTAGCAAAAAAAATATAAGTTTTTTTTATGTCTTGGAAAACTACCAGTATTTTTCTCTCTATTACTCGAAACACTGTACAACTGACAGTAATTTTTTCATTTTTAATTTTTCACTATGTGCTCTTGACTAACCTCAACCTGTAAAAATTAAGAGGTACGCAGAGGCTGTTTGTTTTTTACATGTGACGAAAAATCTCATTGAATTGAGAATTTCCTCATTTTTTAAGGTCATTAAAAAGTAATTAAATAACTAAAGAATAAAATATATAAAATCAGTTAAATTACTCACGATTCAGTCTAAGAACAAACAATTTTTTTTATCAGATTTATATCAGAACAAATTTTATCTCTTTTTAACACCAAAAAGAGATAAAATCTGAGCGACCTAAGTACCATTCAAAAAATTCAGGTATATTTGCGTTGTTTATACTTGAGTGCAATCAGCCATGACTACGATTACAATACGATTAATTTTATGCAAGTTAATCCCTTATTATCATGATATTTCTTTAGGACTGATATGCTTGCAAAAGTTATAGCTATGCAAAACTTCTTAAAAATCGTTCTTTTGTAATATTTTAAAATTAGCTGATGCACACGACTTCATCCGCGTGGAGTTAGATTTATCCCTCGGGAACTCTATTGTTTTTTCCGTGATAAAAAATAGCCTGTGTAATTTTCCAGGTCGTCAAACCATGCAAAAAATCACGTCGATTCGTTGCTCCGTTGCTGCGTGATTGAACGACAAACCTACAGACTAAGACAGCTTCGCATTAATAATATTAGTAAGGATTTGATTGAACCAAAGATTTATTTTTTGTTACAGCCAGGAGTTATGAAATCCTTGATCTATTGCCTAATTTTAGATAATTAGTTTCCAACGTAATTGTATACTATTAGTTGCGGTGTTAATTGCAGCCTCTAACCGATTTATATAATGCATTTGCGAATAGAATAGAATAAAATACATTTTCGAAACAATTGTAACCTGTTTAGGTAAGAAAACATAGTTAGTAGTTTTATAGTTTTTAGTTCTAAATCTACTGCTACGTACTTATAATACTGATAAAATCGATTATCTATATTTTTCAAAGAGTAATAATTATTACATCTTCATGCGTTTATTTTACTTATAGTTTCACTGGTAGGTCAAATGAAATTATTTATATAAGCAATTGCTTATTTAAAATAACTTATTACGTTATGAAAACGCTTAATTTAGGGTTAATTCGAAACAGAAAATACGAAGCAGCGTGTTTGACGATTTTTCTGCGGACGCTCCGAGCTGTGCAGCGAGATTCTTTCTCCAACCCACTTACAGTGGTTTGATTTCACCGGCGCGGCGCGGCCAGCGAGCTCCTACGAGTGTGTACTGACGCCTGATGAAAAACTCTATTACAGTACATATTATAGTAAGTATAATAATCTGTGTAAGATGTTATTTCGTATAATCACCTTATTAAGAGAGCTTGTAAATGAAAAAGTCAATTTCAATAAAGATACTGTGGCGGACTCCCACAACCGACAGCGGATTTTCCCTTTGTAGCGTTGGTGACAATAATTAGATTGTAGCTGTTAAACACATAATCTCTAAACCACCTCTAAACTACTACACTGTCAGGTCAAAATGTAAAATCATTTTTCCGCAATGGGCATTATGAAGTACCACGAGGTTTATCGAAGATTTGTCAATGTATTATTATCCGACTGAAGGTCGATTTCTGGCCGAAACCGAAACCGATTAAGCTGTCGCCACAATCATCGACCAAAGTCAAAAGTTTAATTTCCTTAAGAAATTACGTTCATGATTCACTAAAAGTGGATAAAATAATTATTTTTAAAATTACCTTTAAAGTTGTCAAGAATCTTTGCCCCATCTTGGCCAAAGCGAAGGTAGAGCCGAAGGTAATATTTTCGGCCAAAGGTGGCCGAAACCGAAGGTTCGGTCCGACCAAGTTTTTTAATATTTTTTTAATAAAGCGCCGCTATTATGATAGTTACATTTTTAATCCGTTGATTAGAGACTCCACTGTAATTTTTCAAATTAGCATTAACTGTGCCCAATACGGATTTTCAATTTATGAAGATTTCCCCAAATGTTAATTTCCATACTAAATGATAGACTCACGCAGCTGTTAAAGATGGATTTTGATGCATCTCGGCGATTGTGATCGGCAACTTGCACTATGCCGTACATAGAAATGTATTACATTTATATATTACATATATGTAGATATAGAAGCGATACTACGATAATAGAAGAGATAATGATCACGTTCCTCCAAATCTACGTATTGATAACTTGCAAAGTTACACCAAAGTCTTAGGCAAGTTGTCGGTGTCCATGTTTCAAAGACATAAGTGAGGAAGAGGCTTTTCAGGGGTTGAGGTATTTAAACTTAAAAGTCCTATTATTTATAAAATCTTACTAAGTATAAGGTCGTTGGGTTCCCAACGTGGTGCAAAGTCGACCCCTCATCATGGCATCTGCAAGGTCCTTTCAAAAAAGGTAGGTCCACTTGACATCTATTGGTTAAGGTGATGATGATAAGCAAACGTTACTATTAATTAAATAATTAATTATAATTACTAAGTCATGACGTGACACCATTAATCCACTTCTCAAAATTTTCCAACAACTACCTATTAAATTAAACTTTGCAGTACCGTTTGTTTTAAAAAACGGCGAATTGGTAATTACATCAAAATTTGTAAAGCCTTGTGAATTACGCCCTCCTGTCACGCGACATTCCAGCTGAACTGCCCTTACATGGTACATCACTCATCCAAAATACAAGTGACATATAGAGCATACTTGGAATAATGAAAACACAACAAAATTTTATTATTTTAATACTTCAGAACAATTAATAAGACACAAAAATGTACTTAACTGTTGTGTACTTTGTAATCTTTAATTGGTTTGTGTTGGGAACTTTAACAAAGTATTTGTCTGAGTATATTGTATGCTTGTCAAAGTTCAAAATACAGTGCCATCGACTAATCTGTTCAGGTGGACAAAATGGGAACTAAGGCCCTAACTATTAGCGAAATTAGCGACCTCGTCAACTAAATAGATTTTAAGTTGGTTGATCAAACATGTAAGATAAAATGTATTAGACATATAAGTAGATACATTAATCCAAATAAATGAAATGAAATGATCTATACAAATGTTTGGCAGCTACAATGTGACGATCGTAATCAACTGTGACTGCCAGCACTCCTTCACTACCATTGGCTTCAATGCATTTTAGACAAGGATAAAAGTTTAAAAACTGTAACCCGACTACGGAACTACGCCACCTGGACGACTCCTAATCAGCATTCCGAACCGGTAGTAGAGTCTCAACTTGTCATAAGAGCTACAAGTTAGCCAACATGTAAGTAATAAATAATTTTGAGTTTGAGTTTGAAATACCATTTGCTTTAACGGTGAAGGAAAAACATGTTGAGGAAACCTGCACGGCTGAAAATTATTCTCCACAACATTCTGAAGAAGCTCTACCACTCTGCGAATAATGATAATTAGCTATGTCAGTAACTCTGGTTCACCTACAGACCTCCTCATTTCTGCACGACCTTTGCCTTAGCACTAATAAATTAACGATGTGAATATTCTCTATATTTATACAGCATCGCATTTGCACCTTATCTCGGCTACAATGAAAGCTCAATTTATGCAAACCCCGTTCACACGCTATATGCTATTTATACACTTCATTAAAATACTGAACAATTGTATTGTACTTTTTTTCATTAAACTTCCAACTTAAATTTCGTTTGTTAATTTCATTACATATTACATGTCATTTAATTATTTTAAAGTTATAGCATTCTATTTTCTTTGCACATCGTCAAAAAATAAAAATTCTAAAGTTTTCTTCTGTTAGCTAGGTAAAAAATTACAAGAATAATACTCGGAGACTTTTTGAGATTTTTCCTCAGTATCAAACATGGCTTGGAGCCATTTTTTCCGTAATAGCAACTTGCTCCAGTAGGGCTAGCATCATGTGCACCACTACAAAATTTTGCCTTCGCATTTTCTTGTGCTACCGCTTAGAGATATCTCTATGTGAAACTATTAGCAGTGAGTTTTTACAGCTTTTAACTTTTAAACGCAGCGCATTAAAATGGTATAATTGTGTGTGAACGCGGTCCATTCTATTGCTTTGGTTGCTACGCGATAAGGCCGTGTAGTAGACTATCAATTAAGACTATAGTCCGATTTTTAATTCGGTGGAATTCTGACAGTTGTCATTTTATAAATAAAGCGAGTTATTTGTATGAAAAACAGTATTACCACCTGTAGTTCGATTTTACCCCAAACTTTCTGTCAGGCATCTGTCAGGCATTTGTCATAAATATCTAGGTATATGTGGCAATTGATTTTTATTTTTATAAGTTTTTTATTATCTTTCTTGTGGGATTTTTTTAATCTCTGGTAACATTAAGATACGGCAGAATTCCACCGAATTAAAAATCAGACTATAATTAGTTTTTATCTAGAGGTTATTTTTTACTTTCAAGAGTAAGATCGAGTAACTTATTGAATTTATAGAAGACTAGCCTTTGCCCGTCTTTGCTTACGTTATAATCTGTATGCCAAACAGCCCGATCCGTCCAGTGGTTTAAGTTGTGCGTTGATAGGTCAGTCAATCAGTCAGTCATCTTTTACTTTTATTTATAGAGAGAATAGAAGACTAGGGATAACTAGGTATGTGAATTCTATCTGTGGCTCTCCAAATAATGCACCAATATACCAGATCTAAACCCAGCAAATTCACCCACATAAAAACATTAATAATGGTCAAAAACATACGCATTTTGAAAATATTGGCCCAGGAATCGAATCACGGACCAAAGTACGCTGAATCTCCCGCTGAATTAATATGAAGATTACCTGAAAGTTTCATCGAAATCGGTCTAGCCGTTTTGGAGTCCATAGGGAACATACACATACAGATTACACACGTTGATTTTTATATACCATAATATATCCTAGATAGATGGAAAAGGACCCTCTGTACTGCGGAACACGATGTAGAGAGAGAGAATTTCTTGAGCCTTTCGGCGAGGGATCTGGAGGGACACATGCATTGCGCAACATGACTCCACTCGCGGACACAAAGTAGAGTAAGTTATCCACCACTGTAACATACACGCGTGTGGACACTGAAAATAAAGACTACAGCAGGGGAATAAGTTCGTATTATTTTCCAACCCTGCGGCAAGAGTCTCTAAAGATCTAAGCTCATTGACAGTAAGTATCCCTACCAGCAGCACTGAAGAGTTCTGTGGCCAGGACCTTCCAGTAGTGGCAGCGAATGTTCGCACGCCGCTAAAGGTCGTCGCTCGACGGCGCGGAGCCCGCTGCCGCCACAATGGCGCAAGTTCAAGCATGAAGGGCAAGGCGAAGGCGCATTTCACCGCGTGGAAAGGTCGCGCTGACCTTTCATTCATTTCGTAGGTACATGTAAAACAGGCCGTTGACCCACATTCTATACTACCTGTACATCATATTATAAGTAGTTACCATACTCAGTTTAACGAGCATCGCCCATACCAGTCTTCTCTTCTGAATATATAAAAGGAACGGTACCGCTCGTCACCGAACACAATTTCACCCTCACCACCTGGGTGCCTGGAGCACTTTGGCTATCCGATGTGCCAGATCTTTTTTTCCACGTACTTTGAAACTGTGGAACCAACTTCCTGCGACGGTGTTCCCACTGAATTACAACATGGGGTTATTCAAGGGGCGGACCAACAAATTCCTGAAAAGCCGGCAACGCATTGGTGGTGCCTCAGGTGCTACAAATGTTCATGGGCGGCGGTAATCACTTAACATCAGGTGACCCGCCTGCTCGTTTGCTCGCTAAAAATATAAAAAAAATCTATCAACGAACAGCTCAAACCACTGGAAACGTCTCAATCACAATTCACAACGATCTTTTCTTAGAGTCATGTCACATGTTCTCAGCCCGGCCATTGCCGAAACCTCTATAGCCCAAGGTTAAAAATGCGGACTGAAAACTAAAAAGTTGTAGGTTCGAACCCCACCTACACCTAACACAAGCTTGCTACTGCTTATTTGGAGGAGAGACGAGAATATCAGTCAAGTTCATCTTAGGTATATTCTATGCCACTTCAACGTTGCGACTCGATAAGCTACGCATATTATGAGAAGGTGCGCCTGAATAAAATATTTATATTCGTATGAACATTCGAATGATTCTTTCGAAAAAATGATTCGAATACCTAAAATTATAATCATAGTAATGAATGATCATTCGACAACAGCTGGTTAGCAAATCATTAGAATATTTTTTGGAACAACTGTCCATCTTTAATAACAACACCTTATCGTTTGCTACACGCACACTCAGTAGATTAGCGCCAACACAGACAAAATAACATAGGAATCTCCCAAATCTAAAACAGCCTTGACCGTGCACCGCGGAACTTCCGTTCGCGAGAGACGTGCGCGCGGGCGTGTATCGCGGGGGGCCTGCGGGGGGCCTGAGAGGGCCTGCGGGGAGCCTGCGGGGGCCGAGGGCCGCGGGAGGGGCACGAAAGTGGGCCAGTGGCACGCCGCGGACCACTGTGCCACATCCGTAAACACTGAGCATGCTTGGGAATATGACATGCTCGAACATGCGGCATGCGGCATGCGGCGCGTCGCTAAACAGATAGTGGAGACCTTCAGGTGAACTGACCTTAAAAATAACACATACCTACCTACTAGAAATAAGGATTAGAGTTTAAAAACTGGAACCCGACTAAGGAATATCTATCATATTGATTTTGTTCGTATAAAACCCGGACCATCATAACAAATCGATTGACACCTCATTCATCAAAATCGGCTCAGAAGTTTATTTGCTACGTTGGGGCATTCGTAAAAGTCACATACATACATACATACATAGACTACTAAAATCATAACCCTTCCTTTTGGCTTTATCGTAGTCGGGTAAAAAGTTAAAAAAAAATAGTTACAAGTATCAGTTCAGTTCCTTAAATCAGTTTTATGACCTTCTTAGCTCAGTGGTGAGCCATAATATGGGCTTGGTGAACGTATAAATGCAGGTTTATTGGAGGAAACTAATAAGTATCCAAAATATATTTTTACTCAGACTTAAGCCGTTTGCTCAGGGCTGGATTTGAGTTATCTCTATATGGGCTACGCCAGAAAATTCGCTTCATCATCTTGTGCGGATCAGCCAACTTCACACTTTAAGAACATTATGGAGAACTTTCAGGTATGCAGGTTTCGTCATGTTTTCCTTTAAAGTGATATTCATGAAAATGTCGAAAATCAGTTACAGCTAGACCACAGACCTAGACTATCACAATAGTTTACAACAATCGTATTAAAAACAAGCCTTCAATCAATTCTCTCCACAGCGTAAATCAGAGGCCAGAGGGGGCTCAACTATAGAGAGGGGAAAGCAGGGCGGCGCGGGGAGGTTAGAAAAGTAAAAGTCTCGGCTAACTGTACCCGCATTCGCTCTCACTGTGACACACTTTGTTCGCTAAATTTTTGCGTTGCGTTATTTTTATTTCGCTGCTAACGGTAACTGTAACGTGCGCCGTGAGCTTGAAGTAACAATAAAAATTCTTTTGAAAAAACCGACTTCAAACGCCACTACAAAGTATATTCAAATTCAAAATTTATTTATTTCATGTAGGCCAACTTGTAGCTCTTATGACACATCATAAATCTACCACCGCGCCGGTTCGGAATGCAGATTCTGCTGAGAAGAGCCGGCAAGAAACTCGGCAGTTGCTCTTTTCAAAAAAATTTTTTACAATACGTAACAAAACTATGCTGTGTACTATACACTGTTTCCACAATGAAGTTTCAAAAATACATACGTAGGTCCATACAATCCAATACATGTTAAGATGGGCAGACAGAAAGTAGACCCATTCCCGTTGGTGGCACCCGTTCACGAGCATGACGCATATAAAATAGTTTTAGCGTTTGTTGAAGTCGAGCAAATAGAAACCATGAAAGTTATGAAACCGATTCACGATACTCGCTCTCTGAGTAGGTACACGTGAGAGACACGTTTGTTCAAATCGGGCGTGCTTTAATAGAAACGATGAAACCGATGCGCGATGCTAGATGCCGGCCAAATTGAGAACCTTCTCCTTTTTTGAAAGTTCCAGAAAATTTATTCAAATAAACATTTATAAGAAGAAGTTCTGGAATTGGGAATCGAATCCTTGCTTTTGTACTCTACCCTATCGATGAACAATTGCGATTTTTAAAGCAGATTCTTTAAAAAGACTTACCAATATTTCATGTGCTCTTTCTAACTCAGAAAGGAAACTAACCTACTCATATAAGACCCACGAGTCAAACCGGAATATCGGCTTGTTTGGTTCTGCAGTAGGGTTGTTACTCATCACCACTGGCGTCAGATATTCAATTTTGAGAGAATATAAAGGAAATTTTTGGAAAATCCATCGGAAAGTTGAAAATTAAGATGGTATTTTTACACGAAAATCTCAATTTTTTTTATTTATTTTTTTATTCGCAATAGGCTTGCGCTTGACGACAATGAATACTGGATAGCACTGATGAGTTGGAGCGCGCTTGCCTAGAAGATGCCTGTTCAGTCTTGCCTTGAAGGTTGCAAGTTTTGCTATAGTTATATTATCTAAATGACATCCCTGCCCTATCGATGAGTCGGCGGCAGTGAGCAGCTAGATTGTCCGTCAGCACGGGGGGCGTCATAATTACATATTTGTATTCCCAATAAAATCCGTCTGCCAGCCTGACCCACTTCACAGATCTAGGTTGCACGCCTTCACAAAAGATTCATGCCCTTCTAAGACATTGTCTAAATATGATTGGGACAGTATGACGATCTCTGATTGGCTGATACTCTCGCGATAGGTATAAGTTAAAAGCAGAGTCGTCGTTTTTTGGTTTGTCCTTCATTACACAGCAAGGGAGCTACTTGATTTTTTGTAAGAAAACAAGTAGTTAAATACCTCGAAAGTGTCTGCAGGTAAATTTTTATCCCGGAAACACAACAGGTTCCCGCGGAATTTTGAGAACTCTACGCGGAAAAAACTGGTTGTTTCATATGTTACTGTCCAATAATAAATTTAATTTATTGAAGAAAAAACTGAATATTTCCAAACTTTTACTTTGAGTATATAAAACTTGCACGACTAAGGAAAGCCATTCATAAGGATGATTCAACTTTGATTCAACGTGTATTTTATTAGCATTGCGTCACCGTAAACGGATGCGGCCCCAAAGTTCGCATCGGGAGATTATTATAACTGTAAGGATTCCAAAATTCTTGCAAAATTGAGCAATCGGAGTAGGGCCTCCCACTGGGTGACAGGTCCCGTATGAATGAAATCACCAAAACCATCCTGAACGATGACACTGTTAAGGGTAACTGCGGTACCCCTTCCACATTACAGCCCGCTACCATCTCAGATTATGCCCGTTTTCTTCCACCTTACCCTAACTTTTACGGGCTGCTTTTAAGCTAAGTAAGGTGACGCTTTCCGTCAATTCCATTTTCACGAATGTCTTGGTCGAGCCAATGAAGTAGGTACCTACCTAAGGTATGATTAAAGGAACCAGAATAAATAACATTACTTGACTATCTACGTATCTCCTACATCTGGTATAAAGGCATAGAAATCTCTAAGGTCTGAACTCTAGAAAACCTCCTGGCTCTTAAGATCTTAATCAAAATATGTATAGATATTAATATGATACAATTACTTCATTAGTAAATTGAAATGGTCTGTAATCGAACTCAAGATCTTCCACTCTTAAGAACTTTAAATCTACAAACTTTAAGATCGTACAGGCATTGGCTCGACTGCAGTTTAAAGTAATTAGGTCATCTGGTTTTATGTGTACCTACCTAACAATCTAAAAATCATTTTTAAATTGTTAGATACCCTTACTTCAATACTCATAATATAATGGACCATGTTGCTATTCTAAAATTCATACACATACAGCACATACAACCAATAGCAGCTACACTTGAGATCGCCATGTGTGGGTAGGTGTTATGAAAATGAGTCTAGGTATGCCACGTATAACGGGGCATGTTCGGAAGCAGTGTACAAACTTAGAAGACAGAAGTCTAAGCTGCTATAATTGTAGTGAGCAGGGACACAAGGCCCGTGAATGCATGGCGCAGGTGCCAAAATGTCCACTATGTAAGGATCTCGGTCGACCAGCAGACCATAGACTGGGAGGTGAAAAATGTATTCCATCCAAGAAACCAACCAAAAGTGGACGCCACGTCCCCTCGGTACCAGGTAAAACGAGCAAAACAGCTCAGCCAGCCAATCGGCAGGCAGAGGGGGCCACACAGTCGGAACATACAACGAATTAAGGGTTCTTCAGGGCAACCTAAACCACTGCCGTGCGGCGCAGGACTTATTCCTGCAAAGCCTCGTGGAGTGGTCTGTTGCTCTGGCTGTGGTTGCTGAGCCATACAAAATCCCCGACCACCCACGCTGGTATGGTAGCGTTGGGGATACTGTTGCCATCGTTTGGGGTGGAGAGCAAGGCGATCCTTCGTGCTCCATTCTGGAAAGGGGGTCAGGTTATGTCGCGGTAGAGTGGGGGTCACTCGCAGTAATAGGTTGCTATATCTCTCCCAACTCAGGTATCGCCGCGTATGAATCATATTTGGACGAATTAGGGGCCTGCATCCGCAGATACTTACCCCGCCCAATGATAATTCTGGGTGACTTTAATGCGCGCTCAAGGGTTTGGGGGGACAGACGTGATGATCGAAGAGGTGATATCATCCAGGAATGGGCGGCAGAACTTAACCTTCGGCTGCTCAACCAGGGATCGATAAGCACATGCGTGCGATGGCAGGGGGAGTCCATCGTGGACTTAACATGGGCAACCCCATCTGCATCGAACTTGGTATCAGGGTGGAGGGTTGTAGAAGAAATGGTCACACTCTCGGATCACCGTCACATCATTTTTACAGTCACACAGCGACCCTCTAGTACATATGAGCGACGAAGCAGCGGCCCCATTCAACGTTGGTCCCTTAAACGACTCAACCAAGACTTACTGGTTGCTGCGGCCTGCGTTGCGGACTGGCCGGTGAGATCCCAAGACATTTTTTCCAATCCGGAGGGAGAAGCGGCCTGGTTTCGGGATACAATGACCTCGATATGTGACGTCTCGATGCCAAGAGTCGGACGGATCAAAAAACGAGCGGTGTACTGGTGGTCTGAGGACATCGCTCAATTACGCAAAGTTTGTTTCCGGGCTAGACGCCATTACACCAGGGCTAGAAGAAAAAGACGATCCACAACCGAAGCAATTGAAAATGCTTACGCCGCTTATCGAGAAGCCACTAAAGCACTTCAGGCTGCAATAGCAAAAGCTAAAGCGGAGTGCTGGAAAGAGCTCGTTGCAGGTCTAAATAGGGATCCGTGGGGACGCCCGTACAAAATGGTATTGGGTAAACTCAGACCGTGGGTTCCTCCTTTGACCGAAACAATGGACCACGACTTACTTGAAAAAGTCGTTGATGCACTTTTTCCTAGATCCCAGCTTAGTCTTTCGACCCCATTTGAGTGTACCACCTGGACTAGTGAGCTAGAAGTGACGAAAGAGGAGCTGAAACGAGCCATTAAGCGACTTGCAAGTCGCAACACCGCACCAGGGCCAGATGGTATACCTGGTCGCGCATGGGTTTTAGCTTCAGAGGGCTTAGGAAACAGGCTCAGGCAATTATTCAATAGCTGCCTCCGATTAGGCGTCTTTCCATCCGGCTGGAAGGAAGCAAGATTAGTCCTCCTTAAAAAAGAAGGTAGGCCCGCTGATTCCCCATCAGCCTACCGCCCCATATGCTTATTGGACGAGGTCGGTAAGCTGTTTGAGCGGATTATTGCCGCACGTCTCAGCGACCACTTGTCTTATATTGGCCCCGACTTATCTGAAAGCCAATTTGGTTTCCGGAAGGGTCGATCGACAGTGGATGCAATTCTCTCCGTTCGAAACCTTTCAGAGCGGGCGGTGTGTAAGGGTGGAGTCGCACTGGCGGTGAGTTTAGACATAGTAAATGCGTTTAATTCCCTACACTGGGTGACCATCAGGGAAGCGCTTACTCACCACAATGTACCTCCATACCTGCGCAACATACTAGGGGCATACCTATCCAACAGGTCAATCCAGTACACGGGGTGGGACGGCCGTATGCATAAAAGGGATATAAGCTGCGGTGTTCCACAAGGTTCCGTATTAGGGCCACTTTTATGGAATATTGCTTACGATGCTGTTCTACGTGTCAGTCTTCCCCCTGGCGTTAACATAATTTGCTACGCAGATGACACTATGGTGTTAGCTGAGGGAGAGACTTTTGAGGGGACAGTAAGACTGGCAGAAGTTAGCGTGTCTCGGGTAGTTGCAAAGATTTGCGAGCTGGGTCTTAGAATTGCGCCTCACAAAACGGAAGCTTTATGGTTTCATAAGCTTCCTAGGCGACTGGAACCACCCAGTTTGTCGCTTCGCGTGGATGATACCGACGTCCAAATAGGCCAGTATCTAAAATATTTGGGGCTGACCTTGGACGGCCGCTGGGGTTTTGAGGAACACTTTGATCGTTTGGTTCCCCGAATACAGAAAGTAGCTGGTGCAATGCACGGTCTGCTGCCTAATCTCGGGGGTCCACAAGAAGGAGTTCGTCGACTATATGCGGGCGTCGTGCGATCAATTGCTCTTTACGGGGCGCCAGTTTGGTCGCAGAGGCTATCAAGCGTAAAACGCCTCAGGGCAAAGCTAAACAGTGTGCAGCGCAAGATAGCCATCAGGGTCGCGCGAGGGTATCGCACTATATCCTTCGAGGCCGCTACTATACTAGCGCGTTTTCCGCCGCTAGACATACTGGCGGATATGGACGCGAGGGTTTATACACATACTCGTGACAGCCAGAGGAGTGGAGATAGGTTGGAGCCTGCGGGATTAAGACGGCGAGCGCACCAACAGGCACTATTGAACTGGCGTAGGCGTCTTGAAGAGGAGAGGAATGTTCATCAGCGCGTTGTTGATGCAATCTTACCAAACTTTGAGGCCTGGCTGGAAAGAAAGAGTGGTAATATCACTTTTAGACTGACGCAAGTACTGACGGGGCACGGCTGTTTTGGGGAATACCTGAATCGGATTGGTCGAGAGGCCACTCCACGATGTCACCACTGCAGTGAGGATCGGGACACTGCCCAACATACACTCGAGGACTGTCCTGCTTGGGATCCAGAACGCTGTGCCCTTGTTAGCCATGTGGGAAGCGACCTCTCCCCATCAACGGTGATAGCGGCTATGCTGGGGAAAGACGAAGTTTGGAAGGCAGTGGTTTCTTTCTGTGAAACCGTAATGGTTAAAAAAGAGGCCGCTGAGAGGGTCCGAGAGCGAGCCGATCCTGCTCGGAGGCGTCGACGTCGGGGCGGCGATGATCACCGCCCCAATCCGTCAGTTCAATAGTCCCGGGGGGACCTCAGGGTCGCGAGCGGCTGGAGGGGGGTCCAGGCGTTCATTTTTCCATCTTTCAAAATGGCCCTGGGAAGATGGCAGCTTGATGTGGCACAGGCAGCTTAATACGTGCAAGATGTTTGGGGCTATTCCCCCTGAGATGAGCCCAAATGGCGTCGCGCAAGGAAGGCCCCGGTACGTGTTCTCAGGAGATCCCGGAGCCCTCCAATATGCGCTGAGGGTGGCCACCGAGGGGGTTTTAGTAGGTAAAAATCCTGCATAACCCGACTTCTCCTCCCGGAGGTCGGGTATCTTTAGAAGATTTCCCCCCCGTTAACAAAAAAAAAAAAAAAGGTATGCCACGTATAGTATGCCTATGCCTACTCACACTCACATATCTAGTCTAGGTTTTAGCTGTTATCGACGTACTACACACAGAATTCTTAGAATAGCAACCATCTTTCATGTACATTGCACAGAAGTGTCAGTGGTGAAATGATTTATTTCTTCAATGAGTTAAAACTATCCCGTAATTTTTATTTATCGATACGATGTATCTACATATTCTTACATTTAATTCCTACCCTAACGAAGTGGGTCTATGGGGAAATACGAATTCTCTGTAGACCCACTAGTGGGAAAAGCCAGTGAGCCCACGGGGCATCCGCCGAATTTTTTCGCTTAATTATGAGCCATCTTTCTCATCAATTTTAGACCCACCTATTGAGAAACCCTGCTGAGGTCATTGGGCATTCTATTCTGGTCTTTCAGGATCTTTGCCTTAACGACTATATAATATTACGTCATCAATTATGTTTATTAGGTATGTTCCAATCCAGAATGGGGAGAAAAATGAGTAAATCTGCGGGAGGACTAGAGCTCTGTCGAAACAACTCTGCAGTGCCAGTGAAGTAGAAGTGACGATGGGCGAGGCCTAAGGCGGGGCACATTGTTCTGGTCTATAAGCCAGCGTAGTAGATATACCTACTAGGGAAATCAATTTCACTTTATTAAGAATAAATATTATAATACCTACCTAAGATTAGATCGCGCTAAGGACATCCGAGTCTCGCAAAAACTTCGCATAAGTGTAGGACATATTTCCCTAATGTTATTTTATATTCGGGTTATAAATATTTTTATTTATTTTTATTTTATTTATTTATTTATTTACAGACAAAAAAAAAAAAGTGACACAATTTACACCATAATTCATAGACCAAAGCACTAGACCAAAGACTAAAGCTTGTGGCTGGTGATTGTAATTGGCAGCCCAATTAGGCCGTAGCCTGTGCTAGGGCTGTCCAAAAATACATCCTCCGCCCAATTGTATTTAATGTTAATTAAATTGAAAAAAAAATTTTTTTTTTTTTTTGATATATCTAACTAATTTAATTATATTTAATTTTTATTAGCTTGCCTTGATTATAATAATATGAATAAATGCAAAAAAAAAAAAAAAAATATATATATATATATAAGAAATAAGTAAAGTTAGTGCTGTTTGTGCAACAGTGTTAGATACTGTATTAAGTTTAATTATGGTTACTTGTATATAGTAGATATGATAGTGTCCGTAAGCATCAACAAATCTTGTCATAAAGGCATTTAAAGTTTTCAAAAGAGCATACTAGTAGATATTTCTTTATATCCATCTTCAATTTTTTCTTTAGAGGAGGGTGCTGGGCACACAGAATAATATTAGATATCTCCGGTGGGAGGTTGTTGAACATTTTTGGTGCCGCAGATGAACAATGCTTTTTAGCGAATCCAGACGTTCCCAGTGGAACCAAACATCTTTGTTTTCTTTGCCTGAGGTGACTGTGAACTTGCTCAAGTGGAAAGTCATCAATATGTTTTGCCATATACATTGCTAATTGCCATACATACAATTTTCTCGGAGTTAGTACTTTACTCAGTTTAAATAACTCTTCCGTAGGAAATCTTCGATTCTTTTTTAAGATAATTTTGAGGTTAAGTTTTTGAGCCTTATTAAGTTTATCTAATATAGTTGAGCCACATGAACCCCATGCAATAATGCCATACAAGATTAATGATTGAGTTAAAGAACTGTACACTCTTAATAGTAGATCAGCACTTAAAATATTTCTTAAGTTACTGTATATATAGCTCAAGCTTCGAACTTTCTTTGTCAGCATATCCACGTGCATGTCCCACCTTAGATGTTGATCAACTATAATACCAAGATAAGTGGTGCTTTGGGCCCATGATAATGTCTTGCAGTTTACACAGTCAGACCTATTTAGACAAGAATGCACTTGAATTTTCGGAGTTTCAGTCGGAAGACCGGCTCGAGTAGGAGAGAAGCACATAAATACAGTTTTTTCTTCGTTTAGCGTTAGCAAATTATCGTCATACCAGTCCTTAGCCAGACGAAGGCCACATTCCGCTTTTTGGATGGCATTATCCCATGTCGAGGCTGTGAATAACAAAACAGTATCATCGGCAAAACATAGTGATTTAGAGTCTGTCTGTCTGTCTGTCAGTAGCGAACAGAAGTCGTTAAGATAAATATTAAACAAAATTGGTCCTAAAACGCTTCCCTGAGGGACACCAAACATGATTTCTTGTCCGTTTTCAGCGCTAGTTTGATTTCCGACACGCACAAATTGCTTCCGATTCTTAAGATAGCTAGCAAACCAGCTTAATGCATTTCCCTTGAATCCGTATAGTTCCAATTTTTTTAACAATAACTGATGTGAAATGGTGTCAAAAGCTTTAGTAATTAAAAAGTAATAGTTTAATATATTTGAAATAAACACAAAATTGAACTAATTTCGTGGGCCACACCTGTGGGCCCCCTGACCTTTCATCTGATTAACGGTAATCGTTAAGAATCAGCTGTCGCAAAAACTGAACGCATCGCCGACATTCCCTCGTTAACAACATTATTAGACGCGATAATTTCTGCTGCTCAATGGAGCTCTACATATCTGGTGTAATGACCACATAAAGCTTAGGGTACCTAATTTAGTTTTTATACATTTACTAGCTTTTACTCGGGGCTTTGCTTTCGCCATCTATTAAAGTGTGCGAAGTGGTGATTCCTAGATACAAAATTACTTGATTTCTTGTAGATTTTTCAGCCGTTCTTTTGGGTTTTTAAAACACCCCTGTAAAGCGAATAAATCAAAACTTTCAAGCCGTTTTTGAGTTTCAGCCAAACTAACAAACAGCAATTTACTTTTATATATTTAATAGATAACTAGCTGGTGCCCGCGACTTCGTCCGTGTTCATTTAGGTTTTATATAAAAAATCTTAAAAGTATTAAGATCGATGGATCGCGAGTGACTTGCTGCTGTCCATGAGGAGCTGTGTCCATTATCTTCAGCAATATTGATTAGAGATTCACCAATATGAGACAAAACTTACCTGATGGTATGCACTTTCCAAGAAAGAAAAAAATATTAAAATTGATTCAGGTTGGACGAAGTTATGGAGTAAAATCTAAAACTATCATCCCCTATTTCACCCCCTCAGGTATAATTTTTCTAACAAAAAGTTAAGTACCCATGTCCTTCACTAAGGCTAATCTAACGCTATACCAAAATTTATCAAATAGGTTTAGCGGTCTATGCGCGAAAGCGCAACAAACAGACAGACAGAGTTACTTTCGCATTTAGGTAAGTATAATAGTTTGGATAGGTATAGAACATAGATTGTTAAGTTGAACAATTAGATTCTTATTAACAAACATGTATCGATCAGAAGGTGGGTTGTAAAGCAAGCAAGGGTAATAGTTAAAGGACAACAAAAAAGGTTATCTATTGATTATTTATTATTAATTGATAATATAATTTAGTCGGCAACTAGGTATTGACTGTAGTTAATGATTAGCGTTATAATAATTATCATGTTACAAAATTACTGTGTATTTGTTGTTATAAAATTACTCGTACGAAACGTTTCAGTTCAACGTTTCTGAAACGAACGGCTAAGGTATGGAACGGCACTTCCAGCTTCTGTGTTTCCGGCCACCTACTTACCTATAATCTGAGTACCTTCAAGACAAGAGTTAATAGGCATTTTCTAGGCAAGCGCGCTCCAACATAGACCTCGTCAATGTTTTCCATCATTGATTGTAGTCAAGCGGAAGCCTATCTCATAGTAAAAAAAAAAATATAGATAGGGACGGCAAAATTTGAATAGCCTACCGGTGGCAAACGTACCCACTACACGTAAATCCACCACTGCCGAGGTTATTGCTGGCTCTTCTCGTCATTCCGAACCAGTGGTAGATTCATCGACGATTCAAAAGCAAGAGTGTATTTGAATAAAAAATAATTCTATTCTATTCTATTCTATGCCTTAGCTAAGCGCTCCGAGCGCTCGCCTACGCGCAGCCTGCGTCGCAGCAACCAGCCCGGCGGAGAAATGCCGCGACCTTGTTTCTTGACCTACTGCCGAGCGAGCGACGTCGCGGCCGAGCACCGATACACACACGTGCAACTCACACACACACGGGTACACCCATTGAGTTTTCCACGCTTTAGTAGCAATGCCTAGGGCTTAGGGCTTAGGGCTAGGTTTGCGATACAATATAGAGCGCAGGTATTCTATAGGCAAAAGCTAAAAGCTTTTTCTTTATATTTCAGAATCCAAACGGTTTTTACCAAAATACTATTTGATTAATATAAACTTAAGCCTGTGTAAATTTAAATTGTGCACAGTGCCGACTTTACCTATAGTGCAGGGTGTGCAACGCACACGGGCGCAGGGTTGTAGGGGGCCGCGCCGTGCTGAGCCACGTTTCCATGGTTCCCGACATCATTTAAAATTGCACCATTTTTTGCACCTGAATTTCCTTTCACTGGTGAAAATATAACTAACGTACGCCAAACGGTATTCTTGTATTGTAGGTTTTCCATTTTGGCCGCGCGTCTACTAGAGGGCGTCAAGATATTGATTGCACACGGGCGCTACATAGGCTAGAGCCACCTCTGATTGTGCAAGTTAAAAATATGTACATAGTACTTACCTAAGTTAAAAATAAGTTTTTAGAGGAAATGTCAAATCAAACAAGGTTCAACCACCAAATGCAACTTGGCTGGGCAGCATTATGCTAGCTAATTAGCTCCCGTTCAGAATCGCTCAGTAGGTAGGTACCTACGTGTACAGGTAAATCCGTGTAAATCTTCTAATTGTAAAACCCTTTAATCAAGTAAGAAATGTGCTGATGATCTTCAAATGCAGCAAGAACGCCATAAATTCAGCCAATCAGAGACAATTACGATCTTTATATTGATGCAATCATTTTTAGAGAATCGACACACAAAAGACTTCACTCTCACTTCCCATAACAAGCAGAGCCAAAATGACGATAATTAAAGTGCTTCATTCAAGTGGCTTATAGCCAGTTCTTGTATACATCGAGGTCAGTAGAGCGTCGAGCGCAGTCAGTCAGTCAGTCGCGAATAGGTACCTCTATTAGTACCTACAGAGCGTAGTATGCTAAAAATCCATTCCCACATAAGTTATCGGGATTTAGGAATTATCGATTTGAACCACCAATTGGAAGAAGGCAATAAATCCAAAAACTGGGAACGGAGATAATCGAAAAAAACTTCTTAACTTTTAATTTTCGGCATATAGCCTCTTATGATGTATGAATGAAATGAAGTTAATATTAATTATGATTATTTACTGATAGATTAGAACGACATATGTTAATATTAACTAAGATATACACATTTAAAGTTCTTGGATTTATTTCCTTCTTCCAATTGATTAAGTACTGGCACGAAAAAAGTCAAAATAATGAGAAAATATATTTATTTATTTGAAATACTGAAAGTGCTAAGTGACGTTATTCTATTCTTCATCGATTTCAGCAGTTTCGGATATTGTAGTAGGCAAAACCTTAATATCATAATTTTTTTTGAAATTCGTCAAGAATGTATTGAGTTATTTTACGTATGACATTTTTTTTGTTCCATTTATTGGTATTTTAAAAGCATATATGCCTTCATTAATGATAGTGCTGGGTTCACAGATACTTTTTAAAGCATAAAACTCATAAAAGGCTCTTTATCTTAGCCATTTATAAACTTAGAACATGTCAAGTAAACTTTTTGGCTTGAGCTGTACTCAAAACTTCTGTATTGTGAGATATTGAATGCGATTATCTTATCTGATGACTTTTGCATTTCTTTTTTGTGTTGATGAGTATTTTTTACACCTCTTCTTTTCTTTTTTGGAGTTTTATCTTGAACCTTCTCATCGAATGAATCGGTACAACTACTATCACTAGTCGTATTTAAGAAAATATGAAATGATTAACTTATCAATATCTAAATTGCACGTATATCTCAAATATAACTTAAAACAATGGTGACTAAATTCATTTGTATTTATTTTTATTTGAATTAAGCAATCAAATCACAAATTAACACTAGGGACATAAGTGTATCAGTTGGAAGAAGGGAATAAAAGCCGGATTTATTTCTTTCTTCCAACTAACAGTTTCTTTGATTGCACAAAACCGTATGAAATAAAAGTGATAAAGTTCTACTTTTCTACTCGCAGGGTAGGGCTATGTCTTAGGTACACAAAAATGGGCATAAGTCGATTTCGCAAAAAATGGCCTTTATTCCCTTCTTCCAATTGGTGGTTCAATTATGAATTGTTATTCCTAGTAGGTAGTAGGATTTCAATGATCAACTTTTTGGTACTACTAGTCTGTGCTACTAGTAGGTAGAAGTACCAAAAACTAGATCATTGAAATCCCATTTTGAAGTCTTCAACCATGATGATTTGAAATAAGAAAAGAAACGACGAAACAGACGCAATGCTGTCAAGACTTCAACATACGTGTAGACTGTAGGTAGGTTAAGGTAGGTAGGAAGGTTTTTTTTAAACAATGTTAGCCAAGCTGAAGTTGACTAATACCCTCCAAATAAGCGAAAAGCTTGTGCTATTAGTGGGTACGACAGTAGTGCAACGGGTGAGATTCGAACCTGCGACCATTCAGTTTTCAGTTCGCACCTTTAACCGTTGGGCTACTGAGGTTTAATTTTAATTTTATAGTTACCTATCTATCAGCGATTTCATCCGCGTGGATCAAGGTTTTTCAATTCTCATGGGAACTCTGTAATTTTCCGGGATAAAATGTAACCTATGTTTTAATCCTGGGTATGAGCTATCTCCATTCCAAATTTCAGCCAAATCGGTTCATTCGTTGTGGCGTGAAGGCTTAACAAACATACACACACACACACACATACACATACAAACTTTCCGCTTTATAATATTAGTGTGATTAGTGTGATAATGCGATTATTAGTGTGATAGTGTGACATCTTGTTCCACGCAGACGATGTCATCAGGGCTGATAAGCCCGTCTATTCCGCTAACAGCATAAAGTAACAGAAACACGCACAACGCACAAGAACTTACCTTATTAGCCATAATACCCATCTGCATAATATTAACTGATTGCCCCCCGTCCCCCCGCCCCCCGCCTCACCCGCCCCCGGGCCCACTTCCGCGGCACACATTCCCAAATCTACCGGATTGTAGCCTAGATATTTAGGAACACTGAACAACCCAATCTCAACTTTAACCAATGACAATAAAGATGAATGGCAATGTAGGGAATGACAGAGCAAAATATCGCGTAGCATTACAATTTTAAAGTCGAAAGTGGAACTTCGACGCGGGCTGAGCAAATTGTTCGAGCACTTTTTCGGCTATTGAAATTAAAAAAAAAAATTCGCGTCGAATTGAGAACCTCCCCTTTTTTTTGAACTCGGTTAAAAATAATATTAGCCGAGCTGAACTTGACTTATATTCTCCTCTCCCCTCCAAAAGCTTGTGTTAGGAGTGGGTACGACAATGGTGCAACGGGTGGGGCTCGAACCTGCGATCTTTCAGTTTTCAGTCCGCACTTTTAACCGTTAGGATATTGAGGCTTAAACTAAATATCGTCTTCTTTATCAACTGATAGACTTCTTCTGCTCAACATAGCTTAGGTCTCTTGGATTCACTTCCACAGGCCTCGGTCTTGCGCCTCTTGCATCCAGCGTCTCCTTGCGACTCGTCTGATATTGTCGGTCCATCTAGTGGGAGGTCTGCCAACACTGCCGTTTCTGGTGCGGGGTCGACACTCCAGCACCTTAGAACCCCGAACCCTCCATCAGCTCTTTGAACTATGTGCCTCGAACCTCCAGCAACTCACTGAGCTATCTACAATACGAATTATAAGTAAAAAAACTAAAAGGAAAACTAGAAAATAAATTCGAGTCGGACTCTTATACGAAGGGTTCCGTACCAAACAACGCCGAAAAAAAACACGTTTCTAGTAGGGGAGCCCCTTTATTTTTAATTATGACTCTAAATATTATGATAAGTCATGTCAAGAAGCATAAATCATACTATTATTATATCAGTACTAAACAGTAACAAAAAAAAGTAAGTAATATTCACTTTGCAAAACAAAGTATGACACTCCTTAAATGCTTCCCAACTAATATCTAAAAAGAAAAACACATAAGTAGGTAATACATAAGCATAACATAATAAACTTATATTAATTGTCTCGCATAAATGAAACACGCATTAGAAACAATGCCTGTATTCCATCACTATAATGAAATAACATTATTACGAGACATTATTTAACGTTATTTATTTCAAAAATCATTTGATATTTATGTGAAAATTATATAAATTCTCTAATATTTCTGTAATAGTTAGTTTATTCGGGATTGTCTCAATAAATATAAAACATGCATAATTTTATGCCTGTATTTCATTGTCACAATGAAACAAACTTTATTTGAGACAATCTATTTAATGTTTGTCTTAAAAGGTACAAAAATCTATCTTTATCTTGAATAGAAGGACCTGTTAATATTATTATACTTAATTTATTTAAGTTGGAGGTATAAAATATATTTCATACAATATATATTTATTAGGCAACATATAAGTGACCAATTTTTATGCTTAATAAACATTGTGCATTAAAATGCTGCATTTTAGATTTTCTTGTTCTATACATTTCATTTTATTAAGCTTTTTAAAAAAAAGGCTTTATAATTGTCCACAAAGTCAAATGTTTGATTTCAATTGATTTTATCTAAAGTCTTAATATAAAAAATATTTCTAGCTGGGATATTTCGGAAAACGTTTTTTCCTTACAATATTGAAGGTAATAATCGATGGTAGTATGTATTTATTTTAGTCAAAAAGTTCTATAATAATAATTATTACCAAATTACTTATTGACAAAAATGTTATTAAAGGCAGGTAAATATGTAATTCAAAAGTATTTTGTAAAAGTTAATTTGAGTAAAAAATTACTTTATTTGAATATAACTATTCTAATAACATTTCAGTCGATTCTATAATAACATTTCAGTCGATACTCAAATAACTATCAAAAAAAACAGTACCTACGTAGATACTTAACACAAAAGGTACCTGTGCTAGGTACTGCGAAAAAATTATACTTAAACTATTTTAATTTAATCAAAATCACAAACTAGTAACGCCACCTATAGACAACATTTCTAAAGGCAACAAAATAATTGATAAACTTGAAAAAATCAACAAAACTTCCCGAAATGGGGCGAAAAAATATTTAATTTAATTTTTTATGCCATTAATTTGTTAGCCAAAGCTTCCCAAGATGGATCAAGAGGCTCATGCATATCGTAAGGAACGCCATCTGTCATCACGTTGTGGGTCATGTCTCCGTAGTTCGCGGCGAACTCGCTAGATGGCGCCATCCAGCTGCGGCGACGGCTGGAGCCCTGACGAATGCTTCGCATCATGTTGGTCGATTTCATACGTTCTGTAAAGGAGAAGGCTTTCATTTTCTAAACCAGTGATACGCTCCAGCTTTGCACTGATGATATAGATTACACCCCAGATGGACTGCTTGGAAATACAAGGAATATTCTGAGAGCTATGCAATGAAAGATAGTGCTTGTGAAGTTGTGACACATGAATTTATCCACGTGAAAATGTACTAGGATACGCCTTCTAGCAGTTCTATAAGTATTCGCTATTCACACAAAGAATATCCTATAGCAGCTCTGTCATAGCATACTAAACTAATTCTTAGTAGCTAGTTTTGTTTGCGAACAATTTAAGCAGTAGGTACCTACACAATTACGCCAGGAAAGCGGTCAGGAACATAGCTGGACTTCAAGGACGTAATCGACAACAGGGTTGTGATCTTGTACCTATATCTATTTCAAAAACTTTTACTCTTTGTAGCGTAAACCCTCTCAGTTGAATAAGTAGCGCGAGCGGTAGAACCTCTCCTTCTCGCCGGTGTTCCTGCACTCACCGTCGTCGGTGGTGAAGGGGCAGTACTTGAGCGTGTGCGCGTTGTCGCCCCGGGCGCCGCAGCGGCGGCAGTGGTAGGCGCGCAGCACGGGGCACGTCACGCGGCCGTTCCAGCGCAGGCGGTGCGAGCGGTAGAACCTCTCCTTCTCGCCGGTGTTCCTGCACTCACCGTCGTCGGTGGTGAAGGGGCAGTACTTGAGCGTGTGCGCGTTGTCGCCCCGGGCGCCGCAGCGGCGGCAGTGGTAGGCGCGCAGCACGGGGCACGTCACGCGGCCGTTCCAGCGCAGGCGGTGCGAGCGGTAGAACCTCTCCTTCTCGCCGGTGTTCCTGCACTCACCGTCGTCGGTGGTGAAGGGGCAGTACTTGAGCGTGTGCGCGTTGTCGCCCCGGGCGCCGCAGCGGCGGCAGTGGTAGGCGCGCAGCACGGGGCACGTCACGCGGCCGTTCCAGCGCAGGCGGTGCGAGCGGTAGAACCTCTCCTTCTCGCCGGTGTTCCTGCACTCACCGTCGTCGGTGGTGAAGGGGCAGTACTTGAGCGTGTGCGCGTTGTCGCCCCGGGCGCCGCAGCGGCGGCAGTGGTAGGCGCGCAGCACGGGGCACGTCACGCGGCCGTTCCAGCGCAGGCGGTGCGAGCGGTAGAACCTCTCCTTCTCGCCGGTGTTCCTGCACTCACCGTCGTCGGTGGTGAAGGGGCAGTACTTGAGCGTGTGCGCGTTGTCGCCCCGGGCGCCGCAGCGGCGGCAGTGGTAGGCGCGCAGCACGGGGCACGTCACGCGGCCGTTCCAGCGCAGGCGGTGCGAGCGGTAGAACCTCTCCTTCTCGCCGGTGTTCCTGCACTCACCGTCGTCGGTGGTGAAGGGGCAGTACTTGAGCGTGTGCGCGTTGTCGCCCCGGGCGCCGCAGCGGCGGCAGTGGTAGGCGCGCAGCACGGGGCACGTCACGCGGCCGTTCCAGCGCAGGCGGTGCGAGCGGTAGAACCTCTCCTTCTCGCCGGTGTTCCTGCACTCACCGTCGTCGGTGGTGAAGGGGCAGTACTTGAGCGTGTGCGCGTTGTCGCCCCGGGCGCCGCAGCGGCGGCAGTGGTAGGCGCGCAGCACGGGGCACGTCACGCGGCCGTTCCAGCGCAGGCGGTGCGAGCGGTAGAACCTCTCCTTCTCGCCGGTGTTCCTGCACTCACCGTCGTCGGTGGTGAAGGGGCAGTACTTGAGCGTGTGCGCGTTGTCGCCCCGGGCGCCGCAGCGGCGGCAGTGGTAGGCGCGCAGCACGGGGCACGTCACGCGGCCGTTCCAGCGCAGGCGGTGCGAGCGGTAGAACCTCTCCTTCTCGCCGGTGTTCCTGCACTCACCGTCGTCGGTGGTGAAGGGGCAGTACTTGAGCGTGTGCGCGTTGTCGCCCTGGGCGCCGCAGCGGCGGCAGTGGTAGGCGCGCAGCACGGGGCACGTCACGCGGCCGTTCCAGCGCAGGCGGTGCGAGCGGTAGAACCTCTCCTTCTCGCCGTTGTTCTTGCAGAAACGGCATTCTACCACCTTTAATGTAAATTATTTCTTCAAGAAACTTCTTTACCCGCGTCGGTAACACCACGATCATCGTGCATAATATGCCTACTCGGCCGCATGGATATGTTTTTGAAAATCGTTATCAGTCGCAATATCTTCAAAAATTAAATCATAATATAAGCCTTATGAATCCAATATAAGCACACTAACATACACACACACGCACACACGCGCACTCACACACAAATGCAAATTGAATACAGCATGCAATATTTGTGGAAATCTGAATTTTTCTGGCATTCTGCGCAGTCTCAACAAGACGTCAGGCCCTAGTGAGCTCACGTCAAGCTCCTTGGCGCGCCGGCAGTCGCGCCGCCCGCGCCGCTGCTGCTCCAGCTCCGACAGCAGCCGGTACAAGACGACGCTGGGCAGCGAGTTCAGCACGCGCATCTGCTGCTCTGTCAGCATTTCCGACGCCGGGGGCAGAGGCTCCTCCACATAAGCTGAAATATTTACAGGTTAACTAGTTGATGCCGCGATTTAATATTCCGCGATAAAAAGTAACAAGTAGTCCATGTCACTCTCCATGTCCTCAAGGTATAGCCATGCAACTAATCACGTTGATCAGTTGTAGGTATTGTTGCGGCGTGATTGAAGGAAACATACTTCGGATTTATATCTTTTATAATATTAGTAACAAGGATATTTCATAAGAATTGTGTAGGCAAGTACGGAGTACCTATTGTAACTAAGTAGCGTAGCAAAAATTAAACTAGATAGCGAAGGGAAATGGTTTAAAATATCCAAAGGCGCAAAACAGGAAGATCCATCGTCGCTAAAAATATAAAACTCGTTTCAAAAATTAAACTGGATAGGGCGAGGAATAAAAACATAAGTACCTAAAGCTAAAACATTGAAGAAAAAGAAGGGCATTCTAGCACCTTGGGATTCTAACGACTATCGGTCCTGCGATCTACGTTGCCTGCCTACTGCCACTTCAGCTTCGTTACTCGATGAGCCCTGAAGGAGCTCTAGGTCCCCTCATTCCCTACCTGGAGCGCTTGGAGCGAAGATCTCTTCAATGCTCGGCGTCCTGTAGTCGCTGGCACGCGGGACTGGGAGAGGCGCGGTGGGACTCGCGTCCGGAGCCGGCCACGACCGCTGGCGCACGTACGTGCTCTGCGGAGCCAGCCCCGCTAGACCTAGATGAAAGGTAACCGATTACTGTTTTTTATGCCTACATGGCCATCTATTCAATCGATCACTCTTGTCAGAGTGGTCGTGACCGAAGATGATACTCGATCTACTTGATTTTAGGCTCGATGCTCCTCCATTTGTGACTCTAAAAATGATTTCTATACAGTGTGACGATTGCAATCGTCACTGATTGGCCGACACTCACTCGCCATTGGCTAAAATGCATTGTTGCAGAGAGAACGCGATAAATTCAGCCAATCACCACGATTGAGACCAGAGATTAATGCACCTTTTATCCGTCCTGCATTGGTAGATTCACTTGACAGTTCGAAAGCACAGGGTTATGATGTCGTTATTAGGGCCCTTGGCTTGTAGGATTAATATTACCAAGAGATCAAGAGATACAAAAGGTTTGGGAAAAGAGGCCATTCGGCAGCTTCCAGGTCCCCTGCAAAACACTGTGAGTAATATATTTTTGGCACGCACCCGTATTCTTCCTATGGCTGTATATGTTGATCTCCTCATCGGGGTCGTAGGGGGAGTCGAAGCCGTTCATCTTGAACTCTGCCATCACGAAGTCAATGGGTTTCACCGGATAATCTGACATTATTGCACTATTAGATACTACTAGACGATACCCGCGACTTCGTACGCGTGGATAAAGGTTTTTTGATTCCCGCGGGAACTCTGTAATTTTCCGGGATAAAAAGTAGCCTATGTTTTAATCCTGGGTATGAGCTATCTCTATTTCAAATTTCAGCCAAATCGGTTCATTCCTTGTGGCGTGAAGGAGTAACAAACATACACACACACATACAAACTTTCGGCTTTATAATATTAGTGTGATAGTGTGATGTGATGTGATGTGATGTGACGGGATAAAAAGTAGCCTATGTTTTAATCCTGGGTATGAGCTATCTCTATTTCAAATTTCAGCCAAATCGGTTCATTCGTTGTGGCGTGAAGGAGTAACAAACATACACACACACATACAAACTTTCGGCTTTATAATATTATTATAGTGTGATAGTGTGATATTAGTGTGATGTGATGTGATGTGAAGTGTGATGTGATGTGATGTGATTCTGTTACTATGACTTATCGTTTCGTGGATAATACCTAGGTAGGGCCTACGATAACCTTAAAGCTTACGTTACTGTGCGTAAACCTGCCGTAAAGTCTGAAACACAGACGGACTGGATAAGACTTGTCAAACTATAAAACTTAGAAGCACAATAGTCGACATAGTCACAAAATACCTAAAGGTAGAGAAGATTCACTTCACAAAATGATTTAAATAAATTGCGACTCTTGTTACCACACAATAAAGTGCAATTCAGGTTGACACAGCGCTACTTATCTACTGTCTAATTCACCTAGACTTTTCTCTCTTTCTATCGCGTAACTCTTATCCCTTCGCACTCTCTGAATTTAGGCTCTTAGAAGAAGTCCGCCATGTACTTGTGCTAGGTATACTTAACGATAACCTTTCAAGTTTATGTACTGTGCATTTTGCCGTAAAGTTTGAAACACAGACAGACTGGATAAAGCTCATCAAACTATACCTAACACATAGAATGGTCGATATAGTGATAAGCCATTTTTAGTAAGCCTTTAAAGGCTAAAAAACAAACAAATAAATTCTGAAAAAGTAAAGGTAAGTAAAGGTAAAAGTAAGAACGTTTTAAAATTATAACTTTTAAAATTTCAAAGGAAGTTTTTCCTTTAAAATGGTAAGGGTTAAGGCATAATAAATCTGAATCAAAAAAGTTATTATAAATTTGACAGACACGATAAATAAAATTATTTTTAGAGGATTAATAAAAGACAGAAGTATTTCGTCCAGAATCTTTTGATTTAGGACACAAAAAGCCTAGATAAGATAGTAGGTATAAAACTTACTCTCCGTCAGGCTGGAAGACCTGGGCCTGCCCCTGTGGTCACAGTCCTGCAGCGTGCTATGAAACTCCGGCCACGACTCCTGGCTGTCCCATTGAGTTAACTGAACAACATACAAAACATTAATATAGGTAACTGCCTACTTCACAAGACTCACGTGCCTGTAAATTTTGGCTGGTAGGTACTTTTTTTTATAAAGAACATTAGCCAATACTATATTCTCCTCTCCCCTCCAAATAAGGGAAAAGCTTGTGTAGGAGTGGGTACCTATGACAGTGCAACGGGAGGGGTCGAACCTGCGACCATTTAAGACGAATTTACACTGTGAAATTAATGGCATGAAATCAGTTTCATGACTTGAATGTCATTAACAATAATTTCAGTGTAAACTTCCAATTTCATGATGCATGCTTTAATTTCATGCATGAAATTAGAAGTTTACACGTGAAACTGTTGATGAAATTAATGTCGTGAAACTAATTTCATGACACTAATTTCGCAGTGCAAATTCGGCTTAATTTTTAGTACGCATCTATCTCGCTATTGGTTAAAATCTGCTAAAATGTATTGATGCAACAAGAACGCCATATTTCAGGCAATCAAACAGGATTGCAATTGTCACAGAAAGTTCCGAAAATTAGCGCCTTGAAAGTTAAAACAGACAGATAGATAGGTAGATTTGAAATAGAATTCCGAACAAGTGGTAAAACGATGACGATTCAATAGCGCTTTGCAAAAGTTCATTTGAATAAAACCTTTTCTATTCTATTTAAATAAATCAAATACCCCAATCAGTAGATCTACTTATCTACTTTTACCAAGTACTTACTTCGCCATCGTCAAGGAACTACCGTGTTCAGTGACCACGCGCCAACATGGCGCCGAAAAAAATAAAAATAATATTACCTACCTACTTACTTAATCCAACTTAATCAATATTTTTCCTAGCTTTTATCTATATAGAAAACAGTCTTCTTAAAGTATAAGCAGGTAGGTACGTATCTACATAATTATTTTGTTAAAACAAAGTTAAATTAGGTAATAGTACCTAAATAAGTAGGTACCTAGCTACCTAGCTATTGTAGTTTAGCAAAGAATGAAGAACATTTATGAGGGTAGGTATCTCAAATTAAACAGTATCTTTCTACATAATATATCTAGATAGGTTAACCTACCTATATCATAGGCTCTAGAACTAGAACCCAAAGTTATTCTTATATGTACCTACCTAAATATTAAAATTATGTTTTCTAACTCTTCGGTAAGGAAAAAAGTACACCAACCTACCTACCGACCTAAAAAAAATATATAAAGGCTTTAATACTCTTTCTCACCTATCCTATCTCATCTAATAAATTAATATTTAATATAGCTATATAATTAAAATAACAAAAAAGAACTTACCGCCTCAGAATAATGACTGCTCATTTTTATTAAAGTAGGATTGGGATTTGCGACGCTTAGCAAAGACAAGAGTAAACGTTACGCTTAGAACACCGAGAACGGAGTAATAAATAATGTTTTTATGCTGACTCGGCACGGCAAGAACACACCTATTGTCGCTGTATGTGTATTCCACCCTGGAAGATTAAAGCCGAATGGCGCTCGCTCATTGGATATTTATTCGTGCCCTTGCGCAGAGCCGACATCAAGTGTCGAGAGAAAGAAACAACCAATAAATAATAATGATGTATACGTTTTAAGGCCACAGTGTAGCGTTGCAGTATGTTTCTTAAAAGTATCTTTTTAGTTGTTTTATCGCGTGGCAGGCCACGCGCAGTGTAAGATTCTGTAAAATTCAAGATGCAATTTGCCATATACTCTAAAATATTGTCTCCAGTAGTAAGTATACTGTTTGTTTTTGATTATCATAGAAGTCCGCAAAATAACTCTGTATGAAGTTTTAACTTTTAAAAATTAGGCGACTGACTATTACTTGTTGTTGTTAACTAGTAGAGCCTACTTACCCGTCATAGTTTTTTTTTTTTTTTAGCGAGCAAACGAGCAGGCGGGTCACCTGATGTTAAGTGATTACCGTCGCCCATGAACACTTGTAGCACCAGAGGCACCACCAGTGCGTTGCCGGCCTTTCAGGAATTTGTTGGTCCGCCCCTTGAATAACCCCATGTTGTAATTCAGTGGAAACACCGTCGCAGGAAGTTGGTTCCGCAGTTTCAAAGTGCGTGGAAAAAAAGATCTGGAACATCGGATGGTCGAAGTGCTCCAGGCACCCAGGTGGTGAGGGTGAAATTGTGTTCGGTGGCGAGCGGTGCGGTTGTAAAAGAGAGACGGTGGAATAAGGTCAAAAAGCTCTTCAGAACACTCCCCATTATATAGCCGATAGAAGACGCAAAGAGAGCTAACATCTCTGCGGTGCTCCAGGCTTTCCAGCGGGTTGGTTAATTTGGGATTGCCCACAAGCCGAACTGCCCGTTTTTGAATCCGGTCAAATGGAAGGAGTTTTCCTTTAAAGTTTGTAATTTATACTACTATTGTGACTACTATTCATATATCTTAAATTAATAGTTTAGTTCTTGGAGGGGGAGACCCATTCGGACAAAAATTTTCACTTTAAGGCTTAATATTTTCCAAAATCGAAATCGAAAAAAATATTCATACCGTACCTACAATGGGATAGACGAGTATAAAAAATATCATCCCCCTTTACGTGTAGGTTAGGTACCTAAAATAACAGCTTTTTTCAAAATTGTATTGTACAACTTTTTCCGTGTTATTAACATGCACAACCTTGCCAAATTACAGATCTTTAATATCAATAGTCTCTGAGATATTATGCTATGGAAAGACGGACAGACGGATGGACCTGGTGAAACTATAAGGGTTCCTTGTAGTTTTACTACGGAACCCTAAAACCTAGAATTTTTAAAATTTAATTTACGAAAAAGAAATCACAGTCTGGAACAGTGGGCGCTGAACTGGTAGAATGATTACAGTATTATAACGGCAATGCCATAAATCGTGTATCAGCGTTGTAGTAGTGATAATTATATTATTTTAAATATTTCTCAGCTATTATTTAGATCAAAAACTTTTTCACTTATTCATTAGTTTTAAACTACGTATAGTACCTAGGTAATACAATAGCAATGACAAAATTAAAATCTGTAATATGAAAGGAATTGTATATTTCTGCTAGTGGTCTTACTTACTAAAGTTAGTCTGTGGTCTTAAATTGAAATCACGTAAAATTCACCTACAAAATTATTATTACTCATCTTAGAGCGTGCTTAGAGGAACCCGAATGTTATCCCGTAACTGGTGGTAACAAGATCTTTTATAATAATGGTTGTTATTCGTTTAAAATAAACAAAGACTTAAATATCATAAGCATTTAGCGACATATACCTACCTACTACTTAATATTGTTGTAGTAAAGTATATTACCTAGCCAAAACTGCCGCGGGATTTTTAAAAAATATTGCTAGTTGTAGGTACATAGTGACGGTTGGAATTACCTCTGACTGGCCATCCTCTCGCTATTGGCTCAAATGCACTGTTTCTGCAAGAATACTACAATTTCAACCAATCACCATAATGACTGAAGGCTAAAGCAGCTCCGCATTCCACAATCGACCAGATGACCAGGCAGTATAAATTGTTGTGCTCTAAAGATGCCTCGATGTCACCTCCATGTAAAACAAATGTATGCAAACAGACAAGCACTAACATACCTCACTGTACTGCGATGTATCGCTGTGAGGCATCTTTGGCATGTTTATACCCTAAGTCCAACTCAAAGGTCCAAAGGTAAGAGCAATATTCCATATTTGGTCAGACTTGCGCTTTATGGAGTAGAAGCCTGGCCTCCGGCGCTGCAGCTCGTTGAGATTATATTTATTTATTGTGTACATTCGAATTAGCACCAAATATCTAAGGATTATCTCGGAAGGGCTTATTGAAATTAAACACACATTTCATTACAGAATTTAATTACAGCCTCGATATGAAATACTTCACAAGTTGACAAATTAAGGCTACCCAATATATTATACGTTGCTAAATAAGACATAATTACCATAGTATGCTGTACTGAGATTCGCATACTTTTAATTCGATACCAAAATGCTAAATAATATCACATTTCCATATACCGTTCAGATATCTAAAGATTAAGGTCAAAAACTAGGCACTCTCAAATATGAACCAATTTCAGATTGGATTTATCCAGAAAGTAGTTTCTTCAAACTGCAAAGTTTTTGTAATTTTTGGCCTAGATTTCTTCGCTCTTACTTCTATGTTCCAAATAGAGAGAATATCGGCTATCGCCCGATTTCTATATTCAATCTATCTGTAATCTTTCGATAAGTACTATAACTATTGACAAAATAACAAAGTTGCTAAAATAGTAACTTATCCACAGATGTCACGCAACACTTCATTTGAGCCGTCGAATAGGCAAACTGTTCAATTACCCACGTGTGACATATTTTGACTTCAAGATGTTCAATATATCTTATATCAAATGAGCTATTTGAATCGGCTCGCTGTACTGGCACAGTACAAAAAATGAGCTTACTCATTTCCAAATTGTGCCATACCCAACACTGATAAGTACAGTAGTTCGCATACAAACTAAAATTCTTAATTTATTTACTGTTTTCTTTAATAATGAAAACAACAAAATAAAGTAACCACTTCGAAAGGAGGGCCGAAAAGGCCGATGGTTTTCCTAGTTGAAACACATAGCAAGCATTCAAAATATCGGATCGGTTAATAAGAAAATGCTCATAATATAGACATACAGGTTATATTGTCTGCATTAACAGCTTATCACAGAGTGCGCGCTTTAAATGGTTAGGAAACGATTTTTCTATGTTAGATATGTGATTTAATACTACTTCTAATTTAAAGCCCCCAATGCCATGCGCGAATAGTGCTTTCAAATAGTGTGATTTTACGGTTCTACTAATTAAAAAAAAATAAAATTCAGGGTATCTTATGTCCCGAACATGAAAATGATGAAAAAGCGAAAAAAATATTCGATGAAATCAGATTAATTTGATGGTATTATTGTCGCAGTCTATTGTCACACATATTTGACAGCACTAGGCTACGGACAAATCCAGCGGAATTCCGGGTGCGGAATTTGAAACGTGATGCTAAATAATTAACTACTGACAGGTTTTCATTGATTGACGAATCAATCCTGCATAATTGAGTTGAGTTTTCAAAATTACTCTAAGAGTCCTTTGCAATACTAAAAAATTCTATTCAAGTTTGGCTAAAAGTAAAAAAAAACATTTTCTTTTTTTAAGTTGAATTTGGTTTAACGAGTATATAAACTTAGCGAGATGATTAAAACCTTGCAATTTGTCAAAAATAATAACATAACAGCGACAAGGGTGATATAATACAAACTCGACGACGAGAGAATTCTCTCGCTAGAGAGTAATGTTCTGTGGATGTTAACGGTCTCGGACCAACGCAGTGGCTAGAGCGCGATAGAGCATAAGCTCACAACCTCTCTCGTTCTTATTTTTTTGTACTTCACGTAATATTTTTTTTAAAACAAAAAATATAAATTTTCGCCACTAAAATTGGTGAATTTTGAGTTATATCACCCTTGTCGCAAATAAGCGATATGTCGGAAATTATTATTTGACGTATCGAAATAATGCTTATTTTTACTGAAAATATGAACAGCTATATCAAAATTAGTGAATTTGTTGGGGGCGGAAGACTCGGGATTCAGCTAGACTCGTCCCCCGTCGGGCCGGGTGGTGCGCGGGGGTGGTGTGGGGTGGTGCGCGGGGGTGGTGTGGGGTGGTGTGTGGGGACGGTGGGGACGGCTAGTTGGCGTCGCCGAAGTACTCCTGCGCGGCCTTGGTGTCGGGCTTGATGGTCTTGGCGCCGGGCCGCCAGTTGGCCGGGCACACCTCGCCGTGCTTGTCCGTGTACTGGAACGCCTGCACCAGCCGCAGCGTCTCCTCCACCGACCTGGAGTGGGGACAAACCAAATTGTAAAAAAAAAAAAATGTGCCTTTCAAAGGATCGGAAGGGTATTTTGATTCTGATACGATCTGTGTCCAATAAAATTGGATGATTTAGTTGGGTTTGATGTGCGGGCTAACATAATCTAAATATATAAAAGGCAAAGGTGACTGACTGACTGATCTAACAACGCACATCTCTAACCACTGGACCGATCGAGCTGAAATTCGTTATACAGGAAACTATTAAGACGTAGGCATCCGCTAAGAAAGGATTTTTCAAAATTCAACCCCGAAGGAGGAATTTAGTTGTCCAACTTAAAATTGTAAGTACAATTCCTGATGCAAACCCGTCTCGTCTAAGTCAGCGACACGACAACATTTTTGATTCTCCAAGGTCCCAAAATCTTAATCTGAATCCAAATTAATCCCACATTCAACAATCTGCACTGGTAGCATGGGCGGGAGAAATTTTATCCCCGGGAAAAGGATAAAATGTTTATCCCCTTATCCACCCGTCGAGCATGGGCTCAGCGGTGGAAGAATATTGACAGTGGATAAAATGGGAGAAAATTTATCCCCCTAGTTATTGCCATTATAAGAAAGTAATGGAAGTAGAAGGTACTCTAGCCGGGGGAAGTAGCTCCATTTGTAATGTCAAATAGGGATATACTTCTCCTTTCCCCTGTTGCCATGCTTTAGCATAGGGAAAAGGCAATTGTATCAGTAGATAAAATGTTTATCTCCTGCCCATGCTACCAGTGCTGGAGGGTGAGCACAGGCAAGAGACAAAAGTTTTATATACTGACGAGAGATAAAATTGTCTTCTCCCTATTCGCTCAATTGTGGATACAACTGAGCAAAGGGATAAACACTTTATCCTTTCCCTATTATTATGGTGGATGGTGATAGGGTGGTGGATATTATTATGTCCCTTGCATATGCTCGCCCAGAAATTTATAATTTCTAAATTGTCTCTGGTTTAATATGGTGGTAGGCTTTGACCGTGGCTAGCTACCACCCTACCGTCGGAGACATGCCTCCAAGCGATTTAGCGTTGCGGCACGATGGCGTGTAGAAGCCGATTAGGGGTATGGGTTGAACTACACTGCCATACCCCTTCCAAGTTAGCCCGCTATCGTCTTAGACCGCATAATCACTTACCATCAGGTGAGATGGCAGTCAAGGACTATTCTTGTATTTCTATTATTTATCCCATTAATATTATAAATGCGAAAGTTTGTATGTTTGTTATTCAATCACGTCACAACGACTGAAGCGATTTGGCACAGAGATAGATTATAGTCTGGAATAGGACATGGGCTACTTTTTATCCCGGGAAATGGAGTTTCCGCGGGAATAAAAAACCTCAATCCACGCGAACGAAGTCTCGGGCATCATCTAGTAAAAGATAATATTACCTCCACGAGGTGGCCCGACGACATCATACGAGTCGCAGGGAGCCGCTGGACTCAGGCGGCGCAAGACCGATGCCTATGGAGGATTAGTTGATAAAGGGTGGTATTACCTCCCGACGGGCAGGTCGTTGACGGTGATCTGGCGCAGGTCCTGCTTGTCGTCGATGATGAAGAGGCCGCGGAAGGGGATGCCGGTCTCCTCGTTGAGCACGCCGTAGTCGCGTGCGATGCGGTGCGATTTGTCGCTCAGGATCGGGATGTTCATGGGGCCCAGCCCGCCTGTACGGGAAACATGCCGATTAATACTTGTTTACTTTTTTTTTTCAATATTTTGCTGGGAAGGGAAGCATAAATCGACTGTTCCATAGAACAAAGTCTCATCTGCTAAATTCATAACTTGAGATTTGAGCCTTGTAGATGTGACTTTTAAGGCTCAAATTTCAAGTTGTGAATTTAGCAGATGACTTTGTTCTACGGAACGTCGAAATTAAAAATAAAAGGCAGAGGGCGCAGCGCAACTTTTGCAAAATCTAATAGAAATGGGGCAACCTGAAAGCCAGCGCTGAGCATTGTTGTCAATGCTCAGAAATGCTGAGGTTGCTGTCTATTGTTTATTGTTAGTTTAGCTATAGATTTAAGTCTTTTTTTTTTATGTACATAAAGAATTACAAGAAAACAGATAGATTTAAGTTTTTGTATGTATTGAAATCTAACAATTAAGAAACAATAAAGTTTATTTATTATTATTGTTATTATTAATACTGTATCAACTAATGTCTATTTATATAAAAAAAAGAACCCAACACTTTTTACACACTCGCGCAACAATTTTGAAAAATAACATACACACTCACAAAACCCACATCGACAAGACTTATACAATAAAATTGAACTTGACTGATATTCTTCTCTCCCCTCCAAATAAGAGAAGAGCTTGAGCTAAGAGTGGATACGACAATAGTGCAACGGATGGGGCTTGAACCTGTGACCTTTCAGTTTTTCAGTTGTTACCTTTAACCGTTAAACTATTGAGGCTTAGAGAACTTAGATATTTGTAAGTATATGCCACTGAGTTGCGCTTAGTTGGAATAATGTTTGAATTCAAGTCTTGAGTCAAACTGAATACAACATAATAGCATTGTCTTAAAAGCATATAGATGTGCGATATGTTATTGTTTACCCTGTAGGACAAACATGCGCGCCACGAGAAAATTTTGTCTCCCCATGTCCTCTTTTTTTTTTTTTTTTGTTGATTCTGAGCACCAAAGTGGTGCTCAATGCAATAACAATCTAGTCTAACTTAGTTGACTAATTAGCAAACACACGATAATAAAATGAGTAAATGTGTAGACAAAATTTTCTCGTGGCGCGCATGTTAGCCCTACTGGAAAGGCTACATTTATTCCTGTCAAGTGATAATAAAGGAAGGTAGCGGCGAGCATAGTAAATCGGCGACAGCAAGGCATCCACAAGAAAGAAGCAGATCCAGGTTACGAAAGCTAAACCCTGCTGAAGTGTTATCGCTGATTTCGACTGCCATTACCCTTGCTTGTATCTAGATAGAATTGCTATTATACCTGGGTACCTGATGGACTTTTCGAGCAAGGGTAAAGAAACTAACAAACTTAGTTTAATAGTATAATCCACCCTATAAAATCTGTATGGCATAACTTTCAGCACGCACTATGCACATTTAAACAGTGCATAAAGACATAATTAATAGGTAGAGGTTATTACACAGTTAATGAATTTCTCAATGACACAGTTGCTTGGAACCAATCTGCTTTACTTTAGTTGTCTACAAGATAGATAAGCTACGTATAGTAACATTTTTGTTTTGAAAAGAGCAACTGCCGAGTTTCTTGCCGGCTCTTCTGAGCAGAATCAGCCTTCCAAACCGGTGGTAGATTCATCCGACGATTCGAAAGCACTTTGTAAAAGTTTATTTGAATAAAAAATTATTCTATTCTATTCTTGACAAGTTGGCCTACATGAAATTAATAATTTTGAATTTGCATATGCATCCCGTGCCCTATCTACTACAGACATGAAGGCAAAGAAAGCATGGCAGAATCAACATCTTAGGATGCTTTGAAAATATATTGCCCGATGTAAGTGTGATTGCACTGACATTAACTATTTAGTTTGCTAGACCACATAAGTACCCACAAATATTCAAAGCGAACGACATAACAAGTATTTGTGAGTGTTTCATAATACCATCTGGGCCAGAATTTCGTGTAGGGCTCACAACCTGCCGCAAGTTGGGCTCGCTTCGCCTTCGGAAGCAAGGTGCAATCTTATACAGACAGAGCGAGAGAGACGATCGTTTGTCTTTGTCGCTCGTCGGATTAACATCCTTGGTACCATTGTGCGTCACTACGTCAGCTAAAAAGCCACAGTTTATGTTAACCATTCAATATATTTTTCTTAACCTGTCTAAAAAGGTAAACAAATAGCTGAAAACGAAACCTTAGCTGGACCTTTTTAAGTTTTTTGCGACAACTTTTTTGAAACAATTGGTTTACCGTTTAAGACAGAGTAGATTATACATACATAAAGTTAGTGGCGTGCACAGGGTTCTAATTCAAAGCCAGGATATGCAAGAGGTGTTGGTTGGCAGTGCATAGTCATATAATATTATAAAAAAAATATGGGAAGTTATTTGGAATTGTTTGTTGTAGCCCACAACACCCTGAATAGGAGACTACAGTCCTAACTATTTAGCTCAGTACAAAACATAAAAAACAATTGTAATGGTGATCATTTGATGATCTCTCTTCGGTTGTGCCAGATTTCCGTCCCACTGGACTATGATAGTGAAGGTATAGAGAGTGTGTCTGTGGTAGCACACACACTTGTGCACTACAATATCTCCCGCGCAGATGGCTAATCTCTGTAGAGAGAGAGAGACGGTTTCTATGAAGCATGGCTATAGAGCGGTGTCGATTGTGTCGGGGCAGCGGTGTCGATAGTGTCGGGGCAGCGGTGTCGATTGTGTCGGGGCAGTGGTGTCAATTGTGTCGGGGCAGAAGCGTCGATTGTGTTGGGGCAGTAGTGTCGATTGTGTCAGGGCAGCGGTGTCGATTGTGTCGGGGCAGCGGTGTCGGGGCAGTGGTGTCAATTGTGTCGGGGCAGAAGCGTCGATTGTGTTGGGGCAGTAGTGTCGATTGTGTCAGGGCAGCGGTGTCGATTGTGTCGGGGCAGCGGTGTCGGTTGTGTCGGTGGAGCGGCACTCACCCTGCTTGCGCGGCGTGTTGACCCACGCGAGGTGCGTGAAGTGCGAGTCAGTGGAGGCGGCGATCACCTCGCAGCCGATCTTGCGGAAGTCGTCCGCGCGCTCCGAGAACGCGATGATCTCGGTGGGGCACACGAATGTGCTGAAATTGAAAAATATATAATTACAATATTATCTATATTTTTTCAAATAATAGACTAAAGCTTGACTGCGATCACATTGATGGTAAGTGAAGCAGTCTAGATGGAGTGTAGGCAAGCGCGCTCCATTTGGAAAATGCTAATTCTAAAAAGACTGGTGTTTGACTTCAGCTTGTGTCAGCTGCAGTGAGCATGGGCAGGGGACATATCCACCGGGAAAGGACAAAATGTTTATCCTTTCCCCGTGCTCGGTTTTATCCACCCATCAAGAATGGGCAAAACGGTGGAAATAATATTGACAGTGGATATACTTATAGGAATATATTATGTCTCCTTTCCCTAGTTAGTTTTCAGTGGGAATCCTATTTGACTGAACTCACATAGTGTTCCCACTGAAAACCAGCACTGCAGCATGATGCTGAGGGACATTATTTGATCAAATACGATTAATTTTTTTTTTATTCTAGTTGATTAAGAATTGTATTGATCAAATAAAATAGTTGGAACGAAGTTCCTTATCGCGCGTTGTGAAAGGGGGCTAGACGGAAAAAATTCTTACGAAAAGTTGTCACGACACTTTTTGCTATAGGCGGCGCATGTTTCTCTGCCTGTCTCTCTCTCTCTTATAGAAAGCAAGCCAGATATTTTCATTTCTATTTCGCATTGAACTTCGTTCCATCCGGGTGTCCCTTGACATCTCTCAAGTTTTTTTCTTTCTTTTTTTCCCCTGTCAACCATGCCTTAGCATAGAGAGAATATAATTTTGTCTCATATCAGTGGATAAATTTTTTGTCTCCTGCGCATGCTCACCCTGCTGCAGGGGCTAAGTGCCCCAAACTTCAACAAGGCACGCACGGTACTCACAAGTCGAGTGGGTAGAAGAACAGCACGACGTATTTGCCCTTGTAGTCGGCGAGCGCGATGTCCTTGAACTCGCCGTTCACCACCGCCGTCGTCTTGAACTGCGGCGCGGGCTTGGTCAGCTGCAGCGGCATTTTGTTGAAGCTGAAACGTTACGCACATATATTAGGTAATTATGTCTTAACTGTCTACGTTGTAAGTTTCATTGCTGAGATTTTTAAACCCTCAGACCAATCACGTATTGGTCCTTTGAGGTGCCAGTTCGTAGCCGACCGCAGACAGCAACAGCAGACGACGTATCGCCGCGACACTACAGGAGCCTAAGTCTGCTATTGCAATTGTAGTTCAATTGTCTATCATTGACATGACAATTGAACCCCTGGGCCCCAAGTCAAATTACTAAAAGTAGCAATTGGGATGTCATTGATAGACACATGAACTACAATTGCAATAGCAGACTTGGGCCCCTGGTTTCTATGTATTTCTATGCAAGCGACGTGTCGCGGTACCTACGGAAGGTAGGTATTTAGAAATATATAGAAACCAGTAGTGTTGTCTGCTGTTGCTGTCTGCGGTTGGTTACGAATTCGTACCTTTACACATACCGAGCCATGACTGCCGACTTATCGTAAGCGACATTTTTACATAAATTGAGTTTTCTTATTTCAAACGATGTTTTAAACTATAAAGGGCTAGGGCACGTCGACATTCTCGAGAAATATAAGATACTAGCTTTTGCTCGCGGCTTCGCTCACGTTAAATTCGATTTTTTAAACCCCTATTTTACCCCCTTAGGGATTGAATTTTCAAAAATCCTTTCTTAGCGGATGCCTACGTCATAATAGCTGTCTGGATGCCAAATTTCAGCCCGATCCGTCCAGTGGTTAGGACTGTGCGTTGATAGATCAGTCAGTCAGTCAGTCAGTCAGTCAATCAGTCACCTTTGCCTTTTATATAATATTTAGATTAACTTGAAATATATGTTATTTTACTAGGAAATGTCTACGTGGCCTATGTCACCATGCGGTCTTGCGCCACTTGTATGCAGCGGCTCCCTGCAAATCGTTTGGTAGAAAACGTTTTAGCATTAACATAATTTTAAATAAATAAGTACTTATAATTTAGTTGTAAAGTTACGTGTGATAAGCGAAAAAGAGACTTGAATCTAAACCACAAGATATGATAATTAAAATAATTTAATTCAATGAACTAACTATATCTATTATACATATATGTACACTACATTCCTGTTCAATAAGTCATGTACTTGTCTAGAACATTCGTTACGTTCTATTGATAGGTTACTATGATGATAATATTATTATGACACTCAATTTATCTGTATTAGCTACGCACATAAACAAACTATGGAATAACATACCTACCTACTTCCATACCTGCGTTCGAATAATTTAAATATCTTAGCGGTGAGTCAAACGTAATTTTTTAAGTTAGTACAAGTTTACCATAGTACAGGGTTTTCTTTATACCGTGGTCGGGGTGATAGATCAATGGAATGTAACTTATTTTGTACCATATTGCAAGACTCATAAGGTTCAAATTACAGATTGTCTGAAAAAGAATGATTTTAATAGATTTTGATCGTGTGAATTTAAACCTTACGATAGCAATTTTAAGGTACAAATTAAGTTATATTCCACCCGCTATGCACGTTACAAAAAAAAACCTACGTTAGTAAGTGATCCTACTGTACAGATATTTGAAATACCGACCAACCTAGAATCAAAGAAATCGTTCTCAGTCAGAAACTCTGCTCTCAACAAATGAACTTCAAACTTATTTCTGTCTGTGGACTTCCATAACTCCACAAGCAAGTTCCCGGACCCATGATAAAGGTAATCGGTCAGTATTCCGGTGGTTAGCATGTTGGTTAATATCGCCTCGAGGTTAGAGACCCTGGGAACATGCCACAATGGAGCCAGCTTGAATAATTCCGTTAGATAGTACGTCAAGGTTACTTTACGGTTAGGTATACTGCTATATAATAATTGAAGGTAATAAAAACTCGAGTTAGCTGTCAAGAAAATACTCAGCGCGTTTAGGCGGCGAAATAAAGAAAATACACCTGCTGTATCCCCTATTTTTGTCCTTTCCAGTGGTACGTTGAGAATGGAATGTTGCCAACTAGGAACTATCAAACCTCTATTTCTTCTTGTTTTGACAGGTTTCAGTTCTAGTTAGCAACTGAATGAACGCCACTGAGATAGAGAAGGTCTACAGCGACTAACTCTGTTGGGCACAATCCTTATTAGGTAAACTAAATTGACAAACCTATCTATTGTCTTAAGCTAAAGTTAGTTTTTTCACATTATTCCCTGCAGAAAATGATAGCAATACAAGAATATTAGAGTTGTCAATTTAAGTTAACTTACATATTTATTAACACTCTAAACTAAATTGACAGGTAAAACTGTAGTCGGGCAACAGTTAAAAAAGTTAAAGTAATTATATCTGCAGTTTTGTTAATATAATCGGTAAAAACAATCCTAGATTTTGAATTAAAAAAACAATCCTAGATTTTGAATTACCTATTACCTATCTAACTTGTTCAAATCACGTAATAAATCTAATAAATATCTATGGCTTAGTTAAACTTAGATAGCTAAAATGTATGAAATATCACTTCAATTTGATGAATCAAGTCAAATGGCTGTAGTATCATGCCAAAAATCTTTTAAGCTCGATTAAGTGATTAAAACAGATTCCTTGAATTTACACATACCTACCTAAATACTTGTAATATGAAGTACATAAACCCAGATATGAAATATTATCATCATACTATATCATTGAACATTATCTTAACCTTTAAGTAATGACGTGGGTGTCTCACAGACGGCGTGCAAATAAATTTTTATTTTTCAGATGGATCAACCGAGTAACAACATGAATATTTTGTTGTTTTCTGATAAATTTTTAGCAAATATATAGTAGATGGAATATATTTGAAATTATAAATGTGTTTATTATTACATAATCATAGTATTTACTAATTATTCTATAGCCGTCTGAGATACGTCACGATAACCACGTCAGTACTTAAAGGTTATTCTGTATTTTAGTAGACAGTTTTGAGTTAACGGTTTATCAATAAAATTATACTATCATGCAGACGTGACGAGCGCGAAGCTTGATAACGGTATTTACTGAGTTTCAATTACTTTTAAACGACAATATACCGTTATTTTTTGGCAAAATAATTAATCAAATACCGCTCCTGACCACTGCGCTAGGGAGGTCGTTAATGTGCACTAAGGAAGGATTTTTGAAATTCCATTCCTTAATCTGAATTCAAAAACCCAAAATCCTAACTGATAAAGCTACTAGTATCAGTTAGTCAAGAAAGTTAGCTAGTTAAGTAGATAAAATTATTCTTAATGTTATCTACTTAAAATGAAATTACATAGTTTAATAATGTTACAAATTTTTGTTAACGTTTACCAAATTATTTACTGGCCTAAATATAGTACTGTTCTTTAACGCAGGGAGTTTTGTGAAAGAGATAGCATGAGATTTACAACTGTTAATGTAGATCTTGTTTAGATATTGTGCCGATTTCACCAACATCGTTGAACCTAGTAATAAATTGGGCATTCTGACAACTTTTGTATTGAAAATCTGCCAAAATCGGCCCTTAGAGGGACACGTACAAGGTTTGCCCATAATGACTGCACTGGGCAAACATGTTTGCCCCTATCCCCAACCTAGGTGACATCAGACGAGTCACAGGAAGATGTTGGATGCCTCAAGCAATATATAAAGTACATAATAAATTATACTTCTACTCAACGCTAGTAAATTATTCATTAATTAATGCATGTACTTACTTCTAATTTTGATTGTTCAAGAATCAAATTAACTGTCATGCATATTGAAATATGCACAATTTATGTATCTATGTCTCTAAATGTAAACATCCATAGTACATTACATTATTTAAAATTTAAATAATCATTAGATCTATGGTACATTGACCCTAAACCTAAATTTTTGTAAATACGTTATTTAAATGTTAATTAGGTATTATGGTTCAATTACTCAATACATATCCCAAGAATTTATGAGTACATAAGCCTAGAACCAATGTTATTCAGAAAGGATACCAATCAAACTTGGGATAACTTGAAAAAATTAGCATAACTGTAAATTTTTAACTATTAGATTAGGTATGTAACAATTCTAACACATAGGTCACTGTAAAAGTAAACACATACTTATTTACACAAACTTATCAACAGTATTAGGTACTTATTTCTTATCAAAAATGAATCTACAAACTTTACTTTACATGGTATTATTACACAATACTTATAATAATCAGTAAAATGACTAAATTAAACATTGTATCTACAAGATCAGATTACTATTCGAGTTTCATTAATAAATTACTATAATACTATATAAGAATTCTATCTATTTACTACATCAAGTTTTGGATTTGGCTAGCTTCGGCTTCGTAGTGTTGTCTCTATCGCACAAAGTGACAAAACATCACAGAGGTATCTGAGTGACAGAGATGACATTCTACGAAGCTAAGGCTAGGCGACTGCGTCTTTCTGGGGCTCAATGTATAATATTTATACTAAAAGCCATTAAGGGCACTAGTAACCTCATGGAGAATGGTCTCATCATAGGTATGAGGTGCTCCGGCTTGTTGAGGTCCATGCTCGTGACCTCATCGCCTCTACAGTAACACTTGTGCTCCATTGACATCTCCACCACTCACACTTGACAATTTCAACTGTTCAATTCAATTAATAAATCAGAAATGAGTGTGAATGTATGTCATCCACTCAATCTGTGGATGTCCAACATGCACCGCTGGTACACTGCTTGCTTAACATAGGTCTCTTGCGAGGATTGTCACCAGGTTTCAAAAAGATTATTATCTTGATAATAATTATAATTTGATAACTACCAATTGATAATTTAAAACATTGTGCTTGAGAATGTGACAAACCAACTAACAAACACACTTTCGGATTTATAATATAAGTAAGGATGTCAAATCTGATGGAGAGTTGAATTATTATGCATTTGTTACAAAAAAATATAACAAATAATAATATCTACACTGGCGTTACTTAAGTATCGTGATAAAATTATCAGATAATTTCAAACCCTGATTATAGTTAGAGAATATCTCTCCATCTAGTGCCCTCACTGAATCACAGCATTGGAAGACCCCTGTCTTCCAATGCTGTGATTCCCGGAGCTATGTCATCATTCATCCACTTTGGGTCCCTCATCTAATGTTGGTTCTTCAAGCTATGCCCCCATTGCCTATGCTTGATGAGCTGTGTAAGCAATTCTGGTTCATTTATGACTCCCTTTTCCGTCTTAACTGTCAATGCTTGTTGCTTAAATTGTTTTGACAATGCTAAGTTGCATTTCATGATGTTAAAGTTACTAATAAAACTTACCCCAAAAGCAAACCCCAACAAACTCGCTTATTTTGTTGATGTAATTTAACTTTTGCTCTATTTGCCTTTACTCATTTAATCCTTACAACATAAGGAAATTGTTTTTAAAAGTAGCAACAAACAACAGTTGAAATGCAGCGGGTTTTTTAACAGTCCATACTCAGTAGGAAGGAAAACAATGTAACAAGAGTAATTTATGGCCATGACCATAATAGCAATACACAAGTTAAATACTTATTAGACCTTTCACCTTTGGCCATGCAATATCTTTTCAGCACCCACCTAAGAAACCTAAAAATGAATTTGTCATGCAACAATAAGCTTAAAGCCCTACACTATGGAACTTATGAATCTATCAAAATTGAGTTATATGCAGCAATAAATGTAACTTAGAGCCTCAATAGTCCAAATGTTATAGATGCAGACTTAAAACTGAAAGTTCAACAGTTAACCCCCACCCGCAAATAAAATGAGCATAAAACATATCAAATGTGACTTTTTATCCACCTGGAGAAAATCCTAGGCATTAGCTAGTTAAGTTTAAATAAATACTGGAATAAAAGTTACAAGTTTCATTGATTCGTGAGTTACAAAGTGATTGTATCAATCATTATCTATCTTGTGTAGTATCTTAAATACATGCTACTGAGTAAATAAATGCTATATTGTCTAAAAATATTGCCATCCTTTTTCCAATCTTCCTCGCAGAAAACGATACCCACTACTTTGAGTCAAGTCAATATTTTAGTTTAGATTTATGTAGGTACAAGCAAATGAACTCCACAGAAGGTAATAACGACAAGTTGTACCATGCAAGCTTTTAACTGACCTTTCTATTAGAATCTTTTTCGCAATATTTCCATTCGCTTCGTTGCCCGAGTCATTTCGCTCTCTTTTCCTATTCGGTACTTCTTGCACCATCTTAACCTTTGACCCTAAACCGATACTGAAATATTACGAAATAACCAAGAAGCTAAGTAATAAGTAACTTCCTAAACCGCTCCCGATTACAATGCCTATTCGAAAGTTAGAAATAGGAGGGTGGTAAAAAAAATATACTTATCTGAAATAACCTTTTGTCCAAAGGTCAAATGGTTGTAATAAGTATTTAACCGCTAAAACGTTAATAGTATTGTTGTGTATAACATTAATTAATAGAATCGGTTTCTAGATGAATCTGTATTGTCTTAGAAATTGGAGGATTAGGTTTAAATAGGTTTTTGTTTTACGTGTTTAGGGGCTACGTAAAGATTTTCGTGTATACGGCAAGTAACTAGTAAAATTCTAGGAGTAACATAATAGAATACTTACATTAAAAAAACTGGAGTTCTTGAAGAATAACACGAGTTACACCACGTTAATCAGCGTGAAAATGACAAATGTAAATGATGCCGGCCGGAAAAAGCGAACGGTAGGTATAACCCACGTATAACCACAGCTTCGACTTCTCCAGTGTTGCTAGTGTTGAGACATAGCATGCTGCATGATGACCAGGGGGGGTAAACTTGTATGAGGCGAATTTTATACCTACGGGGGCGCAAATTGCCATTGCCTAAACATTCCAATAATATTGTTCAATTTTTGAGCATTGCAACACTAACTTTTCTAATGCGTCATAGCTAGGGGTGAAAACGATACCACTCTTCCTTCGATAGTAGTACTGACACTATATCGAATGAAAGTATCGATACCACCTTCGATACTATATCAGAGAAAACCTAATAGTATTAAAGTTACAAAAGATTAACTCCGCAAAATCATTTAAATAAACAGCGACTCTTGATACCGTACAATAAAGTGCAATTCAGGTCGACACAGCGCTAATTACCTACCGTCATATTTATCTAGAATTTGTCTCTGTTTCTATCGCTTAACTCTTATCCCTTCGCACTACGCTTACGTAGGTTACTTAGGTTGCTTCTTTTAAATATGAATGTGCCTATTAGTCTATTTTTGAACAAATGGCATTTCAAATAAACCTAGGTACCTTGGTACCTACTTAATAGTAGGTATGTACTTAGATCAGAAAACTATTTTATTTTACAATGCCTGCATTGGTACTTTAACCTAAAAATGTTGGTGAGTTTATGAAATCTCTTTTGAGTAGGTAGGTACATGTGTATCAAACCTGAAATAATATATGACCTTATAGTACGACCCTTACAAAATTATTTCCTTAGCTCTTGGTTGGTTATAATTATTTTAATACTACTAAGCAATTTGCTTAATCTCCATTATTTATTATTGTATACGTTGTATACCCATGTATTACCAAAAATAATGTATGAGTACCCTGTTGTTTACGTCACCAAATTGTTCCTCTAACTTAGTTATATACTTATACATAATATTATTTAGTTATAGTTAATCTATGGTAGGTACCCACCAAAACAAATATGTTACTAATATGTTATGTATATTATACAACTTAAATAGGTACCAAAGCTAAATGTGACCTATGAAACTTTTGTTTTATTTTTTATTAATTTGTAAGTAGCTAACTTTACTATATAATAATAATTAACATTCTAACTACATAAATAGCATCAGGTACGTGACATAAATAAGAATAACAAAAACCTTTCCAAGGTACCTAACTACATTGGTAAACGAGTATTCAGGTTACAGATTCTATTACGTATCTATTCTATTCCTAGTTAGTATCGAATAAGAAGTATCGATACCATATGATTACTCTAGTTTCTCCCTAGTCTATGACTTTTATTTTTGTTTTCAACATGGCGTCTTATTGTTGCGCAACAATTAATAATTATTAATTTTTTGCATTTCTTTATACTTTTGCGTTGAATTATTTATATCAATGAGTATGTAATCACGTTTAAATGTGTTTAAAAGTGCAGTGCTATTCGTATTCAAAGTATTGACTTTGTTTCTTACGGACAAGTCTAGTGTTTGTTTTTTTTAAATGGCTGAAAAAGAAATCAGGACAAAATGTTTTAAATGTAGCTGCTTGCCGGCTGAAGACAACATAAAATTGTTTCGATTTCCTTAACCTGCTGTAAGAAATCTTTTGTGGTACGTATTTCTACTTAACCTTTCGTTTGCCGAAACGTGGATCCACGCAATCCCGTTATAGTGCCGGAACGTGGATCCACGCTGAAACGACTTCACGCGGTTTTTTGCGTGATACTGAGTTAAGGACTTCACACACGGCAGCTATAATGTAAAGATGTATATTATAGCACGATACATCTCGATACATCTCATTACATCTTTCCATATAAATTGACAGGAGACCACACACGACAGCTATAATGTATATTTTTACATCTTCGTATCTTAAGATACCGAGCGGTATGAAAATATACATTTATATCTCGATACATCTCGATACATCTCGATACATCTCAATACATCTTTACATATTTCCGTATATTTACTCAATAGCAAGGGTGTTCAAAAATAGAGGTGGTCGTTGCAAAACATAAATAGTTACATCGTTAGTTTTAATCAGTACGAAAATACGAAATATGCGAGTAACGAAATGCATTCGTGAATAAACGTACTCGGTACTGATGGCGCATACCCTTTTGATCTAATAATCACCGGTGACACACCGGTGTTTCTCCGGTGTTTTCAATTGATTACTTTCTACGGAGAATCACCGGTGATTTTCCGGTGATCACTGCTCCGGTGCAAACCATTATACTTTCTCAAAAGGATGATAATTTTGGCAGATTACGTTCAGGAAGTTTCGTTTTTTTTTCCGGTAAAATGTAATACAGATAATGTGGTACTTCATTGATGGGAACCGCCCACTTAGTAAAGTACCATGCGTATCGAACAACCACAGACTATCGAAAATCGTTTCTGAATTGAAATAGATCGAACATGTAAAAATTAACATTTAGGTAACTATATTATTTTTTATATATATTAAATCGTATGTAGGAATAATTTTATCATTAATTTATAGTAGGTTTGTATTTTAAGGTAGATCAAATATTGCCACGCGTATTCCTCGCTGAAAATTGTTCTATTTTTGGCACATATGGCAATACCCGCATCATAATCACAATCTGAATCATCTTCTGATGAACTATCAAGTAAATCTAGTAATAAATAACTTGACAGATCCATATTAAAAATAATAACACCCTGTTTAGCACTTTAGTAGCTGGGAAGTGCGTCAGTCGAGACGTATACCAATGGAATGAGTTATCAAACCATTCCGTATCAAGCCGTCAAACCATTCGTTTTCGTTCATAGATCTGGTGAAAAGTGATTCAATAGTTCGGTCATTTTAGCGTTTCAACGGGTTTTACGATTTATATATAAAATAGCTCCAATCATAGAGCACTGCAATAAAAAATTCGCTGAAATATATGTTCCTCGCAAAGCTATAAGCATTTACACTTTAAACAGAACAAGAAAATCTCAAATTAAAATAAATATTTTTATATTATCTGTGTTTTTCTATATACCAACAAATTTTTCCCGTCTCATAAGATAAGAATGAGTTGTAGTAAATACTCGACTTATTATATTCCACTAAATTATGCACTAATATAAACTTGATTTCATTGTCATTAAAAATCATAAATCAGATAAAAGGTAAGTTTTATATTCTTGGCGGAATTTGATTTTTAAAACCGTATGTTGCGCGGCTGCGCAACAGTCGATATTTCTCGGCATACAGCGGTATCGCCGCTGCGCCAGTCGCGGCAAACGAAAGGTTAAGTTCTAGCATGCCTGCACACGTAGGTACCTACCTATGTTAAAATTTATTCTTATATTATCCTTTTACAAAACAAACATCTTTTGATATTTAGAGTTTAGAGTAGGTAATAATATCAAAAGGATAAAGGTTTGTATCTATAGTTTTCTTATAAACTAAGTTGTATAATAACATTGTACCACACATTACAGATTGTATTAGGAAAAACTATTAAGTAACTAGCACAATAGCACATTCTATAGAAACTATATAAGTTACCAATATGATAGTAAAAATGCTTTCTTTTATATCTTCTTTATCAATTGATAGACGTCCACTGCTGCACAAAGGTCTCTTGCATGGACTTTCACACTTTGGTCCACTTCGGTCTTGCGCCGCCTGAACCAGCGGCTCCTGCGGCGACTTTGGATCTCCACATTTCTGATTTGATGGTATATAGTTATAGTATTAAAGTTAAAACTTGTTTCATTTCAGATGTGAACTATGGGTTCAGTACATTTTTCCTGAACAAGACTACTCTTCATCGTCCCTGCAGAAGAAATTATACAGTGAAATGCGACATCAGAATGCTGTGAAAGAAGTGTCAGCCACTGCACCCGAAAGAAAAAACATCATTACACATAAATAAATATGAAGTTAGAACAAAAAAAGGTTTTTTTTTTAATCCTAAGTAAAAGCATAAAGATAAGGTATTTTGACTCGAAAGAAAACTTGATACCTATTCAAAAATAGGTAGGTATCAAATTTTCTTTCGAGTCAAAATATCTTATCTAGAAAATTAATTTGAAAATGTAGGTAAATTTCCATATTTGAATTCTCCCGCCGTAAGAGTTGCCGTGGGCCAATTATAGATGGCGCTAGTGTGAACTGTCTCGTGTTTTTTAGTATGGAGTTTGCATTCTTCTCCGTTAGGAGTATTAGTGTTCTGTGATGATGACGCATGTTGAGAGCACAGAACTTTAAAAGAGATAAGTAGGTACCTAAGAGAATGCAGATGCCGAACTGTCGAAAAATTAATGTTAGTCTGCACTCGCATTAATTGTTGTGACGATCGCAATCACCTCTTTGATTCGTGCCTGTAATCTCTCGCTATTGGCTGAATTGTTGCAGTAAGTCTTAAATTCAGCCAATCACTACTATTGAGATAGTGGGCTTTTCTACAGTCTATCAGTAGAATATCCTGGCAGCCTGTTAGCCAAACACGATACACGAATCTAAGCACGAGACTGCTGAAAATGTAACAATATTATCTTGTGAAAAAAGTGAATACATTTCATTAAAGTAAAAATTTTAATACTAAAGAAAATAATGCAATTTAACCAATATTTTACACCCTACCTACTGACTAATGAAAAAAGTTTTGGTCTCATTCAGGGTAATTTTTTTTAAGAGTTGATAACCCTTCCGTTTTTGGATTCCGGCAAGAAGCTTAGATTCCGGAGCACAGTTCCGAGTCTAATAAGTAAGTACCTACTTTCTACTTCCATGGTGCAAGCCACAGAGTAGGTACCTACTTTTGTATTAACTGAAATAGAGACGATAGAGAGCAATCTTGCCGTCAAAAAGTGTCAGCTTGTGCACCACCTTAGTGGCGCCATCTGTATTCTAACTATGTATTATATACCTAGTGACTATTTATATACGAATGTTCCACCCTGGTTCCACCGTAGCGCCTAAACTACTGAGCCGATTTTGATGAATGAGGTGTCAATCGATTCGTTATTAAGGACTAGGTGACAGAGGCTATAATATTTTATCCAAAAACCAACAAACAAACACACTTACGTATTAATTGTAGTACTTATCAGAGAGGATATAGTAGGGATATAACGGCTGTAATAGCAGATGAGCTGTAGGGGGAGAGGGGAACATTAGTCAGGCCTTAGATTTAAAAAAAAAAAGTTTTCCAATAATTTTCACTGTTGATAAATTGAGTTTGTAGAAAAACTAAAGCAGCAAAGATTCAAAACGCGGCAAACAATGAAAAGATCGCGTTTCAAACAATAGCCAGAGCTCGCGCTAAAACCGGCCATTTTCCTTTTACAACTTTATTTCCGGATTCCGGCGCATTCCGTATAATTATCTCCATTCCAGCGTTTTTGGGATTCGCCCGAAATAATAATAATAACACTGCGCAACAAAAAAAAATAAATAATTTGTTTCCTTCACTTTATGAGTCAATTCTTACTAATTTTGGGTTGAGAAAAACGAATATGACAATGAAAAATTTTTATTAGCTCTAGTTTCTAAGATATACAGTAGGTGAAAATTGTTCATTTGAAAGGATTAATAGAAAATGATATGATTAATTAAACATATTAACAACATCAAAAGTGTGATTTTTATATTATTTTTATTTTAAATTGGTGAAAGAACACCTACCAAGTAGCTGGATCTAATTAGGATCAATTGGTGTCTTCCTGAGATCGCTGTCTTTTGGCTTTTTTCTTATATGTAAGTTCTGGAGCATCCCTACACACAAACCAGCAGTAATCCGCAAGCATTGCTTCATTCCAGCGGCCCTGATATCTGCGTTCCATCACAGAAATGTCCTGATGGAACCTTTCTCCATGCTCGTCACTGACAGCCCCACAACTAGGTGGGAAAAAGTCGAGATGGGAGTGGAGAAAATGTATTTTTAGGGACATGTTGCATCCGAGTTGATGATATTTTTGTAGAAGTATATTCACCAACTGAGTATAGTTATCATCTCTTTTGTTTCCCAAAAATCCATGCATAACTCCCTTAAGAGCTTCCCAAGCTTCCTTTTCTTTACCTTCCAAAACTAGGTCGAACGCAGGATCCTTTACGAGTTGACGTATTTGTGGCCCGATAAAGATGCCTTCCTTGACTTTTGCATCACTTAATGTAGGAAATTTTTCTCTCAAGTATTTAAAAGCCTGGCCTTCTCGATCCATAGCTTTGACGAAATTTTTCATTAACCCCAGCTTGATATGTAGGGGTGGAAGAAGCACATCTTTTGGATCCACGAGAGGCACGGCAACAACATTTTTTTCATTAGGGGTAAGATTTCTTGCAGGCCAATGTGTTTGAATGTAATGTGATTTCCTATCCCTACTGTCCCACATACATAAAAAGCAACAGTATTTAGTATACCCTAATTGCATTCCCAAGAGTACAGCAATGACTTTTAGATCGCCACAGATTTTCCACTTATGTTCAGCATATTTGATTAAGGCGAGAAGGGCTTTCATGTTTACATAAGTCTCCTTCATGTGAACTGCATGACCAACAGGAATAGAAGGAAGACGGTTGCCGTTGTGAAGCAATACAGCTTTCAAACTAAGCTTCGAGGAGTCTATGAATAGCCTCCATTCAGTCGGATCATGCTTTAAATTTAAACTTTTCATCAAACCATCAATATCACAGCAAAAAACAAGATTGTTTTTTTTCTCAAAAAAAGGAAGCAGATCCCGGTGACGTTGTCTGTACTTAGAGACCTTGACATCATGTTGAAGAAGATTCCACTGCTGTAGCCTTGACCCTAGAAGTTGTGCTTTCTCCTGTGATAAGTCAAGGTCTCGAATGAGATCACTCAACTCCGATTGGCTCAATCTATGCGGTTGATCATCCTCTTCTTGAAAATCAGGATCATGGGATGTCGAAGGCTTGGGTTCACTTTCTTCTACACAGTCTTCATTTTCTACTTGCCAATTATAATTTTGGGGTGGAGTAGGAACTGGTAAACTGTCTGAATGCGGAATCGGTCGAATAGCAGATGGAAGATTCGGGTATTGAACTTTTCCTCGTTTTTTCATTGACATTCCTGCCTTTATAGGTGGAGTCAAGCAAAAATAGCAGTCATTTGTATGGTTTGTAGGTTCTCGCCAAACCATAGGCACAGCAAAAGCCATCGATCGTTTTTTATTTTTCAGCCACTCACGTAGGTTAACCGAACATGAGTTGCAACATATATGTGGAGCCCATGATTTATCCTGATCCCCTACTTTAACACCAAAATAATGCTGGTAGGCAGTCTTCACAAGAGGCGTTAAATTGCGTTTCTGTGACGAAAACGTTATTTCGCCACAAATATAACAAAAATTGTCCACTAAATTTGTACATTTCCGTGGCATGTTGATATTAAAAATTATTCTCCAAATAACACTCGAAAATAAGATATTCTCCACTAATTACAACATAGACACTATAAAATTACCGTCGCTGAAATGGTGATTACGTTTATAACATACCCACATTTAGATTACTGTTGTATTTGAGCAGTTAACATATGAGCCAACATCCAAAAACAAATTTTTCCCATACTGGAAATATAGACTATGGAGAATATAAAATGTCACTTTATCTCAAAAATAAGAGCTAATCGCTAGTTTTTATGGTGATTTTTGAATTCAGCAGGTGGAAATACATAAGAATCAGCTATTTTTGGGCCCGAAACAAAAACACTGTTGTGCAGTGTAATTATTGTCAGAATCTGCATTCTTTGAAAAATAATTGTAGCTATTATTAAGTAAGATTATAAAATGTTAAAAACATTGGAGCTGAAAGCAAATGTGGATACCTACCTACCTATATTCATTCTAATACAAAATTGTTAATAATAACCATATTTGGAGCTAAAAGGGGAACCTCCCTCTAATGTTTGTCGTATATGGCGCGTTTCTGGAAGTTTAGTTTGACTTTTCTGCGATTTGTTTATCTTTTATCTTAGCTGAGGAAAAGCTGCCTATAGTTAGATAAAGATGTGGGCAAAGCCAGCAATGACATAAAAACATAATTCCCACCAAGACGGATGAGCTGTGGCCACTTATACAGTGTTTACCTCGGGAGGGAGTCGGGAAGAGCGATTTGTTTACTGGGCCGGCTAATTCATCTTGAGGACAGCTTAATTAATTAGCGAGCTTTTCGCGATTCTTGGGCCCGAATTTTTCTTGATTGCTTCCTTAAACCTATATACTATCCTCGTAAGCCTATATGCGGTACCTCAACCTCATAATAATTGCATGCATGTCATCATCCTAATAAAATCATAAGCTAATTAATTCTTGCCTACTAATAATATAATCAATAGGTACTATAGTCATTATTTTGCAGAGTTAATTTAATAATAAATGGATACTTAATCTTAAGATAAAAATCTATTTAAATCTAAATATTAACGGACCACATAGAGCTTAGACAAATAGACATATCGCCCTACAAAGTGGAAAGGAGAAAAATGAAAATATTCACTTGGATACTTATACCAAGCAGACATGCTTGAAAATAATTCCTACCATCAAAATCATATCAATGAGGAAGTTAATCCAAAAATCTAATCTGAGGACGACGTTATCACAGCCGAAAAATGGGAAACCAGCCGTGATATCAGGATGAGAAAATAACCAAATCGCTAGCAAAGTGCCGCGTCAAATTAAATGACGCCCAGGGCTGCCACTCGTAGATTTTTTCCTCATGTTCCATGTGTTATTCTAGACTATAAAATCTGTCTCTATGCCAAATTTCAGCCAAATCGGTTCTGTTATTGGGCGTGATTGAGTAACAAACATCCATCCATCCATCCAAACTTTTGCATTTATAATATTAGTAGTATTCGCTTTTGGAAAAGGGTGAAAAAATATCCGACTGTAATCGTGTATTCATCAAATTGATCAGCCATCTAAAGAATCGTTAGTGCTGTTGCCTCCTACAGTATCTATTTCAATAGAACGTAACTTGTTTTGTACCACCATTAAAATATACTTAGACTATTCTTTTTTAGAAAATATGGAGCAAAATAAGTTACTTCTTGATATGTCACCCGCACTATGCCACAAAGAAAAAATTATAGCGATAGTGATATAGTTCTTTTGACTTTAGGTTTACAAAATTATATACAGAGGCAACGCAAGCTCTATTGAAAACGTTACAAGCCTGTTTTACTCGACTATACCAAAAGAAAAGGCTATGATTTCAGCAGTATGTGAATATTTACGAATGTTCCACCATAGCGGCTAAACTACTGAGCCAATTTTGTTGAAAGAGATGTCATCGGATTTGTTATTACGGTCTGGGTGACATTTTATACGAACAAAATCATTATTAAGGATGTTATATCCAATTTTCTGTAGTTATACAATTTCTATACTTATCCCTGTTGCTTAATTAGAGTAACAATGTGGCAGCCCTAATGAGGGCCGCTAAGGGCCGCTTGGGGCGCGCAAACTCAATACCGTCCCCTTTCATTTTCCAGCTAGGCGCGCTAACGGTGATTGCCGCGTAACAGATTAATAGCTCGGTAGTAGTAGTAGTAGCTTCTGATCAATTCATATATTTTAAAAAATGTTTATAATTTTATTATGTTCGTGATAATTGTTAAGCGAAGGAAACACTGTAAGTAGTTTCTTTGTCTCAACTCATAACTCATAATACAAGTGCAATAAATGCTTCACACTTTGTGAGCGATGTTACAGTGATCGACTCGCGCGGTGAACCACATTTCATTTGTCGCGATGACTGATGGCCGAAGAGTAGGTACCATGCCACTACCTAGCCATTTTTCCATAGCTTCTTCAATGACGAAACTTGTATAAAACAAGTTTCCAGTTCTATAATTATGTAATAGAATTGATGATTGGGGTCCAGAGCGCGTCGGTTATAAATTATAAGAACCCGACCGAATCCGGCCACGCTGCGACGTCGATATCCACGGAGATTAGCCATCTGCGCGGGTGCACAAACACAGCTGCACTGTCTATTCCCTCAGTCTCACAGTCCGATGGGACGGAAATCCGACACGACCAGAGGGAGATCAGACGCAGGACCGATGTCTTTATGTGCTCTCCGAGACTCGCGGGTGACAAACCGCCTATTTCAAAATTATGGGTTAGTTCTAAGAATTTATTGACAGAAATCCCAATACATGTTTTGGGCTTACTCGGGAATCGAACCCGCGACGTCATTATCGGCAGTTGAACATATTTTAACTTGAATACATATTCTAAACTATATAACTGTTACATTATTTTCAGTAACTTAATATTTGAACGTTTTAGGGAAAGGACAGACTGGCTACTTTTAGTGGCAGCGATCGGCGTTTTTATGGCTTAACGTGGGCACACAACTAACGCAGAAATCAGCGACTGAAAATTGCAGAAATCAGTGTTCAAAACTCGCGAAAACGCGATATAGACGTGAGAAGCCATAAGCTTATGCAGTTTTAACATGTTTTGCTATTTTTTTGTACCTATCTATCTTCTAGTAACAAATAGATATAATATGAGCCGACGCATCGTGGTTAGTGGCATCGGTACAAACGGATCTTCCCGTGTGAGACTGAGAATAGAAGTGTAAATAGGAAACTTTTGAGTTTCTATTAGCGTATTTAGTAGGTACTCGGAGCTAAGCTAAGTTTGCGTTTAAGAGCCAACAGATAGTAACAGTTGACTCTCCAAGGCAATCTCAAATTTTACTCCATTTAGAACAATGTGTATAGTTTGTTTCGATGACGACCAAGCGGCGATGGCTTTGCTAAAGCCTGTCCCGTACTATAGGTTCTTCTCTCCTTTGGAAGATTTTTTACACAATTACAGCTAATATTTGCACGCACATGCTGCAAATTATTAAAACTTTAATGCCTCAATAGCCCAACGGTTATAGGTGCGAACTAAAAATAGAAAATCCTCCCCCGTGGCACAACTGTCGTACCCTCCTCTAGCACTAGCTTTGCGGAGAGAATAATACTAGTCTAAATCTAAGTTATAAGTTGTATATCGCTTGGCGTCACCGCTTTGACGCAGGTTGGTAACTAGACTAACTAGAGGAGTCAAACCCTTTACGCACTCACCACTGCGCCAGGAACGTCGTTAGAAGTATTTTAACACAACAGCTCGCTTTTGCCCGCTACTTTGTCTACGTGGAGTTGGGTTTTCAAATCCCGCCGAAACTCTGTTCCAGAATAAAATGTAACCTAAGCCTATGTCATTCACCAAATCCGCAACTATACCCATGCAAAAATCACGTCGATCCATTACTGCGTGACTGAAGGACAAACAAACAAACACACTTTCGTATATTATGGTAATACTAACTGATCCCCGCGACTTCGTCCGCATGGATTTAGTTTTTAGAATCCCGGGGAACTATGTGGTTTTCCGAGATAAAAAGTAGGTAGCCTTTATCACTCTTCAGGTCCTCAAGTATACCCATACAAAAAATCACGCCGATTCGTAGCTCCGTTGTAGCGTGATTGAAGGACAAACCAACAAACCAATTATTTAGAATATTAGATATTAGTAACATGAATGAATGCAATCGAGATGAAAGTAGTTAGGGCCGATAGAACAGAACCAGGAACTGTGAACAACAACTATGTCTGAAACTATCAAACTCCGCGATTCCATTACTGGCGAACCCGTTACGCTTTAGTCAATGAGACTGTTCGCACCTAAGACTTTGCCCAAGACATTTTAGTCGCCAGTGGTGCCTGCTAAAACAGGTATTATTAGGGCAACAGGTAGGCAGATCTAGATACTTAATATTAAAACAAAAGGACATAACGGTGAATTATTTAAAAGCAAAAATTATCGGAAAATACAAAAAGTAATCACTTTAGTAGACCTACCGTATTTAAAAATAATAATTATTAACCTATTAACAATATTGTATTTGTCCCGTGAGAGCATTTCCAGTAATAACGTTACTAAATTAAATTAAACTCATTTCTAAAGTTCTACTTAATTTGTCATTTATATGACATAATAATTAACAATTATTTATTTATACTGTGGAATTAGGTAGTTAGTCTTGCAGGATATAACCAATAGCTAGTAGATGAATATTATACTTATCACCTTCTAACTTTTTCAAGAAAGATGATTAAAAACGGCCTAAAACATAAACAGAGATTTTTGATTATATTAAACTTGGATTTACAGTTTAGAAACAAGCACTCGCTATTTGGAGCGCATAAAGCGATGTAACAAAGCATATTTCATATTCCCGCGCGCCGCCATGATGGATGGCGTCAGCTGACAGGTGAAGCGGGGCCATGTTGTCATTCCGTTCTGTTGTTTCCGTGAAATTATGTTCATGGAAGCGCGAATGGAAATGTTTCTTATTATCAGTAATACCAACAATACCAACAACAATAACACCAACTTACTTTTCGATAATTTACAATTTTTATTACGTACTTAATAAGGGCTATGTTAGTTTCGAGTGAAACTTAGGATTAAAAGCAGGGCTAAGTTAGTTTCGAGTGACCTCGAGAAAAGCGAACAAAATTACGAGAAAAAATGTACCTTCTCTGGGACTAAATTTTTTATCTAATTCCTATACTTACCTAATTATTTTTCTCATATTACCTACTTGCATAGATACCTATATATTTTCTTTTCTCATGGCATAATGTCAGAAAAAATAAAAAAAAAAATTAATCCTATGAACCGGCCAGAGCTAGGCATGTAGAACATTGGTTAATACGACACAGATTCTCGATACTTGCAGCGCACAAAGTAATTTCATAACGAATTTCATTTTCCCGCGTGCCGCCATGATGAATGGCGTCAGCTGACAGGTGAAGCGGGGCCATGTCGTCGTGCCGTTCTGTTGTTTCCGAGAAATTATATTTATGGAAGCACGAATGGACAATTAACACCTACTTACTCTTTTTACTGCTCTTTATCGTGATCGACTGGTAATCATTATGATCACCACCAATCCGTCGCCAGTCCACTGTTAATGAGATGGAGAAGGGTTTAGGGTATAGGCACGCTGGCCACGTGTGGATTGGCACAAACATTTATTATGTATGAAAACATTATGAAGAAACTCTCGGGCATACTGGTTTCCTCACGATATTTTCGTTCACTTACAAAGAAACATAGCTCCAAAAGGCGTGTGCCTGGGATTACAACCCCAGATCTCCCAAAAGCGGGCTGAAGTCTTAACAACTGTGCTATACTAGGCTATCATCGCTTATCAATACTAACACTTATAAGACTTCAGCACTCACACCTGCAACATGGTGGTCATCCAAATTATTCTAGATGGATTGGGCGTTAATTAAGCTTTATTACTGCCTCGTTGGTCCAGTGCTTAGCATGCTCAGATGACGAGTTCCCGGATCGGCTCCCGGTTTGGGCCAAAAAAAAGGTATTGAGTTTTTGGTCGAGAAATTCTCAGTAGGTACTAGCCCGGAGTTAGGAAGCTGGCGGTGTGTCACCCCCGTGCCTCGGAGAGCACGTAAAGCCGTTGGTCCTGCTCCTGATCTCTGGTCGTGTCGTTGTGAGTGAAGGAATAGAGAGTGTACCTATGTTTGTGCACACCCTTGTGCACTATAATATCTCCCGCGCAGATGACTAATCTCTGTGGAGAAAGAGGGTTTCTATGAAGCATGGCTCCAGAACGTTGCACCAAAGTCCCCATCTCAAGATCGTTTAGGTACTCGCTGAGAATTTCATGTTCTTTCCTGTAAGAGCAGTTTATAGATACAGTTAGTCGTAGCTACTTACGGCAAATGGAGTTTCTTTGTGTGCAGTTACAGAGAGGTATCACTCCGCGGCACTTCCAGCTACTTAGAAATGGCTCTAAAATGTAAAAGGCGCAATTTTATTTCAACTTTGCCATTAAAGAATTCCCGGAAATACCTTTTCTTTCTTCACAGGGATTATAATGTTCACGAACTGAAATCAGACGCTACTGGTTTTTGTCATTAAAAAATAACCATAGATTAGGAAATACACTTTTTTCGTCGCCTTTAGTAAGAAATTGCATATAAGGACATCCCATAGAGATAGTGTTTCCTAGTCTATTATTTTTAAATTATTTATCTATTTACACTTATATAAACATATTTTAATGACACATTTTATTGTTAGAGCTATCTAAAAAGGTCATCGAGTCCACGGGGATCCAAGAGCTAGCAGCTACCTTGACCAAAGAATTAGTTTAGCCATCCAAAGAGATAATGCAGACGTCCCGTATTTCCCGGGACATCCCGTATTTTAGGCATAGTTTAAAATGTCCCGGCGGGACTGACTCTGTCCCGTATTTGAACCGTACTTCGTTTTTCATTATGAAATCGGTCCAAGTATTCACACACGCAACATTCGTAAAGAAGCGAGTTGATGACCGTTTATACCTACCAATTAGGTAGGTATAAACGGTCATCAACTATATTGATTATAACTGTATTGATTTTTAGAGATAGGTATATTAAAACGAATAAAAATATGTTTAAACTAACTCGATCCTCGGAAAAATATCAAAAAAAAAATGACACGAAATAATTTTGTTTTTTTATTTGTCCCGGGTAAAAAACTGAAATCCCGTATTTTTTGCCTATTTAACCATTTGTCGCTTATAGGCTGAAAAAAAATCTGGCAACCCTACTATCCCTATCTTGGGTACTATGCCGCGCTGCGGTGATATCGATGAGGCTTTAGATTTATATTACTTTTAATTTGATGAATCTCTTCACAAATATCACCCACTTTGGGCATAATGCCCAAGCCTGAAGTTGTAGCGTTTCCTTTTTAACCGACTTCCAAAAAGGAGGAGGTTATCAATTCGGCCGGTATCTTTTTTTTTTTTTTTTTTTTTTCTATGTATGCCCACCGATTACTCCGGGGTTTCTGGACCGATTCACGCGATTTTTTTTTTAATCGACAGAGGAAGCTCGCGAAATGGTCCCATAAAAATTTTTACCTTCAACTCTTCAAGCCTGATGCTGCAGAGGTACTTTCCCCCTAAATTATGGGGTTTTAGGAACTGTCATTTACAAATTGGTATGCTTGGCCTAAGCATATACTAGATCTTAGAGCTTCAGGTCCTACTCCTCAATCCTGATGCTGCAGGGTACTGCCCACCGAAACTATGAGGCTTTAGGAACTTTCGCTTGCGAATTGATATTATTAGTATTAAGCATAGTCTACATCGTGGAGTTTAAGGTCCTAGCTCTTCAATCCTGATGCTGCAGGGTACTGCCTACCTAATCTGTGAGGATTTAGGAACTGTCGCTTACGAATTGATATTGTTGGTACCAAGCATATACTACATATAAAATTCAAGGTTCTAGCTCCTCAATCCTGATGCTGCAGGGTTGGAGGGATTACGAACTGTCGCTTCCGAATTGATATTGTTGGTACCAAGCATGGACTACATCATGGACCTCCTGGTCCTAGCTCTTTAGAAATTGTATGTTGTTAATAAGTACTGTAGGTACCAAGTATAGACTACTTTAGTACCGTAGGTTGGAGGGAGGGGAGAAAGAGAGCAGGAACAAGCTACACTAAAAAGCTTAAAATAAAAATTCTTTTCAAAAAACCGACTTCAAACGCCACTACAAAGTATAAAAATAATTTTATTTTGCCTACACGTTTGTTGAAGTCGGGCGGGCTTAACTAGAAACGATGAAATTGATGCGCGACGCTTACCTTTTGGTGACATATAAGAGTCACGCTTATTGAAATCGGGTGAGCATCGCGTATCGGTTTCATCGTTTCTATTTAAGCCGCCCGACTTCAACAAACGTGTACAAAATAAAATTATTTTTATACTTTGTAGTGGCGTTTGAAGTCGGTTTTTTGAAAAGAATTTTTATTTGTTTCAGCATCCAATAAATCTACCTATTGCATCAAAAATAGAAGCTTGTTAAACTCGCAACTTACTTAACTCACATAATATATAATAGTACCGAAAGTGCTATATTTTAAGTGAAAAGCACAGACCCCTCCGTGTTTTAATGCTGTAATGCTGAAAGTGGGCCAAGAATTCAGCGCGGGCATTAGGTACGGTCGGCAAATAACTTTACGTAGTTGACCGTCCGAACATTGAATTATGCGCTGCCTTCATCAAGAAACAGCGTTCCCAGCCTCGACGAATTATACGCTAAGGTTTCAGCTAGGTATTCAAATGAATGGGAGAGGGATTATTTTACAAACTTACTTTAAGATCTGCCGCTGGGGCAGAATTTTTTTTGATTTATTTGCCAGGACTGAAAGACTGTTAGTTAATGTCAACGGCTCTATTCCCATCCGTTGCACTATTATCGTATCCGCTCCTAATACAAGCTTTCCGCTTATTTGGAGGGGAGAGGGGACTGTAAGTCAAGTTCATAATAATTGACTAAATAAATAATACATGTTTAAAAACAAAATTACACGCATAGGTATAGTATAATAATGCCCTCCCGACCGAAATCGGCCACGGCGGCCAATCTCCACAGAGATTTGCCATCTGCGCGGGAGATATTATGTGCACAAGTGTGAGCGCAAATACAGGTGCACTCTCTATTCCCTTACTCTCATAGTCCGATGGGACGGAAATCCAACACGACCGGAGAAAGATCAGGGGCAGGACCGACAGCTTGACGTGCTCTCCGACGCACCGCCAACTTCCTAACTCCGGGCTAGTACTGAGATTTTCTTGATAGAAAAACCCAATGCATTTTATGGCCCGACCCGGGAATCGAACCCGCGACCTCGTCATCTGCAGTCGAACTTGCTAACCACTGGACCAACGAGGTATTGTATAATATACATATGTGTGTATTGGAGGAAAGATTATGGACCACCTGAGGTGTGAACAATGAAGGTGTGTTGTAATAAACCTCAGCAGGCGGCATTCATGAGGGATAATTAAACCGTCTACGCACGTTTCCCAATTCTGAAGCGCGTAAGTTTCCTAAGAGCATCGACCTGTGAACCTCCAGATAGTATAGATCTTACTCGTGATCACTACGAAGATATTATGTTGAATTAATATTAAATCCTTACTAGAATTATTATAAATGCGAAAGTGTGTTTGTTTGTTGGTTTGTCCTTCAATCACGCAGCAACAAAGCTACGGATTGACGTGATTTCTTCGTATGGCTATAGTTGAGGATCTGGAGAGTGATTGTACAGGCTACTTTTTATTACCAAAAAACAATCAACAAACTCACACACTTTCGGCATTTCTATCCCAGAGGTCTCCCGAGGGAGTTTTGAAAATCTAAGTTTAAGCGGACGAAGTCGCGATCTAAAGCTACAAGTGAATAAATATATTATCCTGCATAGAATCAGGTTTACTACAGCCCCTTCAAGGTCAACATAACTTTAAAATCAAATATCAACAAATTTATTTATTTAATTAATTACTAGCTGATGCCCGCGACTTCGTACGCGCGGATTAAGGTTTTTTAATTCCCGCGGGAACTCCCTTATTTTCCGGGATAAAACGTACTAGGATTATACAAAGTAAACTGGGCACTAACTAGATTCACTCGTTTTAATATTTAAACTAAAGCTCAAAATGGCTCAAAGTGAATCAAGGATGCTGGATGCTGTTGGAATGAAATATGCAACCTCCATCCAGAAATACGGTTTACTGTGGTTCACTTTAAATGAATTAAAAATTGACGCGACTTCTTGCTGAATTGTGTGTTCGTCTGGCGATATATCTTTTCTGCTACTGTAGAATTATACAGCGCTGTTGAGACATAAACATAGTATATCTTAGGTATAACTTGATTTAATACTCAAAGCTTAACTTTGTTGTTTTGCCAGATTTTCAATGCAAAAACTGTCAGCACGTCAAAAGTCCTCGGTTAAACGTTGCTCGACGATGATGGTGAAATTGGTCCGTAATTTTTAGGGTTCCAGACCAAAGGGTGCCAATGGGACCTTAGCCTTCGGTATCCGTCCGTGCGTCCGTCTGTCTGCAATTTTATTTATTTAAGACTGAGTTAAAACGAGACAGATTTATGTCACAAAATATTTTTGCGTCTCGTTTTAACTTTGTCTTAAGTCCGAGTGAATCACTATGTTAACGATGTTAGTAAAATATATTTCAGACTGGAATATTGCACTTTTCGCGAAAAGCTAGGTACAAAGTAAATGTAGAGCCGTTTTTGTTTTATTAAAAGGAAGTTGTCTGAGAAACTACTTTTGTTAGGAAGCCAAAAATAGAATCAGACAGAAATTCTTGCAGTGTGGGTTTTCTCGCGAGTTACATTTAAGAAGCTGCAGTGCTCGGTATACTTGGACTACCAACAAGCAACGCGCTCGGGAAAAGGAGCAGACTTAATGATCTAGTCTTCAATATAAAAACTTAAGAGATTAGTGCCAATTTCACCATCGCCGAATAACGTATGACCGATAAATTTTAACGTTTTGAAAGATTTTCAACATAATAATTATGCAACTATTGGCTTTGTAGCCAAAGTTTTTGTCATCTTTAATTAGTACTTGTAGGAGTGAAAGTCATTTTGAACAACACCACTTGATTTGAACTATTCACATTAAAATAGTAGCACACACCTGCAATGCTTTCTGGCCTAAGAATACTCTTTAATGATGTGGTCAATTTTTATTACATTACACAGGCATGTTTTTGAGCCAATGGTCTAATATTGATAACTTGGTAAATGAAAGCTTCTCCCCTCATCGGGATGTGTTTCTTTGCTTGTTTAAATGTATGCACATTAGTTATTCCGACAGTGCGCTATGCAGAGAGCAAAATGCAAACGTTCATACCTATTTACTTCTTAGTTCTTATTAAAACCGGTTCAGTAAACACCAGTTACTTAAGTAATTTTGTAAGTGAATACTGAATTGTCTTAGATTTTAACTGGATTGTTGATTGTCAGTTAAGTCATTATTTCGATACGTCATAAACATAGTATTACTTACTATAAAAACTTAATTTATCATCATCATCATCAACTTATGGAAGTCCACTGCTGGACATAAGTCTCTTGCATGGACCTCCACAGACCTCGGTCTTGCGCCGCCTGAATCCAGCGACTCCCTGCGACTCGTTTGATGTCGTCGGTCCACCTAGTGGGGGGTCTGCCAACACTGCGCTTCCCGGTGCGGGGTCGCCACTCCAGCACCTTGGGACCCCAACGACCATCAGCTCTTCGAACTATGTGCCCCGCCCATTTCCACTTCAGTTTCGCGACTCGCTGAGCTATGTCGGTGACTTTGACTTAATTTATATTAAGACTTATTCTTCTGAGAATCTGATTAAAAGTTTGCATTTCTAAAATGGTATTTGAGAGTATCCGATTTTGATGCTATTTATTATTTCTTTACCCGGAGAAGCCTTTATTATAACGTCAACGTCGTTGCTGACCCCTCAACGTGGAGCCACAACATTATAGTAACAGGGAGCTGTTGGATACTGGCGTCATAAAAACGATTTTTTTGATTTTTTTGGGATTTTGAATTTTTTTGAGATTTTTGTGTTTTTTTGTATTTTTCCAATTTTTCCACAGGTCACGGTCTTGGGCACCTTTTGTCCACTCCCTATAGAGAACGTCTAGCCACTTTGAAGGAGGTAGCACTGTATTTTCCGGTGCGGAGTCTCCTTTTCCGCACCTGGGTTTTGAAGGTTTTTCAGTTTTTCGTACACTAATAAAAGAACAACACACACACACACAGTCCAGAAGTGGGAATCATCCGTCCTAAACTAATCACGCCTTAAGAGATCTGATCTCTTAAAACGCTGAAACCCTACCTACAGCCGTCTCCATCCGCCCCTTATAACGGCCCCTGACCTCACATCTAATCAATTTAACCACAACACGTCAGACAAAACCACCATCTGAACGCGTGGGTAATTATCAGAAAAATAATTTAATCGATTACACTAATCATAACCTCCGGGTAATATTTATTCGATTAGGACGCGATTGCTATCGCAATTCCTTAATCAAACACAACGACCTAGACGCGAGAGCATCCAATAGCCGTATGAGTCTCTGGAAGAGACTGAATTCGCAACGTCAAACCCGCCTATTTATATCCGACGGCCGGCGTTAGTCCGGCGCGACAGACGAACACCTGCGCCGCACAGCAACAATGTTTAATAGCGATTTTATCAAACTACCTTCAAATAACAAAAGATCAATTTAAATATGACCCTACCTTCAATACATTATAGTTGTATATCCTTACTATTTTAATATTTCATAATCAATTTTAAACATGAGGCTAACACTAAGATGACGCTATGAACCACCATATGTTCGAGGTAATTCATAAATAAATTAATACTCATATAAAAGCTTATAAAAAGGAGCATCATTATCAGTTACGTTTACCATGGTTCATGGAGCGCCTCATACTAAAATATTAAATCAAAGCTTAAAAAACGACTAAAATGTATGAAAATGTAAGAAAAGTAAAAGAAACACTCTCTTTTTGGGTAATATTTTCTGTAACTTACTATTTTTTTTATCACCTAAACTTTATATTAAAATAAAGTTTATATCTTCAAGTATATAAATACATTTACAATTTGTCGGAATCTGGAACTTTTTTTTTCGAGTGTATGAGGGGCGGATTTTGGGCCTTATCAACCCACCTCCTTTAAGTCAAGTCTGCCAATTTGCATTGGGTCAGCGTGGCTTATAGACTTTCTATGAGAACTGTGCTTAGTGAACCATTCATAGGTTGCTGATATATTCAAATTCAAAATTTTTTCGGCCAACCTGTGGCTGTTTTGACAAGTCAAGACTCTACCGTCAGATCGGAATGCAGACAGATATACCTATTATCGCTTAAAAACGTCATAATATCTTCGGCAACCTCAATTATGTTAGAAGCAACGAGACACGGACCCCGATAAGTTCAATTTGCCAGCGGCACGTACCACGCGTAGAGATGTTTTAGAATAGGTATATTATCAAGCTTTTTTAACCCCTACGCAAAAACGACGGGGTGTTATAAGTTGGACGTGTCTGTGTTTTGATTTTGTTTTTTTTTTTATGTGAAAGGAGTGTTTTTAGCTACGAGTATGTTTGATGAAAATCGATTCAAGGTGGCCGCCGCGCCGCCACAAAATGGCGGTTTACATATTTTTTCACAACTCCCTCAATATAGATATCAAATGAAAAGGCTTGACTAGTAGAATACTATACTCTATGATTTTCAAATCTAAGATGGCGGCTACCACAAAATGGCGAATTAAATATTATTTTTAATTTCACATGTCGGGGGTCATGTGATCAAGGTTATGTACCTACACTGCCATTCTTCTTTCAAGTTAGCCCGCTATCATCTTAAACTGCATGGTGACTTACCATCAGGTGACATTGCAGTCAAGGACTATCTTGTCATCGAATAAAAAAAGAGGTAAAATTCTCGCAGCGATCGAGAGAGTGTAACTGTTAATACAATGACAAGCCAGGTCCCATTGCAGTGAAATTCCATCGTATTCACGCGTCTTATTTGTACAAATGCACTAGAGTTTGCAGTGAATTATTGCATTGTGGCGTAGGTAATGTAAAGTAGCCACAAAGTAGCACTGCAGCTGGGTATTGACAGCCGACAAGGGAAATACATTTGCGAATCGCGGGACTGACGGAATTGGAGCTGTTGTAGCCATAATATATTGGTGTAACGTACGCGAATACATTGTGTTTAGCTAAATGTTGTAGCTGAAATTCTTCTTCTTCTATGTATGCGGCATATTTTTTTTTATTCGATGACAAGATAGTCCTTGATTACGATCTCACCTGATGGTAAGTGACGATGTAGTTCGTTCTTTTAGTATGAAGTATTATGCTTGTTCGTTCTTGCTTTTGTTTACTTATTTCTCTATCTACTCGTAGGCACTATTTCTATCACAATTTTTTCATTAACCACGGTTAACTAAATGGAAATACCTACCTTTAGATATTAAATTCGTCTTTGAATATTATTATTCTATTGTGCAAAAGAAGTTAAAACTAACAAACTGCGAAGTTCGGCCAGCAGTTGTGTTATTACAGTTGTGTAAACTACAGTAAAACTAAATACATACAAGCTGAAATTGTACCGTCTAGACCCTCCTTTAGATACGGAGAAGGTAAAGGCGAGGCGAAGAGTTGCAAGAATATAACGTTTTATTTTTTCGCTAAAGAATTTGATGTTATTACTAAGATATGTACAAAGAATTCGTTTGATGTTAAAAAGCTTCCTCGCATACGTATACGGGGGCACTGAAGCGGCGCTCTCACAAACATAATTTCGATATCTTGAACCCAAGTAATTATTGTCATTCGTTGCTTCAAAACATGTGCCCCTCGATAAGATAGAACGTACCGCCTTGAAAGCCTTCAGATGTCTCTTTGCCCCTCTCAACTTGAGTGTTTTGAGTTCGACAAACAGCGTAGAAATACCAACAGAGCATTTTAGCTGTCGATAAAATAAGCTCTTTGAGGTCAAGGCAGGCGATACTCTCCCGTTGATATGTATTTTGACGTGCAGTGGCTAACATAGACTTGTGTCTTGGTGTTAGCCAGAATAAATAACAGCAATTCATTGTTACAACGCTTGCTCAACTGGCAAACGAATTCTTTAACGCTTATAAATAATTCGTAAACCTCGTTAAGAAATTCGTTGGCCACTTCTAAAATTTTGCTTTTTTTACCCCACATTGTATAGTTTTTATTGATCGATTGATTATTCTTTACAATTTTTTTCGGTTTTTGTTCCCCCTGTATTTCTTTTTATTTTTCCTTCTCCCAGTTGAGTGTTTTTTTTTCTTTCTCATATGTGATTTCTATCTGTGAAAACTTGTAATTAGCTTTAGTTGTTCTTTTGTATTTATTAACTAGTTCTTAATTTTCTAATAAGCTGTAAGTTTTCCTGTAAAATAAAATAAAATAAAATAAAATACAAATGTAGGTCCTAGGTATATATAAATATTGATTCGTTTAGCAAAAAATAACGTAATACCAAATGCTTATGATCCAAAGACATAGGTCTTCGTAAGCCGTTGCATCATTACTGATTAAGGGTTATAGTTATTTACGTTATTTTTTGCAAAATGAATTAATATCTATAGATATTTGTAAAAAAATATAATAGATATTGATTAGTTTTGCAAAAATTATTTTCTTTTTTGGGTGGTTTAAAAAAAACGGGGAACCCAAAAGAACCGCTGAAAATTGAAAAATCCAAATTGGTAATTTTGTATAGGAAAGCTAATTTTAAAATAAAAAAGTACCAAGGTAAATAAATATAAGTCTACTACTTAGTTTGCGAAAAGGCATAGTGATAAATAGAAAACGAAAAAGGCAAAAAAAAAAAATGGACTTTACATCGTAATACGTTGTACGAAGAATCTCTAGTAGCATAACTTTAAAGTACGTTCCTGCAAAGTTAGTTATTAAGGTATAATTGTGAGTTCAAACAGGTGTCTCGCAACAATTTGAGAGTTAAAGCGAGTAACATCTGCCGGGAGCAAGTCCCGCCGTCGCCGCGTACAGACGAGAGGTAATTTAAAACTTCACAGCATCTCCAGTAGACTTGTTTATTACTCGGACGGACTACGAAAGAGTGTGTAAGTACCTAATACTTCGTCCACGTGGAGTTAGTACTTTAAAAATCCGCGGGAACTCTTTGATTTTCCGAGATAAATATAGCCTTAGAGTACCCGCAGACTTACAATTTCAAGTTAGGCATAGTTATTTATGGCAGCTCGCACATCTTATCCAACTAAATCGTCGATCATTTTCTTTGTCAAAATCGTTGTATCGATAGTCGGCTAACTTGAAATTGTGTATCTGCGGTCGCTCGTATCACTCACCAAGTTCACAACTACGTAACTACCAATGCAAAAAAAAATCACGTCGATAGCTCTGTTGCGCCGTGATTGAAGGATAAACCCACGAATCATTAAAAAAAAAAGTAATATAGGCATCGGACTATATTAAGAGTTCTGAACTTGTCTTATCCAACAGTGACTCAATCTAATCAATTACGGGTAATTGTAACTAAATCTTATTTCATGTAATCAAAATCTACAATAGTACAGTACTCATTATGTTGATGTACTGTACATCAACATAATGAGTATACCTGTACCTATTGATAAGTAACTTATTAATGAAAATAATAATTTACATATTAATGAAAAGTGTGGTGGACCGAGAAAAATGAGAAACTCCACATTATCCAACTTAAGGTGGAAACAAACTTAAAATACGCGACGCCATTATATAACCTTGGGATAATTTAACTATCAGAATTATTTATTGTTTTTAGAGTGGGGATTTGCATATTTTACCAAACACAAATTCTTTACTTTAAAACATCTTCTGTGTAGCTAATGTCTAGTCTCCGTTGAGATAAGCCAAAATTGAGTATATTAGTACAGAACGTGTAGATTGTGTGTAAAAACAATACTCCCCGGTAATGTATATATAGTTTCATGTCGTGTTATTTACTCTCTATGCCCGTTATATACTCTATACTAGCGGCCCGCTCCGGCTTCGCACGGTTATAAAATATATTATAGCCTATGTCATTCACTGTTAATGGATGTTATTATACGTATAAACCATCCTCTTCAAACACTCTATCTATTAAAAAAAACCGCATCAAAATCCGTTGCGTAGTTTTAAAGATTTAAGCATACATAGGGACAGAGAAAGCGACTTTGTTTTATACTACGTAGTGATTAATGTAGAGTATTAACATAGAGCCGCGTTTACCCGTAGGCTCGAAAGGAGATACTTACTGCCGGGTTCAAATTGCAATGCTCATCGTATTATGAAGTTATAGAAAGCAGTTTCGCGAGCGAGCCTCGACATTGTTGCGTTTCAGGGTTGAGTATGTTTCCACCCTTAGTCAATGATCAGCCTGTGTACACGCTGTGCCTATATAGCTCATGGTGCGCCTGTTGGTATAACTTTTAGGAATTTAATAAGTAGGATGTCGCCAAACTTTTTTGATTAATGCTCCTTATTGATAAGACCTCCCGAAAAATTTTGTACGAAAAATGTATACGGTTATTAATAATACTCTTGCACGAAATAGCGACCCTATGATTTCTTTTTAATAATTATAATAATAACTTAGTAGCTTATTACTTCGACTGTGTTCGCGTCGTTTAAAAACCCTAGGTTTTTAAATTTCTGCGGGAGTCCTTTGTTTTTTTTTTTCAGAGTAAAATGCTTCAGAATACCAACATATTATATTAATACCAGGTGTCCATACAAAATCATTTCGATCCGTTGCTCCCTTCCTAAGTGATTGAAGGACAAATAAACTCACAAACAAAAACCCAATGAAGCTTGTTTTCTTACGACGATATAAATTACACTAGTATGTAGGTACCTATTGAAAAGATCACTTTATCAGATTGCCTTCCTGGGATGTTAAGTTATGGCTGTCCTTAAAGAACGATCTAAGAAAAATAAACCAGAACCCTATAAGCTACTGCCCTACTAATGCCCTATTCATTTAAATAAAAGAAAAGAAGTTTTTATTAATGAATTCATGAAGGCGAAGAATTTTCTGCAGAGATATGTAAGATATTGCCACTTACCTACTTTCTTTTTTGAAATTTGAGGACACGAAATTTTCTCTAAATGACCAAAAAAATTAAAATGACTCGTAATAACTATTTAATTCCAAATTAACGTAACTAAAGTGAGGAACATAGGTACCTACTTAAGTAACATAATATTATGACAAGTATCAGTTGCATCTAATAACACATGGTTAATCTGTGTCATGTAATTTTGAAACCTAATTCAGTAGTGTACGACTCATAATCGCAAACTGAATTGATGTGAGTGAGGGTTTATGTTTATTGTGGAGAATACGTTAACAGTGGCTCCATTAGAAGAGGTTTAATATGGTATTAGGAGAGTTTAGAAGCTTAGCAATCTTGACCTGGTTTGTGAGGACGGAGGACTGCATCTCAGTAGGTCTACGAAAATATTTATTCCTCTGATCCGCTGTCAGATTATTGTAGAATTAAAAAAAATCTAAATTATTCACTTCATGTAGGCCAGCCTGTAAATCTTATGACAATATGTCAAGACTCTTCTACCGGCTCGGAATGTAAATTCTGTTGCGAAGAGCTGGTAAGAAACTCAGTAATGGAATGGAATATAGAACAGCGTTTTATTTGGTGGGAGGGTTTAGTCGTGGCTAGTTACCATCTGGCTGCAGAAGGATCTCGTAGCTGAAAAACTTGTGCCAGTGTATCGGTAAGAGCACAAGATCCCTATTTAGAGCAGGCAGCGGTCTCAAAAGTTGAAATCGCCCTAATGATTGCCAACCTTTGTAAGGAGTCGACACATTAAGAAGATTATATTTTTAGTCGTTTTTCGCAAACTCGATGTCGCGTCTGCAAAAACGCCGATTACCGCTGCAAGAAGCGTCGTGTCTGCTTTGGCCCTTATGATCAAGAGTCTATCACCCATATCGGTTTGTAAAGCAGATTCCTCTCACTCATACAGCTTCAATATGCGCGGACGAATTCGCGGGCATCAACCAAAGTAGCTGATAAAAACAATGAACAAATGTTAATTAACGTAGATAATAATTACACGTTGTAATTGCTTAAAAACACAATGACACTAATTTTGTTATTATAACAAAAATCTGAATTTATGCTGACATGCTCTAAAGGTATGCATTACAATTTGAAGCCTCAATAGCCCAACGGTTAAAGGTATGAACTGTCACACACAATAAGATCACAGCACTCAGCAGAGTAGTGTAAAAATATTAAATAACAAATCGCATACGCAACGCGCATGTTTGGCGTGACGCCCTACCGTGCAGTTGACGTGACGCGTTCTGTTTGTATCGGCCCTAAATCGCTCCGCTTATGAATAATAATAAAAATCTGTGTCGACAATATTCGGCGCGGCATTGTTTTTACAACAACAAAATATGTATTGATTCCCGCGCAATCGTACCCGCGACGAGTCGCATTGTTCTATTATCTCGCGCTCCGCGACTTTGTACTCGGCAATAATGTTGTTTACAGCGACTGAAACTGCAACATTTTCATTACGACCATTCTAAATTTCTTATATCTAACTAGTGGTTCGCCCCGAACTGAGACCTCGCGATATCCCATAATTCCCAAAAGTTTTAATTATATATTGTAATAATTAACTTTTAACATTAGACGCAATAAAAAAAATAATAGTTGACACAAAACTGTTTTACTGACACAGCGCCATCTATTAGCATTATTGTGAAGCTTTTAGCATTTAAAATTAAATAATTTCGTTTCTTTATAACATTTATCTAATTTTAGTATTTGTTGTTCAAGTACAGGATATAACTGAATTTTGAACCAAGTTTCACGTTCTAATATTCAGTAATTCTTGACATATGGCTCAAATTAAAATCTCCACTTTGAAAGCCCCCCATTTCGTCAATTTTAAGGGAAAAATTAAAAAAAAAAATATTTTTGTACTCTGATCAAAGTCGTCTTTAAAAAGATATATTGCAAGTCTATGTAACGCAACAAACAAAATTTTACTTCAAACACGCTTCTATGAGAGCCCCACTGAAATAAAGCTTTTTATATTTTTTTATACAATGTTCGGCTGAAGGCCATCAGTTTACATATTATATTTAAATTTGAAGTAATTACGTTCAGTAATTCAGAAGTTATAGGGCTCTGACAGACATTACAGGACGTACACACTTCTCTGTCCAGTACAGACAAGCGCCCTAGTTGACTCAGAGAACTCGCTTCGCTCGTTCAATTAAAAAAAAATCATCTATGCAAACTGGCAAACTGGCAATGTGGTTTATAATGACAGGTCAAGATTCTGTTGAGAAGAGCTGGTTCATTTTACAATCCTTATACTTTAAGATTTTTTTTGAAGAATATTAGCTAACCTGAAGTTGACTAATATTCTCCTGTTCCCTCCAAATAAGCGGAAAGCTTGTGTTAGGAGTGGGTGCGACAATAGTGCAACGTGTAGGATTCGAACCTGCGACCTTACAGTTTTCAGTTCACACCTTTAACCGTTGGGCTATTGAGGCTTCAAAATTTGATTGAGTTAATTGACATTATAACATGACAAAACAATATTGAAATAATACTGCTGTCAGCGTTAATGGTAGGACCCAAGTAAGGCAGTAAGTAAGGTAGGGTTAAGAATAAAATAATTCTTACGAGTAAGCAAATCTACCATATAAAAGATTAATGACTTTATAGAGACGTATTTTAACATTTTTAACGCGAATTTTTAGCTACGTCATTTACATCCTATCGTAAGCGATAAAACACCCCCGTAGAATTAGCATACGGGTACGGTGTACCGTATCAGCAGAATTTAAAGCGAGAAGGTAATATCCCTGTAAGATAAGAAGTTACCCTTCCACCGAAGTTACTCTTGATTACCTTTATAATAGGTAGTGTGATATTATTTTTTCCTAGCTGATGCCCGCGACTTCGTCCGCACGGATTAAGGGCTTTTTGATTTTCGCGGGAATTCTTTAATTTTCTGGGATAAAATATAGCCCATGTGCTATTCTGATGTATAAGCTATTATATTGTGAAGTTTCATCAAAATCCGTTTCGTAGTTAGCGTGAAAGAGTAACTAACAAACATCATCCATCTATCCTCACAAACTTTGGCATTAATTTTACGCTCTCAAATTCTTCCCAAAAAGTCTATGTGGGTAGTCCTTAAAAATCCAGTGATTTTTGGGATATAAAGTCCTATGTCACTCTCCAGGTCCTCAACTATACCCATGCAAAAAATCACTCAGCTCTGTTGGGGCTAGATTGTATGACAAACACAGTTACATTTCATCCCGGAAAAATAAAAAGATCCCGCGGGAATCAGAACTCCTTAATCCATGCGTACGAAGTCGCGGGCATCAGCTAGCAATATTATAAGCAATAAGCATTAATCTAAATATATAAAAGGCAAAGGTGACTGACTGACTGACTGACTGACTGACTGACTGATCTATCAACGCACAGCTCTAACCACTGGACCGATCGAGCTGAAATTTGGTATACAGATAGCTGTTAGGACGTAGACATCCGCTAAGAAAGGATTTTGGAAAATTTCAACCCCAAGAGGGTTAAATAGGGGGTTAAAAAATCAAACCTAACGTGAGCGAAGCCGCGGGTTATAGCTAGTTTTATAATATTAATATAGTAGGATGACTAACTAGCTGATGCTCTCAAATTCCTCCAAAATAGTCGAGTAGTCTTTAAAAATTCAGTGGAAGCTCTTTGATTTTTGGATAAAAAGTTCTATGTCACTGTCATAAGCAATCTAAGCGGTACTCGGAGGAAAAAAAATTTTGGGGCTTAATCTTGATGAAGCGGTAGTTTGAAATGTCATTCTGACGTGTAGTATGTACTATGCATAATTATGCATAATTATGTTCATGTAAGTAGGTACAACGCACCCTGAGCTCTGATTCCGTGTCATACAACGTTTGCATTGTTCTTACAACAATAAATGTATCGATTTCCGGCACAATCGCACTCAGTAACGAGTGTTGTTGTTTTGTTGTAGGTATTGTTGTATTCTCTCTCTTGTCATCTTTGTGTCGTTCTATTCTTCATTACAGAGGAACGTGTTTATCGTCATTCACTGTTGCATAATTATGCTTTTCTGACATTTATTAAACCTCAATAGCGAAAAGAAAGAAGAAAGACTGACAACCGAAAGTTCTCGATTCGATCTCCATTCCTTGCATTTTTTTTTAAGTATTAAAAAAATATATATCAGTCAAGCTGAAGTTGACTAGCATCCTCTTATCCCCTCCAAATAAGCGGAAAGCTTATGCTAGGAGTGGGTACGACAATAATGTAACGGCTGGGGTTCGAACCTGTGACCTTTCAGATTTCAGTACCGCACCTTTAACCGTTGGGCTATTGAGGCTATAAAATATATATTCGTTTCAAGATCTCTTGCAAGAACTTCCACAGGTTTCGGTCATGCGCCGCTTGTATCCAGTGGTTGCCTGCGGACTGTTCCGATTTCGTCAATGCACCTAGTGAGGTGTCTGCAAACACTGCGCTTTCAGGTTTCCCAAAGTGCTGGAGTGGCGACCACGCAGCGGAAAAAGCAGTGGATCAGACGACTATAGATTACAGAATAGGTATGTAATTCTAATAAGCGACACATTTTCTCAGCGGCCTATCAATCACGTCATTGACGGATGACGTGGAAACGCATTTTAAACGGGATTTTTCGCCACGTCATTTATTACCCGAAGCCAAGGTATGTCAAACTTTTTCCTTAGCCCAGTTTGGTATTTTTTTTTCTTCTTCGTAACCCACTGGTATCGTTTCAAGTCATATTTTACAATCTTATTATCCTTACTCTCCTCACTAATATTATAAACGTGCAAGTATGTTTGTTGGTTTGTCCTTCAATCACGCAGCAACCGAGCAACGGATCCACGTGATTTTTTGCATAGGTATACTTGAGACCCTGGAGAGTGACATAGGCTACTTTCATCCCGGAAAATCAAAGAGTTCCCGCGGGATTTAAAAAACTAAATCCACGTGGACCATAATAAACAGTTCTTCATATTTATTGCGATCCCGCGTCTCTCAATTCATTAGGTTCTTTTGTACAGGTTGCCTGGCGGAGATCACTCTTAGTGATAAGGTCACCTTTTGTTTTACTTAATTCATGAACCACATTAACTCTCTATGTATATATTATGCAATGAAATAAATAAAACAAAATTTCGACTTGCCCACCATTCTGTTTTCGTGCCCCAGGGGTGGGTCGTTCTAAACTTTGGCAACCGCCGTCCTAAACGATGGAACTCATGTCGAATTAGCATACAGGGCGGCATCAGCGGAATATAATAAAAATTCTTTTCAAAAAACCGACTTCAACGCCACTACAAAGTATATAAAAATAATTTTATTTTGTACACGTTTGTTGAAGTCGGGCGGGCTTAACTAGAAACGATGAAACCAATACGCGATGCTCGCCCGATTTCAATAAACGTGTCTCTTATATGTCACCATAAGGTAAGCGTCGCGCATCGATTTCATCGTTACTAGTTAAGCCCGCCCGACTTCAACAAACGTGTACAAAATAAAATTATTTTTATATACTTTGTAGTGGCGTTGAAGTCGGTTTTTTGAAAAGAATTTTTATTTTAAGCTTTTTAGTGTAGCTTATTCCTGCTCTTTTTCTCTCCTCCCTCCAACACTACGGTACTACTGTAGTTCTATATTGGTACCTACAGTACTTATTAACAATACACAAGAGGACTAGGAGCTCCATGATGTAGTCCATGCTTGCTACCAATAGTATCAATTCGAAAACGTCAGTTCGTAATTCCTCCAACTCTGCAGCATCAGGATTAAGGAGCTAGAACCTTGAGCATTATGATGTAGTATATACTTGGTACCAACAATATCAATTTCTAAACGAAAGTTCCTAAATCCTCACAGTTTAGGTAGGCAGTACCCCTGCAGCATCAGTATTGAAGAGCTAGGATCTTGAGTTCCACGATGTAGAATATGCTTGATACTAACAATATCAATTCGCAAGCGTAAGTTCCTAAATCCTCACAGTTTAAGTGGGCAGTACCCTGCAGCATCAGGATTGAGGAGCTAGAACCTAGACCTCAATGGTGTAGTATATGCTTATTACATACAATAACAATTCATGATTAGCAGTTCCTAAACACCTACAATTTAGGTGGGCAGTACCCTGCAGCATCAGGATTGAGAAGCTAGAACCTAGACTTCTATGGTGTAGTATATGCTTATCACATACAATAACAATTCATGATTAGCATTTCCTAAATCCCTATAATTTAGGTGGGCAGTACCCTGCAGCATCAGGATTGAAGAGTAGGAACTGGAGCTCTATGATTTAGTATATGTTTAGGCCAAGCATACCAATTCGTAAACGACGGTCCCTAAAGTCCCATAATTTAGGGGGGGAATACCCCTGCAGCAACAGGCTTGAGGAGTTGAAGGTAAAAATTTTTATGGGACCGTTTCGCGAGCTTCTTCTGTCGATTAAAAAAAAAATCTCGTGAATCGGTCCAGAAACCTCGGAGTAATCGGCGGGCATACATAGAAAAAAAAAAAGATACCGGCCGAATTGATAACCTCCTCCTTTTTGGAAGTCGGTTAAAAATAAAAAACCGGCCCAATACGAGTCGGACTCGCACAAGAAGGGTTCCGTACCATCGTACACGATTTAAAATTATTTGATTTTAATTTTTTCTTTTAATATTAATCACTTACGTATTTTTAAAGCGCCAATAGAAATACACGCTGATTTTAACTGTCTACCTCTTACGCTTTATGAAATACAGTCCGCTGACAGAAAGACGGACAGACGGACAGCAGGGGCGTTGTATCTACCCGTTGGGAGTTGGCATCCATTGGGTACGGAACCCTAACAACGTTTCTGTACCAGTTTGCTCAGTAAATTAATATTTTGACGACCTCCTGTTAAGATCAAAAGCGTATTAGCCATGAATCGTGGTGTTGGCTCTGTGTCGGCAGATCCGTTAATAAACCTGAAATTTCATTGTTTTTTTAATAAACTTTATCTATCAATTTATCACTTTCAAATAATTTATGAGCAATATAAGGGTGGGTCTAGCCAGATTTTTTCGCCGATACAGCTGCTGCCGTATCTGAAATTCAATCAAGAGTAGGTAATATTGTTAAGTGATGGTTAAAATGCAAATGCTATGATTATGCGTGATCGTGATTTGTTTGAAAAAAAGAAAAGTCATGCTTAACTTGACTTAATACTCCCCTCTCCCTTCCAAATAAGCTTAAAGCCTCTATTAGGTGGATACTACAATAGTGCAACGGGTGGAGATTGAACCACTGACCTTTTGGTTTTCAGCCCGCACTTTTAACCGTTGGGCTATTGAGACTCTAAATCGGCGAAACGGTCAAATGTGGACTCACCCTTGATTCTTAAATCTGAACTCTTTTGGGAAAATAGGCTGAGTGTGTACGCACATTTAATTTAGCAAATAGAATTACATAAACGCACTTAGTACTTACCTCGCCCTTTGCTTACAAGTAGAGTCCACGACAAATCCACATGAACGACCCAGTTAACGTACGCAGACATGAGACTATATTGTCGGTCTGAGATCATTCGTGACACATTCGTTCAACTTCCCTAGCGCAGTGGTGAACGCTGTGGTCTTATAACTGGGAGGTCTCGGATTCGACTTCCGGCGGGGCAATTTGGGAATTTATAATTTCTTAATTGTCTCTGGTCTGGTCTGGTGGGAGACTTTGTCTGCAGCCATTTACCACTCTACCGTCAAAGACATGCTGCTATGCAATTTAGCGTTCCGCGGCGTGCAGAAATCGATTAGGGGTATGGTTTGAATGTGCACTGCCATACCCCTTTCAAGTAAGCCCGCTACCATCTTAGACTGCATCGTCACTTACCGTCAAGTACTATCTTGAAATCATATAAAAACAAGGAATAGTGCAAATATTATGAAATTCCCAGAATATTCCGTATATCACGTTAGCAGAAGGCAAGTATTATTTACGAATCTTTGTAATGTCATGTAAATTGGTTTAATTTATGTAATGGTAAATCTTTCAATTCTTTCGGAGTCATATTATAAAAGCGCATACTCGACCCCACAGACGATTTATGACAAGTTTATGACGGTGTTTGGTCCTTTGTAATTAATTATTATCTGTTTGTTTATAAGAGATGAATATTTTGTTTTATAAAGACATTGCGTGTGAAATGTTATTCTGAAAATTATCTGAATTTCACAAATATTTATGCAACGTTTTTTGGTGAGCCGTGTTAATTTAATCAGTGGTTGTCGTACGTCTGCTGTACCGCACTACGGCGCAACTCTGCCACAGTTCGGACCAAATCAAGTTTGCGTTAATTGTGCCCGGGGCGGATTAAGACCCAATAAGCAGTAACTTTGACCCCTGAACATTGATATACAAAAACAAAGATACAGCAAGGTATATACTTACCCTCTCAATACTCTAATTTTTTTTATTTTTATATATTTTCCACACTTACATCCTAGTACCTATTATAGGAAAAATCCAATTCGCTAGTGTAATATATAAGTTAAAAAATCTTAAACCTAATCTTATATTCAAAATAACTAACTATGAATCTAATCTAAGTATATATTATAATCATAATATAATATACTACATTGCAGTATTTGTGCGCTCATTCAATGATGTAAAAGTGATGCCACACGTATGGGGCCGTGTCCGTAATAGTAACCCACCCAAATGTACGTGGATTACTATTATAGCTATTGTCCACGATTTGCTCCACGAAGAGTTTCAGTTTCACGACAGTGCAAAGAAATCCGTCTTCAGAAAGCGAGTTCCCTTTCATCAAGTTAAAGTGAAATGTCGTGAAAAGATTTCGCTAGAACTCGCTTGAGATCGTTTTGTTCCTATTGGATTGGGGGGGAGGGGGGAAGGGGCTTCCAATACTGCATCTCCTAGTGCGGATTTGTCATTCCAGCACCTTAGGATCCCAACGTCCACCGCGTGTCAATGGTACCCTATTACCACTTTAGCTTTGAGACTCGATCGTTTTATTCTCATTGTCTTTATACTAACGAACTGTGTATCTTTGTCGTATTTATATCAAGGGCCGAGTATATGAAATAAATGTAAGTAAATATCCGTAACGCCGTTTGCGGTGTGGTTATATTCGGGTTAAGGATGTGGCCTCCACGCCGGGTTATATTGCGAAGACATTTTGTTATATCTTGCGTATTCCGCAGATGGGTTAATCTCGAAATTAGGTGTAATCAGTTGAATTCCCCTGGCGCGTTTTATTTTTATAGATGTCTCACAAATAATATAGAAATATGAAAAACTTTTATTGTTATAATATTATTTATATTATATTATTATTAACCGACTTCAAAAAAAAAAGGAGGTTCTCAATTCGACGCGTATGTTTTTTTTTTTTATTTTTATTTTTATTTTTTGGCGATGTTACTGCATAACTCCGTCAAATCTGAACCGATTTTAACAAATTTTTTTTTATTTGAAAGGACGTATCGTCAGGTTGGTCCCATTTAAATTTGGTGAAGATCTGATGAATATCTTCGGAGATGGAGGACGGAACTCCTCAATGAATAAGAGCAAATCGCTCGTGATCAGAGTGTGTGTCGGATTTTAACCATGCATTCTTCATAGCATACATACATAATGCTTTTCTATTCGGCATTTCAATATAATTTTTTTTAACCGAATTTTTGACGATGTTACTCTATAACTCTGTCAAATCTGAACCAATTTCAATAATTTTTTTTTAATTTAAAAAGAGCATATCGTCAGGTTGGTCCCATTTAAGTTTGGTGAAGATCTGATGAATATCTTCGGAGATATAGGATGGAACTCCTCATTGAATAAGAGCAAATCGCTCGTGATCAGAGTGTGTGTAGGATTTTAACCATGCAAACTTCATAGCATACATACATATGCTAAATTTCTATTTGGAATAATATATTTCAATACTTTTTTTAAGGAGCAAAACAAATGGTCTAGTGAATTGGTCCCATGAAGCTACACACACTAAAAAGCTTAAAATAATAATATAAAAAAATATTTTAAAAAAACCGACTTCAAACGCCACTTAAAAGTATAAAATAATTTTAGTTTGTACACGTATGTTGAAGTCGGGCCAGCGTTGCGCAATGGTATCATCGTTTCTATATTTTAAGCCCGTCCGACTTGAATATACGTATACAAACTAAAATTATTAAATCGTAAATAGGCCGGTATACTTGTTGAATTAGCCCGTGAGACGGACGGGCCTAAATAGAAACGATGAAACCGATGCGCGACGCTGGCCCGACTTCAACATACGTGTACAAACTAAAATTATTTTATACTTTTAAGTGGCGTTTGAAGTCGGTTTTTTTAAAATATTTTTTTATATTATTATTTAGTTAAATTTCGTGTTTTTATATTTATTATTATTAGTAAGAAGTTTATTAAAATAAAATTCGCCAGGGGAATCAACTGAAGATGCCCAAGATTTACTCAGAAAAATAATTAAATAAGAACTGAATTAATTATTCATGTTAAAATCTCTCAGTGTCTTAAGACTGAAGTCATTGAACAGTGCGCTGCCGAAAAGCTAAAATGTTGTTAACTACCAAAGCGAGGGAATTCAAAAAACGGGAATTTATAAAGGAATGACGCCATTTGAAAAACAATTAAATCTTATTTTAAGGCTCCCTTAAAATTAGATTTGATTGTTTTCATTAGCGCGATGTAAAATACAGTATTGTCATGATTTCTGGTTTTATATTCTGTATTCCTAGTTTTATTATCTGTGGAACTATAATTTTATAACTTCTGTAGTAGCAACACCACCTAGTATCTGATTGGTCCATACAAAAACAACCGCGAATGTGCGCGTTATCTTTGACCAATCAGGACTTTTTGCCACGTGGACGACTGTGAACTGGGAATGGTGTTGCGTGGGTGTTGCTACGAGGAGATAAAAGGTGATTTCGGTCATTAATTCGGGGATTATAATTCGATCAGCAGTTGTGAATAGAGTTAAATTATTATTATTGTGTTCTGTGTGCAATTGAGGAATAAATGTATCACATTTATTAAGTTGACGAAGGAGTTTTCTTTTATTTATTATAAGTCAGAAGTGACACGTATTCCGCAAGACCCACATAATATTAGGTATGTATTCCATTTCTTGAACGGTATAAATTTTTGTAACTACCCACAAATAATTCGATGATGATAGTTAAGGTTATGTGAATAAATTGGATTTACATTTGGTCTGGCTACTCCATGACAATGTTAATCCGATCGATTGTTGGTAGCATTTGATTAGGGCTACTCTCTGATAGTGTTACCAAACAATCCTTTTCCGCAGACATTAATTGTTATTTTTGACAAGTAAAATCAATGATGATAATTAAGCTTTTTCACGCAGATAATAAGTAAAATCAGCTGCGATTATGTATGTGGGTATGTTATAAAAAAAATATGTTTATTGCCTGCGGTTATGTGTACCGCCATTAAACTTTTTATTAGAGGAATTTATTTTATTTGCTTATAAAAATAATTTTGCTAAATATTTTAGGGCGGTTATGTGTGCCGCCATTAAAAGTTTCTGTTTAGTGCGGTTATGTGTGCCGACACTAAAAGTTTCTATTTAGGGCGATTAAGTGTGTCGCCATTGGAACTTTCTATTTAGTGCGGTTATATGTGCCGCCATTAAAAGTTCCTATTTAGTGCGGTTATGTGTGCCGCCATTAAAAGATTCTGTTCACTGCGGTTATGTGTGCCGCTATTAAAATATTTATCTATTGATTTATTTCCTTCATATATTTATTCTTTTACTGCGGTTAAGTGTGCCGCCAGTAAAATATTTTATTGTTAATGTGGTTAAGTGTGCCACTGCGGTTATGTGTGCCGCCAGTAAAATATTTTATTGTTAATGTGGTTAAGTGTGCCACTGCGGTTATGTGTGCCGCTATTAAAGTATTTATGTATTGATTTATTTCCTTTATATATTTATTCTTTTACCTGCGGTTAAGTGCGCCGCTATTAAAGTATTTATCTATTGATTTATTTCCTTTATTGAACGAGCGAAGCGAGTTCTCTGAGTCAACTAGGGCGCTTGTCTGTACTGGACAGAGAAGTGTGTACGTCCAAATGTCTGTCAGAGCCCTATAACTTCTGAATTACTGAACATAATTACTTCAAATTTAAATATAATATGTAAACTGATGGCCTTCAGCCGAACATTGTATAAAAAAAAATAATAATATAAAAAGCTTTATTTCAGGGGGGCTCTCATAGAAGCGTGTTTGAAGTAAAATCTTGTTTGTTGCGTTACATAGACTTGCGATATATCTTTTTAAAGACGACTTTGAACAGAGTACAAAAATATATATTTTTTAATTTTTCCCTTAAAATTGACGAAATGGGGGGCTTTCAAAGTGGAGATTTTAATTTGAGCCATATGTCAAGAATGACAAGATATTAGAACTTGAAACTTAATGGTAAATTCAGTTATATCCTGTACTTGAACAACAAATACTAAAATTAGATAAATATTATAAAGAAACGAAATTATTTAACTTTTAAGTGGAGATTTAATTTGAGCCATATGTCAAAAAGTATTGCATATTAGAACCTGAAACTTTGTTGAAAATTCAGTTATATCCTGTACTTGAACAACAAATACTAAAATTAGATACATATTATAAAGAAACGAAATTATTTAATTTTTAATGTTAATAGCTTCACAATAATGCTAATAGATGGCGCTGTATCAGTAAAACAGTTTTGCATCAACTATTATTATTTTTTATTGCGTCTAATGTTAGAAGTTAATTATTACATCTTTTGTGAATTATGGGATACGGCTAGGTCTCAGTTCGGGGCGAACCACTAGTATATTTATTCTTTTACTGTGGTTATGTGTGCCACCATTAAGGTATTTTAATACTGCGGGTATGTGCGCCGCCATTAGATTATTCTATTACCGCATTTATGTATGCCGCGACTGCTAGGGTACATTCTTCGAGAACATTGATCTGTGATGGAACTCGTTTGTAAAATAGTTTAAGGAAATCCTTATTTACTTAATACTTATTTTAACGATGATTTAAGTACTTAATTAGCAATTTGACGATTACCAAATAAATTGAGTTTTTAATGTTATTTAACTATTAGGCAATGCGATCACGATTAAAAAAAAAAAAAAAAAGTGTAAGTACTAATATTGTTTATTTCTTTTTTTTTATATCGAGCATATGGAACCAGTCGTGAACGGTCGTGGCGCGAAGGCAAACGCGTAAGAAAGAGATCTCCGTCGCCTCCAGAGAGGCGTATCCGCAAGAAGAGTAGATGTCTCTCCCAGTTAACATGAAGAATAGAGGAGGTCGAGCCCAGCAAGCCAGCGTCCGCACCAGAAGTTCCTTTATCTGTGGCGTTAGATGCTTTACCGTCACCGCAGTCTGAGGACTCACAAACGGCGTCGAGAACGAGTTTCACAGCAGACAGGCTATCTAACGTTGATACCTTTGCCAAAAAGTGTAATGAGGGAACCCAAATTCAGGACAAAAATCTCCTATCTAATTCCACCATCCACCATAGTGACAACAGCATTACTCTATAAATCGAACTAAACCGAATGTCATGATTGTTTGTTCTTAAGATACCCACATGAATAGAGTATAGTATACATTTAATAAATAAATTATTATTCTGAGATATTGAAATTTAATTAATTATAGGTATAAGAAGATATTGTAATTATTATTATTATTTTTTTTGTTATTGTTTGTTGAATGTCGTGATTGTTTGTTCTTAAGAGACCCACATGAATAGAGTATACATTTAAATAACTTATTATTCTGAGATATTGAAATTTAATTAATTTTATCAGAAGATATTGTAATTATTTTTTGTTATGTAAGGTTACCTAACGAAGTTATGAAAATTTTATAATTGTAATTAGTGTCATGAATATTTATTTTTAAAAAACCCATGCGAATAGAATATTTGGTTATTAAATAGTTATTCTGAGATATCCTAATTAATTATTCCTGTTATAGTAATTAATTATTTTTATGAAAGTACCTAACAGAGTTATGAAAATTTCATAGTTGTAGTTAATGTCATGATCCTTTGTAGTTAAAAGACTCGTAATGTATTGGTGATTGTTGACAGATGATTGTGGTATTGTAATTTAATTAATTTAGGATTTGTGGAAAATTAACAACCTTATAACATTATGTAATTTTACTTATTGTGCACCGGGAGGTTGCACAAAGTTGGATGGCCGAATGTCATGATTTCTGGTTTTATATTCTGTATTCCTAGTTTTATTATCTGTGGAACTATAATTTTATAACTTCTGTAGTAGCAACACCACCTAGTATCTGATTGGTCCATACAAAAACAACCGCGAATGTGCGCGTTATCTTTGACCAATCAGGACTTTTTGCCACGTGGACGACTGTGAACTGGGAATGGTGTTGCGTGGGTGTTGCTACGAGGAGATAAAAGGTGATTTCGGTCATTAATTCGGGGATTATAATTCGATCAGCAGTTGTGAATAGAGTTAAATTATTATTATTGTGTTCTGTGTGCAATTGAGGAATAAATGTATCACATTTATTAAGTTGACGAAGGAGTTTTCTTTTATTTATTATAGTATCAACACAAAAAACAAACGCTTAAACCCTACCTAAAGCCGTCTCCAACCGCCCCTATAACGGCCCCTGTCCTCACATCTAACCTATTTTACCACAACACGTCAGACAAACCACCATCCGAACGTGAGGGTAACTATCAAACATATCTAAGTATTATTTAATTAATTACACTCATCTAAAACCTACGGGCAATATTTATTCGATTAGGGCGCGATTGCTATCACAATCCCTTAATCAAATATTACGACCTAGACGCGGGAGCATCCAATAGCCGTATGAGTCTCTGGAAGAGACTGAATTAATAACGTCCAAAGCACTGTATTTATACTAACGGCGCGGCGGCAGACCGGCGCCTACGACATCAACAAAGTCAAACTACCTACTACTAGTTTTGTCAAACTACCTTTAATACATTAAAGTTGTATATCTTTACTATTTCAATATTTCGCTAACAACAGTATAGTAGAAGCCAATTAAGCTGATGAAAAAAATTGCCATTTTTCGACGAAGTTGGCTCAGGATCACTCAGCGGGCGATGAAGAGAGCTATGCTCGGAGTAATCAAATCAGAAACGAGGGTATCCGTAGGAGAACCAGAGTCACCGACATAACTCAGCGATTCACAAAGTTGGGAAGGGTAAGACAAATGGTTCAAAGAACCGATGGTATGGAGTCTCATGAGTCTGAGATCTATAGAGCGTACTTTGACTCAGCTCGGCCTTAAGTCAGAGTTAAAACGAGACACAAATATGCTCTGACATAAATCTGTCTCGTTTTAACTCTGTCTTGAATCTGAGCGGAGTGAGCGCGCGGTCTATAGATTTCAGCCTGAGAAGGAAAGTCTTTCTTTCTCTTTTCTCTCTCTCTTTTTGGGTAATAACTACTTACTCACTGGAATTTCACCGCTACGTGGTTAAAATCCCCCGAATTCACAACGCCAAAATTTGGAATGTCCTTAATGGCTGCGTTTTTCTACTACCCATAGCTTAGCTACCTTTAAATCAAGAGTGGATCATCATCATCATCATCATCAACTTATGGACGTCCACTGCTGGACATAAGTCTCTTGCATGGACCGCCACAGACCTCGGTCTTGCGCCGCCTGAATCCAGCGACTCCCTGCGACTCGTTTGATGTCGTCGGTCCACCGGGTGGGGGGTCTGCCAACACTGCGCTTCCCGGTGCGGGGTCGCCACTCCAGCACCTTGGGGCCCCAACGACCATCAGCTCTTCGAACTATGTGCCCCGCCCATTTCCACTTCAGTTTCGCGACTCGCTGAGCTATGTCGGTGGCTTTGGTTCTCCTACGGATCTCCTCATTTCTGATTTGATCTCGCAGGGATACTCCGAGCATAGCTCTCTCCATCGCCCGCTGAGTGATCCTGAGCCTTCTTATGAGGCCCATAGTTAGCGACCATGTTTCGGATCCATAAGTCATCACTGGCAACACGCACTGTTCGAAGACTTTAGTCTTCAGGCACTGAGGAATTTTGGACGAGAAGACATCTCTGAGCTTCCCGAATGCTGCCCAGCCGAGTTGGATTCGGCGGTTGATCTCTTTCTCGAAATTGGACCTACCTAGCTGGATTGTGTGTCCCAGGTATATATACTCGTCTACAATTTCGAGTACAGAGTTCTCAACAATTACTGGGTGGAGCGAAGCATGAGCATTAGACATGATCTTCGTCTTGCTCATGTTCATTTTAAGGCCCACCTGTTGAGAAACCCTGCTGAGGTCATTGAGCATTGTATTGAGGTCTCCGAGAGTGGATAGAGACAATTTATCCTTTCAATGTTACCGACTCCCGGTATATTATAAGAGTACAGCTAAAGCCATATTTCAGTACCTAAGGAGCGAGTCAGTTGAAATTTTATATCAGCCAGCCATTGGTCTTCGCGCTGAAACAATAAATGCTTTCGCCTGGCGAGCGGCCAACTCAATTATCAGTGTTGCCTGATAGCTCTTTATTTTTTGTTCAAATGTAGCCCAGTTAGCCGTTCCACCTTTTTGGAACGAAATTGAAATATTTTTATTTTATGAATAATCACATCACATCATGCTTATGCTATAAAGGCGATAGTTTGTACATGCGTGTGCGTGTGTGTGTGTGTGTTTGTTACTCCTTCACTTCTCCATTCTTTGCTTTATTTGTATCCAATCTGCACTATTTAAGTGGTACGGTGGTAAGTACCCGAAGCCTTACACCAGACTGTTTCAACAAATTCCCAAATTACGCCTGCCGGGAATCGAACCCACGACTTCTATTTATAAATAGCATTAGTAATAATTAAAAAAAAGTTATGCGATCTATGACCATAAACATGGTGTTTATGGTTGACAGATACATAAGAAGAGACAAGTACATAATATTATTATTTTTTACACGATTATTTATTATCTTTTCGAAGTTCTTCTTCGTTAAATATTAATGAAAATATCACGTTCCTTTCAGAAAAAAAAAAATATTATTTGTACGCAATGAAAATAAACTGAGGATATTTTAAGATTATAGTCCTCTTTTCCTCCTCCACTTCTCAGTGCTCTTCATCAAAATTAAGAGCATGAATTTCTAAGAAAGTATCCAGAAGTAATGATATATTTATTCAAATAACATTTTTATCATTTCCTGTACCTATTTTATTATACAACTGTGAGAGTTTGTATTTATACATGTATTTACCTATTACTTACGTATGTTTGTCGGTGCATTTGATGAATGAGGTTTCTTCCACTGCATCTCAGCATTTCACGTATTATATCAATATAATATGACTAGCTGATGTCTGCGACTTCGTCCGCGTGGATTTAGAAGAAAAAAAATTACGTCCATTTGTTTTACCGTTGCTGCGTGATTGAAGGACAAACCAAAAAACAGTTTCGCGTTCATTAGTAAGGATAGTCGTATTTTGACTCTATGATAAATCTAATTTAAAGATTTTAAACAAAAATACGTCATAGTTTTTGGTTTATCCCCCGAATTTTTTATTAAGTATTTAAAATGAGATGAATGTTGATGAGTAAATGATGAAATTAAAGTTTAAAGTAGGTAAGTAGATACATAGTCCTCAAATACTTAGTCTTAGATGAATCGTACAATAAAGACATCCTCGGTGTAGTATGTTTTATGTACTCTTTATTTTACTTACGATTTTTCTTTTATTCGATGAATAGATAGTCCTTGACTGTGATCTCACGCGATGGTAAGTGATGATGCAGTCTAAGATGGTAGCGGACTAATTTGGAAAGGGTGCGATTGATCAAATGGCACTGTTGTTGACAAGAAATCTTTATAAATTGAATGGATTTCCAAAAATTAACGAACAAAAAGAAACCTTGAACACGTTAAGCCGTCCCTTCAGAAAACCCACATCAGAAAGTAGAGTAGAAAAATGCCTCACAACTTTTTACTACGCCGTCCATGGAATTAGGTAAAAATTTCTACGCTGTGTCATTTTTTGTCGAGTACATCGTTAAACGGGAACAAAGCCGCTGAAAGATCTCGGAAATTATATAAAAGACGGTGGGGAAAATGACAGCGCTAAGTTACAGGTGCGATTAATTTCACTGCTTTTGTAATACTTTTCTCGAATATTAATTCCTTAGAAAATTGCTGGTATTTTTACTTGTTTATTCTTTTCGAATTTTTTTTTTATGATCTCTGTTATTTTACTTGCGTATTTTTCCGCATAGACATAATTTCCTTGTCGTTTTATCAATAGTGCTGTAATGTGCCACGGTCTCGTCACACAGAACACGATCTTGCGCCGCCTGCATCCAGTGACTGCTCGCGACTCCACCAGATGGTCCGTCCACCTGGGTCACTATCTACCTACCTACGGGGTCGCAGCGTAATCTCAACGACTTCGAATGTGTGTTTGTTTATTTGTTTGTCCTTCAATCACTATTGTGGTACCCACTCTTAACATAACTTTTACGCTTTGCGGTGGTATAACGACTTATCATAAGAGCCACAAGTTGGCCTACATGAAATATTTAATTTTGAATTTTGTTTTGCTTATTTTAAGGGAAGGGGAGACGAGAAAGTACAGTATTATTTTAAAAAATTCAATTCATACAAATGACTCACATTCGGAAAATGTCGTTTGAGTTGAGCGAAACGCAGTTAGTGAGTGAAACAATAAAAAGCTTTCCATAATAATTAATTCTAAGCCCGCGGTCACGGCTCGCTGGCAGGCGACCAACTCAATCGTCGCTGCAGCTTGTTAGAGAGATATTTTTATTAGAAATTTCATCTCACACTGAATTCGCCCTTTGAATTTTACTCTGCCATTATATTTGCGCAATTTCATTTAGGACTACTAAGCACCTACGCTGTGTTACAACGAGATCTAGCTAAGCTTTACAAGCATTTAGCTATACGATGATTTTTCTACCTCTTCTTCTTTAACCAAATGCAGCCTACAATAAAATAATTATTCTAACATAGAAAATAAAATAATTATTCGAAAGAATATTAAATTCGGAATTACACAGTCGACGAAAGCTATGTCGATCTTACCTACTAGTACAATCAAACAAAAACCAAATACAATTAATATTTCTTAGTATTGATCATTTATTTATTTACTTATTGCTTTTTAAATTAAACATTATTCAAATTACAATTGAAAACAATTTAGAACAATGCAGCATTGGAAAACCCTATTAGGGCACAGCAAAATAACATGCATTCAGCAATCTCGTACTTTGGTTTTATTATATAATTATACCTTTTGATACCGTTTACTAACAACCTTCAGATTAATCAAAATCACCCTTTATCGTCAAATGTAGGCCACGTAAAAACAGGCTGCTTCTAAATGAATTATTTACAAGAATTAACCAAAATTACATTTAATATAAAAATTGTAAACGAAACTATAATAGAAAACGAACCTTTATGATTCCAAGTGGATTCAGTAGTTGGATTGTAATTGCAACTATATTTTTATAGTGATACAGTTGAAATTTCAGATGCACGGTAAATACGATTGTGTCCAAACAAGGTCCAAACACACCAATTTGGCTCGGCTTAGTTCGCAGGCTGTTATTCCGTTTACGATGTTGGTAACTAAACAATAATAGGGGGCGGGCGCTGTAAAAGTTAATAACATAATGGGATGTTTGGGGAAACTAACAGTTCAGCTTTTTTATAAAAGCGGAATAACACTCACGTAATCACGAAGGATCAAGAACAATTAGGTAAGCTTAGTAATTAAAATGGTTAGGCTAGCTATTATACCCTCATACTGATCCTTAGGGCCGATTTCACCATTTTCACATTTGATATTTTGGCAGATTTGCAATGCAAAAACTATCAGAACGCCGAATATGATCCTTGATTAAACATCACTCTACGTTGGTGAATTCGCCACTAAGGGTGCGACACAAAAGTTCGGCTTAATTCGCTCGCAATATGTTTTAAGCAACCTTATGACACATCAGACCAAAGCCAAAATTACGTCGCGTTCGAACCTTTCTTCGAGCGACTATTTCCGCGAGATTCATTGTATTTTGCATAGCACGTCATCACACGATGCGTTACGCGATCGACAGGTTCAACTTGAAGTTGAATACCTCTTCCAAGTTAGCCCGCTCAATTTTAGACTGAGATCTAGAGACCGCACTCTCACTCTGCTCAGACTCAAGATAGAGTTAAAACGAGACAGATTTATGTCAGAGCATATTTGTTTCTCGTTTTAACTTTATCTGAAGTCTGAGCTAAGTCGAAGCACGCTTAATAGAGTAATAAGTGACGTTGTAGTTTAATGCAACGTCACTTATCATCATAGGAGAACGCTGTAAAGGGTTATCTTAAAATCAGCTAGAGGAGATCCGTACCCATTTTTTGTCCGTGGCAAAGTGGCATTAGGTTGAAATGAAGAGGTTGTTGAAACTAGCCGATTGCTTGCATTCAGTAGACGATAAAAGATACTATTTATTCTAGAAATTCAAAGAGAAATTGAGCATTTTTTGAAAAAAAAAAAAAAAAATCTTAGTTTATGCGGACGAACTCGCGTTAATCAGCTATTGAAATAAATTTTACAATTCATACTTGATTTTAAACTAAACAAAGCTAAATTAGTTAAACACAATGTAGCTGCATATTTTAAAGCGACCATTATGAACTAACGGCGCACATAAAAAGTTAAACAAACAAATTACAACCAGCGCAAGTTTAACGCTACAACGCAAAATGGTCGCTCTGTGTAACTGTGCTGTAAATATAATGCTCCAACTTTTGACACTGAGCTACATTTATTACTGAACTGGAAAACATCGTGTTTTACCGATTCGAAACTAGATTTTCATCAGTTTATTTATATCCATTCAGACTACATACTCGATGTCAACGGTGTGTGAAATCTGAGATGAGATGCGATGGGTTGACGGAGGCTACGAATAAATAATAAGTCAGGAAATGGTAAAAAAATTACCCAACAAAAGTCGTGTAGTGTCTAGCACGTCATCAGTCGGAAAAGTAAGCCCAAGTCAAATCTTCGTGTACTTTATTAAGTGATTCGTATTTTGAATCATACAATTTTTTTTAATATAGTTTAGATGCCTGAACGCTATGATAAAATAGGAGTTCTTGATTAAAAAGAAGAGCCATGCAATATTTTCTGAGATCTCATTTAGAAAAATTGCATTTGAAGGAACCCTTTGAGTACCAATGTGGCAGCGCAACCCGCCTAGACGCACATAAATTCTGTTCCTGCCCATCGATAGAAAAATACTAAGACTCAATAAAATATATCAACGAATAACAATACACCATCAATGCAGAGGTTTCATAGTGTTGATATTGTAATATTATTGTATTATTAATGGATATTGAAAGAAGAATCTGATGTTGCGGTAAGGTCGGCCGCGTTATATATTTTAATTAATTTATCTATGTTCTGGCGCGATAGCGAGTAGAAACAGATTAGGGGTAGGTATGGGTTGAATTTACACTGCCATACCCCTTTCAAGTTAGTCCGCTACCATTTTAGACTGTATCGTCACTTACCATGTGAGATCGCAGTCAAAGACTATCTTGTCATCGAATAAAAAAAAAAATTGTAACGATCGCGTCAGTCTTCGGAAAGCACCAATCAGTTTAGTCATTTCACGGTGTCAGCTGAACTTGCAAACTGGGGGGGAAATTCCCAGCGCTGTGGAAGGAGGGCGACATAAAAGTGCAATGCTGGATTGGTTTTCCGCGCGTCGCCTTCCAATCATACGGTGGCTGCCATTAGTCTGCATTTAACTATTTCATAGTATTTTAATGGTAGCATTCGAAGCACTAATCTGTTTTGAAGTTATCGGTCCATCAACGGTTCACTACTGAGCGAAGGTTTCCTCTCAGAGAAGAATAATAGACAACAGTACACTACCCTGGCCGAATGCAAATTAGCAGACTTTGAGAACATTGTACTGAACTCTCAGGCGTACGGCTTTTCTCACGACGTTTTCCTTTACCGTTAAAGCATGTGATACCTGTAGCATACAGAGGGTAGTCTGTGAATATTGGAGGAAACATGTTATAAATACAGGCGCCATTTGAGTCATTAGTCAGTCGTGCTAGGACCACGGGTCGGACAGCACGTCGGTTGTGTAACACACTTTATGTGTGCCTGGATTGTGCATTGGTATACGGACTATATACTTGACTACTATTGCTGTGTTTTCAATTACGAGGGCAGGCATTACGTGAGTGGTCGAGTATACTACAACACCTAATTGCTGAAACGCATATTATAACTCCAAAGAATAGAGACTGTAGTTCTAACCACTAAGCTATGTATCAATTCAATTCAATTTTGTCTGAAAAGTAGTGACCGGGTTTTCGCTTAAATGTTCACCAATATGTTCTGTCTCTTGGTCAGTTAAATCCTCAATACAAGCTTGAAGCGTAGCCGGAGGCATTTTGCATTAAGTCCGTATATCTTTTAAAAATCTCGTGAAAACTCTTCGATTTTCCTTTACTAGTATATATCATTCAAAAATCTTGTTGATTTGTTGCTTCGTCGCGGCGTGATTGAAATACAAATCAACAGACTTACAGACAGACACAGACCCGTGGGCTTGAACTCTTTTCTTAGAATTTTCAAAAAGGGTCATCAAGTCTACCGAGGATCTAAGAGGGATCTAAGATATGCTGTCAGCATTTTAGGTACTATGCCGCGGTACATCGACGAGGTGTTGAACTTCATTTTAGCTTAATTTTAGATGTAATTTATCTTTTAGGTATAACTAATTAACATTATTGGTTCAGTATTTGATTTAAATAATGGCGATTTAACATACTTTCTCATTTATTATAGTAGGGATTGTACATTCAGAGACACAATGGAGTGAAATTCCCGCGTCCCTTAACATCACACTTCGCTATCCGTTGTCAAAGAACAAATGTTAATTAATGGCATCCTCGCACGGAGAAAGGACGGACCTTTGTCAGAATTATTCGCGAACGAACATATTATTGTATTCTTGAATAATTACCTATTGATTAATACAATAATGTTAATTATTTGGGTAATGAGACGTGCCAGATTAACTTTTTACACATGGACGAATGGCAAAATGTTATAAATGTGGGTATATTAATATTATAATCATTAACCAGTGAATCATGGAATCAGCAAGTTAAGTTGGCGTTAAATAATTAATTAAATGTGTTTAAAGTCACGTACAAAATATAAGGTTAACGAGTTAAATAAACGGTCTGTAGCGAATTATTGTGTATCATTTCAGCGAGGAATCTAAATGAAATTGATTTGCTAAATAGTATATTTAGCAAAACATTTATTGCTAGATTTTGCCCGCGAATTTGTCCAGGTGAATAAAGTTATGTTACTGTTTTTCTGGAGTAAAAGATTACTCTCCTTGCCCTCAACTTTACAATAGTATAAACAGTCAGTTCTCAAGGTATCATCAAAAACGCGTTCCATACAAAATATACGCAATATTTTGGTGATAATCCATTTTTAGTATGTCAGTATCGTCGCGTTAATACAAGGAACTCGCAGATAATTATTTAAAAATTACATACTAGACTGTGAAAGGATGTCATAATTCATCGTAATATGTATGAAAAACATGATTATTATCAGTACCAGTATAGAAAAAAATTACATGGCACTCACGTTGCTTGTTTAGAACCTATACGTCTGAGCGGAACTTTGTTAGGAACTTCCGTTCTAAGTTAACTTTAAGTTCGATGGTTATGTATCTCTTAAGCACAGCTGAACATATTAGGTTTATTTCAGGAACTTCTTGGAAATGGCGCTTTGGGTACAAACTTTGGGTCTTCAGACACTGATGTATTTTGTACAAGAAAACATCTCAAACTGTAGTTCATTATCTACAGCAATTCCGAACACTTACCTTTAATTTATACTAGATATCGAGGTATCACGTTGTTCCTCATTTATACAACATAATAGAGCTACTAATATTATAAATGCGAAAGTGTGTTTGTTGGTTTGTTGGTTTGTTGGTTTGTCCTTCAATCCCGCTGCAACAGAGCTTCGGATCGACGTAATTTTTTACATGTGTGTAGTTGAGAACTTGGAGAGTGACATAGGCTATTTTTTATCCCGGAAAATCAAAGAGTTCCCGCGGGATGATAAAAAACTAAATGTACGCGGACGAAGTCGCGGGTATCAGCTAGTAGAGCTATAAAAATAATTCCGCGTTATTTGTGTCCATGTTGACTTTAGACCTATCGAAGCTTATTGTGCCTCCCACCATAAAAGTAAATTATGTGTGCGCGTCTTCCAGCCTCTTTGTCGGCTGCAGATTTATCTCCACATTAGTGTGAGAGATAAAACTCTCTTTCTTGGCTGTGATTTTATTCCTGGTTGCATTGTTTATGTCACTATCAGAGAGTAGTTAAACTTTCACGTATAATTGACTAACTGTTGGCCATCTGCTCTGCTCTCTGCCCGTCTGCGTGGATTTAGTTTTTAAAATTCCGCTGGGACTTTTTGATTTTCCGGGATTAGTAGATTATGGTGGTACACACTATTTGATAAAGAAAGAATTATTAAAATCGGCTCAGGAGTGACGAAGAAGAAAAGATGGCTCATATTCTGTATAAATCAATTCGCTGCAAATATCCCAATCACATCAATCCATTGCTCCACTGCTGTGTTATTGAAAGATAAACCAACAAGCAGGTACACTTCCGTATTTGTAATTCTAAGATGGAATAATATTGTATTGAGTCGAGTCAATATATATTTACAACATCTGAACATTTCGAACATTCGATCAACTGTTTAAGCATCCTTATTTACTCTTTAAAACACGTAAAGAGGAGTTCAACAGCCGCTTTCTGTAAGCTTTTTGTATGGAAATATAATTTGCATCCGAAATGATCGATGCTTTTACAAATATACAGAAAATTAAACTCAAATAATTGCCTTGGAGTTGCGATCGCATGAAATATTACCGCCAAAACGATTCATTTAAAATTTCTCCGCTACCTAGCGATAAAAAAGCGATAAAAACTTTGGTTGGGGAAAGTTGGGTTGTTGGGTTTTTGGTGAATAAAAAAAACTGGCCAAGTGTAAGTCGGCCTCGCACACGAAGGGTTCTGTAGATACCATCGTACAAGATTTAATATTATTAAGATGAGCAAAAACAAAAGTTTATTTGGATACCCTCTTTAATTTTTATTAACTCTATTTTTTTATTGTTTAGCAATAGAAATACATATCCTCTGAAAAGGTAATGTATCTGTCTATTACGTTTCAGGAGATTCGCTGACGGACGGACTGACGGACGGACTGACGGACTGACGGGCCGACTATCGGACAGCAGAGGTTTATTAATAGGGTCCCGTTTTGAGTATGGAACCCTAAATATGGCTGAAGAATTCTCTCCTAAAAGTATTCTGAGCGGACGATCATAAGAAAGTTGCTGGCAGTCGCTGGGCACAAATGGCGCACGAGTGTGTTCTGTGGTAATTCTTGAAGAAAACCTTATATTTATATCAATTAAAATTTTAGGACACTCGTAGCTCCTCTTGGAACGTGTTTCTAAAAAATTAACTAAGTATAGTAATGATACAGGAAGATAGTTCGAAGAGCTGATGGTCGTTGGGGTCTCAAGGTGCTGGAGTGGCGACCCCCTACTAGGTGGACATCAAACGAGTCGCAGGAAGCCGCTGGATTCAGGCGGCGCAAGACCAAGTTCTATGGAAGTCCATGCTAGAGACCTTTGTCCAGCAGTGGACGTCTATCGGTTGATGAAAAAGAAGTAATATGTAAACAAAACTGTGAACCTTATTGTAATAGAAATAAGGTGTAAAGTACCTAAGCGGCTCTATGAATAAGCTACGTTTAAAATAATATACAGGATGCGCAAACTTAAATGATATTTCAGCTATCCTGCCTGCATTAGTGGACCGGTTAACAGATTTAAATGTCACTGTCTGTCGTTTTGAACAGCCTGCAAGCTTGAACCCCGGGCGTTTAGCAATGTGTAGGTAAATCACGAAGTTTCTATAGTGTCGACCCCAAACGCTAACATAATAATAATTATCTAATTTATGGAAGCACTATCTGATGCCTACTACTTAGTTTTGAGGTTTTTGATTCCCGCGAGAACTCGTATTTTTCGAGATGCGTTAGTCCAGATTACAATCTATCTCTGTGCCAAATTTCAACCAAATCGATGCAGTCGTTGCGGCGTGATTGAGAGTAACATCCATCCATCTATACATCCAATCTTTCTCATTTATAATATTAGTAGGATAGCTCTTTATAAAACAAATAATAAAACAGACTGAACTGCTAAATTCCGTTTTAAAGAAACGAACATGACTCGAACAAAATTTTAGAATATTTATAAAAAAAAAAGAAGAATATTAACCAAGCTGAAGTTGACTAATATCCTCCTATACCCACCAAATCAGCGGAAAGCTTGTGAAACTGCAACGGGTGGGGTTCGAACCTGCGTCCTTTCAGTTTTCAGTCCGCACCTTCAACCGCTGGGCTATTAAGGCGTTTTTTATTAGAAAACAATGAGTCCCCAGAGAGCCTCAGGTTAACATATTATTCAAATAAATTTCCCAGCGTTTCACCCGCGCTCTATTGTGTTGGGAAACTTTGATTAAAGGGATTAGGGCGCCTTACCTGCCTCTTTCCCTATTGAGATAAAACCTCGAGCGTATCTCCATTGCACTGAACGCAGATGAATGCAAAACCAAAATACAGATTTTTTCACAATTATAAATTTTTATTTTCATTCTTAATCTGGATGTATGAATTGCTAGTTGATGCCCACGGCTTCGCTCGTGTGTATTTAGTGTTTTAAATCCCGCGGGAACTCTTTGATTTTCCGGGATAGAAAGTAGCCTATGTCATTCTCCCGGTCATCAACTATACCCATGAAAAAAATCTCGTCGATCCGTTGCTTTGTTTCGGCGTGATTGAAAGACAAACCAACAAATCAACAAACAAACACACTTTCGCATTTATAATATTAGAAAGGATTGTTAGCTTTTTTTATAAATAAGTTATGAATTTTAGATACTTTACAATCATTACGGAAGTGTGTATAAAAATACTGATTATTCGAACTGTTAGATTCATGTTTAAGATTGATCTTTTTAAAGGTAGTTAATTAAATCGATATTTGACTTGTTGAAAGCGAGGGCACGCCAATGTCGTGCCATCTTGAATTATTAGTATGTCAGAGATTAAGATTAAAGTCATTATTATTTAAAGCGCCATCTAGTGACGATGGTCTTATAAGGTTTATTGACGGTAGTCTTGTGAGTTTAATGACGGTAGTTTTATAACGTTGGTATCATTGTTCAATGGGCGTTCCGTCATTGCTCCCCACTTGTTCGGTTGATAAAAACGAGACTCACAGCGTGTGTCGAGCTCAGTCATCTGTCATTAGTTGTCGGTCGTCACCGCTAGTCATGAGCGGTCGGTCTAGCGTTATAGTGGTTATTCTGATGGTTCAATGTTGTTGTGATCAAGTGATTGGTAATAGTGCTGTTGGTGTCAATCTGGTTTGGCCTTTGAATCGCAGTTATTTGGTGAGTTCGTTCTATTGTTTAATCATGTTACGTTACTGTGATTTCCCTATAGTGTTGTTGCCCATTCGTGGCTTATAGTGGTTAAAATAGACGTTGGCTAGGTTCTTCTATCATGGTGTGTGACGTGACGGCTATGGGGAAGGTGGAGGCCGTAATTAGCCTAGGTTAGTTAGCCAAGTTTATCTAAGACGTGGAAATGTTGGGTTCCATGTTAGTTATTTCATTATTCGAATATAACCTTATTGTGAGTAGTTGTTTGTATTAAGATAGTCTGATTCCCTTTATTAGTCGCTTGGCAAGTGTATCTTCACACTTTTATGAGACAATTACGGTGAATGAAACTCTTCATTTGCCGTAAGGTTGATAGTTAATTTTACCCGCTTCGTTACGTATAAATACGTCAGATTTGACGCTACGAATCCAGTCTCTGCCAAAGACTCAGTCGGCTATTAGATGCTCCTGCGTCTAGGTCGTTGTATCTGATTAAAGAATGGCGATAGCAATCGCATCCTAATCGAATAAATATTGCCAGTAGGTTTAAGTGGGTGTAATTGGTTAAATTATAATACTTTGATACTTTGATATTTTCGATAACTACCCTCACGTAGATGGTGGTTTGTCTGTCGTGTTGTGGTTAAATTAATTAGACGTGGGTCATGGGGCCGCTAAAGGGGCGAGTGGAGGCGGCTTTAGGTAGCATTTCCGCGTTTTAAGAGATAGGTTCTCTTAAGGCGTGATTAGTTAAAGAGTTCCAATACCCGTTTCTGGAGTGTGAGCTAACAAATCAGAAGCGGGATAGAACCACGTTGCCTTGATTTGCTCAAGTCATCTTTACAGTTGTATTGTTTTGAATGATTTGGAGTCTAGAAAATGAGTCATGAGGTTAAATATTGAAACCGAATCTTTTGTTATTTTTGGTAAAATCTTAGAATCAATAAGATAATTTATTAGAGGTTGTATGAATAAATTGGATTAACATTTTATCTGGTACTCCCTGATGGTAAAGTGGTAGTTTCATGATATTAAACAAAAACCGAGTTTGGTTTTGTTTGATTGAAAGAATATTAACAAGTGGAATCAGTTGTGGTTGTGTACCGCAATATTATGGTTGTGTTCCACAGTATTAGATTATTCTATTACTGCGGTTATGTAAGCCGCTTTAATGTATTTATTTACTGATTTATTTATTTATACTATTACTGCGGTTATGTATGCCGCTGTTAAAGTATTTATTTATTCATTTATTTTATATATTTATTTATTCTATTACTGCGGTTATGTATGCCGCTGCTAAAGTAATGATTAATTAATTAATTTATTTATTTTATTACTGCGTTTATATATGCCTTTACTTATTTGTATATATTTATTTGATTTATTTATTGTTGCTGCGGTTATGCGTGCCGTTATTAAAGTAGTTATTTATGGATCTATTTGGAGGTTTTAAGTTCAAGTTAATTGTTGAGTTCAAGTTAATTGTTGGGTTCAAGTTAATTGTTGGGTTCAAGTTAATTGTTGGGTTCAAGTTAATTGTTGGGTTCAAGTTAATTGTTGGGTTCAAGTTAATGGTTGGGTTCAAGTTAATGGTTGGGTTCAAGTTAATGGTTGGGTTCAAGTTAATGGTTGGGTTCAAGTTAATTGATGGGTTCAAGTTAATTGATGGGTTCAAGTTATTGATGGGTTCAAGTTATTGATGGGTTCAAGTTAATTGATGGGATCAAGTTAATAGTTGGGTTCAAGTTAATTGTTGGGTTCGAGTTAAAAGTTGACTGTCGAGTTAAAAGTTGACTGTCGAGTTAAAAGTTGACTGTCGAGTTAAAAGTTGACTGTCGAGTTAAAAGTTGACTGTCGAGTTAATCGAGTTAAAGTTCACTGTCGAGTTAAAAGTTCACTGTCGAGTTAAAGTTCACTGTCGAGTTAAAGTTCACTGTCGAGTTAAAGTTCACTGTCGAGTTAAAGTTCACTGTCGAGTTAAAGTTCACTGTCGAGTTAAAGTTCACTGTCGAGTTAAAGTTCACTGTCGAGTTAAAGTTCACTGTCGAGTTAAAGTTCACTGTCGAGTTAAAGTTCGTTACCAAGTTAAAGTTCGTTACCAAGTTAAAGTTCGTTACTGAGTTAAAGTCCGTTACTGAGTTAAAGTTCATTACCGAGTTAAAATTCATTACGTACTGAATTAAAGGTAGCCGTGACTGAGGGCTAAGGAAGCCATGACTGAAGGCTAATGTAGCCGCGACTGAGGGCTAATGTAGCCGTGACTGAGGGCTAAGGTAGCCGTGACTGAGAAGCATCCCAACACTGTGCAAGAGTGCACAAGACGCGGAACTCGAGCGCCGGACGCGGCGCTTCAGCGGCGCCTCTCTACGCATCACCTGCCTGCGCGTCGCCTGTTGGTGCCAGGCGAGCCTGAGGCAGCTTCGGCTACGGGACTACTGCGCGCCATCTAACTGCGCGTCGCTTGTTGGTGCCGGGCGAGCCTGACGCAGCGCTGGCTGCGGGACTTCTGCGCACCATCTGCTTGTGCGTCGCCTGTTGGTGCCGGGCGAGCCTGACGCAGCGTTGGCTGCGGGACTTCTGCGCGCCATCTGCTTGTGCGTCGCCTGTTGGTGCCGGGCGAGCCTGACGCAGCGCTGGCTGCGGGACTTCTGCGCGCCATCTGCTTGTGCGTCGCCTGTTGGTGCCGGGCGAGCACAACACTGCGGGCGAGCACAACACGCCGTGCCAGTCTTCACATCGCACATGAGAAGTGCTCTGCTAAGTACAAGCCTATATATCGGTAAGAAGTTTCCAATTATACTTTTGAAGATTCTAGTGATTTTCGTACGCGATTTATTTCATGCATTATTTTATCAAACGGGTAGACTGATAAAAAATGATGCAGGTAATTCAAGTACAGATTGCCGAGTTTTTACTGAAGATTGTGTTGCAAAAATTATATTTACATAACGAAGGTAGAAAATTAAATTCGAGATGTGTAGTTACTGTTTCCAAGAAAAACAAATTTGATAATGTGGCAACTGGTTATCTAATTGATCGGTTTTGTTGAGATTTTCAGTTTGTGGATAAAACCAGTTATGACATTTTAACTAAGTACTGATTCTGATGTATTACATAGAAAAGTTGACACGTGCATACGTACCTACCGAGGATAGTTTATTTGTCTGAGTTAGTTTGTTATATCGTGAATAATATTTCAACTTACGCGGTAGTTGAATAAAGCTTTTGCTTTCGATCAAATCAGTGATAATTTCTTACATGTGTAAAAAAAGTAAGTGCTTAAAGGAAAGTGCTTTTGTTATTAGAATCATTGGTTAAAGTCAGGTTAGGCCGAGCAATCGATCGATCGTGTGGTCCAGCAAAATGACATTAAACAGTTTTGTCAATTTTTGAGGTTTGATATCGAATGTGTCGATTACGTGATTAGTGATGAAGAGTACATTGTAGACAGACAGAACTTGTATGTTTTAACTGGAGTATTACGATTCTGTTTTTTGAAAGTTATGGTTAAATTGACGATGAGTTGCCTATGGGATTGAATTACCAACCTGACCGAATTGTTAACTTACTTTATTTTACACATACTTACATGCACACGTGCACACGCACGCTCACACACTCACACACACTCTCACACATTCGCACACACGCATTCAGCACACTAGTACATACACATCACACATATACACACCCAAGCCCAAACATGTAGTCGCAAATCTCGCAGATATGTTTGGTTTACTCTCTCACTCACACACGCCCAAACACTCTCTTACACATACACACACACACACACACAGCACACTTGTACAAATACATCACACATACACACACCCAAGCCCAAACATGCAGTCGAAAATCTCGCAGATATGTTTGGTATACTCTCTCTCATACATACACACACGCACACACAGCTCACAAATATAAAAAATCGCACATAAACGCAGAACAAGCGCAAATATGCAGTCGCAAATCTCAGACATATTTTATTGTCTTTGGTTGTGTACCTTTTGGTGTTATTAATTCAATAAATATTATTATAAAGAAAAGGATAACAGGACGTGCAAGGTGCACGTCTGAAAGCGTTAGCTATGAGCGTTAGTGTTAATAATAATGAAAATAATATAGTTTTATTTCAGATCTTGAAGTGCAAAGTGCACAAATATAAACGTACATTGCTATGAGCGTGAGTGTAATGAAAACCTACACTGCTATGAGCGTGAGTGTAATATAAACCTACACTGCTATGAGCGTGAGTGTCCTGTAAACCTATACTGCTATGAGCGTGAGTATAATGAAAACCTACACTGCTATGAGCGTGAGTGTAATGTAAATCTACACGGCTATGAGCGTGAGTGTACTGTAAACCTATACTGCTATGAGCGTGAGTGTACTGTAAACCTACACTGCTATGAGCGTGAGTGTAATGTAAACCTAAACTGCTATGAGCGTGAGTATAATGAAAACCTACACTGCTATGAGCGTAAATGTACTGTAAAACTACACTGCTATGAGCATAAGTGCACTCGAAGTGCAACGTGAACGTATTGCTGTTGTTATTTTTGAAGTGCAAGGTGCACAATAACAATTGAAATAGTTTCAGTATATGTCAATAATTTCTTTTCTTACTTTTTGTTTTGTGGCATTCGCGGGGACGCGAAAGTATCAGGATGGACGAATTGTTAGCTTTTTTTATAAATAAGTTATGAATTTTAGATACTTTACAATCATTACGGAAGTGTGTATAAAAATACTGATTATTCGAACTGTTAGATTCATGTTTAAGATTGATCTTTTTAAAGGTAGTTAATTAAATCGATATTTGACTTGTTGAAAGCGAGGGCACGCCAATGTCGTGCCATCTTGAATTATTAGTATGTCAGAGATTAAGATTAAAGTCATTATTATTTAAAGCGCCATCTAGTGACGATGGTCTTATAAGGTTTATTGACGGTAGTCTTGTGAGTTTAATGACGGTAGTTTTATAACGTTGGTATCATTGTTCAATGGGCGTTCCGTCATTGCTCCCCACTTGTTCGGTTGATAAAAACGAGACTCACAGCGTGTGTCGAGCTCAGTCATCTGTCATTAGTTGTCGGTCGTCACCGCTAGTCATGAGCGGTCGGTCTAGCGTTATAGTGGTTATTCTGATGGTTCAATGTTGTTGTGATCAAGTGATTGGTAATAGTGCTGTTGGTGTCAATCTGGTTTGGCCTTTGAATCGCAGTTATTTGGTGAGTTCGTTCTATTGTTTAATCATGTTACGTTACTGTGATTTCCCTATAGTGTTGTTGCCCATTCGTGGCTTATAGTGGTTAAAATAGACGTTGGCTAGGTTCTTCTATCATGGTGTGTGACGTGACGGCTATGGGGAAGGTGGAGGCCGTAATTAGCCTAGGTTAGTTAGCCAAGTTTATCTAAGACGTGGAAATGTTGGGTTCCATGTTAGTTATTTCATTATTCGAATATAACCTTATTGTGAGTAGTTGTTTGTATTAAGATAGTCTGATTCCCTTTATTAGTCGCTTGGCAAGTGTATCTTCACACTTTTATGAGACAATTACGGTGAATGAAACTCTTCATTTGCCGTAAGGTTGATAGTTAATTTTACCCGCTTCGTTACGTATAAATACGTCAGATTTGACGCTACGAATCCAGTCTCTGCCAAAGACTCAGTCGGCTATTAGATGCTCCTGCGTCTAGGTCGTTGTATCTGATTAAAGAATGGCGATAGCAATCGCATCCTAATCGAATAAATATTGCCAGTAGGTTTAAGTGGGTGTAATTGGTTAAATTATAATACTTTGATACTTTGATATTTTCGATAACTACCCTCACGTAGATGGTGGTTTGTCTGTCGTGTTGTGGTTAAATTAATTAGACGTGGGTCATGGGGCCGCTAAAGGGGCGAGTGGAGGCGGCTTTAGGTAGCATTTCCGCGTTTTAAGAGATAGGTTCTCTTAAGGCGTGATTAGTTAAAGAGTTCCAATACCCGTTTCTGGAGTGTGAGCTAACAGGATGTACGAGATCATATTTTAGATCTCTAAGGGCCGATTTCACCAATCTAAAATAAGTCTTATCCGAATTTTGATTGAAAGATATTTTGGCATATTATCAATACAAAAACTGTCAGAACGCCCAATTTTTCCTCGGCTAATCGTTACTCGACGTTGTTGGTAGAACTACCAAGGTACCACTAATTGTTAGATCAGCGTGTCGATTCTCTAAAAATGATTGCATCAGTGTAACGATCGCAGTGGCTCTGATTGGCTGAATTTATGGCGTTTTTGCTGCATCAATGCACAATAGCGGGAGACTACCAGCCAATCAGAGGCCATTGCGATCGTTACACTGATGCAATCATTTTTAGAGAATCGACACACAGATTGGTTACTGTTTGACGTAAGACGTAGATTAATATGGTCCAAAAAGACGTGAGGCAGTGGAAAAGCATCGCTATTTGTTAGATCTAAATTTGCGCCGCGTTGAAAGAGAATTCATTAGCGAAATCCGCGACATTCGCAACTTGTTCCTATAATTGACGAATGGAGAGCACAATAGACGGAATTATGTAGGCACTTCATGGGAATGAATACAGGGATTCATTTTGCGATTGTTTCATAATAAAATTATTGAATTAAATACGACTCTCATCATACTTAGGGTACTGTATGAGAGCGGATTTTAAGGATTCTATTAAGTACAATTAAACGCCCGCGATTTTGACCGTGTCTTCAATTCACAATAGACAGTTCCTAAATCCCTACAATTAAGGTGGGCAGAACCCCTGCAGCATCAGAATTGAGGAGTAGGGTAGAGTAGTAGAGGCTTGGTACCTACATAAATATTCATAATAATCAACAGTTCCTAAATCCCACCAGTTTAGGGGCTACCCATGCTGTGCTGTTAATTTGTTGTGCTGTATAGATAGAATAGATCGTATAGATTGCTAGAGTCGCTACACTATGGCCGGGTGTCACTTTTGCCAGTGGTTAGAGCAATTAGTGTCGCCGCGGCCCCGCATTGACACCTCCGCCTCAGCCGACGCTGTGCTGACGTCACAATAATGACGTCAGCAGTTCACGCCTCGCTGTACCGGACCGCAGTAATTGACTTTTCATATCCGCAGTCTGCAACAGCGAGCGTAGCGTTGTACAAGACTTTAGTGCTGAATTGTTAAACTGCTTTTGGAACTGTTTGTTGCTTAGCAAGTTATCAGATGTTGAACGGCTTTCACCTTCCACGCCTAGCTTCTAACAAGCCGCTCATCTAACAAAACACAGGAGTAATTGCAAAAAACTCACAATTGATTTATTACGTCATAAGTATTAATAGTAGGTGTTCTATCCAAGAAAAGAAAAGCACAATTGTAGGTCTATTAGACCTATAATATTGTAGGTTTAACCTACAACTATTTCTCCTTGGATAGAATGAATAGAACAACCACTATTAATACTTATGACACCAAAGAGTCAATTTGGAGAGATGAGATCACGTCGATTCACTGTTCCCTCGCCGGGTGACTGAAGGACGAATCGACAAACCAGCAACCATTTATAATATTAGTATGGATTTTCATGATTATTATTCAAAAAAGTACTGTTTAATAAAATAAACAAAATAATCAAAGACAATAAAGAAGTAAATCTTAGTCGGAGGCAGAAATTCCGCAATTCCGCATTGATTTTCCGGCCCGCCTCTTCTCTGTTAACAATTACTAGGCAAAGATTTAATGTTTATTGTCATGCCTATAGACTATAGTAGGTTATTCTTCTGTGAAAGTAGTCATACACATCTTACATCGATTCAGTCGTGATTTATGCGCCTAGAGTATTTTTCATGGAAATGGATGCGTTTTCAGTAATGAGGAATGCGGTGTGAGAAAACCCTTGAATTTCTAATTTTTGAAATTATAATTTCTAAATTGTTTCTGGTCTGGTCTGGTGGGTGGCTTTGGCCGTGGCTAGTTACTACGCTACCTTCAAAGACGTGCCTACAAGCGATTTAGCGTTCCGGCACGATGGCGTAGGTACACTTGGAGTTACACTTTTCAAACTTTTATCCTTGTTCCTTCATCGTTCTACCGTTTTCCTATAAGTACAGTTCGTAGGAAATGCTTTAAAATTTTGTAGCAAAGTAAGTATTATTTTACGAAACACAAAAGAACGGAACTAAATCGAGAAAGCTTTGTTTACGACAGCGTTCCTGAAATATCAAAGGCGACGTTTTAATTGAAAATATCAAAACACGAAGCGGGGCATTGCAACGTTTGTGATTTAAAAAGAGCAGGAGAAACGATTACGTTTATGCAAACATTTTTATGAAATTCTTATTGGATTGCAAAATTTGCAATTGTGATCATCTCCTGTTGATGCTCCGGTGTCGGGGCGAAACGTGCGTCGAGTGTGTTTTGAGGGAGTTTGTGTGGCGCTACGTGTTGGTGTTGTGTTTTTCCTGTTTTGAGGGAGTTTGTGTGGCGCTACGTGTTGGTGTTGTGTTTTTCCTGTTTTGAGGGAGTTTGTGTGGCGCTACGTGTTGGTGTTGTGTTCTTCCTGTTTTGAGGGAGTTTGTGTGGCGCTACGTGTTGGTGTTGTGTTTTTCCTGTTTTGAGGGAATTTGTGTGGCGCTACGTGTTGGTGTTGTGTTTTTCCTGTTTTGAGGGAGTTTGTGTGGCGCTAAGTGTTGGTGTTGTGTTTTTCCTGTTTTGAGGGAATTTGTGTGGCGCTACGTGTTGGTGTTGTGTTTTTCCTGTTTTGAGGGAGTTTGTGTGGCGCTAAGTGTTGGTGTTGTGTTTTTCCTGTTTTGAGGGAATTTGTGTGGCGCTACGTGTTGGTGTTGTGTTTTTCCTGTTTTGAGGGAATTTGTATGGCGCTACGTGTTGGTGTTGTGTTGTTCCTGTTTTGAGGGAGTTTGTGTGGCGCTACGTGTTGATGTTGTGTTGTTCCTGTTTTGAGGGAGTTTGTATGGCGCTACGTGTTGGTAATGTGTTGTTCCTGTTTTGAGGGAGTTTGTGTGGCGCTACGTGTTGGTGTTGTGTTGTTCCTGTGTTTCTTCTATTCTGCAGAAGCGACGGTGTACAGCCATACAGATTTTTTCTGTTCGGCGGAATACAGCAAAATATTACTTTTCCTTTCGGTGAAATTCGTAGGAAGCTGACGCCTACGACTTCGTCCGCGTGGATTTAGTTTTCAAAATCTCGCGGAAACTCTTTGATTTTGCGGGATAAATGGTAGCCTTTTCTTCTTGCTGGGCTGGGTTTCCACACGTAAACCAGTTATGGTCTGTTGTGTGTAAAAGGTAGCTTATGTCACTATCCAAGTCCTTATAACTATGTCCATGCAAAAAATCACGTCACGAAAATATCAAAAATAAAAGCTAAATATAAAAAAATATCATCTAAACCACTGGAACGAGGAAAAGTACCCAGAACGCTGGCTGCGTTACGCCGCTGAATGGCCGAATTATTTAAAATTTTTAAAACAATAACGAAAACTCTGTTTCGATAGTATGAATATAGGGTAAATCGTTCTACCGCGCGAAAATAACCATTGAAATTTCAACGTGTATAGATTCTGGCTCTAAAAGTAAGTAGTCCTTGCCGAAGCGGATGCATAAAACACAAAGTATGTAGGTCCAATGTCCATGAACATTTAATCTTAGCTCGATCCAGCTTACAAGGAAAAGGCGGTCCGGGAAATCTATGTGGATGCCCGACTCTGACAAATTACTCAAGAGTTCCACTAACTTCGTGAGTGACTTTGAATAAAGAAACTTCGTGGCGTTTTCCTAGCAAATCTTTCAAACAATACTCGGAATCCAATAAATAAGTTAGGTAGTACATTCACAAAGAGACTGTCTCAAACTGCTGATTCGATATTGATGTTAATTCTAGGTGACTCTCAATGTAGAAACCTTGTAAGAACTGATACTTTTTAACCTTTGAAAGACATTTAAACAGACAGATGGACAAATTCATATATCCAAATTGAAAATAAGGGTAAAAAATAATAGAGTAGGTCGGTTCGTATTTAGTAAAGAATATAAACGAATAAGTAGAGGGATGAAGGGAGATGAGGGGAGTAGACCTGTCGCAGAGAGCCGTTGTATATAGATGGCGTAAGACCAAGCCCTGTGAAAGTTCATGCAAGAGACCTTTGTCCAGCAACAAGATAATAGTAGTAGTAGTGGTAGATTAATTTGACAATTCGAAAGCACTTTGTAAAAGTTTATTTGAATAAAAAATTATTCTATTCTATTCAATGGACGTCTATCGGTTTATAAAGAAGAGAAGAAGAATACAGATTTTTGTGAATAAAACAAACAAAATGTCGTTTAAAATGTCCCCCACACCTTTTAATTGGGCACACTTCGCGCGCGAACGGATTGCTATGAAGTTTTATTAAAATGAAAGTTTCAATGAAATTATTGACACCTCAACGATCACGACGAAACTCTTCAGTTAAATACCAGCAGTATTTCCAACCGTTTAAATAAAAAATATCCAAAATGAGGAGGCGCGGAATGTTTTTATGTATTCATCTCTTTAATTTAATTTCAATCCTTTTAGTGTTCAATTGTAGGTGATGATTATTATGATTCTTTTCATTTTGTCCATTTTATTTTATTAAATTATATAATTTTTATGAATTTGCTCTCCATTTATTTAACAAATTACCTACTGGTCGTCATTTACTGAAGGGAAAGATACGTCATTTTCGAATGATATCTCACTGCGATACATCGCAGTACAGCGAGGTATCTACGACATGTTCGTGCTCATCTGTTTGCATACATTTGTTTTACATGGAGGTGACATCGAGGTAGCGAGCTAAACCGCGACCGCGAGGTATTGCAGTGAGGCATCTTTGGCATGTTTTTACCCTTAGGCTTAGAATTGAAGCAAGTGCCTCGCAAAAGAACTAACTCTACAACGGGCCGCTTCGTGCCCTCTTAGCGGCGAAAGTATCCATCCAGCACAACTCGAGACTTCCCAAACTAGTTGAAAACTTGTTCAAAACGAAAGAACTACTCGGAAAGGTTGCCTTTATTGGGCGAACTTTAAATAAAAGCCGGCCCGCCGAGGGCACTCCATCGCCACTTTTAATTAATTGACCCTAAACACAAAGGGCTCGGCTTTTGGACTTTTCTTTTTATCGAGCACTCAAAAACTTGTTCAGACAAAGGGAGTTAACTTAGGTAAACATTTCGGGCTATTTTTTAGGTTTCGGAAACTACGGCACAGTCAAATGGAAGTCTTTTCTTTTAAGCAGTCTGTATGTATGTGTGTATATTTGTAGTTACGTATTTCCATCGTAGCGCCTAAACTACTTACCTACATAACTACTACTACTCGTTTCTTTATGGTTAAATCGATTTTGATGGGACTTTTCCTGAAAAGTCAAGAAAAATAATATAATCAATTGCCACGGGATTTTGGTTGAACATAATAATATTATACTTACTAAGTTAAATTCGTTACTTAAGCTCTAGCTTATCTACTTAAACACATGCACTAGCTTAGATAAAGATAGGTAGTATACTTACCAAGGTACTATAAGATTATGAAGATAATCTAATCAAATCGTATAAACAATAAAATTGAAACCTTCATAATACGGCTTAACACAACCTATATTAAGATCAAGATTCAAGGCTTTCCGTTAAGTCTCTAGGGACCCTCAATCCTATGCTAATCCTGTTCTAATGGAGACTATTATTGTATACTTCGCAATAAGCATAAACCTTTATTAGCACCTAGTTCTCAACCTATTTTGTATCTTATTTCCAGCACTGTAAGGTGTAAACTTTTAAAGAATTAAACTATGTAGGATAATCTGTGTCATCGCCTTTATATCCTATTTTGAACGTTATTGTGGTGGTTTTAAGAATCAAATCTTTGTATACGACGTTTGTGATAGTCTAGAAGTCTAGTACATCAATCATCACCGGTTTACCGAGGTCATGTATCGACTAGCTGCAGTAGCGAAAATCACTGTTTAGTGTCATGAATACTTTGTTATTGTTATTGAACGCTCGCTTTGTGAGGTTTTGGGCTCAGTTTCGGGTAGTTTTAATTAAGGAAATATTTAAGGCTTAAATGTGGGAAGGAAGACGTACTTATGAGGTGCAGATACTACAATGCGAAAATGTGTGCTCACTCTCTATTTACATATCTTTGAGACCATTATGAAGAAAAATTCCTTCAGCGTTAAAGCAAGTGACATTTAATTGCTTAAAACACACATACATCCGAAAAGACAAAGATGCTTATCTGGGATCGAATCTCGCACCAATCGAAAAGGAGGCTGAAGTTCTAACCAGTAGTTTACCATCGCAATTACCTTAATATAGTCTAAACAAGCTATACCTAATTTAGGAAAACTAGACCGACTTCAATATACCTACCAAAAAAAGAATAACTGAAAAGGGAAAAGTGTCCATATCTTTAAAACTACTGAACCGAATTCGATGATATATTTATTGTTCCCTAAGTTGAAATAAATGTAAGCAAAAAAAGAATGTTCACAATCCGATTAATAGTTTCGGAGAAATGCGGGGACATAATATATGAAATACATACATAAATAGGCCTATAATTTTTTTACATTTGTTAAGACGTCTTAATAGCCATATGTGATGATGCATGTCGAATGTATGACCTCCTTTTTTGAAGAACATATTTTAGCAGAAGCAACAAAATATAAACTCGTATATATTTCAAATCTCCCGTTTAGCCTGCGAAAAGTCTAACACCCAAACAAATCATTTTAGACGGACAGATTCAATTTGGTTAATGACTGGCCGTCGACGCCGCTTCTACAAAAACAGTGATATATACAAGTACACAAAGTTTAGCACTGTAATTTTCAGCAAAGCATTTTCAACGCGTTTTTATTTGTTTTTTACTCGTAACGCCATAGCTCATGCGGTTTAAAGCTGAAGTGGCAATGGGCGGACACGTACTTGTACCGATAGACGTTTGGTCTCAAGGTGCTGGAATGGTGACTTTTTTAATTCGATAAGATAGTCCTTAACTGCGATCTCACCTGATGGTAAGTGACGATGCAGTCTAAGATGGTAGCGGGCTATTTTGGAAGGGGTAGGGCAGTGTACATTCAACCCATAAACCTAATCGGTTTCTACACGCCATCGTGCTGGAACGCTAAATCGCGTGCCGGCACGTCTTGGAATGGCGACTTCGCTAGAAAGCGCAGTGTTTGCAGACATCCCACTAGGTGGACAGGACTTTCCCTCAATTTTTTGCAGACTACGAATTACGAATTATAGATTCACTAATTTCAGTATAAGAAAATCGTAAGCGGACGCTAAATAAATAATTAGATCTGTGGTAAATTAATCAGGTACCTTAACGTGTTTTTTATATTATGTAGGCATTCATTTTTTTACTCTTCAATTAAGCGAGCTTGTTCAAAGAGTTATTATGACAGTAGTGTAGCGGAGAGAGTTTAATCTGTCGGCCATTCAGAATGTGAGCTAGCGAGGCTTAATGGGATGATAATTAAATAAATTGTAGCTTTGTGTAGATTTAAAGTATAAGCAAACAAAAAAATTGGATATTTTGAAGGAAAACTTTCCAACGAGCATTAATTATACGCTTGGAATAGGGACCAAAATGACACAATTAATGATGTCAAGAGCCCTGTGTATTGTGTAACTGGCCTCTAAAGCGTTACGAACATACGTGACGAGCACGTGTGAGTCAGGGATATAAAACTTGTCAGGTGTCCCACGGTACTTCACAGCCTTTTTTGCTGGAATATCCATAAAACAGAGGCACGGTTTAGATTCTTTTAATTGTATTGAAAGTCACGCGACGCTCGCGACCCGTGCAGCGCGCGATAGGTTCAATTTCGTTATAGTACGTACGCCGCGCGTTGCTGCGTAGCGCCTTTCGAGATCCACCAAACTTCATAAAAGGGGTTTCTTTACATAAGGTTTTTTTAAGGGGAGCCCCAACAGCATGCAGACCGCGCTATAGCGGATCGGTTCGACTGTGAGTGCATAAACTGTTAGTAATGTAAACTCGACCTTATAGAATAGACAAATGTTTGTGGTCTATGCCGTTGGCAACACTGCTATCTATGGCTCACCTTTTGAAAGTTCAGTACGGCTGTAAGATTAAGATCGCTCTCTATTGTAATATTGTTTGTGTACGAGCATTAAGAGAATAAATCCAAGTTAATCAGCCTGAAGTTCTTCGTTTTTTTTATATCTCCATCTTAAACCACTGCACGTTGCGCACAGGGACTGTGATAAGTGGGGCTCGTTTTGATGAACTATTGCTACAAAATGTATTAAATTAAAGGTATAATATTATATTGTGTCTATTGTCTACGTAATGACATTAAAATTTTGCACCTCTCTCTTATTTTTGACGTAACATAAATTCGCCATAAGTATAGAAGTATTTTTCGAGACCTCTGAATTATGAATTATAATTTTAATTGGAGAATTTAAGGAAATAACAAAATTAAGTAAAGTTATCTAACAATCATTAATTAAAATTTCTACACTGCTGAAATTGTGAAATACAATGCAAATACGGAATTCTATTTTTGAACTTGATTCGTCAATTTTCTTTAAGCTATTTTATTAATTGAAGATTTAGAGTTTTGTTTGAATATCACGCAACGACGAGTTTTGGCGATCAACATTTCGAATTATTTTTTAGGGAATCTTTCCATAAAAATAGTGCCATGTAAAATGTCTAATATGTCAGTACAGCTTTTTAACAACATCTGCGTGGTAGCCTCACACAAAAATAGGTGCTAGCCTAGAAAACTAGAGCCCACAATCAGAGGCGGCTCTAGCCCATGTAGCGCCCGTGTGCAATCAATATTTTGGCGCTCTCTAGTAGACGCGCGGCCAAAATGGAATACTTACAATACGAGAATACCGTTTGACTTACAGTTATATTTTCACCAGTGAAAGGAAATTCAGGCACAAAAAATGATGCAATTTTAAATGATGTCGGGAAGCAAGCAAGCGCGCCCTACAACTCTGCGCTCATGTGCGTTGCACACTCTGCACTATAGGTAAAGCCGGCAATATTGATTCGAATTATAGGTAGACTGCTACCTAGGTGTATGGAGCTAAGATCGGTCTCAGGGCGAGTGATCATCTTAGTTGAGTGTATCCCAATTGGAGTGTTACAGATTACGATAGACCATACGAGCAGAGGATCTATAGAGAGGCGAAAATTTCAAAAATGTTAATAACTTGATCCAGTTAAATTATTATTATTAATTGAAAGTACTATTAGTTGTTTAGATTAAAGATGAGTTAGCACGCAGACAGATCGACGGACAGTTGGACATAAAGTAATTCTGTAAAGACTTCGTTCTTAAAAGTTAGGTTTATTTAGGGTTGATCATAATTTTGATAATGGAATGCATTAAAATTTTGTATGGTACGTACATTATTACTTGACTTTACCACATTTACAAATTAGTAAATGGTTATTGTGAAATATGGAAATAATATGAGACAGATAGACATAGTAACAAATGAATGTTTAAAATGTTATCCTAACTAATATTATAAATGCAAGTGTGTTTCTTTGTTGGTTTGTCTTTTAATCACGCTGTAACAGAGCTACGGGTTAACGTGATTTTTTACATTTATATAGTTGAAGGCCTGGAGAGTGACATACTACTTTTATCCCGGAAAATCAGAGAGTTCCCGTGAGAATGTAAAAATTAAATCCATGCGGATGAAATCGTGGGCTGACTAGTTCATTATAGGTATGTATGAGTGTGAGGTCAATTTTGATTGCTTTATTGAAGTATTTTTATTGAACTACTCCACGGCACCTCTAGTCTAGTTAAGCACCACAGGAGGTTACAGTTTCACGTAATTAATTCAACAACCGTCAGTGCCGGTTGAATCCACGTTACGAAACAGATTGATTGATATTGCAATTAATTCATCGAAAACTGGGTTGAGCGTACGGGATGTACAAAATTGCATTTTGAGACCTGTAGCACTACTGCGTAGGGGAAACCGTAGCAGGGTTACGAAAGGGAAAAATGCATAGACGAATAAAAGAAAAGACTACGGAAAATTGCAGATAAAATACGTTTTATTGATTTTCTTCGTATAATATGTAGTTTTATTAAGTTCTGGTCTGTTAGAGTAGGAATAGCCTAGTTTAGTACTGCGTTGTCATATTCGACAGAAGGGTTGGTTATACTCGTATACTCAGAGACTGAAGGGGATCTTTTATTCATATCTATAAAAACGTGGAATAAAAATATCTCTAATCCTTTCTTTATATTATAAATAGATAATTAGATGATGCCCGCTACTTCATCCGCGTAAAGAAAGATTAAGGTTTAATTTATTTTAATTTTCCGGGATGAAATATAACCTATATGTTAATGGTTAATGAGCCATCCCTTTCAGTCAAATCGGTTAATTCATTGTGGCGTGAAGGAGTAACAAACATACACTCACTCATATGCACATACAAACTTTCGCCTTTACAATATTAGTGTGATATTTGTGTGATATGTAAAGGACGTGAACTCGCCATTAACATATTATTGCAAGATAGAAAACATTCACTGCGTAAGCAAAAGTTAACGGAAGAGTTCACGGGATGTGCTCAGTTTTTTCTCTGGAGTGCTCTCAAGACGCTGCGCGGCGTCGGTCCATTAATGTATGCACATAAGTTACACCGCGCGCCTTGTAAAATGCAGAACAGTTTCATTTCCGTCGCTTTACTCTTAATCAAATGTTCTTGTACTTGCTGAAGAGGCTGCTTTGAAATTTAAATCTTCAGAGTTTTATAGCTTCATGAAACCCATGTTTAGACTGTTTTTTAATATATTTAATTTTTTTGAAACCTAAACTCGACTTAGTTTTCAAGATGTTTAGAAAAACCTACTCGTATACGCGACGTTAGCCTGACTTCAACATACGGGCACAAAATAAAATTATTTGATACTTTGTAATGGTACGAGTACTTTGGTTAGTACTTTTTACGAAATAATATCTTCTATTAAATATATAAAAGGCAAAGATGACTGACTGACTGACTGACTGATCTATCAACGTACAGCTCAAACCACTGGACGGATCAGGCTGAAATTTTGCATGTATAGATAGCTATTATAACGTAGGTGTCCGCTAAGAAAGGATTTTTGAAAATTCAACCCCTAAAGGGATAAAATAGGGGTTTGAAAAATCGAACCTAACGTGAGCGAAGCCGCGGGGAAAAGCTAGTAATATAGTAAAAATTTAATTTTTCAAATTTTTATTTGTAATTTGTTGTTGCAGAAATACACACTCTGTGAAAATTTCAACTGTTAATACTACGGTTAATATTACGGTTCAAATGTTAATTTTAACTGTTAATATTACGGTTCATGAGATACAGCCCATTGACAAACAGACGGACGGCGGAGGCTTAGTAATAGGGTCCCGTTGGCACGCTTTGGGTACGGAAACATAAAGTCTTGGTAAGTACCAAGGTAAATAGGACTTGGTAAATAGGATTTTTATAACACCTGCCTTAAGCCATTACCAAATAGGATGGAAAACGATCAATTAACCCCTCAGTGCTAACCAAACCACCTTTGAGGAGCCCTAATTCCAAATTGGAATTAAAGGGTATTCGGTTGTCTGTCGATAATTACAAGGGTAAAGCTTCGGCCACGGGGCCGCCGCCATATTGAGTTATAACTGATGACCGGATGAACGATAGTTACGGCAATTGTGATCTCGTCCGCGTAGAGTTAGATTTTTAAAAATCCCAAAATTAAAGGTAGCCTGTGTCACTTTCAAAGTTGTTTGTTGGTTTGTCCTTTAATCGCGAAGCAACGAAGCCGGGCATCGACGTGATTTTTTGCATGGATATGGTTTAAGACTTAGAGAATTACATAGGATATCTTGTATCCCGAAGAAACCCTCTGTTCCTGCGGGATTTTTAAAAACCCAACTCTACCCGGATGAAGTCGCGGACAAATCCTAGCAAAATATATATATTTATAAAATAAACGTTTCTTTCTTTCTTTCCATGTTTAAAATAAAAATGTCCGTGTGTCAGTCTGTCTGTTACCTTTTTGCCAGCTCAATCACTGAAACAATCTTGAAAGGATACTTTACATTACGGAAAACTGATGAGTTTTTCACTCACAATCCACTGAATTCCGAAAAGAATCAGCTTGGCTTAGTCACGAACAAGCAATGGCTGTCTCTGACTGACTCTGACCGACTGTGACTGGTCTCTGCGTTCTGTGTCGAGGTCGTTGACCTGTTGCGGAGCTATTCATATAGATGTCCTTCCGCACCCTGATTACGTAAAAATTTGCAACAGCAACAGCAATAGCAACGCGACAGCGATCGGTCGCAAAATGTCACTAAAAATCGTATTACGGAAGCCAATCGCACGTCTATTGCTCACGTGTCGATACTAGCGCCACTCGCGATAGGACGGCAATAGATGTAAACAAAATACACAGTTTTTATCGTCGTCAGCGGTTATATTGTTATATTTTTTATTTGTTTTGTGTTGTGGTCTGTGGTAAAACCCTCTCGAAGTATTTGACTTCCTTTCTTCTCCATCCAGCATCTCTAAAGAAGAAAAGTACATTTTGCGACAGGCACGCGATTGGCTTGCGTAATACGAATTTTAGTGACATTTTGCAACCGATTGCGTAGTGATTGCTGTCGTGTTGCTACTGCTGTCACTACTGAAATTTGACGTTTGAGAAGTGGCGTTTGACAGCAGAAGTGACATTTGACAGCAACGATTGCGCAATTTACGCCTGTCGCGAACCTGTCGCGAGATACGTAATAACCCTGCCGGTCAGTGTAACAGTTCGCCTTTGTATTCGGTTTCTGGCTATTTGAATTTGACAAGGAGGCAGTGGAGCGAGTCGGCCAAATTCGATCGAAGTGTCCGCCCGGCCACGGTCCGCCCGAATTAGCAAGTTAAATGACTTGACCGTTCGCTATTATTTAGATGTCACTTTACAAGCCTGACTGAGTGGAGGAATATTACGGCCGAGTTACACTTCCAAGTAAACTAGTGGTTCGCCCCGAACTGAGACCTCGCGATATCCCATAATTCCCAAAAGTTTTAATTATATATTGTAATAATTAACTTTTAACATTAGACGCAATAAAAAAATAATAGTTGACATAAAACTGTTTTACTGACACAGCGCCATCTATTAGCATTATAGTGAAGCTTAACAATAATGCTAATAGATGGCGCATTAAAATTAAATAATTTCGTTTCTTTATAACATTTATCTAATTTTTAACCGACTTCCAAAAAGGAGGAGGTTATCAATTCGGCCGGTATATTTTTTTTTTTTTTTTTTCTATGTATGCCCACCGATTACTCCGGGGTTTCTGGACCGATTCACGCGATTTTTTTTTTAATCGACGGAGGAAGCTCGCGAAATGGTCCCATAAAAATTTTTACCTTCAACTCTTCAAGCCTGATGCTGCAGAGGTACTTTCCCCCTAAATTATGGGGTTTTAGGAACTGTCATTTACGAATTGGTATACTTGGGCTAAGCATATACTAGATCTTAGAGCTTCAGGTCCTACTCCTCAATCCTGATGCTGCAGGGTACTGCCCACGTAAACTATGAGGCTTTAGGAACTTTCGCTTTCGAATTGATATTATTGGTATTAAGCATAGTCTACATCGTGGAGCTCAAGGTCCTAGCTCTTCAATCCTGATGCTACAGGGTACTGTCCACCTAAACTGTGAGGATTTAGGAACTTTCGCTTGCGAATTGATATTGTTAGTATTAAGCATAGTCTACATCGTGGAGCTCAAGGTCCTAGCTCTTCACTCCTGATGCTGCAGGGTACTGCCTACCTAAACTGTGAGGATTTAGGGACTTTCGCTTGCGAATTGATATTGTTAGTATTAAGCATAGGCTACATCGTGGAGCTCAAGGTCCTAGCTCTTCAATACTGATGCTGCAGGGGTACTGCCTACCTACATAATCTGTGAGGATTTAGGAACTGTCGCTTACGAATTGATATTGTTGGTACCAAGCATATACTACATATAAAATTCAAGGTTCTAGCTCCTGAATCCTGATGCTGCAGGGTTGGAGGGATTACGAACTGTCGCTTTCGAGTTGATATTGTTGGTACCAAGCATGGACTACATCATGGACCTCCTGGTCCTAGCTCTTTAGAAATTGTGTGTTGTTAATAAGTACTGTAGGTACCAAGTATAGACTACTTTAGTACCGTAGTGTTGGAGGGAGGGGAGAAAAAGAGCAGGAACAAGCTACACTAAAAAGCTTAAAATAAAAATTCTTTTCAAAAAACCGACTTCAAACGCCACTACAAAGTATAAAAATAATTTTATTTTGTACACGTTTGTTGAAGTCGGGCGGGCTTAACTAGAAAAGATGAAATCGATGCGCGACGCTTACCTTATGGTGACATATACGAGACACGCTTATTGAAATCGGGTGAGCATCGCGTATCGGTTTCATCGTTTCTATTTAAGCCGCCCGACTTCAACAAACGTGTACAAAATAAAATTATTTTTATACTTTGTAGTGGCGTTTGAAGTCGGTTTTTTGAAAAGAATTTTTAGTATTTGTTGTTCAAGTACAGGATATAACTGAATTTTCAACCAAGTTTCACGTTCTAATATTCAGTAATTCAGAAGTTATAGGGCTCTGACAGACATTTAGACGGACACACTTCTCTGTCTAGTAGGCAAGCGCCCTAGTTGACTCAGAGAACTCGCTTCGCTCGTTCAACCATTGATCTCTGTAGTTAATCCATGATTAGCACTGGATTTGCTGACCCTGACACAAATGACAGCCTACTTATGGACCACTTTGGAGCCATATTTGACATACTATTGTCTGTGGAGTTAATAATAATAAAAATAAGTCGCGGGCATCAACTAGTAATTAAATAAATACTTGTATTCGTACCGAAGTTAAGTACATTTCACTAGATTTCAGCTTTCCCTTTATACATACACAAAGTTTTTCCACCAAAAGTCAGTTGTGCTACATGCAGCATTTAGGAATAATGACGGAGCATTGTGGGACCTCGCAATAAAAACTTCCGACGAAAGTTCCAGAGTTTAATGAAATCCGACGAATTCCCGCTGAGAGTGCGAGACGAGAGGATTCGGCCCAAAGTTCGGCACTTGGAGTTTCCGCGAAGTGTTATACTTGTGTAGAAAAACACGCAATATTGACAGAAGGTTCCTGGGCCTGTACTGCCAACGCTTAAACCAGTATTATTTCAATTTTGTTTTGAGATGTAGGTAATATTATAACAACCTTACAGTGATTATTTATTTATTTCAATAGTACCAGAAATTTTTTATTTTTTATTGAAGTGTTAACCTACACTTATAAATCTATTAGTACCAGAAAATAAAAGAAAAACTATGTTAAACATAAATATAATAATATAAAGGACTTCCACAGCTTATCTTTAAGTAGGAGATTACTCACCTCGAAGGAAGGAATTACTTTAACGTTGATATTGTGTGAAATCTGAAAACTTATTAGTTGAATAGACCCTGTTCTTACCCTCTACGCAAAGAATAACGCCTCTGGGTTTCTTAGTCACCATTATTAAGTCAGGATTTTTTTTTTTTGGGAAAATTCATAAAATAACTTTCCCATTTCATTCATTGCGAACCATTCCCTCCACTACTGGGTAGTGTACATAGTTCTCTAGAATGAGATAGGTTTAGGATATAGTCCACTTCACTGGCATGTCTGAATTCAGTGGAGAAAAAAGATATTCGGCCCTCAGATTAATAGTTTACACTAATAATGGGTTATTTGTTAGGAAAAATCAGTTCTACTTCTAACGAACATATTTTTTTTCTCCATTCAGACATGGTGTCTTAGGAATAATCAAACTTCTCCATTAGGGCAACAAAGTCTGACACAGTTCATAATGCTAGTCTTGGGTAAGGAACCCATACACAAAATGTATTCATTAACCTTTGTGTCTTTAGGGGCAATCTAAGGTGTCCCTTAGTTAAGTCTACGACATAGAGCGATATTGTTAAATTAAATAATTATAATTAAAAGAGATGTTCAGTTAAAGTGTAGTTAAGTAAGTTAAGTCGAGTTATTCGCTATTAAATCAATACAATTCTATCAAACTGCATAAATACAACACAGGTAGGTACGCTTTAACAACTACCTTTGCTAATTTAAATAGTAAAGCCGAGGCAAAAGCCCTACTACACTGCACTGTGCAGATGAAATAGAAGACCTCTAGTGGAGTAGCATCGCCAATGCAAATTGGAACTACAAACCTACGGGTTAACTGAAGTTACAATTCGATTCAAAGCAAAGCTTGAATGTTTGATTCATTGAAAAATCTATATCTATAAAACAAAAAAAAAAACAAATTTAAGCTGGAATTTTTCGTCTGGTCCGAGGCTTTGGCCGTGGCTAGTTACCACCGCCTAAGACGTGCCGCCAAGCGATTTAGCGTCCGGCATTATGGCGTGTAGAAGTAGAAGGGTTTGGATTAGACTGCTGACATCTTACACTGCATCGTCACTTACCACCAGGTGAGATCGCAGTCAAGGACTACTTTGTAATTGAATAAAAAAGGCCTATTAGAAAGGTCGACGGTTCAATATCTACTCGTTACACTATTGCCACTGAGCTCTATAAATAATTAATCTATGATCAACACTGGAGAGGCTGCTAACCTACCTGGTTTTAGACCTACTTGATTGACACCATTTTGGCGCTGTAAGCATTAATCAGATACGAGTGTCTCTGGAACTAATCTATCTTCTTCTTCTGAATATATAAAAGAAAAAGGTGACTAATCGACTGACTGATCTATCAACGCATAGCTCAAAACACTGGACGAGTCGGGTTGAAATTTGGCACACAAATAGCTTTTATAACAGAGGCATCCATTACAAAAATTTTTTGAAAATTCTACCCCTAAGGGTAAAAAACAGGGATTTGAAAAATCGAACGAAATGTGAGCGAAGCTGCGGGCAAAAGCTAATGGATACTGGATAATATTATTAATGATTAAACGAACTTACCTGTAAGTGAAGTTCTATCATAATTATACGAAGGCTTCGTACGAAGAGATTATATATACTAGGTAGTACGCAATGGCTAGTGGTCACCGTTCACTTTATTGAGATTTATATACACTTTTTTAAAAATAGGGTAGGTTGATATAATATATTCTATCTTGCTCCCGTCTTCTTACTCATTTAGTTTAGAGTTTAGCTAACCCTCCTCCTCATATTTTACGATTAAGGGTACACATAACGTGAGGGTGGGAGGGTTATAATCTCTTCGTACGAAGCCTTCGTATAATTATGATAGAACTTCACTTACAGGTAAGTTCGTTTAATCATTAATTATACTTTATGCTTCGTACTCGAGATTATATATACTAGGTAGACTTTTAGAGATAAGATTCGTAAAATATGAGTTTAAAAGTTTTTTTTTTTTTTTTTTTTTAAATTATTTAAATGTTATACTTAAATTATTTATCATTATTATAACAAAACTTGAACAAAACCATAAATATTCCTCTAATTGATAACAAAGACTATGCGTTATTGGAATTAAATAACACAATTTATTTTCTTATGGAAATATTCTTAGTAGCCCTAGTAAAACATTTATTTTGGGCATTAATAGGCCGTTTAGAACACGGAACACTATTACACTTGATTTTGAAAGTAAGCATGGGAATGGGAACATGAGCTCCAACCTGCAGTTTTCATAATTTTATCCATTGAAACACCTTCCTGCAGCTGATGTGGCAACATGCCGGGTGCTATGAGCAGAATTTGAAAGTATCAATAATTCCGCTTTGGTTCAATGTATTTTTTATGTAACGTGACAAAGTTTGTGAACCTTAATAAATAATAATTAATTCTCCATTTTCTCAAAGTAATTTAGTAATTTTAAGCATATTTTTTGAGGATAAAATGTCTTATTTCTTGTTCTTTAAAAACGGAATGACTAACAAGGTTTAGTAGATGATTTAATAAAATCTGGGATTTTAATTTTGACACAATCAGTGTATAAAGTTTACATTTGAACGTTAATGTTTGCAATCTTTGTGCAGTAACGAGTGCCAAAAGCCGTAACAATTTTTTTTTTTTTTTTACAAATTGTTTCAAGATTTAGGATTAAAAAGTTAGCTACATAACTTAAGATCAACGATAAATAATTATTTATCGTTGACTGATTAATTATAATTAATCAGTCTCGTCTTACTTTGGTGGCGAAGGTCTAGAACACGCTTAAAAAATCTTTTAGCATCTTCGTTCTCCTATTTTTTTTTTTTTTTATTTATTATTATTAATCAAAACCATAGTTGACCGATATAAAAATGTTTCATATTGTACCCTGAATATAGGTATATTCAAATAGTAAGTAGTATAAACAAAAGTTAAGAAAGCTATCATATGATGGGATTGATACTTCAATATTACATATTCAATTTACTCTCATTACAATAAATGAAGCACTTTTTGTAGCACTCTTCCTTATGTTGTTTATACTCGTAATTAGTGTTCTCTGACCGGGAGCTCATAACAATATCCAAAGGTAAATCTGGAATACTTCTTCGAATCATCGCCTCGCGGATAAGACTCCCGCCACCAGAGAATTTGAGTTGCACACGTGGAGGCGACTGCAATCATTTGATAAATTCATACCTGCGTTAACCTTAAACATAAACAACACAAACACACATTTCTGACACCAAAATGTAGTAAGCAATAGTTACAATGGCTGGATTGGTCAGTATGGGAATAACTTTACTTAACAATTTTAAATTATAACAAATGGAGGAAATGCATAAAGGTAAAGGTCCGAGTATGAAATATTAAAAACATTTACTGACACATCTAGATTTCTGAGACGCCATGGGCCCATGAGACGTATCTCTAACTTTTATTATTCAATCAACTTGCAAATAAATCTGTGTTTGGAGAGCCAAAAATGAGTATAATTTAATATTATGTCAATTACGTTCCTCGTCACTTCATAAGTTCTCTGCTCCACAGGCAATACTCCGCCCAGCCGTTGAGATATCAGAGAAAATTTCCAGGCCATAGTTTATCAATTTTAATTTTGCACACTGGCTGGTCAATTGTACACTTCCATTATTCAAACTTACGTTTTAATGTAAGTATAGTTATGAAATTAAATTTTGTAATTATTAGAACTTGAGACTAATAAAATTATTTCTATCAGTAAATTTTCTGTGTCTACTATACATAACATATCCTAAAGAATTGCAAGTTTTAGATGGATTAAAATTACTTTTTTAATTTCTAAATATGTAACAAGAAATGATAAGCGACCGATCCATCAACGCAGGTCAATCCACTGGATGGATCGGGCCAAATCCCGGCATACAGATAGCCACCATTACGCAGGCATTCGCCAAGGATTTTTGAAAATTGATTTCAAAGGGATTTCAGGATTTTCAGGGGTTTGTAAAATCGCATTCAACATGAGCCGTAGGCAAAGGCTAGTTATTTCTAATAAAACCCCGATTATTTTATTAAGCAAGTTGCTGGTTTGTTGAAAGTTTTGATAACATTTTATGATCATAGTCGTCTCCAATAAGGCAAATTTAAATATCATCAAAGTATATCTACATAAATACAGTAGACATGTCTGTATGTTTTCAATAATTTTACTACCAGTTTTATAACTTAAGTGATCACAAAAGACACCAATATATTTAAGCGGAAAGGTAAGACCTTAAATTCATAAATAAACAGTAAACCCTACATCAACCGGATGTATGGATATTTAATCTGAAATAAACGTTACTACATATTATTATTATTATAAATAGAGTCATCAAATTGGAATCTGGGATACTTTTAGATATCCTCATGCATGTTAAATAAAAAGTATGCGTCTTTTAAATCTATTATAAAACTCTTACAACTTATGAAAAGACAGCTGGAAAAGACTCTTATCAAGAGATTTTCCATCTTTCTTGGGTATTCAAAAAATAATAATAATTAGTTATTAATGGCATCCATAAAAAAAATGCACACATTATTTCTAGATTGTACACGATTGCTAGGAGGAATACCTCCTAAAAAATAGTTTTAGTTGATGTTCGTTAAAAATTAATTTCATCCTTTGATGTATTCGTATGAAAAACCCATAGGGTCGTTAGTGGTTATAGATTTTAAATAACAAAGACAGCTAGCTTGCCAGGTAGCCTTAACCATATTTAAAGATAGCGAAGTTTGGAGCTCGATCACTGCTATGAATTCTGCGACTTACAGGAGCAGCCCCGCAGACGCTGTCGAAGTCAGCGCTTTTGTGGGTCCTCTTTTCAGGTTCCGTCGGCTTGCGAGCCGGGCTCTGACCCTTCCAAATAAAATTCCTTGCAGAATTTGTATTTTGTGTTGTGCGAGAACTTCGTATTTTAAATCATCGTGCTGAGGGTCTAAGATCTACTACTTTTATTTAAGGATTTGCCAAATTCAACGTTTCGGATAGGTTCTTGCCGAAAAGAAACTTGTCAATATTTGTGCTTTGTAGCTGTTCCAGAAGATCTTTCTCTACTGAACATAAGATTTCTTTGTAATAGAGTCAGTGTGGAGATTATCGGAACACATCCAAGCTGCGACGACGTGGACAATAACAGTGGCTTCTTCTACACAACTAAAAAACTGAAGGCGTATTTCTATTGCTTTATTTGCTATATGATATATGAACGCGCAGCTTTAATTTCTGCGTTCAATGTTGGCGGATTCATCAAATTGGAATTTTCAAACATTTTTCATTTAGATCCTTGTACACACTTGTTACACTCAATGTATCGGGGATTAAAGGGTTCAGTTCCGACTCATGTTGTTCTGAGACTCCGTGTGAGATTGGTGTGACTTCATTATTGTAAAATACATGTAAAAAGCGGACGTTAGAAAAAATAGTCAGTAATCAATAAATTTTGTTTTAACACTTCTGTCGCATTATCCGCATACTGAGTCTCATATGTAGTTGAAACAGGAGTCTGTTATGTGAATCATGTCCAGTACGAAGCAGTGCCAATGCAAAAGCAAGTACTGCCCACTAACTGACTTATGAACAGTAAGAAACAGTCCCAAGCCAAAGCAAGAACTGTCCACAATACTGTGTTTTGTAAGAAAACACTTTCACTCAGATTTATCCGCCATTACATGTAACCCTCTTAAGTGAATCTTGTCTAGTATGAAGCAGTCCCAATGCAAAAACAAGTACTGCCCACTAACTGACTTATGAAGTAAGAAACAGCCCCAAGCAAAAGCAAGAACTGTTCACAATACTGTGTGTTTTGTAAGAAAACACTTTCATTCAGATATTTATTCGCCATCACATGTAACCCCCTTAAGTGAATCATGTCCAGTACGAAGCAGTCCCAATGCAAAAACAAGTACTGCCCACTAACTGACTTATGAAGTAAGAAACAGCCCCAAGCAAAAGCAAGAACTGTTCACAATACTTTGTGTTTTGTAAGAAAAACACCTTCACTCAGGTTTATTAGCTGTCACGAGTAAATAAACAGTAAGAAACAGTCCCAATGCAAAAGCACGTACTGTTCACAATACTGTGTGTTTCGTAAGAAAAACTCTCTGATTTAGTAGCTATCACGATTAAAATAAACAGTAAGAAATAGCCCCAATGCAAAAGCAAGAACTATCCACAATACCGTGTCCCTGCTAAGGGTTAATTATATCGTGTAATATCTTCGATCACAGAAGAACTAATAGCCATCTTATTTATAATAAGAAACAATCAAAACGATACTAATTTGTAGAGCACCAATAATGGTTTATTGACACAATTACATGGAGCTATGTATTTTTCAATGAATGACACAGCAGTGCGCGACTACCGGGCATCGTGTAGTTATGCAATATACCACGAATCTACCCACAAAATGTTATCGTTTTAAAAATATTATTTTAGAATTGTATGTTATTGTGCGCTCTAAGATGTTATTTTTGTGTAAGCAACTTAGCCTGTAAGTTTCATTTAAGTGAATATGTAATTCTTTATGAAACAATAAATATTTTAAACCCGAATTACATAATACCGCATTATACATATACCGCACCTTACCTTATTAATCCAACGGTGATGTAGGTACCTGTGTAAAGTCGACGTTGAATCAAAACTCACTATTACCCGAGTATTAATTATTGTTTTAAACTTTATATTTTTCCACATTCATCACTCTTACATTATAGGCATTATAAAAATGCTTTTAAATTTACTATTTCACTGTTTAAATATCACTTTAAACAACACTTTCAAGATTAAACTAGGCGAGAGCGTGGTGGAACGGTTGCGCACTAGAAAGCGAATGAGTAAGAAGACGGGAGCAAGATAGAATATATTATATCAACCTACCCTATTTTTAAAAAAGTGTATATAAATCTCAATAAAGTGAACGGTGACCACTAGCCATTGCGTACTACCTAGTATATATAATCTCGAGTACGAAGCATAAAGTATAATTAATGGCGCATCGCCGTATATGATTTCATTGCTGTGGTCATATGATTTCATAGATAAATTATACAGGTTACCTATAGGAATTAACAATATTATTAGTTCTTAATAAAAAATAAACACTAATACGGGAAAATTATATTCGCTTTTTCCTCGGTTGGACTCAAATTAAAACAACTCTAAAATTGAGTTCAATTTCATTTTCACTGTGTATAGTAAACGTTATGCTAACACTATGCACTTAAACCAATTAAGTTAACCGAAACGAAACGAGTCTTCTAAAAGGCAAATTAGGTACAAAATAGATTTTTTGTCGCGTCGCAGTCCGCCTTTTTCATGTAAGCGTGTACCGGGGAACAAATTAGATTCAACCGGGCGCTTAGTCGATTTTGTTAGCCCTGCCGCCTGATCATGTTGTTTTTTACTCCGTTATCAAGTTCATTTAGTTCGAATTCTATTAAAGCTTTTTTAGACGACTTAAAAAAAAGGTGGTTATCAGTTAGCTTTCATTCTCAGTTTTTTTCTTTCTTTCAATTCGATAAGTACACATATGTAGATGATTCCCACAAGAAATCTTTAATTTTCCGGGGTAAAAAGTAGCTTATGTGTTATTCCTGGGTATGAGCTGCGTTCATTCCTTTCAGCCAAATCGGTTCATTCCTTGTGTAAGGAGTAGGTAACAAACATCCATCCTCACAAACTTTCGCATTTATAATATTAATAGGAAGTACCGCACCATGTCATATTTTGTAGTTATCTATTAATTAAGTAATACGCATTCTACACTACTATTATAAAGAGGAAAGATTTGTATATTTGTGTGTATGTTTGTAGTGAATAAACTCAAAAACTACTGTGCCGATTACAAAAATTGTTTCATCATTGGAAAGCTACATTCACCCTGACTAACATAGGCTATTATTTATTGCTAGAAAAGATTAGGGATCCTTACTAAAACTTAACTAACGTAATTCAAGGTGTAAAAAAGTGCCCTAAAACATCTTTCATCGCATGAATTAAAGGTAAAACTATTAAAAAAATCTTATATCCACCCATGCGAAGCCGGGACGGGCCGCTAGTTTGAAATAAAAAGGATTTTTTTCTATGACGGTCGACTTATTTAAAATTTAAATTATTTACTTTTCGTTACATTAATTATTTACTTTACACTTGGAGAGGTTCTGAGTAGACTCCTAATAGGCGTAGGCCTGGCATTTAAAATATACTTGATTAATTTATAGTTCAAAAATAGATCCCTCGATCATCGTCAATAAATAATTTGGTCAGACAGACGAATCCCTTGAGACAGTTGGAGTGTCATTAATTATACATACCTTCTATTGATTGAACATGTTTCTATATTTGACCCCAGATTGCCTCGTTATAATTAATTTGATGTAATACATATTGATCGGATACGTATTGTGTAATTCTTAAAGGATATTGTATTCGTCGTTGAGTTTGACATTGAAGATTATGTTCACAATATTTTTCGAAGGATGTCAAAAATGTCTCATTTATCATTTTTCCGAATATTATTTATCTTAGATATACAAAAAATATTTTATATGAATTTTAATTTTATACTACAACTTTTCGTCAATGAAAGTTCATAATTATGCATCTAAGATTATTGCGTACAGTATTCTTCTTGTCCTGCTCGATTTATGTATTTTGTAGTAGTAACTAGTAGTAAGTAAACCAAAGCGAGTTTTTCAAAATTCTCCCAGAGAGTACCGTTCTTCAATCTATACCTACACAACCAATGACACGTCATTTATCAACATCTAATTACATAGTAAAAGTAATAGATTAGGATATTGAGGAATAAAAATAATGCCGTCCTCAAGCTATAACATCGTTAACCAACATTTGGCCAAATACGATTTTTTAATGTTATCTTACTTATAGTTAATGCTCTACCGATCCATCGAAGCGGTATTCTCCTTGATCCTGTAATTTGTGATATATCAATATAAAAAACGTCATTTTTATGTTATCAAATGGCGTAATTTGTTTATAAATTTTGGATCATAGCTTGAAATAGTTATAGTGTCTCGGTAGTTAATGACGTTATAGCTTGAGAACGGCTGAATAGGTCAGAAGGCTATTAATCTTATAATTATTATCTCTGGTCGGATTTCATCTCTGAATCAGCGTTGAACACAAGGCTGTGTGTTTACAGAATGACCTTACCTTGTAATATTATCGCCGGTGTAACAGAATCCATTGAAGATCACATCGGATATAATTAATCAGGTGTATCACCAACTCGCTTGATACCCTTTGAGCATTGCGATTCTACAAGGCGTACATGGTTACAATAATTATACGCAGTTTGGAGTTAATTATAATAATCATCTTCGAACATGTTGGTAGGTACGTGAATATGATAGTTTCTAGTCCTTCAGAAGGACTTTAAACAAGACTGTAAAGCTGATGATGCCCGCAACTTGTTATTGAAGACGCAGCCTAAATTTGAGCCTTGAATTAAAGGCACCCTATTAAAGTTACACTGTTCACTCTTGATTTATAAGTTATAATTATGTATTTGGAAAAACAGAAGCCGAAGAACCACTCCTGTCCAAAAATACGTATGAGAAACGATGAGGCAAAGCGCTTAGTGTGAGATGGTGGTATTTCAACCTTGTACCGGTGCAGGTCAATAGGATGCCTGTATTTATGCTTACACTTTAACACTATAAAATCTCCTTCTTTGTTAGCTGGTAGGTATCTGTTGAGATTGAGCGTCATAACTGAAAATCGGTCAAGAGAACATTATTACTTCCCCTAAATCCTTGATCCAGCAGATGAATGCAGATTAATTCGTAATTCGTGATAATTCCTCTTTAGAATTAGGCACGCTCCGGAGGTCATTACAAAGGTAAAGGGATAAAGTATTAATTATCCAGCTTAAACCCGATTTCACCAAACTTCCCGAGAACAAAACTCACCAGGAATTATTTTATTCTCCATATTAACGCCTGGACTACAGTGGGTAGTGATTTACTCGTGAGTATTTTTTGTAATCCCTACGGTTATCGAATCGAATAAGCAATCCAGTTACTATTTTATCATAATCCGGCTTTTTATCAAAATACCAAATTCATCAAAATACTGACGCATATCTAAAAAAACACAGCAAAAACCATTCGACATTTCGCTTTATTTTTAGAATTTCGAAATAACTTTTTTCGTTAGTTGTTATTGCCCGCACCTGGCCTAGGAATCGGTTTTGGAGCGATATTTAGATGATAAAAAATTAAATATGCTACACTAGCTGACGCATGCGACTTTGTCCGCAATTCCGTCGGTTGTTTGATTTTCTGGAATAAAAAGTAACCTATGTTACTCTCCAGGTCCTCAGCTATACCCATGCAAAAAATTACTTCGATCCGATGCTCTGTTGCAGCGTGATTGAATGATAAATAAAAAAACCACACTTTCGCATTTATAATATTAGTTAGGATTCCCCACTTGGCGACGTATGGTCTTGACGGAGGTTACAAGCATATTGGTATGGAGGGATGGCGTGGGTTTCGTCCAATACTGGATGGGATTAGCGTAATAAATAACCTCTCTCTGTAGTACCAAATGGAATATAGGCCTCGTTCAGGTAGAAAACTGGCAAAGCCGTCAATCTATTCGCTTTAGTACGATGGTAAAATCAGGGAAATAAAGGGAAAGCAAGGAAGCGATTACAAGATCAGTACTCGTCGATGGTATGTATGGTTCAGCAAAGCACACACTTTGATCTCCCAAATAATCCGCACAGTAAATCGGTAAAGAATAAGCGTCTGTAGATCGCACGGTACCCTCTACTAGAACATCACCCAGGCTTAGTATGCATGTACTCCCCTAAATTGTATCTGTTTTAGACTGGAAGATGTGTTGCTAAGCTTTTCCCTACGTCAACGATTAGTTGAACCCATACCGTAAGTTAAGCCGCTCACCGTGAATGGAAATTAACTTTTAGGAAAACTTCATGATTTATAACCGCTCTATCAAAAGGAAGATGTGCGTACAGTTATCGTTGAAAGTTCGTTTACCTGAAAAGTTACACTAAGCTTCTGGAGGGTTAACGACATTAAACGAGCTCTTCTAATGCTATCTAGCTGGTCAGCCAATCGGTCGATCAATTATGGGCGAACATCAAAGCGATGAGCGCTTCGCTGTTATGACAGATTGATAGCTGATGTCGCCTATAATTAATTTGATAGCGGACAACCTTCGGAGGCACCTATTTAACAAAATTGTTGCCTGGATTTAAGTCAAATTCCAAAACTAATTATTTAAGTATTCAATTAGATTTTCACGAACAATATAGATAGTAGTAGGCCTACCAGAAATGAGGAGATCCGTAGGAGAACCAAAGTCACTGACGTAGCTCAGCGAGTTGCGAAACTGAAGTGGAAATGGTCTGGGCACATAGTTGGAAGAGTGGACATTCATTAACAATCGAAAATAATTAACACTCATTTAAAAACGACATTAATTAACACTCATTAACACATGTATTATTAAAAAAGCACCGCAGATTATTGTGAAAACATACCATAATAAATCCAACGTAACTCAGGTTTATCCCGAAGGATATCGGTATTCATAAATCCCGTAAACGGAAACTTGCAATCGGTCTAGATTACTAGAGCGACTCTCAAGGGAAGCAATCGACATTGTTTTTCTTTCTTTGTTTCTTGTTCATATTAATTTCCTTGTAAATCAATATCTGGGTAGTCTGTTGCTTTAATTAAAAGTTAAAAAAACGAAAAAATTTAACCAACTGAGATCACAGAATAGAAATTACTAAACTGATCCGTTTGTTAATGATTGGTTTAATACTTTGCCTGTTAAACAAGCATCAGCTTTTATATATTTCCTTACCATCATCATCATCATCATCAGCAGCTCATCAACGACTCGCTGCTGAGCACAGGTCTCCTCTCAGAGAAGGGTTATTTCCTAAAAAGTATCATTTCTGAATTGCATACAATTATTATTAGAAAATACATACATTCCACTGGAAATGTTTTGAGACATTTTTGAAACGTTATTTTACACATTTCCTAGGCAGACCCGGAATTGCATATAGTTCCTAGGAACTGTGTACAATGCCTACGTTTTATACATTTCCAATAACAGCTGTAAAAAAAAAGTTTACCTCTTCTAAGCGCACTCGTTGGAACTCTATTGTGGGGAAAATGAGCGAGTGACAATATCGGGGCTTAGTCGAGACGTCCTTTCCTCGCAGAAATATAAAAGTTGTTACTTTTTGATCTCTCTATAATCCTTACAATATATTAGTATACAGGGTGTCCCACGGCTATGCCACATGGAGGGGAAGTACCTTAAATATTGTAGATGGAACATTTTACTGAAAGAAGACTTCATTTTAATTTAAAAAACAATTTAAACTGCATTCATAGATTTTTAAATAATTGCCTGGTTGAACCGGGACTCGAACCCGCTATACGGGAAAAAAAATTAACTTGTATCTTTATCATACCGATCGGAAGGCTTCATCATAAGGATTATTTTTTGTTAAATAACATAGCATGGGAAATAAAAAGAAGACCATGAATTTTAGCCTTTGATGTAAAATTTTGTTCAGAAAAATGAAAAGCTGACATTGGCGTATCGACATACAACTGACATGAACTATTACTAATGAGTACCCACTTGAGAAGTACGCATCATTTCCCGATCCTTACTATCCTTACTAATCCTTACTTATATTACCTATAAATGCGAAAGTGTGTTTGTTTGTTGATTTATTGGTTTGTCCTTCAATCCCGCTGCAATTCGTAGCTCTGTTGCAGCGGGATTGAAGGATCATTTTTCTGAACAAAATTTTACATCAAAGGCTAAAATTCATGGTCTTCCTTTTATTTCCCATGCTATGTTATTTAACAAAAAATAATCCTTATGATGAAGCCTTCCGATCGGTATGATAAAGATACAGGTTAATTTTTTTTCTCGTATAGCGGGTTCGAGTCCCGGTTCAACCAGGCAATTATTTAAAAATCTATGAATGCAGTTTAAATTGTTTTTTAAATTAAAATGAAGTCTTCTTTCAGTAAAATGTTCCATCTACAATATTTAAGGTACTTCCCCTCCATGTGGCATAGCCGTGGGACACCCTGTATATTATAATCCTCATTGAGAATCTGGAGAGTGGAATAGGCTATTTTTTATACCAGTCTTTTTTAACGTAAGCAAAAGCTAGTTCATTATCATCTGTGGCATCATTGTAATGAAGTCGAAGTTTTACAACGTCTTACGACGGGTGCAACGACATTATTATTTTTTTGCTTTTTTATTTTATTTTAATTTTATTTATTTGGTTTGGAATAGTATGTAAGTAGTATGTTAGTTTAGCTTTTGTAAAAATCGCTGCACAAGCTAAACTAACAGACTACTTACATATATTTTCATGGCCAAAATATGCAATTCGTTTGAAAACAAATACTGCATGCTTATAAGAATTAACTTAATTACATACATGTTAATTTTTGCAAAGCTAGTTAGTATAAATAAATATGCTACTAGCATTTTATTTCTGAATCCTTTTATAACTTCTAACTGATTAGATTTTCTTTATATTTAAGTAAAGTATTACACAAAATAAAAACACGAGGTATCACTAAAGAGCTATCTGAAGGCTACGTGTTATAAATGGGACTAAAAGAAAACTTCAACCTCCTCGCTCGAGCGCGCTCATTGGTATGCTATTGTGGAGAAAATGAGCTCAGATTATTCCTCGTGACAGTATCGGGGCTTACTTGCTAACGTCTCTATCTTTCCCCTATAAGACAGAAAAGTAAAACTTGTTACCGTAAGTACATGGCAGTAGATCCGGCATACAGAGAATGAGAGGCAATCGGCCAGAATTGTTTGAATGTCATCTCTGTCAGTCACATTGTACCGGAGTAGCGACTTTATTTGGAAGGAATCACGACCCTCACTAATGGGGAACACGACGCAGAGAGAGAGAGCGACTTTGCACTGGAAAGCGTACCTAGTGTTGGCAGACTCCCCCATAAGGTGGCCCGACGACATCAGTCGAGTCATAGGGAGTCGCAAGATACAGACGGCGCAAGACTGAGTGCTGTGGAAATCCATGGAATAGACATTCGTCCAGCACTGACTGTCTATCGGTGGATAAAGAAGATTAAGTATCGATACCAAATTGGGAATCTCTGTGGCTTTTGGCACTTTAGCAGATGGCTTGTATTCACGGTATGACGAGTATGAGATCACACAGAGACAGATAAGTTAGATGAACGAGAGATATACTGGATAACGGAAAATCATACATTTTTAAGAGATGAGATTTTTTGAGATGGTCTCATGGTCATCAGGTCAGGCTCTAATGATGGGATCCTGGAGAAATTGAGGGAACTTCAAATTTTATAAGAAAACTTGTTATACCTACTTTGTAGTGGCGATTGAAGTCGGGTTTTTAAAAAGAATTTTTACTTAGATAAAGATCCAAACAACCAAGCTCTCGACGTAAGAAAGTAAGATAACATGTAGTATATCCTGCAAGCGTTCCGTACAATGGCGGACAAACGAGCTCGCTGCTCGGAAGGAATATTTTTTCTTCGGTTTGCGTTCACGTAACTCCGCATTGTCGACTCTTGTTGTATTGGTTTGTTTTTATCGCCTCGTAATCTGGCCCTGATTATACCTATTCTCTCCCACAGCATCAAATCCTTCCATATATTGGATAGAAGCAGGCGATTCTTTGCGGAAGTCCGTGATACAAAAGGATCAACAACCTTTTTCTTTAATTTTTTTTTATTCGATGACAAGATAGTCCTTGACTGAGATCTCACCTAATGGTTAGTGACGATATAGTCTAAGATGGTAGCGGGCTAACTTCGAAGGGCTATCATATGGCCAGTGCACATTCAACCCATACCCCTAATCGGTTTCCACACGCCATCGTGCCGGAACGCTACATTGCTTGGCGGCACGTCTTTGACGGTAGGGTGGTAACTAGACACAGCCAAAGCCTCACACCAGACCAGACCAGAGACAATTCAGAAATTATAAATTCCCAAATTGCCTCTGCCGGAAATCGAACCCGAGACCTCCCAGTTATAAGATCACAGCGCTGACGACTGCGTCAGGGAGGTCGTCGTAAACCCTCACACAACACAAATCCACACAAACCCCCTAAAACACTACATATGGGTTACTTCAACACTGAGCCGACTAATCGCGATTGTGCACTGGGCAGGCTACACACAGTAGGTTCTCCGGAGCAGGATCATAATTCCAGGTCTTTGGGAACCCAACATTCATTGACGAGTCCGAGCTTTTCGCCTCACCCGTTGCCACTTCAGTTTCAGTTCCAACATCAGGTCCATTTCCAAAGGAATTGCGAGAGATTTGTTTTGGCAAATCCTTGTTATGGCAAGCGATCCTCAGATAGAATGAACGAACATGAACTTTAATGCCCCAGTGTGAGCTACAGTTTTTATGAAGCATAAAATTTCCTCTCGTTCTATTTTCTACATTTCTGATGGCGTATAAAAGTTCATTTCGAGGAATGAGCAGAATAAACTAAGTTTAAAAGAGCAAACGCTGTTGGTGATAAAATAAAATAAAAACAACTTAATTTAAATAAAAAAGAAATATAAATAAACTGATTTCTATTGAATAGAATCATATTGAATAGCGTCATTAGAGTAACAAATATCCATCGATCTATCCTCATAAACTTGCGCATTTATAATATTAGTAGAATTTTCGCAAAGTAAAACTTGCTTCCATCCAATACAACAAAAATATAACAAAATGAAAATTGAACCAAAAAATAATAATGAAATTAATTCCCATAGCACAAAGATAAAAGCCAGAGTTCTAAAAACATAAAAGTATATAGGGCGTGCGCAGGGATTAATGGGCCATAAAAATTTGCATCTTACAGCTTTATTATCAGCCATTAATTGGAATTATGCTTTAGGGGAAAAGGACAAAAGTATGATATTTTCATCAACAGCATGTGCCGTTCACGAATCCAAGTTTTGCGATCATCATGTCTAAGAGTGTCTTTATTTAAAAACATCACCTTTGAATTTAGGATAACTAAGCCCTGTCCTCCCTCATATATCGTCTAACCTCAATAGCCCAACGGTTAAAGATGCGGACTGAAAACTGAAATGTCACAGGTTCAAACCCCAGCCGATGCACTATTGTCTTACACATTCCTAGCACAATCTTTCCGCTTATTTGGAAGGGATAGGAGGATATTAGTCAACTTCAGCTTGCCTAATATAATTAAAAAAAACCATTTGCGAAGTGGAGCTCTCTTGCCTGCAAACCTTCTGTCTAAAACTAGTCTTGGGAATGAGAGTTGGGTTCCTCTCTGTATATATTTTAATACTCATTTAGTTCACTGACTCAGTAACCTCCATGAGGAGCTTGCCCTCTGACATTGGAGCTGTCTCTCAGGCACCGTTTCTACACGGTCGGTTATTCAAAGGCCTTGTATGTAAGTTTTTAGTATGAAGATCACATAAATTATAAGGCAGAATGTCATCTCATGTCTTTCATATTTGCAGATAAATGTACAGTGCTTGAAGAAACTAAAAGGTAAAGCGTATGCACAAACCCAAGGAACCCAGTACAACGCAGTACAGATTTTGCAAGGCAGGGCAAAACAAGGGTTCCTTGTGCTACAGAATATTAAGCATTTTTAAACATGACAAGCAGTGATAGCCTTTAGTCGTTAAGACCTTTTCGTGAGGTCCAGGGTTTGCAGTCATACATACTTGCTTTAACTGTGAAGAAAAACATCGTGAGGAAATCTACATACTTGAGAATTCTCTATAATATTTTCAAAGGTGTGTGGAGTCTGCCTATCCTTACTTTGCCTGCCTTGTTGAATTGTGGCTAACTTCTATATCCTTCACCTAAAAAGGATAAAGCTGGCGATTTTCAAAAGGCAATAGTAGAAGGAAAGAAGAACAGAAAAATTTGCGCCTGCGATCTTTCAAATTTGTGTCCGCTCCTTAACCATGGAGCTTCTGAAATGTGAAGCTAAAAATTATTAGAGCGTGGACAGACATTCGCAATTAATTTAAATGATACCCGAGGAAAAAATGTATTACCGGAAGCGGAAAAGTATTCCCCAGGCTGTCCCGAGGCGTAATAATTTATACGTAATGACGTCGTGAACGTGAACTATACGTACAAAAGAGTCCATCACATCGAGCTCTCAGCGCTGCTCTGAACAAAGGGAGGGAAAAAGGACATTTCTAAGCATGTCGTGGTTTATGGCAGAGATTAAGTGGTTTTGGGAGGTTTTTAGACGTTAAGTTTTAAACTTTATAAGGGGCAAGCTTGAAGAGCCTATTATTACAGCACTTTACATTTACTTTCTTTCAAGTAGGAAAATTTTTCTATGGATTTTTGGCTTCTGGCAGGGATTGAAACTTTCCTTTGTCATAAAGATCGACACATTACTTCATGAGTGGTAGTTTGTTTACTGCTCAGGTAAAGCTTCTTGTTCTCTTTTTCTTCTTCAATCATATAGACGTCGATTCTGGACACAGGTCTCTCGCAATTACCTTCACAGGTCTCCATCTTGCGCCGCTTGTATTTCGCTGTTGTTGATTTTAATTTTGTTACTGTACTTACAAATAAAATAGCGAATAACTTCTGTGTTTACATATATAGTAATAATTTGATACTTCTATCAGTTTGCTTCTCTTTGTTAAAATCCACAAAAACACAAAAACACATTTCATACGTGTGAAAGTGTGTTCGTTTGTTAGTTTGTCTTTGAATCACGCGGCAATGGATCGACGTGATTTTTTACATGGCAATGTGAGATACTGTCTAGAGAGTAATATAATTATTCTTTATAGCCTCAATAGCCCAACGGTTAAAGGTGCGGACTGAAAACTGAAAGGTCGCAGGTTTGATCCCCATCCGTTGCACTATTGTAATACCACTCCTAGCACAAGCTTTTCGCTCATTTGGAGGTGAGAGAAGAATATAAGTCAAGCTCAGCTTGACTAATATTCTTTTTAAAGAAAAAAAATGCTAGTATGCTATTTTATCTCGAAAAACCAAAGGGACCCAAGGTTTTTTTAAAAACCTAACTCACTATGAAGTCGTGGGCAAAAGATAGTCAAAAATACTCGTAATATAACTTTACAAACCAGATCTTCAAGCCCTAATCAAACTTGGCCAAATGATTTGTTGCCAACTTTCCCAATTCCGCGTTAAGGATTCGGGGAAAGTAATATTATCCAAAACCCACTTAATAGCCGAAGCCCATTAGCGATACGGTGTTCCCAATCGCACTTTATTTTCTTTCCGAACGGGAGCCGATTTCATTTGAGGGTTTTTTTCACCCCGGCGTATTCGGGCTTAATTAAAACCCAGTGGCTGCGCTCCCCAAATTGACTCTTTAAAACTTGTAATTCTTTGTCTGAGACCACTGGAATGATTGAAAACGCGAGATCGGTTTATTTATTGTTCTACTTTGTTTATAATCTCGGCAACGAGAATGACGTTTGAAAAAAAAATAGCACCTTACCATATGGTCCCTTGGCCATGGAGAAATCGAGGGAAATCTTCAAATTTTATAAGCACACTTGAAGTGGTTTGGATATTTTTTATAGTGACTTGTACATTTGCTTTCGAAAAGCACAATTTTAACCAGACATAGTTCATAGTATACATAGACATACATATGCTTTTCAATTCGGCATTATATTGTTTTATTTATATAATGAGCAATGAGACCTGTGGAAGTCCATGCAAGAGACCTTTGTCCAGCAGTGGTCATCTATCGGTTGATATAGAAGAAGGAAAAATAAAATAGTGGACACGTTATTGTTTCAATAAAGGACTGTATTAGTAATTTAAATGGAACAACTAAAAATAGACCGTTTATTTTTTATTTCGCTGATGTAGAAATTTTTATAATAATATGTAGGTATCTACTATAAAATGTTATTCTTTCCTAGAGCAAGATGAAGTGAAACAAAGTAATCACTTTTTAAGTTCTACTCTACGTCTTTAGGTCGGGTTCGCTGCAATTAAATACTGCATTTCTAGAATTGCACTCTAGAATTTTCTGAAACAGCTTTTCAGCTATACAAAAACTTCTTTTGTACATACGTAAACTTTTTGTGCGGATCGCCATTCTATCGGAGACTGAGGGCATAGAGAAAGAACCTGTAGTTGCGCAAATACTTAATCTATACCTATAAAATAAAAAGACTTGTTCTGACTGACTGATCTATCAACGCACAGGCTAAACCAATAGAGTCAGAAACTTACAATTTTAGCAATAGATTGATTATTGATGATTGATAGACGAACAAGAAAGGATTTTTCCAAGGGGGTTAAATAGGGGGTGAAAGTTTAGTATGAAATTCCGTCTTTTTTCAATGTGTCGATTTTTTAAAAATGCACTTTCGATTAAAAATTAAGAGATACGTGTTTCATATGTTTTGTAAGTTCTACTCCCAAAAGTGTTAAATAGGGCATGTATGTTTATGTGAAATAATATTTTATTATTTTTCAAGTATCCATGAAACTTGGTACGTTGCTTTGGATTAAAAATAAAGCAGTATTTACTTCACAGTTTTTGAAAATTCCACCCAAAATCCTACACGCGGATGAAGTTGCGGGGGCAATAGCTAATAGTTTGTGCTGGTGCAACTAACAGTTGCATTAAGCAGGTAGTATTATAATACCTCAGCAACAGGCACAGTTGGCAAGCTCGCTGGCTCGCTCGGTTGCGTCGCGATCGTCAAGACCACTGTGGTTAGCGTGGCTGGGGTCAACAAGTTGTTAATTTACACCTCCATTATCGTACACCTCCATTATTGTACACTTTTGCTTCTACAAGTAGTTGTAATGTGTGTTGGAATCAGTATCATGTACGTATGTTTAAAAAATTAATTAAAAGCATTATATGTAATTTAAATAAATAAAAGGAAAGGTGACTGACTGATTGGTTGAAAAACAAAACTTATCTATCAAAGCATGGCTCAAAGCACTGGACGTATCGGGTTGAAATTTTGCATACAGATAGCTATTATAACGTAGGCGTCCGCTGACAAAGGATTTTTGAAAATTCAACCCCTAAGGGGTTAAAATCGGGGTTAAAAAATGGAACTTAACGTGAGCCTTTGCTCAAAGCCGCGGGCAAAAGCTAGTATTAAAATACGAAGGTATGTACCCATTACCTCTTTCCTACAATTTTTAACCGACTTCCAAAAAGGAGGAGGTTATCAATTCGGCCGGTATATTTTTTTTTTTTTTTTTTTTTTCTATGTATGTCCACCGATTACTCCGAGGTTTCTGGACCGATTCACGAGATTTTTTTTTTAATCGACAGAGGAAGCTCGCGAAATGGTCCCATAAAAATTTTTCCCTTCAACTCCTCAATCCTGATGCTGCAGGGGTATTTCCCCCCTAAATTATGGGACTTTAGGAATCGCCGTTTACGAATTGGTATGCTTGGCCTAAGCATATACTAGATCATAGAGCTCCAGGTCCTACTCCTCAATCCTGATGCTGCAGGCTACTGCCCACGTAAATTATAGGGATTTAGGAACTGCTAATCATGAAGTGTTATTGTATGTAATAAGCATATACTACACCATCGAGGTCAAGGTTCTAGCTCCTCAATCCTGATGCTGCAGGGTACTGCCCACTTAAACTGTGAGGATTTAGGAACTTTCGCTTGCGGATTGATATTGTTAGTATCAAGCATATTCTACATCGTAGAACTCAAGCTCCTAGCTCTTCAATACTGATGCTGCAGGGGTACTGCAGCATCAGTATTGGGTAGGTAGGCCTAAACTGTGAGGATTTAGGAACTGTCGTTTACGAATTGATATTGTTGGTACCGATTATATACTACATCATAAAGTTCAAGGTTCTAGCTCCTCAATCCTGATGCTGCAGGGTTGGAGGAATTACGAACTGTTGCTTTCGAATTGATATTGTTGGTACCAAGCATGGACTACATCATGGAGCTCCTGGTCCTAGCTCTTTAGAAATTGTGTATTGTTAATAAGTACTGTAGATACCAAGTATATACTACATTAGTACCGTAGGGTTGGAGGGAGGGGAGAAAGAGACCAGGAACAAGCTACACTAAAAAGCTTAAAATAAAAATTCTTTTCAAAAAACCGACTTCAAACGCCACTACAAAGTATAAAAATAATTTGATTTTGTACACGTTTGTTGAAGTCGGGCGGGCTTAACTAGAAACGATGAAATCGATGCGCGACGCTTACCTTATGGTGATATATAAGAGACACGTTTATTGAAATCGGGCGAGCATCGCGTATCCGTTTCATCGTTTCTATTTAAGCCGCCCGACTTCAACAAACGTGTACAAAATCAAATTATTTTTATACTTTGTAGTGGCGTTTGAAGTCGGTTTTTTGAAAAGAATTTTTATTTCTATTCTATGACATTCCTGTGATCTCACCAGATGATAAGTGACGATATAATAACGATGGTAGCGAGCTAATTGGAAAGGGATTGACAGTGTAAACTAAAGCCATACTTGTAATCGTTTTCGAATTATACGCCATTGTACCCACTGGAACGCTAATGTCCGTTTTCACCAACGTTTTCTAACTTTAACAATCTACCTAAGCTGAGTTAAATAGCGCTTTCTGTCAATTTCGTTTTCTCAAACCTTTAGGGAACACCTTAAAATGGAAGTGACATTGGAAACGGGATTATATTTATGGGCTACCTACATAAAGAGACTCCTACTTGAGATTGATAGATTATTTAGATGTGGTTGGTAAAAACGGGCATAAATCGCTTGGTGTGATATTCCTTGACAGTGGAGTGTTAAGTAACTAGCCATTGCCAAGGCCTCCAGACAAAATTATGGCTATGGCTTTAATTTATTGTACTGCATCAAATTGACCTTGAGACCAAGTTGACTATGGATTCTTTCCAACAGAAAAGACAGTCAACAGCGATGTGAAGACCGTGTACGACCATACGACAAGCGTTTCCTTTTTGTTTCCATTGTTTTATATCGATTTCAACTGTAAGTCTCTTTAGGTCAACTTTAGGTTGTTAATATTAAAGGCACCAGGGCACCAGTGGTGTGCGCTGGCCCTTAAATTTACTACGCAATTGGATTAAAAGAGATGAAAATGATTTTTCATTTCAGGACACGAAACGTCTTATAAATAACTCATGAAAATATAACTCCGGGAAACTGATGAATTATTAACAACTGTTTTCGGTATAACCCGTTTTTATTACTTAAAAGAAAAAGAGAAAAGGAAAAGAAAAAAGATGATTCTCGGGAGATGCCAAATACTTAAACTGGAACCGTGGAATTTGAAATAAAAGCGAATTTAATCAAAGAATATTTTAATCTTGTACCAACTAAGTAGGTACCCTTCTTAACGTCTTGTAAGTATCTATGTTTTTATGGCTCACTTAAGAAACACGGCAGGGTTACCTACTGTCTACGTCAAATTAACATGTAACATAGCAGCAGTTAAATTTTAAGATGCACTTACATGTTAAGAGTAGCATGTAAGGGTCTCCTTAGAGGGCTCGATATAATAAGTTTGAATACTAACCAATCAAACACAATGAAATGTAGACAGTTATTAAAATCTAACTCCACACGGGCTAAGTTACGGGTTAGAGGTATACTTTCATAAAAAATCATAATTTTCTATAATCAAGATCTGCATCCCAAGACTACGGAGTTGAAATCCCAAGGACGCGCACTAAGCGCTTTGCTTCTTCGTTCCTGATACGCACCGCTATTTGGAATGCCTTTCCGGCTTCCGATTTTCCCTGTAACTATAATTTGGGTACCTTCAAATTAAGAGTGTATAGGCCTCTTCTAGGCAAGCGCGTTCCATCTTAGGCCGCATCTTCACTTACCATCAGGTGTGATCGCAGCAAAGCGCTAGTCTATATATTAAAAAAAAAAACGAGAGTCAGCACAACAGCTCAGTAAACATAAGCTTCATTCAGATTGCAGTTTGCTTTTTATGTTGCTCTTTCATTTTATATTGTTTGCCTTTTTCACTAGCAGCGTCGTTCCTTCTGAGAATTTTAATTTTCTCTGAAACTTTAGAGACGTAGGATTTTGAGAGTTTATTTTAAGCTCTTCCTTTCTGTACAGCTCTCTATAAAAAAAAGGTTTACAGCTTTATCTGTACCAATATTATGAAGAGGAAAGATTTGATTGTTCGTTTGTAATGCATAAACTAAAAAGCTATTTAAAACTTCTTTCATCTATTCAAAGCTACATTATTAGCGAGTAATATACCGTACAAAAGAGCTGTAATTTGGTTTTTTTGTTTAATTTGGAAGAGCATTTCATAGTTTTCTCTTAAATAGGCGTTTATAACAGGAAACTTGTTGACCTAATATTTTATGCTATGAGTGGAATAAAATCCTAAATAAAAAATTGTGCAGTGTTCCTCACTTTTCATCACTTCATTTGTTTTACCTTCCGTTAAAAAACGGTTTAGAGTGGTTTATTTTAGTTTAAACTAGATGATGCCCGCGACTTCGGTTTCGTGGGATATAATGTAGCCTATATGTGAATCCTGGGTAAGTTATCTCCATTCTATAATGTTCATAAAATAGGTTATCGTTTGATGTGGCATGAAGGAGTAACAAACATCAATCCCGGGACTTTCCCACGGGTATAAAAAAAATAAAGTCCACTCGGACGAAGTCGCAGGCAGCATCTAGTTTATAAAAACGAGATTTAGTTTCAATTTTCTGTACACTTTTATTGTATCAATACGTTGAAATTTGTTTCGTCTCGAATATCCCATTTCACGACTGACTGCATCCAAATTCTCAGAGTAGTAGATATTAATAAAGTAAATAATTAATTATTTAATGTAGCACGTAAATATCGATATTAATTTGTAGTGATTCCTAATGAAGCATGGTGATCGGAGCCATTCAAAGTGATTCGTTTATAAGGGATTTTGTTTTAGTAATCCCGAGGGATTACCATGATTAGGATAATAAAATAAATCAATCAGTATATTATTGAGACTTGTGATCAAGCTACGGCCTTATTGAAATCAATTATGATGTTAGAAAGTAATAGTAAAGTAAGCTACCTACCACAAAAAAAAGAGAAATATACAGTTAATAAATGTGCCACTCTAACGCCGACCTTCATGGATGTTGTGACGTAACAAACATAAATTAATAAATTTTAATAAAGTAAATATGTACTTCCTAGGAAAATCTGATGCATTTTCTGATTAAATAATGCAGAACTCGCCTAATGAATTCTATAGAGCTATGCAAATTTCTCATTCTATTAATTTAGAAATGTTATAATTTTCACATAGGTACAGCTTACATCAAGGGGAAAGGCAGAAATAACTCAGAGGAGGTGTAGAGAGCTCTGGAACAGTTAATTCAGCGCCTGCAATTTAGTTGCCCCGCGATGTTTAGGGGCAAATTTATCGCAACTTTTGACATGAAAATACGAGAGCCTTGATGAATGTGTTTTCTCAGACTATTCAAGCCAGTCTTTTTTAATATTCGACTGATAAAGCGAAGAAGTAATCTATACTGCAAATTATGAGGTTTACTTACATTGCTTTTTCACTTTCTCAATCGACAGACGTCCAAGTGCATGTATCATCACAGAACACGATCTTGTGTCGCTTGTAGTCAGCTGCTCCGAGGAACTCGTTTGAAATCGTCTACCTTCAAACTATGTATCCCAACTACTATGTATCACAACTGTTGAGATATGTTGGTTTTGTGTGTAATCCCGAAGGAATCACTGGATTTTCCATTGCACTTTAAATGGTTAAAAACACATTTATTAAGTCGAAGTTATTACAAAGTTAGTGACTTTCTTAACAAACTCTTTCTTTCTTACAAAATCTACATTTTATACAGACGATAGCAAGTAAGTATCTTCCCATAATATTTATCAACGCGAAATTGACGTGCGCTGGTCCGAAAAATCTCTATTCTATAGTAGGTATTTAGGATCAACACGACTTCGTTTGTCTTGGTTATTTGGCTATATTCTATTATGATAATACACAGTCATGTCCAAAAAACGATGACTACTATGAAATTTCTGTGCTCTACTGAGGACAGACTTTCATCGTTTTTAATTGTATCTATGAAACGAATCTAGCTTAACATCTACAAAATGAATCTAGCTAACATCTACAAAATGAATCTAGCAGGGAGCTCATATCACATTACTCGGGAAAGGCGTCGAGTGCAAGAACAGTAAATTCACTGCGCGCAATTTACCTGCCCCGCGATGTTTAGGGGCAGATTTATCGCGACGTTTGTCATGCAAATACGAGTGCCCCGATGAATGTGTTTCATTAAAACTTTCACGCAAGTTTTGATTTGTTGTATGATATATTGACCGTGAGCTCGCGGTTGTAGAGTTAATTCAGTTTTGGGTCGCGCTTGCGTGCGGCTCTAAATTGTTTTGGGTGAAAAGTTTGGATAGGATCAAAGTTGAAGGTTGTGGGTTGATGTATTAACACCGAATTAAAACTGATAGTTTGAAATTTGTAATTACATAAAACTTCATACGTCGTTCACTAGACCGAACCGAACGATCATTTAATCTTTTTGAGTACTAACTCAAAAAGATTAAATGATCGTTTTAATTAACTCAAAACGGTTGGCAGTTTTGTTTAACTTAAAAGTTATACTAACCTCAGTTCGCTCTTTACCTGATCTGTGGCTTCTACGTAACATTCGAAATGAAAGGTTCACAAAACGTTCCAATAATTTAAAGATACCAGGAAATAATATAAAATGTATTCATATGCGGCAGACGGTACTTACATTTTAACGGAACAACTCAAAGAAAAGTATCTCAAATGCATGAAACATGCACCAAATGTGGTTTGAATCGCTCCAAGCAATGCCACGAACTTTTCCAATATGCGAGTTTAGTGACATGCAATTTCAGTTTTATACAGGGTGTCCCACGGCTATGCCACATGGAGTGGAAGTACCTTAAATATTGTAGATGGAACATTTTACTGAAAGAAGACTTCATTTTAATTTAAAAAACAATTTAAACTGCATTCATAGATTTTTAAATAATTGCCTGGTTGAACCGGGACTCGAACCCGCTATACGAGAAAAAAAATTAACCTGTATCTTTATCATACCGATCGGAAGGCTTCATCATAAGGAATATTTTTTGTTAAATAACATAGCATGAGAAATAAAAGGAAGACCATGAATTTTAGCCTTTGATGTAAAATTTTGTTCAGAAAAATGAAAAGCTGACATTGGCGTATCGACATACAACTGACATGAACTATTACTATTATACCCACTTGAGAAGTACGCATCATTTCCTGATCCTTACTATCCTTACTAATCCTTACTTATATTACCTATAAATGCGAAAGTGTGTTTGTTTGATTTATTGGTTTGTCTTCAATCCCGCTGCAATTCGTAGCTCGGTTGCAGCGGGATTGAAGGACAAACCAGTAAATCAACAAACAAACACACTTTCGCATTTATAGGTAATATAAGTAAGCATTAGTAAGGATAGTAAGGATCGGGAAATGATGCGTACTTCTCAAGTCGGTACTCATTAGTAATAGTTCATGTCATTTGTATGTCGATACGCCAATGTCAGCTTTTCATTTTTCTGAACAAAATTTTACATCAAAGGCTAAAATTCATGGTCTTCCTTTTATTTCTCATGCTATGTTATTTAACAGAAAATAATCCTTATGATGAAGCCTTCCGATCGGTATGATAAAGATACAGGTTAATTTTTTTTCTCGTATAGCGGGTTCGAGTCCCGGTTCAACCAGGCAATTATTTAAAAATCTATGAATGCAGTTTAAATTGTTTTTTAAATTAAAATGAAGTCTTCTTTCAGTAAAATGTTCCATCTACAATATTTAAGGTACTTCCCCTCCATGTGGCATAGCCGTGGGACGCCCTGTATAAGTTCTGTATTTTCGTACCTTGTATATTGCCTTAAGAAAGATGAAATTAATTTTTAATGTTCATAATTTCTTTATATAGATATTATAACTATCATATCTAGAAATGTATATTTTTTAAACTATGATTGATCTGAAATAATTTGAGTGGTATTCCAATACCATTATAATTATACTAAAAATATAAAAAAATATTTTTGGAAAAATGTATATCTTCTAAGCGCCTTTGAGGGTCATCAATAGTCGGCTTTTAGTTACAATTTAACTTTACCTTGTTTTAATTTAATCTTACCGCCGCTTTGTTCCGAAGAAGACAAAGAAGTGTCCAGCAATAAATTTATCCCGAGCAATTTATCTGTCCCACCACGGTCACCGTAGAAATGTTACAACGCTTTCCTGTTCATCTAATTTTATCTATACTTAGCGCTTTTCTAATTTATTTTTCCCGCCAAATCCACAAAATAGAATGAAATACTAAACAAAGTCCTACAGTTTCGTCTGCTCAATGCAGCCTCCGAGTATCTTTTAAAAAACCATTTTCATAAAAAACATTTAAAACCTTTTTCATCAAAAACGATTTCACTTTTCCATTGCTTCAAAAAAAGTTAAAAAGAATGTATACCATTGAGAAATGAACTGGTTTTAAAAATTTACCCATATATGCCATTGATAAACTGGAATCGGAATTTTTTTTGGACAACTGAATGACAAACTGAAACTGTTTCCATAAATTTAGGCAATGTATGGTAATGATAAATAGAACCTGGTTCCAACTTAGGCAATATTTGCCAATGAGAAATTGAATCTGGTTCCATAAACTTAGTTATTATATTTCCATGTGTTCGACGTTATAGAATGTAATTTGAAGAACTATCGTTCTGAACATGCGCTGCAGTTCATTCGTCTATTAAAACAGAATGGTTTATATTCTCTTGGCGTCTATTACCCACCATTCGGGCTGGTGAGTTCCAAATTCTAGTTTATTTTAACACTTGGACCAGAGCACTTGTACCGCATGTGTTGAACGTCTTGCAACTTACTATTACCAAACTGTAAAAATTTCATTACAACTTAAGCAGAGTCCAAGGCTTTTATTTGTGTGCCCAAATTGGAAGGCTATAGAATCACTACATGCTATATATCCAAGCGGCTGTTTTATTATTTTATCACTCGTATTTATCTCAGTGTTCGCAATGTAACGTATTCAATTTGTCCACGTTAACAGAATGCTTTACAGGAAGGTGTCGTTTGTGCCAACAATAAATCTGACGTCATCTTCAATTACCTGCCCTCCTTCCCCAACACGCGGGCAGATTTATCGGGCTCCTTGCCGACTGTAGGAGGATTTTTAAAAGTTGCATACATTCTAACAAGTCCCCCCGAAAATAACTAAAGGGAGAAAAATTAAAAAATCGGCTTTAATGATTATAATATGCAAAACAAAATCCCTTTCTACGAAAGGGGACACCCTGTTAAGAGAAAAAAAAAAAACAAGTCCTCCCGACTGAATCTGGTCACGGCGGCCAACCTTCACAGAGATTAGCCATCTGCGTCGAAGATATTAAGGTGCATATGAGTGTGCGCAAATAAAGGTGCACTCTCTATTCCCTCATTCTCATAGTCCAATGAGACCGAAATCCGACATGACAGAAAGAATACGGGCTGCAACCGAACAAGTCAAAACGACCTAATATAAATTATGGTGTTTGTACATTTTCCTGAAGAATAGAAGCAAAACCATTCACAATCCCGTCTCTAAAAGCTAAAAAGCGTCTACAGGAGGTACAATTACATACAATAAACTTAGCGTGTATGTAATATATGATCACAGTATAGCAATTGTTCAGTCTTATTTTCAGTCCTAGGCAGTACTCGTAGAAAATATAATATTCTATTAGAACAGCACAAACAGCGCAATTATTTATTGACCATAATGTCAAAGGTCCTGAAAAACGTGATTTGGCCTTCCAAACAAGATTTATACATATCTTGACTACAGGTAAATACGTTATTTGAATCCAAATCAGAGATCAGTAGCAGTGTGAAAAATTAAATTAACTATTTTAATTGTGCCTTCTATATGACATTTTTTTCAATTGTCTATTTTCCCAAGGGACTTAATACATTTTCTGGGATAAAAGTACATTTTGTCACCGGAATCCAAATTATAGTTTGTGTCAAATATCATCAATAGGTGGGTAGATAGCGAGTACATATTTTAGTAGTAGTAAAGCGGTGTGAAGTCAAATAGCAGACAGTTTTTGGGTTTTCAATATTAATATGGACTGGCTGTTAAAATCGTATCACTTTATTCAAGCACCTAGCACCGTACATTGTCCAACTGTAAGATACCTAAACTATGTTCACGTAGTACGCCTTCAGGAGAGCAAGGATTTATGTGGCACATTTATAATTGCGGTCTGGAGAGCATCCTTAAGGAAGGAAGTGAGTCACTCTATGCTGACACAGTTACACAAAATCTATACAATGTAATGTATTATGCCGCTTGAATCTCTCTGAATATTATAAAACAAAGCCGCTCTCCACGGCTGTCTATTTGTGAGTTAATTTCTTCATTTACATTTAGAGAATTTCTGCCGGAAGATAATTCCATTAATCTTACTAATATTATAAATACTCAATCACCCCGCAATTACTGAACTGATTTAGCTAAAAACTAACACAGAGATAGATTATAGTCTAGAATAATACATAGGCTTTTTATCCCGGAAAATAAGAGAGTTCCCGCGGGACTTGAAAACCTTAATCCACGTGAACGAAGTCACGGGCATCAACTAGTTAATTTAAAATAATACATCTATGTCGAATGTAGCCAAGACTTTGCTACTCGGAGGGTCGTGGGTTCGACTTTTTTGAAATTATGTGCGTTTAAGCAATTAAAATATCACATGCTTCAATGATGAAGGAAAACATAATGAGGAAATACAAAATTTTTCACAAGGATTTCTATCCGAGTACTTACACGTGGATGGAATCGCGGCCACGACATGGTAGGATTCATGACCTTCAGCAATGAGGAATACGAACAGGACTTAGAGGAAACGAGTACAATAACTTGTCTAACAGTAGTGTTTCAGCAGGGGTGTGGCATGCAACTCACGTTTGGGTAATGCACTTTACGAGGAGGTCGCGGGCGTTATTTCGCTGCAGCCGAGAACCGGGTTCTTGAGCAAATGTGTGTTTATGCTTAGCTTCAACTTTCATTACTTCAGAGCGCTGGTTCATTATTGTTTAAGACCTGCTTAAATTAAAAAAAATAGTAGAAGGTATTCGAACAAATGAGGTTTAAAAACAAAGCTTTAGCACTTTCTAAATTCTCAACTATAACCATGCAAGAAACTACATCGATCTGTTCTGTTGCTGCGTGATTGAAGGATAAACCAACAATCCAACAAAAATACTTTCGCATCCGCATATCGAACAGACAATTGCCAAGACAGCCGACTACGGTTAGACATAAATAGGTCTCATGCAAAGTAAGATACTAGTTGTGATAGATATTAAGTAGTAGGTCGGATTTGAGTGATAGTCGAGTGGTCAGGTCCTTTTCAGGGGATCCGGGACCAGGGGTACGATATTTTTAATAAGTATCTATAAATCTACAACATAATGTTATAATTTATGTTATTTGAAAGATTGCTTCGGGATGCCCGCGGGCCGGGTCTCTGGGCCATGTAAGCAAACAAATAAGAAAGAAAGAAAAAGCATTTATTCAAGAAATTGTGACACACGTCACGGTACACTAAGGTACATTATGCTCACACTTCCACCTCTCAGGCATTTTACTAAAACACCCAAGCATTAGAAGCGCCGGGTTAACATATTATGTCATGTGTGGCACAACCCGAAAAAAGGTCCGAACTCAGCAAAAAGCTGCATACCTAAAACAAACAAAGGTTTGACGACCTCCCTGGCGCAGTGTGGTGAGCGCTGTGGTTTTATAACTGGGAGGTCTCGGGTTCGATTCCCGGCGGGGGTAATTAAGGAATTTATAATTTCTAAATTGTCTCTGGTCTGGTCTGGTGGGAGGCTTTGGCCGTGGCTAGTTATCACCCTACCGTCAAAGACATGCCGTCAAGCGATTTAGCGTTCCGGCACGATGGCGTGTAGAAATCGATTAGGGGTATGGGTTGAATTTACACTGCTATATCCCTTCCAAGTTAGCCCGCTACCATCTTAGACTGCATCGTCGCTTACCATCAGGTGAGATCGCAGTCAGGGGCTATCTTGTCATCGAATAAAAGTTATGCAGAGCTGATTTTCAGCCACGACCCAAATTAGGGTGACGCCACGTCACTACTACTGCTACTACTACTACGGGTGGGTGGGTACTAGATTATCTCCATACTTATTTATCTACTAGAAGCCCGCGCCGACTTCGTCCGGGTTGAAAAAATAATATCAATAATATCGAAAATAATTCATTATTTTTAATCAAAATTTGAAAGATAGAAATGGTTACTGTAAGTTATCCTTAGAATATAGACATATGCTATCGCGGACTTTTTTTTAGAACTCTTTAAGAGCAACAATTCACCCATACATCATTTTCATCCAATAACAGTATATGACCCAGCGCACGCCTTGAAAACGTTTAAGAGTCAAAAAAATTTCCGACTTCTTTAACTTTGCACATAATATCTAGCCATAATACATTTATTAACATAATTATAGCCTATAACCATCTGGAATAATGTACCTTTGAAATGGTAAAAGAATTATTGTAATAGGTGCGGTGGTTCCAAAGTTTGCTCCGGACATACATACAAACTCACAAAATTCGCGCTCTCTCTTTATTATAATAGTATAGATTTGCTGTAAGTACTGTCGTAAGTTTTCTAATAAATAAACTGAAAGCAGAAAGCCTTCCCGACGGTTGTCGGTTCACGCTCGAGACGACGCGCGGCCCCTCTCGTGTGCTCGCACGACATTCTCTAATGCCCCTCCACAACTACCGCCCTCGAACCGGAGTGTTGACAATGCGGATGTAGCGCGTCGGGAAATGGCAAAGTAAATGCCTTATTGTGTCCAAACTGGAAAGTATATCTTGTCTATGTAACACCTACTCGTATTTTCGTTATGCTTGCATTAAAAATCCGTGGTATTTTTCCACGTAGTTGTAATTACACTCATATTATAAAGACGATAGTCTGTGTGTGTGTGTATGTGTGTGTCTACCGATTTGGCTGAAATTTGGAATGGAGACAGCCCATACTCAGGATTAACATATAGGCTACATTTAATGGAGTTCCCGCGGGAACTAAGAAACCTTAATACACGCGGAACAATCCCTGGCATCGTCTAGCTTTTATAGTTATAAATGTAATAAGCTATTTTTTGTTTCTAAATCTAAAACTATAATGCTGTAGTCTGTAGATATTAAAACAAGATGTTACGTTTGTACACGTATTCTAAAGTTGTGTTTCTATTGTCTCGATTGCGTCATCAAATCTTCTTTTTGTTTCAAAAGTTGTGTTCTAAAGTTCAGCAGGAACATGGAATACAAGAGAATAGTTCTCAATCTGATGACAGCAGCGACGTCGCCGCCAGAACCGCGCGCTCGCCTCGCGTCCCTTATACAATGCTCTAATTATAAGCCTGGAGAAGGATGTTTTACACTTCAGGCTCAGCCATAGCAAAGCTATAGCTCAATATGTTGCCAGCAGTGACGTCACAGTTAGAACTGCGGGCTCGCTTCGCATGCTTTACATAATTCTATAATTAAGCCCGAATGAGAATGTTTCATACTTAAAGCTCAGCGATAGCAAAACTATAGTGAATAGTTATCAATCTGTTGACACTTGATAGCAGCTTCCTCGCAGACAAAACCACGGGCGCACAAGAAACAGAAAGATATAGCGAATATTATAAAATAGGTACATAATTGATGGAAATATACAATAATATCACACGATACATTTAAAGCTATGTTTTTATTATTATCTTACATTTTGAAGTATGAAGAAAAATCACAGATGTCAAGGAATGAGTTCTAATTTTAAACGTAAAATCTTCATAAAACCTTTCACTCCTCCTAACGCATTCCTAGACTCTTTATAAGTTGCTCTAGCCTTTGGGTTGGTAGGCCTTTAGTCAAAATATCAGCCTCCATTCTTTCAGTATTTACATATATAATGTAAATTGTTTTATCTTTTACATGTTGTCGAATGAAGTGTGCCTTTAAGTCAATATGTTTTGTTCTGTTGCTTATAATTTCATTTTGGCACATTTGTATCGCCGCTTGGCTATCGCTATATATTAATATGCTATTTTGTGGCTTACTGGCAATGCTGTTCAATAACATTTTTAAATGTATGGCCTCCTTTACAGCTTCTGTTAATGCCATATATTCTGCTTCTGCCGTAGACAGGGCTACTGTTCTCTGTTTTCTAGATTCCCAGCTAATACATCCGCTGGATAATTTAAAACAATATCCTGTGTAGGATCGCCGGTCCAGTGTACATGATGCTCAATCTGCGTCTTTTTTAACTGCTTTTCTGATGTATAAGCAATCATTAAATCATCAACATAGAGACAAATCAATATTTTATCTCCTCCTTCTTTAAAAGAATACATACAAGGGTCTGCTGGTGATGGTTCGAATCCAAAAGTTTTTAGTTCTGTGTCCAACTTTTTGAACCATTGTCTTCCGGATTGTTTCAAACCGTATAATGCTTTTTTCAATTCACAGACTTTTTCTCCTTTTATTTTTATTAAATCTTCTAACATTTTCTTTGCTTTTACTAGTAAGCTTGACTTTTGATTGCTCTTTTCATCGTTAATAATTTCTATCAAATATTTTTCCAAAAATTCTGGCATTTTCATTAAAATCTGTTCATCCAAATCACCATTTAAATATGCAGTTGTGACATCCATTTGATTCAACGACAGATCTTCTTCTACAGCTACTTAATTATCCATGTACCATTTTTGACATGTGACATCATTTCTGATTTAATAACTTCATGCCATTCATCATCAATTTCTGAGGATTCTTCAACGTCACAACTATAAATAACTTCTTCAAAATGGTCTTCTAAAAAATAACATTGAAACCAATCTGGTTGCTTTCTGACTCTTTTAGGTCTTTCGGATATAATTTCATCTGGTTCCTCTTCAGGACATGAATCATAAATTTCGGGCTCAGAATGTGAGTCTTGTACACTTTGATCCATTATTTCATTTTCTCTAGTTTCTCTTTCTACTATGACAGGTAAGTTATTTTCAGCACTCTTTTGAGCAATTAAATCGTTTTCTTTATTATTTCTAAAATCAATATTTATTTTTGTTTCAGGTACCTGTTGTTCCAATTCTACTACTTCCTTTTGTTTATCATAATAAAATGCTTCTAAGACTTTTACATCCCTACTGACAATAACATTTTTCTTTTCAGGCAAATATATTCTGTACGCTTTAGCATTTGATGCATATCCCATAAAAACACCTTCTTTTGCTTTAGGTGTAAATTTTCCTTTCCTTTTCTTATTAAGGACAAAAGCTTTTGCACCAAAAACATGTAGATGATTTCCTGAAGGTATACGACCAGCCCATCTTTGATATGGTGTCTCACCTTTCAACGCTTTTGCCGGGCTTCTATTAATTAGATAATTCGCTGTATTTACAGCTTCAGCCCATAAAAATTCTGGGAACCTTCAATTAATATCTTGCCTTGTCAAGTAGTGATCTATTTTTTCTCTCACTTAAACCGTTTTGTTGGGGTGTATAAGGTGCAGACAGCCTTCTCTGAATACCATGTTCCTTTAAATATTCATTAAAATCATTATTACAGTATTCAGTTCCATTATCCGACTGTAAAAACTGTATTTTTTCATTCATTTGGTTTTCCACTTCGGTCTTGTACTGTTTAATCTTATTCAGTACTTCACTTTTATTTTTCATAAAATATACGTAACAGTATCTCGTAAAATCATCAATAAAAGTGACGAAATATTTATTTTCAGCCAAAGTCCCACAACGCATAGGCCCGCATACATCAGTGTGTATTATTTGTAAAGACCTTGTAGATTTCAAAGCTTCATGTATAGGGAACGGTAATACAGTCATTTTCCCCTTAATACAAGTTTCGCATTCACCTAACATTTCATCAGGATTTAATTTTAATCCTCGCAGCAGTTCATTTTTTGATAGTAGTTTTAAGTCACTTTCATTTATATGACCTAGTTTCCGGTGCCATCTCATAATATTATTTTCTTTTTCAGGTACTAAATTAGCATTTTCAATAACATTATCTACTTGCAGATAATAGAGTCCATTTTTTCTGACAGCCGTAAATAAAACCTTCCCTTCGTCATCCTTTACGAATGCCTTATTTTTATTAAACAAAATTGTGTTTCCTTTATCAGTAATTTTTCCCACAGATAGTAGATTTACTGATAATTCAGGCACATACAATGTATCAAGGAGGTTATACAGGGTGTTTCCTATTTTAATTGGAACTCCTCCTTTACCTGCTATATTTGTAGTGTGACAATCCGATGCTAGTTTAAGAGAACCTGTTTCATCTTGTATATTAGAAAAATTCTCTTTTACTCCTGTCATATGGGATGAGCACCCACTATCTAAGCACCATATATTATTTTCTATAGCCGTACTATGTAAACAAGTCGGTAATATACTTAAGCTTTTCTGCTGCTCAACAGAAAAATGTTTTCCATTTTTCTTTATATGTTTTTCCTTCGACAAGCACTCAGATGCTTTATGACCCCTCTTTTTACATTTAAAGCAAATAATTTCGATAGAATTGCTTTTAAAATATTTTTTATTTTTATTATAAAATGCACCTTCACTTGTGCTACTTGTGCTCTGTCGAGAGTCACATTCCTCTATAATTTTTATTTTTAAATTTTCGGGATTTGGTAAAACGTCCCTTGATTCTATCGCTATTCTAAAGTTTTCATAGGAGCTTGGTAAACTATAAAGCATCATAATACTCAGCAGTTCTGGGTGAATACTTACTTCCATGTTTTGCAGTTTGTCTACAATATCCATGAAATTATTAAGGTGATCCCGAACGTCATCATTTGCTGTCATCTTTTTCACAACTAATTGTTTTAACAGACTAGCTTTTCGTGCAGGCCCTGAGCTTTGGTGGATAGACTTTAATTTATCCCACACCTCTTTTGAAGATGTGTAACCACTTACTTGCTTTAGCTCGTTAGGTGACATAAGAAGTAATATCTCAGCCTTCGCCATCATGTCTTGTTTTTTATCGGCGACTTCGCCTGTTACGTATTTCCACAATTCATTTTTAATAAGGATGGCTTGAGCTTGCACACACCATGTATCGTAGTTATCCTTTTTCAGCGGTTCAATTCGATAATTTGTAGAAGTCGTCATATTCAATTATTTTTAGAACTTACATGCGACTTTCCGCTCCGTGGATTGTAACCACGCTCTGCTACCAATTGATGGAAATATACAATAATATCACACGATACATTTAAAGCTATGTTTTTATTATTATCTTACATTTTGAAGTATGAAGAAAAATCACAGATGTCAAGGAATGAGTTCTAATTTTAAACGTAAAATCTTCATAAAACCTTTCAATAATAATATCACAATGTTTAGACTTGGAGAGTGACAAATGCTATCTTCAATCCCGGAAAAACAGAAGGCTCCCACGGGATTTTTAAAATTCAAAATCTATAATTATTATTTCATGTAGGCCAACTTGTAGCTCTTATGACACGTCGTGACTCTACCACCGGTTCGGAATGCGGAAAAATCTAACTCCATGCGGATAAGTCGCGGCCAAATGCTGGTATAGTTCTTTCATTTCGCAAGGGCTCGTGGCTCATGGTTGGGTGTGTGTTGTATCTGTATAAGTGTGAGCGAGAGCTTGCTCGTGCCTGACCGCTCTCATCTAGGCTGCTGACAAGCACGCACACTTACGCAATAAGCATTGTGCATGTATGTACACGACGTAAACACAATTATTTGTGGTTAGCGCCCGTAACTTCGTGAGATAAACGTACTATAATTCACTAAAGCATACGATCGCTTCGCATTAGGTGCGCTAATGGTGCGAAATTATTTCTGTGATTTTAATTAACGTCTATAGTCGCCATGTCACTTTTCCAAGAAGGGTTATAGCGTTATGGCGGTCGGCGCGACGCGGTGCAGTTTTAACGACTTCGCCGTGGAAATGGCGGAATTAATAGCGATTATTTTAGCACCGGTTTTATCACTGGATATAACAAGATCGTAATATCGAGAATCTAGGGCAAGCATGCTGAGTGGACATTTTATTGCACCATCTGCATTTTCCCATAGATGAGTTACTGGGACGGGATTTTTTTAGGTTAAAGAAGAAGTTTTTTTAAAATTTTATGAGGGGTCCTTATCGACAATTTAGTAGTTAATATGAATTTAATAGATTAGATTAAGACACTAACAAAAAAAAAACAAACAAAACACACATTCTCTCATCCACAGACCAAAACATTCTCACACTTGCACATACTCATACACATAAAGACAAAGTACTAACTACTGTTTCTTTCTAATATAAAGGTTTTATTTTTATTTTTTAATCCTTGATTGCGATCTCACCTGATGGTAAGTGACAATGCGGTTTAAAATGGTAGCGGGCTAACTTGGAAGGAGTATGGCAGTGTACATGCAACCCTTACCTCTAATCGTTTTCTACTCGCCTTCGTGCAAGAACGCTCCCACCAGAATTGTGGTCAATTTATTGCCTGCCTATACTTTCACGTAATAACCCTTTTAAAATTAACTATCGGAAATCAGAAATTCTATGCGGATAAAATCACGGGCGATTGCTAGTAGGTATATCTAAAAATATACTTATGAATTGTATAACTTGAAGATTCAATTTCACAGGAAATAAAGTCGGTAATAATCTTCAATCAATGAATTGAAAGTACATTAACTTTTGAAATACACATAGTTCAGCAAGCGGCTTCATAAAGTTTTAGTTCTTAAGCAATTTTATGGGTTCGCGAATTATGTGGAAGTATCGTAAATAATTTCATAGTCGAATGTCGAGAAGTTTTCTGAAATTCTCCGCCGGCGCCGAATGGCGAACTTCATCACTGAATTTTAATGTGGAAGCTTCCCAAGATTTTAACGTGTCCCCCTTTTGTGCTTTTTGAATAAAAAGTCCTCTTCTAGTCCTGGAGATGGTGGTAGGATTTCCAGAGGCAGTTGTACAATGTATATTACCCCGTAAATCTACTTAATTACACTGTAACTACGAAAAACTAATTTTGAGAAAATCCTACTAGTAGTAGATGGATGTTTGTTACTCTTCCACGTAAAAACTACTTAACCGATTTGGCTGAAATTTGGCATAGAGATTATAGTGTGGAATAACACATAGGCTACTTCCGGAAAATAAGAGAGTTCCCGCAGGAATTACAAAACCTTAATCCACGCGGGCAAAATTGCGGGAAACTAGTGATCGAATATTTTTTCAGTTTTTCAAACATTACTCCCTAATTTTCTTTAGAAACTATTTAGTGTTTGGTATCAATTTAAAGGTAAGTTTATGAGTTCTCAAGCCCAGTACGTAGTAAATTGGATCCTAAAAAATAATGTTGTCTCTTAGACTATCACTAGCTTAGCATTCAACTTAAACATTAAAGACACGTTAAACTTTCCCCAAGAATCGTTATCCATGGACGTATTTTCAAGAAGTTTTCTTCAACATCGCAAACTAAAGCAGCAATGTAAACCCGCATCGTCGAATTTTTCGGGAACTTAAAAAAAAAATTGCTTAGTAGGCGAGCCGATATGCAAAAACGTCGACGACCAAACGCTTGAATAAATTTTGAATCCATAATTTACTTCCAAGAAATGTAGAAGTGGACTGCTCAAAGGTACGTTCGGAACTATGAGAGCTTTTCAATTTTAGTTTTCAAGTGCTAAAGACGTGCAGTTTTCTATTTGAATGAAAACATGGATGTCAAATCTATATTAATATTATCCATTCTAAAATAATCCTCACTATCCTTAATCTATAATTATATAAAAAGGCTTGTCCTGACTGACTGACTGACTGACTGACTGACTGACGATCAACGCACAGCCTAAACCACTGAAGTTAGAAACTTGAAATTTTGACAGTAGATTCCTTTTATGACGTAGGCGAGCACTAAGAAAGGATTTTTCGAAATTCGCCCCCCAAGGGGGTAAAAAGGGGGGTTAAAGTTTGTATGAAACTCCGTCATTTTTCGTGTTATACTCATGAAATTCGGTATTTAGGCTTTAAATTGAAAACAAAAAAGTACGTGTTTCACAGTTTTTAAAAATTCTACCCCCTAAGGGGTTAAATAGGGGTTGAATGTTTGTATAATAGTCCTTCGTTCTTCAAGTTATTTTTCAAGTTACGTTTATGAAACTTGATATTTTGGCTCTTGATTAAAAATAAAGAATTACGTATTTTACATTTTTTTGTTTGTTTGTTTGTTAATTTGTTATTTTGTCCTTTAATCACGACATAACAAAGCAAAAGATCGACATGATTTTTTTGCATGGGTATAGTTGAGGAACGGGGGTTTTTTTTTTTTTTCTATGACAAGATAGCCCTTGACTACGATCTCACCTGATGGTAAGTGACGATGCAGTCTAAGATGGTAGCGGGCTAACTTGGAAGGGGTATAGCAGTGTAAATTCAACCCATACCCCTAATCGGTTTCTACACGCCATTGTGCCGGAACGCTAAATCGCTTGGCGGCACGTGTTTGACGGTAGGGTGGTAACTAGCCATGGCCAAAGCCTCCCACCAGACCAGACCAGAGACAATTTAGAAATAATTAAAGAAACCGGGTGAGTGACATAGGCCACTTATTATCCCGGAAAATCAAAGAGTTCCTGCGGGATTCTAAAAACTAAACCATGAGAGCGAAGCCGTGAGCATCAACTACAACCTAATAAATGCGAAAATATTTTTCTTTTCCTTGTTTTTTCTTTAAGCGGAGCTTATCCTGACATAAAGTGCAGACATAGAAATGGAAAATTCTTATCTAAAAATATTTAAGTTCCCGGAGATTTGTGAAAATCGATGTAGCAGCTTTTCTAAAGACCAAATAAGTGACTTTTGCGTGAGTAACTTTATAGCAGATAAAAAGTGAGAGAATAGAACTTTCGGCAAACATTTGTACTAAGTTTTGGGCGTTACATAAACTCCGAGAAGAATTGTTAGGTCTAAGTTGGACCGTGTTTGCTTTTCTTTTAAACGGTACAAAGTTTCACACTGGTCGTGAATCAGTAAATTTCTTATCTAAACTGAATTGATAGGTCTAAAGTGCGAGGTATTATCTTTTATTAGATTTTAGGGTTCCGTTCCCCCTTGTGTACGGAACCCTAAACGAGACTCTCTTACTAAGCTTCTGTCCGTCTATCCGTCCGTCTATCAGCGGGTTGCATCTCATTAATTTCTATTGTCGCTATAATCTTCTATATATATAAAATTCAAAGTCCTGACTGACTGACTGACTAACTGACTGACTGAGATATCAACGCACAGCCTAAACTACTGAAGTTAGAAACTTGAAATTTTTACAGTTGGTTCCTTTTATGACGTAGGCACACACTAAGAAAGGATTATTGGAAATTCCACCCCTAAGGGGTTTAAATAGGGGATGGAAGTTTATATGAAACTCCGTCATTTTTCAAGCTGTTTCCATCAAAGTTGGTATTTGAGCTTTCAGTTAAAAATAAAAAAGTACGTGTGTCACAGTTTTTGAAAATTCCACCCCAAAATCTAATTCCACGCGGACGAAGTCGCGGGGGCAAAAGCTAGTAATCTATACTAATAAATAAAATTGATGTGTCTGTTTGTAATATCAAAAGAACAGCTTTTTACTAACTGCCGAGTTTATTGCTGCCTCTTCTCGGTAGGAAAGGCATTTCGAACCAGTGGTAGATTCATTGACGATTCAAAAGCGCTTGTAAAAGTTTATTTGAATAAAAAATATTTCTATTTCTATTTCTACTGCATACGAAAGTAAATACGGTACTTATAACAAGAAAACAATTTTTAAAATTTTTGTCTGTCTGTCAGTCTGTTTGTTTGTTGCCACTAATCTCGGGAAAGGCTGGACCGATTTTGATGGGACTTTCACTGGTAGATAGCGTATTAACCTGTGGTTTATTGAACGAGTTCGATTATTTTGTCAGACATTGCATTGCTTATTTAGTTATTTTATTTATTTGCTGTGTCAGCGATAAAATTGCAAAAACATATTTCGTAATAATTCAAATACATAGTTTCAACAGTTCTAGTACTGTTGCAATTATTAATTATTATAGGCATATTCCATATTTCATTGTTCCATATTTCATAGTTGAACAACTAAATTAATTTCCCCTCTGTTAATTTTATGCACCCGCTCTTAGCCCTCATCAAGGTCGCATCTGCGAAAGCCTCTTACAGCTCTTAGTAGCTTTCAGAATTAGAGAATTACTCTACATAATCCTCATCGCCGGCTGGAATGCTCTATTTTATGTTAAAACTTATTTCATTAAAATTAATATGTTATGATTTTTGCTAAGATTTTAATATTTTAACTGTCGCAGTTGTTAGGTACCTTACCCATATTAAAATTAAATATTATTGTAGCTTGACATGACAGAACACATTTTATTAGGTTTACAAAACCTAGGTATTACTAACTCCCGGTTGGTCAAAATAATATAAACTTAGGTACTGACTATCTTTCTAGAAAGTTATTATAGTATTGGTTTATACAGTAGTTGTAAAGTTTTAAGCTGCTTACAACCTCTGGGCAAACGAACAAACGAAACGCCAGCCGCTGTAATAAGGCTCCTCGAGGACTGGACTGTCAATGAATGAGCAACCAAAATTATGGAATAAGTAATATTAGTAGAAACATAATATTACAAATTTTGTTCTCGTCGAGACGCCCTATCAGAATTATACCACCAGACTATTCTCTTCTCCCCTCCAAATAAGCGGAAAGCTTGTGTTAGGAGTGGATACCACAGTAGTGCAACGGGTGGGGATCGAACCTGCGACCTTTCAGTTTTCGGTCCTCATCTTTAACCGTTGGGCTTTTGTGGAGTTATCTAATGTTGTAACATGAAAATTTGCATGACATAACACCTTCTAGCATAACAGATTGCTCAAATGTAAGAGATTCCATTCTTGACTAGTGCCTGCGATAGTACCTACTTAATATTATGTACACACATTCTATTAGTATGAGGCCTAACTCTTAAGGTGTTGTAATGTAGACGGTTAATTAACAATATTGTGTATATTTGGTAATCATTTATTTATTCAAATTTTATGAAGTTAAATATATTGACAGGTCAAAAGCCATGTTGTCCTTAATACAACACTTACATTAATTAATTCAAAGCAGTTTATTTAGGTTATTTATGAGATAATACATTTCAATAGGATCAGCATACCATTTTTTTAGCAATTTACGTTTTTAAAAAGGAACGAAACAAACTTGGTCACTGCTTTGATCTCCCAGTCCTAGAATGCCCTTAGTGCAGACCATGGCCGAAATCCTAAGCTTATGCTTGTTGACTTTACTTGTGTATTTGCAGAAACTTGCCAAACTTTGTAACCGCAAATGCGAGTAACTTGTACAAGTTATGCCCTTTGGAAATGTTTACGCAAGCGAGTAAACTTTGTACCAAGTACTAGGAGGATTAAGCTCTGGAGT